>OY723402.1:74285383-75485383 GCA_963210345.1 Inga oerstediana
AGGATCTAGCAAAACCCATCTTTATATTGATAAAGATATCATATAGTACATACCGACTAGGGCCTCTAATTAATGTGTCTCCAATATCTCTTAAAATTTCTCAACGTCCCGACATCCTTTGTGCTTGTTTCTTTTGTTTTTTCAATGAAAAGGCAAAGTTTTGTTTTTTTTTTTAATCCTTTGATCACACAGTATTCATTTAAAACATAATTGTTAAGGAAATATTCTATTATTATTAGAATTATTCTTTTATTATTATTAGATTAATTAACATAATTAGTGGGATTGATTGTCCGTTACGATCCCCTCATTTAAGAACAATTAATATCTAGACTCCTCACTTTTTGTATATATATTGTATCTACCTGTGAATAAAAATACACACAATTCAAATACTTGTATTACATGGTACCAGAGCCAAATTGATCTCTGAAATTTGTTTTTGTGCGCACTGTTCATCGCTGTTGGCATTTTTTCGGCATTATTCGTCACTATTCTGCACTGTGCTTCGTTGTTTCTGCACTGTTTCGAGCTGTGCATTGTTGTTCGTCATTGTTCAGAACTGTTCAACCCTGTTTAGTACTGTTCGCACTGCTTGGTATTGTTTACATACTGTTCATCACGATTTTGCACTGTTTGGTACTGTTCACGCACTGTTCAAACTAGTTTCTTGGAAACGAGCTGATGCTAGAATCTTATTTCAAATCAGAAATTCTATTGAACCCCGGATCTTGTCTTCGGTGAGTCACTGCACTACTGTTAAGGAAATAATGAATTATCTCGAATTTATGTTCTTTGGTAACGGCAACTTACTCGGATTCACGAGCTTTGTAAAGATTTTTATCGCTCTCAGCAGCAGGGTCATCCATTGAAGGACTTCTTTTTGGATTATAAACGATTGTATGAGGAAATGAAAGTCCTCATGTCACCACAAGCAGATCTTGAGACTCGCATTAAAAATCCGAAACTACAGGCCATCATTGGTTTTCTCGAAACCCTTGATCCCTCTTATGAGACCATCCACTCTCAAATCCTCTCTAGTCAGGAGCTCTCATCCCTCCAAGATGTGTTCGCACGCATCCTTCGAGCTGATGATGTCACCCATCTGTCTGTGGATCCCAATGCGAGTGCTTTGGCCAGTCGGGGTCCCTTTGACAACCAAAATTCTGGCTCCAAATAGGGTTCCAGTGCCCCGAACATGACTTCTGGCAGTATTATCTGTCATTATTGCAAGGAAACTGGTCATATCAAGAAAAATTGTAGAAAATTGCAGAATAAACAGCAACGTGATTAGCAGCATGGTTCTACTCATATTGCCCAGACATTTGATCCGTCTACCCCTCGTTCGCCATCTGCCGCAGCCTTATCTACAGTTCCTCTGCCCTTTGGTCTTGCTACCACTTCCTTGAAGTGGGTCTTTGATTTTGGTGCTACCGACCACATGACAGGTAACCATCATTTATTTTCATCGTATGCCGCCTATGCTGACCCATCTTCCATCTTCATTGCCAATGGTTCCCCCGTCCGTGTAGTTGGATCAGGCACTATTAACCCCACCCCCTCTATTTCGATATCTTTTGTCCTTGATATTCTTGATCCCACCTTTAATCTTCTATCTCCCAATAAACTGACTCGTCATTCAAACTGTTTCATCTCACTATTTCCTGACCATTGTTTGATCTAGGATCTGTCGACGAAGTGTATTATTGGTAGAGGCTATGAATCTGGTGGATGCTACATTCTGGATGATCAGGTGCAGCGTTCCGTTACATGTTCGGTAGGTCATCTCCCTTTGAAGTTCATTGTTATCTTGGTCATGTGTCAATTTCGTCTTTAAAGAGGTTATATCCTCAGTTTTCTTCTGTATCTGCTTTGGATTATGAGTCGTGTCAGTTTGCCAAACACCATCTTATTCATTTGGCACCTCTAGTCAATAAACGGGTTGCGTCCCCCTTTGAGTTAGTATATTTTGATGTTGGGGTCCTTGTTCAGTTTTATATTAGACTGGTTATCATTATTTTGTCACTTTTGTTGATGATTTTTCCCGAACAACTTGACTTTATTTAATGAAACAGCACTCTGAATTGTTAAATCATTTTCAAAACTTATGTGCTGAAATTCAAACTCAGATCAATACTCCTACCAAAATCCTTCGAAGTGATAATACGAAAGAATATTTTTCCGCCCCTTTTACTGATTACATGCATAGCTATGGTATTCTTCACCAATCCTCATGTGTTGATACCCCTACTCAAAATGGTGTTGCCGAAAGAAAGAATGGCCACCTTTTAGAAACTGCTCCAGCTCTTATGTTTCATTCCAGTGTTCCTACACCATTTTAGGCTGATGTCGTATCTACGGCATGTTTTCTTATCAATCGCATGCCTTCGACTGCTCTTAATTGTGACATTCCCTATTCTGTTTTGTTTCCTACTACTAAGCTCTTCCCTGTTGATCCGAAAATCTTTGGTTGCATTTGTTTTGTTCGGGATGTTCATCCGAGTGTCAGTAAGCTCGATCCCAAGTCTTTAAAGTGTAAATTCCTTTGTTATTCTCGTGTCCAGAAAGGTTATCGGTGTTACTCTCCTGATCTTCGTCGTTATCTTGTGTCCACTGATGTCACCTTCCATAAGTCTTCTTTTTTCTTCAAGTCTTCAGTCATATCTGCTTCTCCTTCAGTCATTGATACGACGGATGATTTCTTGGTTCAGCGTGTCCCACCAGTTCAGCCTGCTGTTCCGGTTCCTAATATCATCACTGAGACTAATCTAGCCAATTTTGTGCCTCTGTTAGTAAATGCTTTGCTATCGGATTCTATTATTGCGACCCTTGACCCTACCACTCCTGCCCCTGATACAGTTGTGCCTGATTCTGCCATTAACTCGTCCAATGACCTCCCTATTGCCCTAAGAAAAGGTATCCACCCCCATTGTGTCTTACCAACAATTGTCTCATGTTTCCTCTTCCCTTGTGGCCACCTTTAAGTCCATCACCACCCTTACCACCCTTCACTAAGCCTTAGCCCATCCTGGTTGGCGTGCTGCGATGGAAGAAGAAATGATTGTTAGATCTCATGTTTTGATGATAACAAAAGAATGGTTTGAAAAGAAAATGTTTAATAATCAAGGTTGAACTAAGTAATGACAGGAATAAGATGTACTTGAGGAAAGCATGGAAGTAGTGAAGATTGGCCAAGAGAAAATGCTAAGGAACTTGATCAGAAGTGCATTTTCTAAGGCATTACTCGAGGCGCTACTCGAGTAATGACCCAAAACTTGAAGTAACAAGGCAAAACTTCCAGTTATCTGCCACCATTACTCGAGGCGCTACTCGAGTAAACAGGTAAAACTTCAAGGTTGCTCTCGGCCTGCCAATGTTACTCGAGGAGCTACTCGAGTAACCATGTGAAAACTTCCAGTGGACTTCAAGTTTTCCCCATGATACTCGAGGAGCTACTCGAGTACCTTTGTATCCTAAAATGTGGACCTCTCGGCATTTTGTACCACTGCTAATATTACTCGAGGAGCTACTCGAGTAACCAGGACAGAAACTTCCAGTCAGCCTTCAAGTTTTTCATGATACTCGAGGAGCTACTCGAGTAACCGTGTATTTGAAAATGTGAAGCTCTCGGCACTTTGTACTACTGCCAATGTTACTCGAGGAGCTACTCGAGTAATGTACTAAGGTAAATGAAAACTTGAGATTTGTACCCGATTAACTTAATTTCTATTTATCATCTTCCTCGAGTATGTACCCCAGTAAATGCAAATGTTTTAAAGATAAACTTCAAGGCATTACCAGAGTAAATCATATTGAAAAGTCTCAGTTACTCGAGGAGCTACCCGAGTAACTTATGTAAAAATGAATGTATTACTCGAGGAGCTACTCGAGTAACAAGGTAATTGCTCTCGGCCTTGAAGTCCTGCCAACAATACTCGAGGTGTTACCCGAGTAATCTATGAAATTGACAAAGCTTTACTGGAGACACTACCCGAGTAAGTAACTGTTCACAAAGGTTTGAAATTTAGTTTACTCCATGCACTACCCGAGTAATCTTGTTTGTCTTCATTAAATTTCAAACAAACAGTAATTTCACGATGTTACTCGAGGAGCTACTCGAGTAAACTTCATGTGTTACTCGAGGAGCTACTCGAGTAAGCATACCCAGAAATTTAGAAATCATTCAAACGTTCATTGATTTGTTTCCTATATGATTAACCTTTCATTGTATTAGCATTCTTAGTAGATTTACAGAGAAACAATGAAGGAATCATATCAAGAGATGAAAGTCAAATCCAACGTTCAAATGCCAACCACCGCCAACGGATATTTTTCAAAAACTTGAAAAGTCAACAGTGGCTGCGCACTCACCAACGGACGAAAGGAAAACGTTCCAACGGTCATCCCCATCATATCTATATATATGGGAACCTTCAAACAGAGAAGAACAACCAAGCTTCCACACAAACGATTTATTAAGTTCATTGCTCTGTTTTCGTTGAAATTGTATTCATATGCTTCAGTGATTATCATTTACTCTTTGTGAGAGATATTTCATTCAAACTCAATATTTGTTATTGAGATAACTTAAGGTTGTGGAACCTTGAGTTGGGATTGGATTACAACCTGTAAGGGGGAGCGAGTGTCCAAGTGTAAGGAACTTGCTTGTACTGAGGTGCCAAGAACCCACTGAATCTTGGAAGATTATAGTGAAACTCTCAGAGAAGCTCTGAGGACTGGACGTAGGTCAAAGTGGTTGTGACCGAACCAGTATAACTCCCGGTGTACACTTCGGTGATATTTCTCCTTCCTTATTACTGTTTTAATTCTCTTGTCAAAGTTTTATATTTTCGAAAGAAATTTCAGTATCACCCAATTCACCCCCCCTCTTGGGTGAAACGCTTGATCTAACATTTGGTATCAGAGCATAGGTCTTCTTGTTAAGGTTTAACAGCCTAAGAAGGATCCAATGGCAAGCATGGGTGAAGGAATTCTTCCCGATGGAGCATCCATCACTAGACCTCCTGGTTTCAATGGAGAACACTTCTCATTCTGGAAAGCTAAGTTCAGAGTGTTCGTAATGGCTACTGAATATGGGCTATGGGATGTAATTGAGAGTGGAAATTATCTACCTACAAAAGATGTAGATTCTCAGAAAATTCCAAAGACGCCAGCGGAATATGATGAGAATGACAAGAAACTTATCACTCTCAATAGCAAAGCAATTCTGATGTTACAAAGTGCTTTGAGTCAAAGTGAATATTTCAGAATTTGCACACTCCCAACAGCAAAACAAATGTGGGAAGCTCTGGAAATAGCTCATGAAGGAACTTCGGGAATCAAGGAGAATCGAATCAACACCTTGGTCACAGAATTTGATTTACTTAGAATGAAATCAGGTGAGTCAATTTCTGAATTCGAACTTAGATATACTCATCTTGTTAATCAACTTGCAGCTCTTGGGAAAGTCTATGATCAGCACACCCAAGTACGAAAGATTTTAAATATTCTTTCTAAAGAATGGGAGGCCAAAGTCACTGCAATAGAAGAGGCCAAAGGAGAATCAATGAGATCAGTTGCTTCACTATTTGGAAGTCTTTCTGAATATGAAAGCAAGTTAAAATTCAAAAGAGAACTAGATGACATTGGCGATAAGAAAAAGAAAGGTCTAGCTCTAAAAGCGAAAGAAGAGAATCAGGATGAGGATGAAGAGTTCGATGATGACGAAATGGGCCTAATCATAAAACGATTCAGAAAGTTCTACAAGAAAGGTCAAGGATTCAAACATTTTCAGAAAGGAGGAAATAGTAGCAAAGATCATATCATTTGCTATGAATGTGGAAAGCCAGGACATATCAAGTCAGAATGTCCAGATTTGATTCAAAAGAGCAAAGAAAAGAGAAAAGGTAAATTCTTCAACAAAAAGAAAGCCTTTGTATCTGCTATATGGGGTGACAGCTCCTCAGACGAAGAAAGCGATGAGGAAGAGGTAGCTAATATATGTCTTGTTGCTCAAGAAGAAACAGAAGAAGAGGTAAATGATTCTGAACCTACCTATGATGAATTACTTTCCGAATATAATGCTTTACATTCTGAATTCATCAAAGTAGTTAAAGAATTGATTGTTGTTAAAAAGAAAAACAAAGTTCTTGAAACTGATCTTAAGAAAAAGGATTGTGAAAATTGTGTATCTTTGAAAAAGAAAAACATTGATCTCACAAAAACTCTTGAAAAATTTACACAAGGAAGTGAGATGTTAAATGTTATTTTGAAAGCTCAACGATTTGTAAATGATCGATCTGGAATTGGATATGATCCAAAGTTGGATAAAAAGAAAGGTAGAAAGAAAGCAGGAGGTAAATCTTACTTAAATTATTTTCAACATTCTGTGCATACATCAAATCCTTTTGCATTTTGTAATTACTGTAATAGAAAAGGACATCATACATCTTCATGCATTCATAAGAAGAAAAGAACAATAAGAACCTACAAATGGGTACCTAAAGGCACATATGTTCAGAAAATCATTTATACTAACCCAAAAGGACCCAAAAAGAAGTGGGTACCTAAGACTTAGTCATTTGATTGCAGGTATGTCTTAAAGCATCCAAAAATAACAAATGGTTCATAGACAGTGGATGCTCTAGACATATGACCGGAGATTTCGAAAGTTTTACCACATTGCAACCTAAGGAAGGAGGAAAGGTAAAATTTGGAGGAAATCAATCCGGAAAAATAGCAGGAATTGGTGAAATCAAAAATGACAAAGGCATACAAATCAAAGATGTATATTATGTTGAAGGCTTGTGTCATAATTTGCTGAGCGTAAGTCAAAGTGCAGATAAAGACAACTGGGTAATATTTGACTCAGAAGAATGCCTAATTATCAACAAGAATGACTTACAGCTTGATAAGAAAAGTATCAAGGCTAAGCTCAGAGCAAAAAGGGAAGGTAACTGCTATACTCTAGATATTAGTAGAAATGAATCTGAAAATTGTTTTCTGAGTAATACCGATGAAAGTTGGCTATGGCATAAGAGGTTGGCTCATGTCAATATGCATCAACTAGGTAAACTACTCAAAAAGGATTTAGTGCTTGGTTTACCTAAAGTAAATTTCAAAAACGATTTAATTTGTGACGCATGTCAAAAGGGTAAACAAACTAAATCATCTTTCAAATTGAAAAATGAGATTTCAACAAATAGACCACTTCAATTATTACATATGGATTTAGTTGGTCCAGCAAGAGTAAAAAGTCTTGGTGGTAACTTATATTCATTGGTTATTGTTGATGATTTCTCTAGATTTACATGGGTTATCTTTCTATCATCAAAGGATGAAACCTTTGAAGAATTTATTGTTTTTGCCAAGAAAGTGCAAAATGAGAAAGGTATATCAATTGCAGGTATTAGGACCGATCACGGTGGAGAATTTGAAAATCAAGCCTTTGAAGAGTATTGTGATACTAATGGCATTGATCACAATTTCTCTGCTCCAAGAACGCCTCAACAAAATGGAGTTGTGGAACGTAAGAATAGAGTGCTCACAGAGATGGCCAGATCATTGCTAAATGAAAAGAAGGTGTCACAAGTGTTTTGGGCTGATGCTATGAGTACAGCATGCTATGTTTCAAATAGAGCATATATCAGAACAAAACTTGGAAAGACACCATATGAACTATACAAAGGAAGAAAGCCAAACATTGCTCATCTACACATCTTTGGCTGTAAGTGTTTCATTCATAACAACGGTAAAGATAACTTAGGAAAATTTGATTCTAAAACTGATGAAGGAATTTTCCTAGGATATTCTAACCGAAGTAAAGCATTTAGAATTTTCAATAAAAGAACTTGTGTTGTTGAAGAATCAATTCATGTTGTATTTGATGAATTTGAATCCTCTGACAAAACCATTGATGAAGAACAGGAAGTTGTTTTAAATCATGAAAATGGTCAATCTATTTCTAAGTCTCTTATTCCAGAAGTTGATGAAACTAAGGAAGAAGAGCAATCTCTAGGTCAACCTAAAGCCTGGAAATACAATAGAAGTCATCCCTTAGATCAAGTCATAGGAGATGTGAATGAAGGAATCAAAACCAGAAATAGAGTTTTCAATGAAGTAAGTTTTTCTGCATTCATTTCTGAGATTGAACCTTCTAACATTGATGAAGCCCTATCAGACAATGATTGGGTCATAGCAATGCAAGAAGAACTAAATCAATTTGAAAGAAATCAAGTTTGGGACTTGGTACCCCGACCCAAAGATCATACGATCATTGGTACTAAATGGGTATTCAAAAACAAACTCGATGAATCTGCAATTATTGTCAGAAACAAGGCAAGATTGGTGGCCAAAGGCTATAATCAGGAAGAAGGAATTGATTATGAGGAAACGTATGCTCCAGTGGCTAGATTGGAAGCTATACGTGTACTCTTAGCCTTTGTATGCATCAAAGGATTCAAACTCTATCAAATGGATGTTAAGAGTGCTTTTCTAAATGGTTACATCATGGAAGAAGTATATGTAGAACAACCTCCAGGATTTGAGGATGTCACTAAACCAGACCATGTTTTCAAACTTAAAAAGGCCTTGTATGGTTTAAAACAAGCTCCTAGAGCCTGGTATGAAAGGCTTAGTAAGTTTCTCATCGATCAAGGTTTTGTACGGGGAAAAGTTGATACAACATTATTTATAAATCGAAAACATGATGATATTTTAATTGTTCAAATATATGTTGATGATATTGTTTTCGGTGCTACTAATGAATCTCTATGTAAGGAATTTTCTGAGATAATGCAGGGAGAGTTTGAGATGTCAATGATGGGAGAATTGAATTTCTTTCTTGGTTTGCAAATCAAACAAAGAAAGAATGGGATCTTCATATCTCAAACAAAGTATTTAAAAGAGCTATTAAAGAAGTATGGAATGGATGAAGCAAATGGCTCAGATACGCCTATGAGCTCAACAACGTTGCTTGATGCTGATGTCAAAGGGAAAGACTACAATATCACAAAATATAGAGGAATGATTGGATCATTACTCTATCTCACAGCAAGTAGACCAGACATCCAATTTAGTGTTGGCATATGTGCAAGATATCAATCGGCACCAAAGGAATCACATGCTGAAACTGTCAAACGAATCTTTAGATACCTTGCTGACACACCAGAATTGGGTCTGTGGTATCCCAAAGGAAGAAGTGAGTATCTAATTGCATATTCGGACTCTGATCATGGAGGATATAAGACAGACAGAAAGAGCACCAGTGGACAAGGACAATTCCTTGGAGGATCTCTTGTCTCGTGGTTCAGCAAGAAACAAAATACAGTGTCTCTTTCGTCAACGGAAGCTGAATATGTTGCAGTCTCAAGTTGTTGTGCACAAGTGATATGGTTAAAACAACAACTACAAGATCTTGGTATTTACCTCAAAGAAATACCAATCTATTGTGACAATACAAGTACGATAAGCTTGGCAAAGAATCCAGTTCAACACTCTAGAACCAAGCATATCGATGTCAGACATCACTTCATCAGAGATCATGTTCAAAAGAAGGATGTGAAAGTGATATTCATCCCTACTCATCTTCAACTAGCTGATATCTTCACAAAACCCCTTGCAAAAGATCAATTTTTATTTATTAGAAGAGAATTGGGAATGGTAAATCCCAATGAGTTATAAGTATTTTCAGCATTTCATAATATTAGATGAAGTCATTTGATAATGTTTTGATGATCACTAACTTAAGCTTCGGAGTATATAGAAATGTGTTTTGCAGGAAGGTTGAAATTCTGTTTTGAGGAATAAAAAACAGAGGTAAACAGAGGACACATTTACTGGAGTACCAACTTGAAGTTATGGGTAAGACAGAAACAATACCCGAGGAGCAACTTGAGGTAAAGAAGCATGTTACTCGAGTATGTACTCGAGTAATGGTCCCCAAAACTGGAAGTAACGGATCAAGTTACTTGATTTTCAAACGTAACGGTTCAGATCTCAAAGAAATGAAGAGTCAGAAATTGAGAAGCTATTTACTCGAGGAAGGCCTCGAGTAAACTTGAAGCTTACTCGAGGAAGGCCTCGAGTAATGACGGAGTTCAGATTATCAAAATGCTCAATAATGACTCAAATCTGAATCAAATGGACTGTTAATGATCGAGGGAACATACATGGATAATTACTATATTATTCATGCCAGGTACGCAATTTAAATTAATTATTTTTGAATTTTTCTGTATGAACACCCGAGGAAGGCCTCGAGTAACTTTGAATATTACTCGAGTAAGGCCTCGAGTAAAGTCGGGATTTAGGTCTTTATCTTGCGCAAACTTGGTCATTTCCACAAAATCTCCTCGAGTAAATCACTATACACCCTTTCAAAAACTTTTCCCAATCGATTCCTTGCCCCATTTCCGTCAAAACCCAACTAGTTTCAAGATCAAAAACTTCCTATTTTGTTCAAAATCTCTCTGACCTAAACTAGCGACAGTGACCTCTGTTTCTGAGATTTCTGATTCTCTTTGATTCAAAATGGTTAGAACCAAGAATCTCAACTTCACTGATTCTGATTCTGAGCAAAATCCTGATCTTCTTTCTCCTCCTCCAACAAAGAGAAGAAAGTTGATACCTAGACCAAAAGCCAAAACCCCTCTTCAACCTAAATCTCCACCTAAAGCCAAAGGTGTGGTTATCAAAGAGCCCATTGTGACTAGGGCTCAATCCAAAAAGAGTTCATCTACTGGAAGAAGTAAAGGTGTCAAAACTCCCTCACCTTCTCACTCAGACTCATCCACACCTTCCTTTACTCCAAAACCTCCCAAGAAGCCAAAATATGATAAAAATGTGGCTAAGGCAATGGCTGGGATCATTGACCAACTGGAGAAGGGTCAATCATCAAAGAAATCCAAGATACCTGAGGCAGAGATTACTACCCCTCCCAAAGGTTTCAATGTGGGGAAATTGGTGGAGTCCCCCAAGTATCTGACACAGTTCTCCAGAAGGAAAGTGTGTAAAACACACTATGTTGATCTGAAGCTTCTACAAGAGGTAGTGAAGTTTGACCTTAGTCCTTATCTTGATCCATTTATGCCTTGGTTGTCTGTCAGATTGCCTTTTTGCACAAAGGTAATCACCCATTTTTACTGCAACCTTGAGATCATTGATGAGCCTGACCGAACCTCTGTTGAGGAAGAGATGACCACTACTGTTAGAGGTCAAAAGATTTTGATATCTCCCTCTAAAATCAATTTGTGGTTGGGAATTGAAAACCCTCCTGATGATATTTATTCCGAACTTGAGCCCAATCAAATATTTACTATCCTTAAGCCCGGTGAGTTAGTTGGCCCCTTAAACTTTAAACCGAGTGATATGTGTGATCATCACAGGGTCCTATGGTACATCTACTCTAGGTCCCTAGTGAACAAAGCCAACAACTATACCCACTTTTCGGATAGGGACTATAGGTGGTTTGCTTCACTGCTATTGAAAGAAGAAAAGGATCTGGGAGAGTACATATTCTCAGAAATGAAGAGATATAAGGTGGATGGAAAGGGAACCACTCCAATGCCATATCCTCAAATTGTGTCTCTTATCCTAAAAGAGAACAAAATATGGTATTTGGATGGTAAGGAACCTATTGAGAGAGTGACCCCAGTGGGGAGGAACCAAATTGGTAAGTTAAACATAGACATTCCTCTCAAAGGTCCACTGGAGTCTGGGTCCAAGAAGAAGAGAAAGGCTACTGAGGCAGAAACCAGTAGAATGGATGACACTCAGTCATCGGCTCCAGCTGCAACCACATCCTCACCATCTTTCCTGAATGCCACTCTCCAGCACTTTATGGAGAATATGCTGAGAGGTTTTCATGTGGATATAGCCAACACCAATGCTGAACTCATTACCCACATGAACACCAAGATGGGTGAGTTGGTTGAGAGAATGGATAGGAGACATGAGGAGTTGCTAGCAGAGCAACGGGCTCAGGGAGAGACCCTAAGATTGATTCTAGCTCGTTTGGATTCATTGGGTCCCGGGCCTTCTTCCGGTCCTTCTTCCTCTGCACCACCACTTTCAGTTGACCCTCCTTCAGATATTCCTATTCCTACTTCTACTCCTGAGGCTGAACCATCTACCCCTCTGACTTCTGATCCACTAGAGCCCCAAGGAAAAGATGTTTTATTCACAGTGGATGATCCTGATACCCACGAGACCACTCACATTATTCTTGATGATTCACCACAAAAGCCACAGCCGGAAACCATTCCTAAACCTATTCCCTCTCCTACCTAAACAGAGGTAGTATCATCTTCTTCTTCTGAGCATCTCACTCCAACTTTTGACACAACTCCAGAAGCTGAGACTCAGATCACCCCGGAAGGAGAAACCTCAACTATGGTTGTCTTCCAACCTTCCCTTCCAGGCGAAGATATCCATATCCCTCCACTTAATCTGCCTGATCCTGTACCATCTAGTTCATTTGATTCTCTAGAATCAAATGATTCCTTGGTCCTTCCAGCAACACCAATCTCCATGGCCAAGCCTCCTAGCCCTCCACTTGATTGATGAAGCCAAAAAGGGGGAGAAGAGCTTGAGAATGATTTTGTGGATGTGTAGCTTGAGAATGATTTTGTGGATGTGTCCTAGCTTATTTTGGGGATTTGGTTGTATATGGGCTTTAGGGTGCATTTCTTAAACTTGACTTGTAATTTGAATTTCTTAAAGTTTAATGCAAGTATGTTTAAATTATAACTTCATTTGATTTCATTTATGTTTTGAATTATGATACATGTTTGAACTAATGAAGTTGTTATGTATGCAAGGTTTGATTAACTTAATATAATTAAGAAATCAATTTGAAAAACCATGTTCAAAATCACACCTAGTTTTGTCATCATCAAAAAGGGGGAGAATGTTAGATCTCATGTTTTGATGATAACAAAAGAATGGTTTGAAAAGAAAATGTTTAATAATCAAGGTTGAACTAAGTAATGACAGGAATAAGATGTACTTGAGGAAAGCATGGAAGTAGTGAAGATTGGCCAAGAGAAAATGCTAAGGAACTTGATCAGAAGTGCATTTTCTAAGGCATTACTCGAGGCGCTACTCGAGTAATGACCCAAAACTTGAAGTAACAAGGCAAAACTTCCAGTTATCTGCCACCATTACTCGAGGCGCTACTCGAGTAAACAGGTAAAACTTCAAGGTTGCTCTCGGCCTGCCAATGTTACTCGAGGAGCTACTCGAGTAACCATGTGAAAACTTCCAGTGGACTTCAAGTTTTCCCCATGATACTCGAGGAGCTACTCGAGTACCTTTGTATCCTAAAATGTGGACCTCTCGGCATTTTGTACCACTGCTAATATTACTCGAGGAGCTACTCGAGTAACCAGGACAGAAACTTCCAGTCAGCCTTCAAGTTTTTCATGATACTCGAGGAGCTACTCGAGTAACCGTGTATTTGAAAATGTGAAGCTCTCGGCACTTTGTACTACTGCCAATGTTACTCGAGGAGCTACTCGAGTAATGTACTAAGGTAAATGAAAACTTGAGGTTTGTACCCGATTAACTTGATTTCTATTTATCATCTTCCTCGAGTATGTACCCCAGTAAATGCAAATGTTTTAAAGATAAACTTCAAGGCATTACCAGAGTAAATCATATTGAAAAGTCTCAGTTACTCGAGGAGCTACCCGAGTAACTTATGCAAAAATGAATGTATTACTCGAGGAGCTACTCGAGTAACAAGGTAATTGCTCTCGGCCTTGAAGTCCTGCCAACAATACTCGAGGTGTTACCCGAGTAATCTATGAAATTGACAAAGCTTTACTGGAGACACTACCCGAGTAAGTAACTGTTCACAAAGGTTTGAAATTTAGTTTACTCCATGCACTACCCGAGTAATCTTGTTTGTCTTCATTAAATTTCAAACAAACAGTAATTTCACGATGTTACTCGAGGAGCTACTCGAGTAAACTTCATGTGTTACTCGAGGAGCTACTCGAGTAAGCATACCCAGAAATTTAGAAATCATTCAAACGTTCATTGATTTGATTGCCATAAAATAAAATAAGAAGACTAAATTGAAATATTTAATAATTATTAAAATTTATATTTCTATTTTTGTTTGTAAAGTGAAATATATATATATATATATATATAAATGATTTTACATTTAAGTCACGGAGGTTATTCTTAACACAACAAGCAAAGGCACTGGTACACGCATAAGAGGTCATGCTTTTGAATCCCAACTTGGTCACAAAATGCAACCAATTTGTCATGTCGACACGTGGGGGCGAGGTGGTGGCTGTTGACAGGGACACATGGCCGACGGTGGGTACATGTAGCGGCCGACAATGAGGTGGCGGCCGTCGGCAAGGGACATGTGGAGGTTCGAGGTGAGGACATGTGTCAATTTAAATTATATAAAAAAAAATATTTTCCGATGGATTAGTACGGAAACTCCGTCACTAATCTGTGGCTAATTTAGGAAATGACCTATTCCAATTTTATGACGGATTAGCTACGGAATTTTCCTTCACAACTAAGCAACAAAAATTTTCCATCACTAATCGGTTGCTAATTTTTGGGATAGTCTATGCTAACTTTGTGACAGATTAGTGACAGAAATTTGTTGTTGCTATTTAGAGACGAAAAATTTCTGTCGCTAATCCGTCACACATTAGCAACAGAATTCAAAATTCCATCACTAATCAATTAGTAATGATATTTTTACAAACGGAACAAATTCCATTGCTGATTTCCATTGCTGAACTGAGTCACTAATTTGATATTTTCTTGTAGTGTTAGCAAAAACTTTGTGGTAAATTTGTACCTTGACCCTTCATTTTATTATCTTTTCATATTCATCCCTCACTCCATTATATCATGTTTTTCCATTTTAAAATATAATAAATTGATGAAAGAGTGTCCTAGTCCGCCAAAGTGTATCTTTTATGTTTTGATTTATAGTTTTCACGTTAATTTCTTTAATTTTATAAAATATTTTATTATTTTTATAATATCAATAATCAAACGCTGTTAGTTTATTTAATAAAAATATTGATACTGTAAATTTAAAGGGGATAAAACATTGTAATATGATAATATAATAATTTCATTTTTTTAAAAATAAATAATATGACTAACAAAAAAATCAATATTTGAGATAAATAATATTAAGATTTAAGAACTAATTAAAGATACGCTTTATAAAATTAAAAGGTCAAACCAAAATTTAATAGTGTTAGAAGACCAAATTACAACTTATGATAGTCACTTTCTCATTTTTATTACAAAATTTGCTATCTTTTTAATTTAATTTTTTTATAACACTTTTTATAAGATTTTATAACACTTTTTACTCACAATTAAAGTACAACTCTATAATAAAAAAAGAAATATTTTTAAATCATATGATATTTACAACCTTCAAATATTTTAAAATACTTGATACTCATGATAGAAAAACCGCCAAATAATACCACATAGAGACCCATTTAAACCAGAAGGTTTAATATTTTGAAGCTTTTGATGTCAGTTCTGTCAAATATAGTACCAATATCTAATAATTAAGAACCGTTAGCCGTAGCCGGAAGAAAGTACGGACAGGGGAGGGCGACGTGACAAATGATCGGGCAGTCATCCCAAGGGTTGAGGACTGGATGGTGGATGATCCGGTGGAGTCAGGAAGCAAGGAAGAAACGAATGTGGGGCCTGCTAAAATGTCCTACAAACAGGCCTTTACAAGGGGAGGGGATTTGGAGGATGAGACTGAGGAGGAGGAGGAGGATTGGTGGAGTAATGAGGGTTGGAGGTCGTGGATTAGGGTGGATTCAACACCTGGAGGGCCTAATATTATTCTCCTCCCAGATTATAAAGCATGGCTAGCAGAGAAGTGGAAGAACACCCTCATTGTGTCTGTGTTAGGCCGAATGGTGAGGGAGGATATCCTCGAGAGGAAGTTGCAACAACTATGGGGCGATGTCAGGACCATAGACGTGGGCTCGGGTTTCTTTCTAGTTCCTTGTCAAAGGAAGGAGGTGTATGATTGGGCCTTAACGGGTGGCCCTTGGTTAATATTTGACCATTATATAAGTGTTCAACCATGGAAGGAGGATTTTGCACCAGTGGAGGAAACGATTTCAATGATCACGGCATGGGTCCGTGTCTCCCAGCTGCCATTAGATTATTACAAAAAAGGGATCCTTTACGTCATTGGTAACCAGATTGGCCATGTCATTCGTGTAGATATGAATACTATGCGGAGGACAAAAGGTCGGTTTGCTCGTATCTGTGTCCAATTAGATCTGATGAAGCCTCTGCAACCGAGCATTATGGTGAATGGGAGGAAGAAAAAGATTGAGTATAAGGGTCTCCACTCTATATGTTTCCAATGTGGAACATACGGTTATGATGCGGGACGCTGCTCAGTGGTAAGGACCAACGCTGTCTCTCCGAAACAACCAAGCCAACAAGATGGCGGTGGTTCGACAGATGGCTTGCCAGACTAACAGTACGGTGGCTAGATGGTGGTGCAGCGCCACTGGAAACCAAAACGTCCAGCTAACGGCGAGGGAAAGGGGCGTGATAGTTGGTCTGCTGGGCGAGATGGTGGGGCGAAGATTTCGGGTTCCAGATTTGTCACGCTTGAGAGAGATTTGGAGGAGGAAGTTAAGGAGGATATTTCGGAACCACTTAATGCACGTTTCTCTGTGAAAGAGATGTCAAAGAATATTTCATCTGATTCACGCAAGGGTCATAAACCTCCAAAGATCCAGAACCCAGTTGGGCCCAAGTCAGCAGGTCCTGTATCCAAGTCAAAGCAAGTTTGTGACCCAATGGACTTCTACTTGTCTATGAAAGAGAAAGTGGGCTTGCGGAAGGAGTCAACCGTGGACCCCAAAGGGCCTATTTCACTTGACACTCGGGCTACGCCTACCATCCACGACACCTATGATTCCATGGCTCGTCTTGAGAATCCTGGACCGACTCGTATCCACACGCAAGGGAATGATAACCCAATTGATCCAGGCTCGCCATGCAGTTCCCGTTTCCTCGTACATCAAAACCCCCTGGCTGGGGACACGGATGAAGTCATGCAGCCTGTGTTCTTGGACGAGCCTCAAGACGAGGCCTAAGATCGTTGATCCGCGCCTGTTTACTCAACTCACAGTCAATATTTATGATTAATATGCTCATCTGGAATTCCCGTGGTATCGAGAACAAGGGGTTTGTGTAGCTAATGAAAGACATTAAGTGCAGATATAATTTGAGTTTTTTGGCGATACTTGAACCTCGACAGAAAGGGGAGAAAGCAAAACGTCTGCAGCAGCATTTGGGTTTTCATTATTATGACGTAGTAGAGGTGGAGGGTTACAGTGGAGGTATATGGTGCTTCTGGGCTAATGGGATAGATTTTAAGGTACTACGTAAATACGACCAAGTATTGCATGGGGTTTTCAATGAAGGTTCAAGAAATGAGTGGCACTTCTCTGTGGTTTATGGGCATCCTGATGCTAGGAAGAAGCGAGCCCTATGGTCACAACTTACTTGTATAGCCCAAGGAGGTTTACAGCAATGGTGTGTGTGTAGTGATTTTAATGCTACGTTAAGGGAGAATGAGCGTATCTCCGCAGGAAGGGGTAGAACTCCTGCAGATAAGTCCTTCAGGAATTGGGTGACAGACCTGGGTATGGTTGATTTGGACTTTTTTGGTCTGAAGTAACCTGGAGTAGAGGAAATAGTTATAGTCAGATAGACCGAGTAGTGGTAAACGCTGGTTGGTATAGCTCGTTTACTCATGCCACAGTGACACACCTACCACGGTTTAAATCTGATCACACTCCCTTATTACTATGTCTAGATGGCATCCAATGACGACACAAGCCTTCTAGAGGATTTTGTTTCTTCGCCCCATGGGTGACACATGATGGGTTTAATGACATGGTTAAGCAATCTTGGGTACCCTCCAGATCATGGGACGAGAATGTGGCGTCTTTCACAAGCAGTGTCTTGGTATGGAATAAGGAAGTCTTTGGTGATGTGAATAAGAAGAAATGCCAGCTCATTCGCCGCCTCGAAGGAACAAATAGGCGTATGCAGTGGACAGATGATGCTAGGTTCACGGTTGAGAGGGACACGGTATGGTTGGAACTGGAACGAGTTCTGGCCCAAGAAGAGGTGATGTGGCTACAAAGGTCACGTTGTAATTGGTATCTAGACGGTGATAAGAACACTAAGTTCTTCCATTCCATGGCAAATAGCCGCCGCCGCCGCAACATGATTGAGGCCTTGAAAAGGGATGACGGTACATGGACCTATGACCAAGATGAAATAAAGGGCATTGGTACCCTCTTCTATAAATCCTTGTTTACAGAGGATGCTAGTAGACACGACACAGTAGACTTTGGTGGGAGCTTTCCTAGACTGGATGATTTGAGTATTGATGAGTTTAGTCAAACACCGAGTCCAGTTGAGATCAAGCAAGCCCTATTTTCTATGGGGTCCTTGAAGGCACCAGGCCCTGATGGCCTTAATCCCTTATTCTTTCAAAGTCAATGGTATACTATGGGTAGCTCTTTGGTATCTATGGTGCAGCGCCTTTTTCTATTTCCATCAAAGATCCAAGGCGTTAATAATACCAATATAGTTCTTATCCCTAAAGTGGATCACCCAGAGGGCATCCGTGATTTTAGACCTATAAGTCTTTGTAACGTGATCTATAAGGTACTGACGAAAGTCCTCACAAACTGGTTCCGTAGAATAATGCCCCATGTTACATCCCCGAATCAGTGTAGTTTTGTTCCGGGTAGACAAGCGTCGGACAACATAATTCTGGCACAAGAGATTTTCCACTCTATGAGAACTAAACATGGCAGAAATGGGTTCATGGCTTTGAAAATCGACTTGGAAAAAGCGTATGACAGGGTAAAGTGGTCCTTTGTAGTTAGATGCTTGAAGGAATTAAATATACCTGAACATGTAATCTCCCTTATTTATCAATGCATGAGCTCATCATAAATGTAGGTAATGTGGAATAGAACAGCCGGTGAGAAATTCTCCCCCTCGCGTGGCCTACGCCAGAGTGACCCTCTCTCACCATTTTTATTTGTTCTTGCCATGGAAAAACTAGCTCACTTGATTCAAAGTGAAGTTTATGCAGATAACTGGAAGCTGTTTAGATTAAAAAAGAATGGTTTAGCTATCTCTTACCTTTTCTTTGTGGATGATCTGTTATTTTTCGCCGAGGCGTCATCGGTACAGGCTGGTATAATTAAAGCATGCCTCGATGATTTTTGTGAGGCTTCAGGGGAAAAGGTTAGTGGAGCTAAATCACGTATTTTCTTTTCATCAAAGGTCCACCATTCTCGCAGTTTTGATATTAGTAACTTCTTGGGGTTTACACCCACCCCTGATCTTGGGAAATACCTCGATGTCCCCATTCATCACAAGCGAGTTACCAGGAATATGTTCCAGTTTATCCTGGATAAAATTGATGCAAGGCTGGCTTCTTGGAAGGCGTGAAGTCTATCGTTAGCTGGTAGGAGTACGTTGGTGGCTTCGGTCATTGCCTTTATCCCAACATATACCATGCAGGCTGCTCAGCTTCCCATGATGGTGTGCTCCGATATAGACAAGAGATGCCATAGTTTTTTGTGGGGTGAGGACTCGGTTAATAAGAAGGTACATTTGGTGTCCTGGGATACGGTGTGTACCAAGAAGGAGGTCGAAGCCTTTAAAATAAAGCCTCCATGATGAAGTTAGGTTGGGGCCTTATCAAGCGAAGGGATAAGCTCTGGGTGCAGTTATTGCGTGAGAAGTTTCGATGTGGTGGTGATCTTATTCCTCGTATTAACATGAAGAGGTCTGGTTCATCAGTCTGGAAAGGTATAAAGAGTAGCTGGGACGAAGTGAGGACTGATTTACAATGGAGGGTGGGTGATGGGCGTATTACCCGTTTCTGGCAAGACTCTTGGCTGCTCGGTGTTGAGAAGCTGGCGGATCTAGCTAGAAATGTTATCCCAAAGGATATGCTAGAGCACACAGTTTGTGAATTTCGGTCGAGTGAGGGGATCTGGCTCCGTGGCAACTTTGAAAGGTACCTTCCAGAGGGGGTGGTACAAAGGATCTTGCACCTGCACGATCATCACCATAGAGAGGATATACCGAGTTGGAAGTAGGTTGCGTCTGGGGAGTTCTCCACACGTTCTTCTTATCAGAGCTTACAGCAACGTGATCAGCCGAAAGAGAAGTTATGGCGAGTGGTGTGGAAACTACCAGTTCCCCAACGCTGTAAGGTTTTCTTGTGGTTGTGCCTTTAAGGGAACATACTTACAAACATCAACAGGTTTCGACGTGGGATGAAAAGTTCGGCCGATTGTCCTCTGTGCCACTCTGGGGATAAGACAGTACTGCATGTGCTTCATGATTGTGAGAGAGCTTGTGCAGTCTGGTTGTCGGTGGTTCCAACCATTTCCCTATCACGGTTCTTCAGGCCCAAGGATGTCAAGAGCTGGGTTTGTTGGAACCTTGCTCAAGGATTTGAAGTTCATGGCATTGAATGGAAGCGTTGGTTTGCTATAGCCTGCCGTCAAATATGGTTGAGTCGGAATGCAACAATATTTCAGCAGGTGTCAGATAGCCCTCAGGCTATCAAGTCGAAGGTGTGTGCATGTGCCATGTGGGGGAAATCTATTATTAGTAGTGCGGCACGATCACCGGAATCCCTACAGGTTTGGCAGCCTCCGGACGAGGGTTGCGTTAAGATTAATGTAGACGCCGCCTATTCTACAGCGAGCAACTGTTCTGCTTGTGCGGGTATTATAAGAGATCATGTGGGGGTGATGTTGAAAGGGTTTACCTGTACGTTGGATGCGGATGAGAGCTATATGGTAGAAGCGTGGGGTGTCTTATGGGGGTTAAAGTTTTCATGGGATCTTGGATACCGTCAAGTGATACTCGAGATGAACTACTGAGAGCTAGTGGAAGACCTACAGCATATTGATCACTATGGAAGAAGCCAGGGGGTGCTGGCCGAGATTGAGAATCTGCTGTAAAGGGACTGGCAGATTCAAGTTGCATGGTGTAGACGTGAGGCAAACGGAGCAGCTGATGCGCTTGCAAAGGAGGTACTGTCCATGAGGAATGGGTTTGTGAGTTTCTCAGCCCCACCAGATATCATTCGGGATATTATGGTAAGGGATGCTTGTTCTGTAGCTAGTTTACCTCCACGTGCTTGTATTCCCATCAAAAAAAAAAAAAAAGAACCGTCAAATATTTGTTTAGAGAATATATCACACCGTCCTTATATTATTTGACTGTTATAAACAAAAATAACCTTATAAGGCTAATAATTAGTGGGATTTCCAAAATCTGTGAATATGGGTTGCTTTATTATCCTATTCTTATTTGCTACAGGCAGTCCATTAGACTCGAGCAAGCAAAATCAAGTAATACTTAATGAGAAAAACATGATTTTTAGTAGGGAGAATTGCTAAAAAAGACCTTGTGGACAACTTATTTGCTAAATGGGACCTGGGAAGATATCTTGCACATGGAGGGAAGATATCTGCACACGGAGGGAAGATTTCTGCACACGTAGGGAAGATTTTTGCACGCGCATAGGAAAGAATTTTGCACACGGAGGGAAGATTTCTGTACACGTAGGGAAGATTTTTGCATGCGCATAGGAAAGAATTTTGCACACAGAGAAGATCATCTGCACACAGAGAAGATCATCTGCACACAAGGGAAGATATTATGCACACGTAGAAGATAATCTGCACGCGAAGGTCCCATTTGGCAAATAAGTTGCCAATGATGGATTTTTTCACAATTTTCCCATTTTAGTATTGGTATCCTTACATTAGAATAAAATTTTAGATATTAACTTCTAAGTCGAAACATATATAACATTTCGGGGGGAAAAGCAAATGACATAAGAAAACACTAACCTCAGCCTCAGGTAGCTTACAATTTTTTTTTAAAAAAGGGTTATGTCTCAACTATTGATTTAGTATCTAAAATATGGCTAAATTTTATCGAGTTAAAATAATTAATAGATGATGTAGTTAAAAATATATGAGAATTGAGTTTGTTAGGATGATGGGAATGACAAATCCTACTATAGTGAAAATTGAAGATTGAGTTCTAGCTCAGGGCAATGCCCACAGACTCCATCATCGATTTGGATGGATCAACGTCTAATAGTGGTTCAACGATAGATCGTTCTTCTCAGACGTTATCTTAAATGAATCGTATACAGCTGTGGAAAGTTTGTGACTTTATTGCGTTCTTATTTGCAGGCAATCCGACTCAAGCAAGCAATTGGTGTTAGGAAAACACAATTTTTAATGGTTGTTATTATTGTGTTCGAACAAAAACGTTAGATACTAACTTGGGTTTGTATTTGTGCTCATCACACACTGATGGGCAGATTATTACTCTTCAATGAGATAAGATCTGCACCATTTAAAATTTAATCTAAGCAGTTCAAAATTAAAATTTTTGATTTGCGATTTTTTAAATAAAAAATTTATTTTAATGTAGAGTGACAGACTAACAGTGATAAGATTATATTTATTTTAAATTTTACATAAATTAAAAAAAATATATTTAAAATATAAAAATTAAATTAGATTAAAACTGAAAAGTTCAAAATCAATCTAATGATATAAATCGTTGATAAGCTCATATCTACATATCAAAGTGATGAGCACAAAATGTAGTGCTAAACCATAACATGAAAAATATAAAGCTAAGAATGATAAAGGTAATAAAGCTCCTAAGCCGAGAGTTAGCAGACCAGTTCCAGAGGTTCCTAGTAGGGACTTAACCATTCAAGATTTACTGAAAGAACTAGGACATGATGAGTCGTATTCGTACATAGCTATCAAGATTACTAGGGACTTAACCATTCAACATCTGACAGTGGTTCGACAACAGATAGTTCTTCTCAGGAGTTATCTTGAATGAATCACAGCTATGTAAAGTTTTTGGCTTTATTATATTCTTATTTGCAGGCAGTTCGACTCAAGCAAGCTAGTGATATTGGGAAAACACAATTTTTAGTGTTATTATTTTGGGTTAAGGTGCAAAAATACACATGTGATTGTCCTTGAAGTGCACCCAATACCAAATGCTTTTTTTTAGGTGCAATAGTGACTATGTGATTACAAAATAGGTGCAAAAATACCCTTTGACCGTTAGTTTGACTGTTTGACCGTTAGTTTGACTTTTTTATCCTGAAAGTGATGACGTGTACGATGACATGGACGCTGGAGTGACATTCTGAAAAAAAAAACTTGCTGAAAATCAAATTTTCCTAATAAATCATATAATTTAATAAAAATTAGTAATATAATATATGTATTCTAATGATTTTAATTTAATAATATTGGGAATCTAAGATTGGATAAAAATTGAGCAATTAGTAAGTTTTTTAGGCAGTAGCTCTGCTAAGTGAGTTAAGCACTCTGCACTCAGATTTGAATCTACTTCAGCGTATGTGGTACTAAAATAGTGAAATGTGGGTAATATTAATTGCAAAGCTTTACCAGTCAGCAATTTTTTTTTTCAAAATATCACTCTAGCATCCATGTCATCGTACTCGTCATCACTTTCAAGGTCAAACAGTCAAACTAACGGTCAAAGGGTATTTTTGCACCTATTTTGTAACCACATAGTCACTGTTGCACCTAAAAAAAGCATTTGGTGTTGGGTGCACTTCGAGGACAATCACATGTGTATTTTTGTACCTTAACCCTATTATTTTTGTGTTAGAACAAAAATGTTACATACTAAGGGATTTGTATTTGTGCTCATCACACTCATGAGCAACATATTACTCATGTGATGAGATATAAATCATTTAAAATTTAATTTAAATAGTCTAAATTTAAAATTTTTAATTTATGATTTTTTTTAAAAGAAAAATGTATTTTTATGTAAAGTGATAGTGATAAGAGTATTTTTATTTTAAATTTTACATATATTAAAAATAATTATTTGAAATATAAAAATTAAATTAAAACTGTACTGTTCAAAATCAATTCAATAATGTATATCGGTGATGATCACATTTCTACTCATCAAGGTGATGAGCAGAAAAATGTAAATGTGCTAAACCATAACATGAAAACTGGAATTAAAGCTGGAATGTTCAGAATCAACCTAATGAAGTATACTCATTATGCATTATGAGCATATTTCTACTCGTGAGCACAAAATGCAAATGTGCTAAACCATAACATGAAAAGTATAAAGCTAATAATAGAAGAATGCCCTAACCTCGGGTATATATGATAAAGATGACAGAGAGACTAAGCAAAGCTGCCGGAGCAATTGATGAATCCAATATCTGAACTCTATCTGAGGTTGCAATGTAAAGCCTGTGAGCAAAACTCAGATGGATGAATAATTTTGCAATGGAAATCTATGAACTTGAATATCCTAAATACACCAACATATCAAATCAAGTAGCTAGCCTTGAGATAGAAAATTAAAAAGGGGTAAGAAAACACACAAGAGAACAAATGGAAATGGAACTAACAAGGCGATGGAAGGAGGAGCAACCGAAGCAGCCCAGTGGTGCTGTAACTGTGGGAGCAAAAGCTTGGCCAGAGTCGCTTTATGCAAACTGCAAAGACTGAATAAAGCCTTTAAGTTTCGTTCTTTTTGATTTTGGGGTCACCAATAAGGCAATAACTAACATCGGTCATTGTTGGACAGTGACTGGCACTCATGTCAGAGGGTTGGCTCATAATGCTCTTCCAAATCTAATCACGGGCCCTTTGGGGTTTGCTTTCCAGTAGAGCCGGGAATTCGGGCCGAGCCCGTCGGGCCGGCCCGTTTAGGCCCGAGCCCGTCAAGGGCCGGGCCTATGATTTAGAGGCTGAAAATGGAAGCGGGCCTAAAAGGGCCGGCCCTGTAGGGCCGCAAGCCCTGTAGGGCCAGCCCTGAAGCCCTGCGGGCCGGCCCTTTTAGGCCCGTTTAATATTTTTTTAAAATAAATTAATAAATATAATATCATTATATCAAATTATCAATATGAGAGACACCTAAGTTCCTAATAGAGTATTAATAATAGGCAAACACTTATTAATTGGTTTGATTTATTTTATTTTCTACAATGTTTTATTCATTTAAACTTAAAAAAAAGGGCTAATTTGGACATTAGATGATTATTTTAACTAAAAATTTATGAGTTTTAAAAATAATGTATACCAATTTAAAGCAAAATAATAAACAAATTGTAAAACTTTAAAAAAAAAAAATTTTGAATTAAAATGAGTTTAAGCCCGTTTAGGCCCGAGCCCGTGAAGGGCCAGCCCTGTAGGGCCGCGGGCTTCAAAAATATGGTACTTTTTAGGAAACGGGCCTAAACGGGCCGGCCCGTTTAGGCCCGAGCCCGTGAAGGGCCGGCCCTGTAGGGCCCGCCCGGCCCGTTTTCCTAGCTCTACTTTCCAGCAACGAGTGTACCATGCGTTGAATTACGAATGGCTGTGTGGGTCCTCTATATCTGCCATTGAAGTTTAGGTTTGTGGCGTCCACAAAGTAAAGTCATGATAGGATATTGCGTCGAATGGTGTTTGTTTAGAATAGTTTATTTCTAGATAATAAGTATTTATAAATTGTGATTTATGGTATACGAGATAAATATATGAGAGAAGTTTTATCTCGGTTTACGTAATAAGGACTTATTATCTAAAAATAAGTGATATCAAACATATGCACATATTATTAGTAAATTAGTAAAATGATAAATTGATAATATGGTAGGAATATGAGATTTTGAAGTTTGGGTATTGACAATTTAAATATATGAATTAGAAACTTGGGTATAAATGACAATAGTTCTTATTGTATGTCAACCCCAAACTTCAAAATCTCATATTCATCAAATTATCTATTTACTTTTTTTACTAGCTTAGGGTGTGTTCTTATTAGCTTTTGGAGAATAGCTTCTTGAGAAAAAAATGGAGAATAGCTTTTGGAGAATAGATTATGAGGAGAATAGATTATAGAAAAAAAGTGATTTTGAAAAAATGAGAGTGTTTGGATGATTTTATTAGAATAGCTTTTTTCATGGTCAAATGACTAAAAAAGACATTACTTTTATGATAATTACATGTAAAGAATAAGATTATATTTTATATATTATTTAAGGGGTAAGGTCCAAATTTAATAGCCAAGTTTTTCCTGAGGGACATCCGGTACAAATAAATTTTAGAAGATGGAAAAATAACAATGAATAATTAAAAATGAACAATTAAAACCCCTAACGGCATTAAAAATGATGTATCTTAACCCATTATTTAACATTAAATTTCATAATTAATACCAAAAACGAAATAAATTTGTCTATATGTAATGTTAATTAACTTAACTAATTTTTCTAATATAATTAAATTAGAGAAATAGGTCTTATATTAAGGATAAGAGGGAGTATTAAAATTTTAAAATTAAAAAAAAAAGACAGAAAAAACGCTGAAATTCGAAAAAAAAAACAAAAGATGAGAGAGGGTGTGACATGGGACCCACATATAAGAAAAGAACCAATGAGAATGAGAGGGTGGGGCCCACAAAGTGCAAAAAGTCAAAAAAAAAAAAGCTTATACCCAAACCATGGTTTTGAGGCCCAAAACAATGGTTTGAGGTCAAAATAGCTTATTTGAAAAAATTGAGTGTTCTTATATTTTTTCCTTAAAACCATGATTTTGAGAAAAAAGCACTTTTTTGGAGATAACCGAACACACTCTTAGTACATATTTTGGGTTTTGTAATTCAAATATTATTTTTTCTGTCATTTTTCTTATTCTTAACTTTTTAAATTCATAATACCAATAGTTTCTTAGGAAAAAGACAAAAAACACTTTGAAATTGTAAAATTTTAAATCAGAAATTTTTTAAAAAATGAATTATGAATTGTTTATCAAGTTTTGTCATTCTTTTATTAACTCTTAGTTAGAAACTTGATTTTAGATTTTGTAATTTTAAAACTCTTTTCCTCTAATTTCTTTTAATTAAAATGAAAAAAAAAACACTTAGAAAGAGACAAAGAACATAGAAGGACCAATAGGATTAAACCAGCAGGGTGATCTTCTAAACCCTGTCTAATTATTTGATAAAACTATCCAAATGGATAAACAGGCGGAGTTGGACCTAATTAGAGTCCAATCATATTAACTAGAACCTCTATTTATAAAGAGATTAATCATAATCTTAATAAATAAGATAAGATCTTAATCATAGTTTAATACTAATATTTATAAAATATAGTTTTATATTAGGTACACCACTACAAAAAAACTGTAAATTTCTGACGGAATTTGCCATGGAAACAATTTCCATGGTAAATTCCTTCGACAATCCGTTGGAAACTTTTCTGACCAAAATTTCTGATGAAATTTTTTCCCTGGCAACATTTGCTTAGGAATTAGTCACGGAAAATATTTCGTGACAAATTCCATTGGAAATTCCGCAGCAAAAAATGTTGCCACGGAATTTTTGTGGGAAAATTTAAAAATTATTATTTGTTAATTATTTATTATTTTTTAATTAAATTTAATTTTTAAAAAAATTATTATAAAATTTATATTATTATTACATTTATATACAAGAAACAAATATATATTTATAAATAATTGATTATATATAATTGTTTAATAATAAAACACCAAAGCAGTCGAACCCATCCGGTAAGGTATCATGCATGTACAGACGAGGTTGTGGGTTTGAACCAAAGGAGGGCAAGTTGAGTTGCATTTCAAGGAAAAAGAGGTTGCGACACGTGGCAGAGTGAGGGTGCGACATGTGGCAAATTTGGGTGTCGGCGACAAGGTGGAGGCTGCTAGAGTTGCCACGCTCTGCCAGTGATAATAAGGTGGCGGCCGCCGGAATTGCTACTTGGTTTTTTAAAATTTAAAAAATAAAAAATAAGTTTGTGACGGAAGTGAATTCTGTCGGAAATTGCGAGGGAATTTAGTTGAAAATTCTGTCGGAAATTTGTGACGGAATTTGAATTCCGTCAGAAATTAGTTTGTCACGCTATTATTAGGTTGACGCATATTTTTGGCACTTTAAATTTAAATGAGGCTCTATTTTAGTCATTTAACTTTTAAAAAATGTGTTTTTTGTCCTTTTAAATTAACATCATAAACTTCACTAACAAAAAATGGAACCTCAATATTTTTTGACTCGCCATTTTGACTAACCAAAAACACACTTTTAAAAATTAAATGACTAAAATAAAGCTTCTTCTAAATTTAAAAGACCAAAAATATACTTGAGCCTAAAAACTTATTAGGTTACTGTCAACAATAAAAATTTCAATGAAGAATTTTTTCCCCAATTTTCTTTATTTTTAGATAAAATATAATTATATATTTTTTATTCTGTTTATAATTCACTCTTTAACCACCAAATTATTTAAAAGTATGACGTTTAGAATTTATTTTTAATTTTAATTCAGTAAATATTTTTTAATATATCTAGTGAAGGGTTTACGGAGAGGAGGGTGGGTGACTTTGTTTTGTTAGGGGCGAGAGAGAGGCAAGTAGAATGAGGAAGGGCAGCATTATCTTTTTCCACACAAAACGACGTCACCTCGGGTAAAGGAGGGGCATGGGACCGGAACAGCCACAGAGAGGGAAGCCAGGCGCCTTCCATCACACCCCAAATTTTAAAGTGATTTAGTGTGTGTTTGTTTGAACTTTTGGGCTAGAAATCGGACTTAAATAGTGTACAAATCGGGCTTAAACAGTGATTTGAATTTTTTGCTTGTTTGGTTGAGCGTTCTGATGTAAGTTGGAAAAAGCCCAATGCGATTAAAAGGTGAAAAAAGCCGTAAGTTACCCTGATGAAGCTTATTGTGACTTATGAAGCTACTGACCGTTAGTGTGTAATTTATTGCTTTTTAAAAACTCACCAACCCACTGCCACAATCTCTCGCAATAATTGTGTCTTTATTCCCTCTTTTCTCCACAAACCATGCAGCTCTTCCCTTCGTTTTTCTCCAGATCGGTGCAGCTCCTCCATGACTTTTTCTCTCAAGCATCACATTTCAGATCTGAAATAGCTTGTGACGGTGTCTACCTCTCCTCTCAAGCATCACATTTCAGATCTGAAATAGCTTGTGACGGTGTCTACCTCTCCTCTCAAGCATCACATTTCAGCTCTTCCCTGTGACGGTGTCTACCTGTCGTTTGTGTCTTGCATTGACGGTCCCAGTGTCGGCGTCGCAGGGTTGAAGATCTGTACAGACAATAGTTTGTGGGCTTCACCGGCGGTGAAGGCTGCAGCTCCGGTTGAAGGTCATCGTCGATATGCTCAGTGGCGCGTCTCTCTTTGGCTGGTAAGTTGGATAACTTCACTTCACTAACCTCTCACCCTTTATCTAAGGTTTGGTAGCCGTTGGTTGTATGTGGACCCATTTCAATGAACCACATTTCGTTTGCTCTGTCGTGGTGGCTTGTTGATCTGTTTGGTTGCTCTGTTTTATTCGTTTTCGTTTGGGTAGGCGTTGGTTGCGCTTTGAGTAAGGTTGGCAGACTAACATGGTTCATATGTGATTGTTTTTAAATTTTGGAAATTGCTCTGCGTGGGTTGCTCTGTTTTAAGTGTGTATAATCCTGTTTGGTATGCATATTTGAAGTGTGTATATTGCTCTGTTTTATGCGTTTTGGGTTGTAAAAGGAGCCAAAAGTGACTTATGTATTGAACAGTCTTTATGGAATCTAAAATGTTCATGATCTTAACAAAGTTCTCAAGACTAAGTTCTTCATGCACATGGTTTCTGGTAATAAACAAACATCGTGAGAATGTATAGTTCCTTTTCCATTATTATTCCATGTTGCTAGTTCATTGTTACGCCGGAGGTCGTCTCTGATTTCTTCATTGAGAACTTTTGAATTATCAGTTTGACAATGAATTGTGATGGGTAGTAACTAAAATCAGCAGAAATTGAAATGTAAACATAATTGCAATTTGCAAAAGGGGAAAAATGGAAGGAGGATCACGCAGTAACTAAATAGGGGCATATTCGTTTGACTTGCATTTATCTTGTAAATTAGATAAAGTTACGTGTATATGGCCTCTAGGAAATTTATGTATTTTGTAAACATAAAGTTACGTGTATATGGCTTGTAGATAAAGCAAAATTATGTACTTTATATTTTCCTAATATATATGAAACTAAGGCAGATTTTTATGCTAGAGTGAGCAAAGAACTGTTTTATGCCTTTTGTCGTGTAATTTTTGGTAAGGTTTCTACTGGTTTGAAGATTAGAATTACTGGACCCAATCAATTATCTCTGTGAGAAGAAAGACTTGTATGTGAAGAGTGTGCAAAGAACTGTTACATTAGCGTGTGTTTGTTATATGTGAGTTTTTCACTCTGCTGTCTTAGATCCAACCATGAATTTCCCATATCCGCCACAAGGTAAATATTTTGTACACTTCAATACGTTTCTTTGTCTACATTTAATGTTTAACTTAATATCACATTTACAATGATTTTAACACATGTTTGGCAAATATTATTTGGTCGATTTTGGCTACCCAACAACAATTGGGTATCTTACAACATATGTGTAAGTACAACTTCGACACGCAAGTCCGCATTGTCTGTGCCACAATGGCTATACATAATTTCATTAGAAGAAATTCCCAAACTGATGTGGACTTTAAGGAAGCAGAAAATGAGAATAATGTAGTTCATCTAGATAATAGTCAAGATCAATACCCATCGTTAACAGATGATGCTCGGACGTATTCAACCCAAATGAATCATGTTCGTGACGCCATCAGGGACCAAATTGTTCGGGACCTTTGATTTGATTAGTTATGTTATATTTTACTTCTTCAAAAACTTTAACTTTGTACAATTTCTATTTTATTCACATTATAATTGTAATTTTATTATTTACTTATCATTGCCAAACATGATCCATCACAATGCTCTGCCGTTCGAAAGCTCTGCTGTTTCATGGGTATGAGTGAAAAGAAAGATTTGTGAGTGAAGAGTGTGCAAAGAATTGTTATCTGGATGGGTTAACGACATCAAACTTTTGAGAATGTGCCTTGTGGTAACACTGTCGCCATTGGATGGTTTGGATCAATTTATTATCAAGAATGCCACTTTAATAAATACAGATATCTTCCCAGGTCCCATTTGGCATTTAAGTTGTCAATTAGTTTTTTTTCCACAATTACTCCTTCATTTTTTCAATTTTCATAATTTTTTCATTTTTTTCCTCTTAATTAATACAAAAGTCACTTATACAAAAGTCAAACCAAACATCCTAACTTTTACATAAGTTACTTTAAGTTACTTATCCAATCGCTAATCCAAACACTCATCATTTTACCTAATCTACCTTTTTTCCAATCTTAAGATTCCATAAATTTAAGTAAAAATAAGTTATTTATCCAATCGCCAAACCAAACACACCCTTAATTTGTCGTTTGCTAATCGCTGGTTTGTTTTCCAGCTACCACTGTAATATATATTATATTGAATTATGGATGGTAGGATTAGTCCTTCTTGTCTGCCTCTGAAGCTTTGATATGTCGCTTCCACAGGGTGTCAAAGCATATTCTTTTTTTTTTTTTGGTAACTACAGGCAGATAGGGCCTTTGGCCCCCAAACCCGGATTCCCCCCGGTATCCGGCGCCTTTTCCTGAGTCCCTGGCCTTCTAACACTGGACCAGGTAACCCGGGGCAACCGACTAATCCGGAGCGAGGGACATTGTAGGCACATCCCTATAAGATGCTTTGCACCAAGGATGGGTTCCCCCTCCCAACAAGTGCTTCTCCCAGGTTCGAACTCACGTCCGCCTGGGCACTACTTCGCGTTTACCTTCATCACCTCCTGTGTTAATTAAATTATAAAAAAGCTTAATTAATTTATCTCTCGGCTTTAGTGCTTGCCGGCTTCGTGCCAAGTGCCAACTTGACATATGCATTATATGGTTTATTTTAATTAACACAACTAACTAATCAATTATAGCCTTTTGCATATATCTTCAGGTTTTTCACTTCTTTCATCTGCTTTTTCTTTTATTGTTGCGCAACACAACATTCATTCATTTTGCATTATATTTGATCATTCTGCACATCAAAACAAATTTGCATTTCAAGCTCCATATGTGCATAATTTTCTAACCAACAGTATAAATTTTGTAATATTTGATATTCATAATCTTTTTACTCACATCGTGTATGTAATAACCGAGACTCTCCAGAAAACTAGCACTGTGCCTCATAAAACCCATGTTTGAAGACAAGTAAGATTGGGAATCTGTGAGGGGCCAATCCATATTGCCCACAATTCACTTCATTTTTCTTAGCCTCTCAAGTTTTTTCTTCAGTTGCATTTTTCGTTCCTTTTTCTTTCCACTCTGTTAATTTTCCCTCCCTTCCCAACTTAAATTTAGACTATCCATTTTTCCATCTTTCGAAGGAATTAACCTCTGCAAGCATCAATGACATGCAACACCGTAAGTTCAATCTACAATATCATAAAAAGGAACAAAATGAATGAATGCGGGAAAAGATTGTTAATTAAGTACATGAATACTTGTTTGGAAAGTATAATCTTGAATCAATGTCAAGTCCAAGTCAAAATTTGGGCGTTCATTTATTTTGACCCTCCAAAGGTACTTTGTGATCTCCAACTTCGACACTTTGCAAAAGTTAAGGAGGCTAGCCAAATTTTCAGGTTTTATGATTTCCAGATTTGGAATCAAAATTTGTTGAGTAGCAACAGTGCCTCATTCATTTTTATGGGGAACTAGTTCCTCTGGCTGTTCTGCCTCTTATACTTCCATGTGTCTGGGTTTGGTTGTGGAAGCATTCCAAGACTGTTGCTATCCTTAAAAGGTAACCTTGGATGTTATAGTTTTGAGGCCAAGAGCTATATTAAAAAAGATAAATACAGAAATATTAATAAAAATTGTGTGCGTAGGTTGAAGGGAGTTGTGTTGAATTTCTGCCAAAACTATGTCAATTAATTTTGGGCATTAATTTATTTTTTTTTTTTTGATAGAAAATGAAATACTACAAAAAAAAAATAATAACCTCAAGAATTATCCTCCTGAGTCAACAACCAGTCTTAAACTATTCCTATCAGTAAATAACAAATTCATAATAGCTGTAGGTGGCGAATCGATAATATGGAGATCCATTGCCATATTCCAAGCTTCCTTTGCCATAGCATCAGCAACTGTGTTAACATCTCGGTTACAATGAAGCATCTCCACTTCCCAATCTCTGTCCATCAACGTGCGAACTTCCATGATAAGATGAAAATCTGGATGTTCCTGAGACACCGTGGCTTGAATAATTCCAAGATTTCACTACAATCACACTCAACAAGAAGTCTTCTATATCCTCTATCCCATGCAAGTTTGAGTCCCCACAATACACCCCAAGCTTCAGCGGAGACCACCGACCCATGACCAATCCGATACATAAATCCTAGCAAAAAATCCCCGTTGTGATCCCGCAACACACCTCCACAGGTACACTTCCTTAGGTTTTCATTCCAAGATCCATCAGTATTAATCTTCACCCATCCAGTAGGAGGTGGCTTCCAATAGATACGACCTCCTTCCACATTATATTTTCGAAGCAGGCTAATATTCCCCCATGCTAAGCAGGCACGAGCACGGGCTAAAATGGCCTTACTACTCCAAGAGATGTTATTAAAGCAGCGTTCATTACGAGCCAACCAGATATATCGACATAGGACCGTAAACCATTGACGAAACTCAAATCCCTGAATTATGTCCTTACTCCCTATACATGATGCAAGCCAATCATTCGTATCCAACATATCAAAAAACTGCTCATGCCAAGATAGCGGTAGAAAACCATACCAGAACTCAGAAACGACCGGGCAATCCCGAAGAACGTGAAGAATTGACTCACGTGAATTATGGCAAATTTCACAATTACCCGTGGGATGAACACCACGCTGGAACCGTACCATGTTTGTCATTAAACGCCCGTGAAAACACAGCCACAAAAAAGTACGATACCTTTGAGGAACCTTAATCTTCCAAAGACATCTCCACCTGTATTTAGCTTGAGACCGCGAGATACCCATAAGATATTTATACGCAGAGCTTATGGAAAATATTCCATCAGAAGACCATCTCCATACTGGGAAATCTTGCCCATTTAACTGACAGATATTGACACGTCTGATAGCTGCACATACATCTCCTGGAAGTAGATAATCAAACTTGCTCATATCCCACTGTCCGGAAGGAGTGATACAATCAGCTACTCTCCACTCAGTAACATCCCTTGGTAATGCTTGGGTTGCTAAACTATTAAGCTTATCCAAATGTGGCACCCAAACATCCTTCCAGAAAGAAATGTTCCTGCCATCAGTGACTCTCCATGCAATACTATCTGTGATCTTCTCCCAACTTTTACAGATACCCTTCCACGTACTAGACTCTGCCCGACGCTTCTCAACTTTAGGAATAATATCTTTGCCAGCTTTATACTTTTCACGCACAAACCTGACCCATAACGAGTCACGTCTATTAACCATATTCCATCCAAGCTTCATCATGAATGCCTGATTTTGGAAACGAGCCTTTCTAAGACCCAAGCCGCCATCATCCTTTCTAGCACACACCAAATCCCAGGAAACAAGATGAGGCTTTCTGTTAGCCGAGCTACTCCCCCAGAGAAAGTTACGACATCGTTTATCAATTTCATCACAAGTCCCTAACGGAAGAGGCACTGTCTGCATAGCATAAGATGGCATAGCCGACATTACAAAAGATACAAGGGTATGTCTTGCTGCCATCGATAACATGTTGGATTTCCAATTAGCCAGACGAGCATCCATCTTTTTCAGTAGAAAATTATACGTTGCCTTTGAACTCCTTTTATGTAATAAAGGCATTCCCAAATATTTCCCTAAATCTGATGTCTGAGTGAAATTCAAGAAATCACTGATTTCTTTGCTCTTGATGTGGTTAACATTCCGTGAGAAGTAAATTCTTGACTTGCCAGCATTCACTTTCTGTCCTGAAATGTCGCAAAAATCATCCAGAATGGCTTTCACAATTCCTGCGTGATCCAGATCTGCTTCTGCAAATAAAAATAGATCATCAGCAAAAAAGAGATGAGAGACAGGAGTACCTCGTTTGGATAGCCTAAACGGCTGCCAGTCACCCTCTTCCACTGCCGTTTGGATAAGATGCCCCAACTTTTCCATCATGATAACAAAAAGGTATGGTGATATTGGGTCACCCTGTCGAATACCACGGGAAGGACAAAACATATTAGTAGCCTCTCCATTCCAAAGCAGTTGCATTTGAGATGTCGACATACAAGCATGGATAACTTTAAGAAGATAATCAGGAATCTTGAGGTCCCTTAAACAGTCGGTTATAAAATCCCATCTCACACGGTCATAAGCCTTCTCCAGATCAATTTTAATGGCCATGAAGCCCTTCTTCCTTCTTAAAGACTTCATAGAATGAATAATCTCCTGAGCTAGGATAATATTATCCGAACTTTGACGCCCTTTAACAAAACTACACTGGTTCGGGGCAATTACTGAAGGCATGACAGCCTTTAGTCTATTTGATATAACTTTCGTAATTATCTTATACACAACATTGCAAAGACTTATGGGATGAAAATCACGAATTGTCTCTGGATGGTCCACTTTTGGAATGAGGACTATTTGAGTACTATTGATATGCCGAATCCACAAAGGATCATCAAAGACTCTTGTAACTAAGCTAATAACAGAAGTTCCCACAGTTTCCCATTGGCTCTGGTAAAATAATGGATTGAAACCGTCAGGTCCTGGCGCTTTTAGAGGTCCCATATCAAACAAAGCCCGTTTAATCTCGTGATCTGCAACCGCTCTCCCCAGGCTCCGCAAGTTTACATCATCAATATCAGGGTAAGTGCATCTGAATACCAATGATCCATTATAAATGTAGGTCTCTTTATACAAATTTTCAAAAAACTGACTTCCCATTCTCATAATTTCCGCAGCATCATAAGTCCACTCCCCAGAGTCAAGTCTCAAGGCCTCTATTTTATTCTTTCTCCGTCTCCCATTAGCCACAGAATGGAAATATTTAGTATTTCTATCCCCATCCACATACCAGTTAGCCCGAGAGTATTGAATCCACATGACTTCTTCCTTTGCCAAGAGCTTCTCAAGCTCGCCCCATAGCTCACCTCGTAACTTTTCAAGATGTTGCGAAATACCTCCCAAAGCCGTTTTTGCGTTAATCCCATCTAGTCTTTTATATAATCTGTCTTTCATGTAAGAGATGTTACCGAAGACCTCCTTGTTCCATAACCTCAAATCCTCAGTAAACTGACTAACAGATCCGCACCAGTCATCATCCACCCCCCAATGAGATTCTACAAATTTCTTGAAATCATCATGCATAACCCAAGGGGCAAAAAATCTAAAAGGCCTCCGATTCTTAGCCGTAAGAACATGGGATTCAGTATCAACCAACACCGGACAATGATCGGATTTATATTTAGGCAGATGTGTGACAGTGGCATTAGGGTTATTAATAAACCAGCTGTTATTCACCCATGCTCTGTCAATTCTGCTCTGACTAGACAAATTACCCCAAGTATATTGAGGACCAGTAAAACCAATATCAATTAAATTACTACGCAAAAGCCAATTACGGTATGACCTATCAATACCAGTATTGACTCTATGATTTTTATTCCAGCGATCTTCAGGACATGAAACAGCATTAAAGTCTCCAATTACTACCCATCCTCCAACAACCAACTGTTGAATATCCTCAAGAGATTGCCAAAGTTGGCGTCTAATAACCATATTTGGATGCCCATAAACCACTGTAAGCGACCACTCATCGGTTGAGCCTTTATTAATCATTCCATGAATGAATTGATTCCCTGAAGAAATCACAGAGAAAGATAATGTAGAGTCCCAGAACAGCCATATACCACCACTAAATCCTCGTGCTTCAACAACGTGCATATTCGTCCAACCCAGCTTCCTAGCAATGAGCTTCGCTTTCATCCCAGCCTGTCTAGGTTCTAGCAAAGCAAAAAAATTCACACCATGCCTGGCCACAACATCGCTAATTAACCTGAAAAAAGAGGCACCACCGGCACCTCGGGTATTCCAAGTCATAATAATCATTAAAAACTTAATGCAAAGGAAAAAGAACACAACCAAACCAGGCATTATTGAGGCATATGATCCTCCTGCACAGAATCAACACCATGCATCATCACGTCATCAATGCCACCAAGTAGATTAACTTGAGTTTCATTAGATTCCCTTCCTCCTGCTCCTGGGTCAAGCGGATTAGACGCTTGAATACGAATAGTGGGGGAAATGGAATTCTTTTGTACAGCATTTTTTTTAATTATTGACCCCACCTCCCCACTCGAACTACTCGACGGTCCAGATTCTTGATTTGACAGATGAGAATTCAACAAATAAGGTCTTTGGGAAGCTCCTTCTTCGATCCCCTTCTTTTTATCTGCCTGAATCCCACGTGGTTTATTCAACTTTTTTAAGGGGCCAACATTATTCACAGCATCAGAAATTCTATCATTTCTTCCTACATTTAACATATCCGATCCATTATTCCCTTTACTCCCTTTATTTGATTCAGATAATTGACTAGATTTAACCTTTGATACACGCGATCTCTCCCCTATCTTCGAATTAGCACGAATCTTCTCTTGATTTATACTATCATCATGACCTCCATCAACAGTTCCCATATCTTCAGCAATAAGAGCATCAAAACGTGATCCTCCTCCCATATTTCGAGAACGTAAATCACGCCTAGACTCACGCCCGTTATTATTGTTCCCTGAATTTGAGATCCATTGCCCCCTTCTCCTACGCGGCGCCACCATCCACTCACCATACATTCCATCGGTATGCTCTGGTGTTGAATCTGTAGAAACCGACTGGTTCGCCATACATGACGAATTTGACGTGTTTTTTGTTTGATTATTAAGACAATGTTCAGTATCATGACCATATCGCCCACATGAGAAGCAAATCAAATGCAAACCCTCGTAAACAATCTTCTTTTCTTTCCCATTTATTAACAAAGACGGGAGTAAAGGCGCATTCAAATCAATCTCAACACATATACGAGCAAAACGCCCTTTGGTTTGCTGAAGAGTATTTGTATCCACTTTTAAAACCCGTCCAATTTGGTTACCCACCACATATAAAATACCTTGATCATAAAAATCAACAGGAAACTTAGGAATTCTTACCCATGCTGCAATCTTTGCGACCTCGCCAACATCAGGATCGAACTCTGATTTCCATGGTTGAACAGCCAGATAATGATCCATGTATAACCAAGGGCCACCTGTCAACGCAAACTCATAATCCTCCTTATTACTCATACGAACCATAAAATACCCGGACCCTATCTCAATAGTTTCGACTTGCCCTCTACGTCCCCACAGTTGTTGTAGCTTACGACCCAATTGATCCTCCCGCACCATCCTTCCAAGAAGTCTAACGATCAACGATGTCGACCATTTCCGTGCTAGCTTCTTCTTAAATTCAGAAGACACAATAATATTTGGTCCCTTTTGCGTCATTTCTACCTCAATTCTTGATTTCCAACCATCCCCTTTCCACCAATCATCTTCTTCATCTGAAACATCATTTAATGTCTGATCCTCGGTGCATGCATCTTTGTATGACCTTTTCGGCAACTCTGGTGTAATGGTTTCCTCTCCAGTAATATCATCATTCATCCAATCCTCTACCCGTGGGGCTAAAGATTGTTTATTTGTGAATTCTACATCATCATCCCTAATTTTCTTCGTATTACGCTCCAAGACCTCAATCTTATCTACTCTTGGAGATGAATTCATTCTCTCGCGGCTCCGATCTCTCTCCCTTTCACTCATCATTTGTATTCTGATTAAAGGAACTTATCTTAAACTGCAGTAGACCACTGACACTTTCCCCAGCCGCAGCCCCAAGCCGTCAAAACGGAGGCTGCGGCGAGAGAACACAACAGCAAATTCCTCCTTTATCCTTTTCAAATCCAGAACTGATCAAAAGAATTATAGAAAAAGCCAGAATTACAGCAACAAACAGAGCAACAGAAAACGATCACCGGACTCACAGAACCAGAACAGAATAACGACGGAAGAGCAGCAAGGCAACTAACCAGACTTCCAGATCCACAGAACCAGAACAGAATAACAACTGGAATTTTCAGTTCAACAGAAAACAGAAAACGATCACCGGAATCACGAAAACAAACCTGGGCAACTATGGAAGACAGCAGCCCGACGGCTCATATCAGCAGGCCGACCGAAGCAATTTCCAGATCCCCAGAACTATCTCAGACGCACAACAGCAGTGAGCAAAACAGATGAACGGAAATCAGCGTCGCACACTCAGATTCACCTTCAGAAATTTTCAGAAACTTTCACGTCAGCACACTCGGCGTCGCAGACACAGATCGAAGAGTAAGCCACCCCGATCTAGCATACACAGACCGGAACCGGAGACCGTTGCCGATGCAACGGTCAAAAAGCTCAGAATCTGCTTCTCAGAGAAAACTAGCACATCGTTTGCTTTGTTATAACTCATTAGTGCATTAATTTATTTTGAGTTTTCGAAGGTATGGGCAATTAACTTACACATTTCCTAAAGTAATTAAGAGGAGGCATTTTTGCAAGTTTTAAGGTTTCTAGAACTGCAAGTACAATTTCTGGAGTATCAAAAGCACCCCTTCACTTTCATAGAAATTATAATTAATTTCTTTTATAAAATTGTTCTAAATAATTTTTTCTTTCTTATGATAATAATTTTGTGTTGATTAGAGAAAATTTTAAGATTAAGATTTTGGACAAATTTGAATTTGGTTAATATAAGGCTATAGGAATGTAGATGATGATTAATAGTTAATTTTAATCAGATTACTATATAATTTTATAATGAATTTTCTATATAATTAATATATGAATAATTCTATATTAGGTTTTATATTAGATTAAATTTGGATTAAATAATTTATTTGGTTTATTAGAGGTATTATTGTAATTCTAATCGGTTTAGTTTGGTAAATTTTGTGTTATAAGAAATTATAAATTATAATTTGATATTAAGAATTAGATTTTTATATGATTTTAATTATATGGGAGTTTTAAATATTGTTTAATAATTGAATTATATTCATATAAATTAGAAAAAGAGATTTAATTGTTCTAGAAGGTTGATATTGATGATTTCATAACAATAGATATGTTAAAGTTGAAACTTTAATTTATACAATTAGGTGGTAGACAAGAGATAATGGTATAGAGGTTATTTAAGGATTGTTAAGGAAGTTGAAACATTTAAGGATAATAGTTATAGAAGAAAATTGGAGATGAATTATATAAATTATTTATTTTAATATTGATTGTGGTTAATTATTATTTACATTGATAATGTAGAGTTTTCTGGCTATCGGTGGTTGTTTGTGTTTGGTACTCAAATTAAATTAAAGTTAAGACAGGCTCTCCTTACCACCGTCAATCACTGCCGTCTACTTCTCTGTTCACCATCATTGTTGCCTTCCTCTGTTCTTCATTCCACCGTCTTCCACCATTTTCACCGTCCACCTACAACATCAGTCCGGTAGCTTAGACAGAGCTTCCTCTTCTTCCATTTATTCCAGCTCCTTCTTCTTCTTCTCCACAATTCCAAAGCGACCTTCGACTCTGCTTTCCCTTCCTCTGTTCTTCACCATAACATCTTATCCATCTCCAATTTCATTCACGGTTCTCCTTCCTCTTCCATTACATTATTCCAGCTCCTTCATCTAACAACAACCACTGCCCTCACTTTCTTCTCCACTGATTCATCATCATTTCACATGTCCATGGACTCTCAAATGCTTGAAACAATCTGTGGTGGTAATTAATTTCATGAGTGGCTGATTTTCATTGCTTCTTGGCGATGATGATTTGTGCTTGAGCTTCATGGACTATAAATGATAGTTTTTCTATCATTCCATTAGTCTAGAATTATATATTTTGATTGTCTAGTTTTTGGAATTATTATATATGATCCTGAAATTGAGATTAATGTTAATTATCTCTATTGATTTGATATTTGTAGTTGAGATTGGATTTTGTAGTGTGAAAATTATATATGCTGAATTTCCTTGTGGTTGTAATGGTATGATGTTAATTAGTATGTTATTGTCTAATTAATGTGATTGATTTGTGCCCTTGAGGGGCTGTTTAGCACTCAATTTCAAGAAGACTCATGTTGCATTATTTTAATTTCAATGGGACATTAAGTGGTTTTAAATAATATCTCAAGAAATAGTAGTTAGCTATATTTATAGGAGCTACTATTAATTAGGAATATTAGACTCAAATGTTATCTTGAGGTTTTTTTTCTTAAGACTTAATGAATTTTAACTCTCATAATCTTTTTGAGTAAAGATTGTCACCTCTTTATTATCAAGAGCACCCATCATTCATATTCGAACACAATTCTATTCACTCATTCACCACTTTTATAAAAAGATAAAAAATAGTAGCTTAGCGTTTAATTAAATTGCATTTATTTTAACTATTAATCTGAAAAATCCAAAACCAATTTCCTTTTTCTTTTATTGCATTTGCATGACAATTAGATTACTTAAGATTAAATAAAAAGCTCCTCGAGAAGAGAGAATGATCCTATGTTTACCTACACGTAACACTTGATTAATTTTTGAATATGGATCAAGGCTAACAAGACAAAAAGTCCGCCAATCACTAATACACTGGTTAAATGAGGTACGGGAGAAGGTGAGGCAACAGGGAAGGGTATGGTGGGCAATGGAAGCAAACAAAGGTGCAAATTGGTATTTGAATACTACCATAGGCGAAGGAAGTGCCCTTAAGAGTTCTTTGAAATTCTCTACACTTGTTAATGCCATCACTCTGAAGAAGTTGATTAGGAAAGGAATTCCCCCAAGTCTACGGCCTAAGGTCTGGTTTTCATTGTCTGGGGCTGCCACGAAAAAGTCCACCGTGCCGGAGAGTTATTACGATGATTTAACCAAAGCAGTTGAGCGGAAGGTCACCGCCGCTACCAGACAGATCGATCATGTGAGTGTCTCTGCCCTGCCTGTATTAATTGATTCTTACTATGATATCTATGATAATATATCAAGCATTGAAACTTAAAAATTATGAGATGGTTTTGCAAAAGGGACTACCATCAAAGTTATCAAATGTGACTGCATACATCTTGATAGGTTATTGATCTGATTATTTGAGAACGATATGCACTTGTATCTATATGACAGTGATAAGTGAATTTCTTCTGCTTCCTTGAATCATTGTTCATGCCTACTTACAGGACCTGCCACGAACCTTCCCTGGTCACCCATGGTTGGACACTACAGAAGGACATGCTGCTTTTAGGCGTGTTCTTGTTGGCTATTCCTTTCGTGATTCTGGTGTTGAGTATTGTCAGGTTAGTTTGCTACTCTGCCTCACTGCCCTGTGTTCTCTAAATATCTGGCTTTCTTTCAAGTCTTAAGTATGAAACAAAAAAAAAATGCTTTGATAGTTTGTTCTGATTTTGTACGGCTAATAAAGATAGAAATAATGCTTGCTTTGCTTTGATCACAGATAGTGCATACATACATGAAAACATTGTCTCTTAGGCGTGTTCTTGTTGGCTATTCCTTTCATGCCTAAATTACGTTGCAGTATTATTGTTGCTTGTCATGAAAACAGAGGAGGATGCATTTTGGATGCTGGCAGTGCTATTGGAAAATGTCTTATTTAATGATTGCTACACAAACAACTTATCAGGATGCCATGTTGAACAAAGAGTGTTTAAAGATTTACTTGCTAAAAAGTGCCCGAGGTATTTTCAATTTGACGACTTAACACTGTAATTCGTTTGCTTCTTCTGCATCTTCTTTTGTAATATGCAAATTGCATAGACAATTAATGGAAATAAATACAACATTTTATTTTATGCAATGGTATTCAATACAAATTTCATCCTAGTGTTGGCACAGCTTTCACTCTTGGTATTTAGTACACATTATATTTTATACAATCAGCTTTTTATTTTTGGCCAATTATATTACTCAATCACACTTTGCCTTCATGGAGTCACACTTGCCCACTGGAAACATGCCCTCCAACTTGATAAACCTTCAAACACGCATCAGATTTTCACATGCATTCAGCAATACTCTCTCCGGTCTTTAATATAAGATTTATTTATCTAATTTGATTAGATTAAGGAAGTTAATTTAGTTAATATGGCATATTTTGTTATTTGTTCACTTCATTTTTCTTAGCGTCTCAAGCATTTTCTTCAGTTGCATTTTCCCCTCCTTTTTCTTTCCACTATGTTAACTCTCCTTCCCTTCCTGACTTAAATTTAGACTATCCATCATATTGACAGTTGATTCTTCCATCTTCCGAAGAAATTAACCTCTGCAAGCATCAATAATATGCAACACACTGTAAGTTCAATTTCCAACATCATAAAAAGGAACAAAATGAATGAATGCGGGAAAAGATTGTTAAATAAGTACATGTGTACTTGTTTGAAAAGTATTATCTTGAGACACTGTGAAATCCAAGTCAAAGTTTGGGCATTCATTTATTTTGACATGCCAAAGGTACTCAGTCTTTAACTTCAACCTTTTGCAGAAGTCAGAGAGGTTAAGTTTTATGCATGATTTGGAATCATAATTTCTTGAGTATCAACAGTGCCTCTTTCACTTTGATGTGAAAACATTAAAGTTGCTCCAGTTGTGCAGCCTCTAATACTTGTAAGCACAATATCTTTTTCATTGTCAGATCTACAGAATAACAAAAGAAGGTTTTAGGATTTATTCTCTATAAAATTCAAGAATTTCCTCTCATTTTTTCTTCTCCATTTTATATATGTAGCAGCTGCAGGGGAGACATAAATAATAAGGTGGGGGTGGGCTCTATGTGACAAGAAGGATCCAAATTCAACAATGTAGTTTAGGGGTACCATCCATTCTTTCATAGGAATTCGGCTACAACATTTTTTTTTTCTTGAATATAAAGGCAAGCAATACTTGAAGTTTACAAAAACCTATGACTAGGTATCTTGCCTTTGTTGGTGCTGATGAAAAACCATGTCATATTCCGACTTCACACTGAAGTTTCCATCTGACCCATTCCTCCAACAAAAGACATCGTCTCCTAAACCCGTAGGAGGAGTCACTCAATAATCCTATCCACAACCCAATGAGGAAGGAACATTCCCCACTTAGTTCTATCCCATTGACCTGTTTGGGTGACAAACACTACTAGAAAAAAGGGTTTTAACATCCCTTTTTTTGGCCTTTCAACGTCTGAAAACAGAGGGACGTCTATGTGAGAGTCGTAGAAAATAACGTCATTAACGTCCATAAAATAGGGGACGTAGAAGGCAGACTTTAGACGTCCCCAGTTCACTGGGGACGTCTAAGGTGGACCTTAGACGTCCCCAGTTGAACCTGGGGACGTCTAAAGTGTCGCCAGCAGTACTATCCACGTCCCTTGTTTATTAAGGACGTTGAAAGTTTTTTTTTTTTTTAAATGGACCTTTTATACATATTGCACTGTCTGGAAAATATGTAAACTGCAGAAATAGAATTCCAACAACAGAGTAAAACAACAGCAGTTCAGCAGAATGAAAACAACAACAAATACAGTGATCAACCCAAGGCTACTACATGCCACACAAACTTTCAAACCACACAAACTACACAACAATCTATATCCAAGTCTACTACATGCCACACAAACTTTCAAACCAGACAAACTACACAGCAATCTATATCCAAGTACCCAGTTTGTACAATAACCAAGACTAAAATCCAATCCATATCCAACAACAATAACGCTAATTATATGTACTACCACAAAAGTATGTCCTACACAAACTACTAAAGACTTTACTCTTCTGGTACACGTTGAAGAAGATGTCCAGCCATAAAGTCTCTGATCATATTTAAGTCTTCATATGAGTAGGCATCTTCATTGTCAAAAATCTGTAAATTAGAAAATAAGCTTAGATGAAATAATGAATGAAGTGAATGAATTCCCATTGAATCACAACACCAAGAATATTATCCTCAGAGAATGAAGAAGCGATTACTTGTTCAAAATCTATCGTAATGCCACTCTGAATGATGTTAAACATATAAAGCAAGACATAATATCCACATTCCCAGCCGCCAGGTTGTCGAGGGCACTATAAATCAAAAGCAAATGGTTAAAATCAATAAAGGCATATCTAAAACGACCGTCAATCAAAAGAACTTGATTTGAAACTACGTACCTTTGGAAACAACCATCTTGGATCTTTGCCACCTCTACGTTCGCGTGACCCGCCAAGCGCTCGATACGTCGTGCATGCGCTATCATGAAAATGAAAATCAACATAAATTAGAATAATTCATTAAGTCAAGAATCAAGAAGCAATGAAATACAAAAAAATAACTTACTGGTTGAAGACGCTTTTAGTTTCTTTGTCTGGTCTTCTATTTAAGGAATCAAACCAGTAAACAACGTGCGACCGAGGACAGACAACACACAAACTCCAGTGATAACTATCACAACATATACAGATTAAAATGAAGTTAGATAGCAAGGCAATTATTTACTAAAAATCTCAAATACACAAAATTAAAATGAGTACCCTTGAACAATCGGTGCTAGATAACAAGTATACTCGTCCTCTGACAATGTAAAGCCCACATAGTTCGTCCTTCGTTTCAATGTATTCTCAACCCTTGTCGTATGTGCAGGAGACAAGAATCCATATAAATCAACTTTCTGAGAGTCAATGCATATACGACGGAAGGAGCTATAATAGAATTAAAATGATGAATGTATTAGCTAGTTAAAATCAACTTAACTAAATGAATCAAAAAATGGGAAATAAAAAACTTACAGGATTGCAAATTTGCCCCATCCAATATCTAGCTCCTCGAACTTCATGAACTGTTTAAGATCTTGTTTATCAATTGTGAAGTGATACTCTGTATTCTGGCCCACAATCCCTGGAGGCATATGCAAATCAATCTGGCGAATGCCTTTATAGATATGCTGCAATCGTGCTAAGAAGGGCCATTTCTCTGCTTCCTGCTCGTTCTTTTAGAACATAAAAACACATACTGTTAGTAGGATGTCAACACATCTCAAGTAAAAGTAAGGTAGTTCCATACCATTGGAGGTGTTTGTGGTAACAAGCCAATAAGATGTACAGGCCAAAGGATGAAAGATCCTCTCGCCTGAGCTATCGTGGCAACCTCGGCATCAGGAATAGGGATGGCTGTACCTTCTTCCCCCGCTCGAACACACGTCACAGTCACCCTATGCAAATGCTGTGGAATTTGCTGATGATGGTGGGTAGTAGCTTCTGTGTGAACGAGAGCATCTGCAACTACACGCAGCACTGGGGCATCCAAAGAGAGGATGGCAGGTTCTCCCGGCGCTGGAGTATGAGAAGGTTCGCCAAGTGGTTCTTCCGGCGCTGGGTTGTAACTTCCTTTGGTGCTGTGGAAGGCCGGGGATGAATGGGTTCTACGCTCGGTAGTTGCCATCTGCGATTCAAACATCTTCTGCATTTCAGCTCGTAGCTCAGGCATCAGCTCAAGACGTAGCTCTGGCAACAGCTCTTGTCGGAGCTTGTCGCGAAGGTTGGCCTCGAGCTCTTGTGAGACTTCCTGACGAATCTTGGCCACAAGCTCCCTACTGGGTTCAGCTTGTGACGAATAAGGATGTGAGGCTGGGCCAAAATACTTCGTGACACGAACTCCAACTGCCTCCCCTCGAACATGACCAGGGTGATCTGGCTTCCCAATCGCCGTTGACAAGATGTCCATCCGTCCACTTGGAGTGAACGAACCTTGGCTACTATGATCTTCCAGTTCATCCTGCAGCATAAAAGTTATCGTAAGCACTCCCAATATGAAAAAATAAGTTTGTAATTATGCTCTAACTACTTACAATTCTTGCGGCAACCTCAGCAACAGTCGGATTTACGTACTTCCCACCCTTAAGCCTCCCTGCTTTCCATTTTTTGTGACGTGGTGGAGGTGGCGGGGGCTGGACCACAACGGTAGGATCTAATGTGGCTGCTTCCATCAATTTCTCCAACTCTTCTGCCATCATCTGTCGCTGAAGCTTCCGATAACCACCACGAGACATGCAATGTTGATAGTTATTAGCTGCTTGCCTCTCTGCATTTGCTGCACTTAATGCCTTCTAAAGGAAAACAACGAACACCGAATCAATAATGTCAACTATATTCAAATAAAACACTATGATTACAGAAATCTTACCAAAAAGTTTGGATCTTCTCGTGATGCCATAAACAACCTCCAGTCCTCTGGAGACAAAAATGGATACTCATGACATGGATCCTGACCCCTCAAGTCCCCTCGAATGTAATCTCGTGTGAGCCTGTTCTTGAAATCTTTCCATCATAGACGAACCTCCGTCATCCACTCCTTGTACATCTCCGCAGTGTCAGGGACATCATAGGTTTGCTGCAAGGTAAAAACATACGTTAATTATATTTGAAGTGATAGGAATAAAGATATAATGCAGATGTATTGAAACTTATATACCAAAAGTTGTTGCCAAATCAAGTCTTTGGTTTTTGGTGGAACCAACTTCCAATTAGCATAGGTAATGCGAACTTTGCTTCGAGCCAAAAAACCTACGTAGCTAATGAAATGGTCTTCCTCCGGACCAATTGGTTTCATATCTTGATCAAAGTCAATATGCAACCTCTCCTGTTGATGGTTATGATGTGCTACCAATGCAGGCATTTTTGTACTGCCTCTAACCCTTCGTCTCGCAACCGGTTCACGTGTCGCATCACGTTCATCCCTATTCATTTCATTGTCCCTATCACTTGGAGAGTCACCAGAGTTGTCCATATTCCTGTAAGCACAAAAATCATTGTCAGATAGGTGAATAAATTGTAAGTAAATGAATAAACTGAGACGTAATAAAACAAACAGCACACATTACTATTTTCTAAGTTAAGCTCTTACTCTAGATTGTTTCCCATATTCCTTCACCATGATCATTTCTCACAGCATATTCTTCATCATCTACCAATTCTCTTTCTTCAATTGTTGTAGGTGGATTAATTGTGAAAGGTGGTGTGTCGTCAAGGTTGAAGGTCGGATCACCATGCTTCTGTTTTTTACTCTGAAGTACAATGGACATTTTTTTATTTGCGGGATCTGTGACATAGAACACTTGTTTCGCCTGGCTTGCTAGAATGAAGGGCTTATCCCTATAACCTACTCTTTCAAGATCAACTGAGATAAATCCAAATTGTTGATCTATTACCACAGCATTATTGCTAACCCACTTACATTTAAATAAAGCAACTTTGAACTTGTTGTAAGTGATTTCCCATATTTCTTCTATCACTCCATAATAGGCCATGGATGCTAATATGGGGTTTTTGTCTTTCGAACTAGAAAAGTGCATGGATTCAGCTTCTACCATCACCCCACTATTTTGCATGGTACTTCTGTCATCTTGGTCTTTTGTGTAGAAAGAATACCCGTTTATATCATAACCGCTCCAAGTAATGATCTGAAACGAAGGCCCCCAGGCTAGCCACTCTATTGTCCCAGACACACCGGACTCATGTAAAACCTTTTCCTCAAACCACTGAATGAATGTCTTGTTTTGCTCAATAGTAATCTGCATGTCATTCTTCCTCGGATTCTCTTTCTTCAATCTGTTTCTGTGTTCCTCTATGTACGGTTACACTTCTGCCATGTTATTCAGGATATAAAGGTGTGCTTGCAACACCTCTTCACGAGGCATAGTCTTCACTTTCAGTCCTCGTGTTCCCTTACTCCTCCCCTCTTCATGCCGAGATTGTTCCTTCTTCCCTGAGAGATAATCGCTGCAGAAGTCCATAGCCTCTTCAACAACATACCTTTCAACTATTGAGGCTTCTGGTCGATAGGGATTTTTAGAGTACCCTTTTAAGATCTTCATGTATCGCTCGAAAGGGTACATCCACCTCAGGTAAACTGGACCGCAGAGCCTTACCTCCCTTACCAAATGAACTATCAAATGGACCATTATATCAAAAAAAGAAGGAGGAAAGTGCATCTCTAATTGGGACAATATGATATAACCCTCAGCTTCCAGTTCATCCAGCTTTTCAGTGTCAATGACTTTGTTACAGATAGCATTAAAGAAAACCCACAATCTTGTCACTGTGTTTCGAACTTCATCTTTCATAATCCCTCTAATAGCTACTGGTAACAGTTGTTGCATCAACACATGATAATCATGGGACTTCATTCCCACTAACTTCAAATCGTCCATTGACACACACCTTCTCACATTCGAAGAATATCCTTGTGGTACCTTAATTTCATGCAAACACCCACACAAACTTCTTTTCTCCGCTTTTGATAGTGTATGCGCTGCTGGCTCCATGTATGCCCTCCTACCATCATCTCTTAGCTGTGGATGTAACCGTTCTCTTATTCCCATATCAACAAGGTCTAGTCTCGCATTAATCCCATCCTTGGTCTTCCCTGGAATGTGCAAAAGTGTACTGACAAGGCTATCACAAACGTTTTTCTCCACATGCATTACATCAATACTGTGCCTCACGTCAAGACTACGCCAATATGGAAGATCAAAGAAAATTGATCTCTTCTTCTATATGTTCTTCTCACCCGAAGTCTTATGATTCTTACCGAGTAAGACATTGATACGTTCAACCCGACTGTAAACTTCCTCTCCGGTTAATGCCTTTGGAGCCATTCCATGCTCCGGCAAGCCGTTAAAACGCTTTCTTAACCTACGATACGGGTGGAATCTAGGAAGGAACCTCCTGTGACCTAGGTGGACCGTTTTTCTTCCATGTTTCAGTTGGTGGAAGTGAGTGTCTGCTTCACAGATCGGACATGCTTTATGCCCCTTCACACTGTACCCTGAGAGGTTTCCGTAGGCAGAGAAGTCATTTATGGTGGTGAACAGCATTGCACGTAGCTTGAATGACTCATTCTTATACGCATCAAACACATCTACGCCTTCCTCCCACAACTTCTTCAAGTCCTCAATCAAAGGCGCCAGGTAGACATCGATATCGTTTCCTGGCTGTTTTGGTCCAGAAATCATCATAGAAAGCATCACATACTTGCGTTTCATACAAAGCCAGGGAGGCAAGTTGTATATTACAAGGAGTACTGGCCACGCACTGTGTGTGCAATTAAGAGTTCCATACGGATTGATGCCATCTGTACAGAGCCCAAGTCGAAGGTTTCTCGGCTCGCTGCCAAATTCAGGGAACATTTCATCTATTTTCTTCCACTGTGGAGAGTCAGCCGGGTGCCGAAGATATTTTCCGTCGGATATTCTGTCATCCGAATGCCATCTCAACTTCTTCGCCTTTTTTGCAGTGCCAAATAAATGCTTAAAGCGCGGTATTATTGGAAGATACCACAAAACTTTTACAGGTTGCCTTTTAGTCTTCCCATCGCCACAACCACCATCTTTCTTCACTTTGTATCGTGCGGTTTGACACTTAGGGCACTCACTCAGGCCTTCATACTCCTTTCTGTACAGTACACAGTCATTAGGGCAAGCGTGTATCTTTTTATACTCCATACCCATTGTCGATAGGATTTTCTTGGCCTCATACACACGATTTGGAAGTACATTATCATCTGGAAACATATCACACAACAGTTCAAGCAGCAATGTGAAACTACTATCGGTCCACCCACAAGTTGCTTTTAAGTTAACCAAATGTAATGTTCCTGTGAGCCGTGTGTACTTACTCCCAGGGTACAACGGTGTCTCTGCATCACTCCGCAGGCTGTCATATTCATGCGACTGCGCAAACGATTCTACCTCAACATCGTGAATCATTCTCTCCATTGTATCTTCATCTATGACATCCACAGCTTCCTTCTTGTGTGACGGACAATCAGTTACTTCCTCACCATGCCATATCCACCTTGTGTATCGAAGATTTATTCCATCACAAAGTAGGTGATCCCTTATAACTTCAACATCCCGTTTTCTCTCATTTAAACAATTGACACAGGGACAAAAATACATCCCATTTTTTGCTGGAACGTTTCTCCTAGCAAATTCAATAAAGTTTTCAACCCCATTCTCATATTCTTCACTTGTTCTCAGAGCATTCATCCAACTATGATCCATTTTATTACCACCTATGCCATTTCCATTTACACTCAAGTTTAGAATAATTGAAAACACGGGGAATTGCCTTTTACAAGCATGTTTTTCAAAATTTTGGCAGCATTTCCCCTTAAAATTGAGACATCCCAAAATCAAAATAACAAACCATCTCAGCTTAATTTAAATGAAACAAAACTTTAGCTTCTAGCACCAAGCACAAACATAATACACTTATATTTTAGCAACCAAATTATTAAATCAAGTACGCGAATTTAATGAAAAATTGTAAAAAAAAAAATGCAAGTACGCGAATTTCTTATATTAATGTCTACGTACACTAAGTTACAATAAGATTGCCTAATTCTAGCACTAAATATATATATCAATGCGTGTGTCTTATGGGAAAAAAAAAAATTGTGTGTCTACAAGATAATTTTTTTTGTATTTTTTTACTTTCTTTTTATTCTTTATTCTTTTCTCATTTCTTTTCCTTTTCCTACTAATTAAAAGCATTATCATGTGCCAAAACTAGGGATGAGCAAAAATCCGGTAGTCCGGTCCAGTCTGGTCTGACCCGAGTTGGTCCGGTCCGGTCTAATCTGGTCCAAATAAGCAATATAATGAAATTGGACTAGACTGGACCAGACTGACTGGTCGGGTTGGACCAGGTTCCAGACCAGGGGACCAAACCACCTAGACTGGTCCGGTCTGGTCTAGGTCAATTTCTTAAAAAATATTTTTATAATTTAGATGTTATTTTTTATTTTTTATTTAATGTTGTTAGAGTTTTTTTAAGGATTTATAATCAATTTTTATTTTTTATGATGCTTTTTATATGATTATAGGTATTTTTATTATCTTAATTATATTTATCATGTTTAAATCTTTTTTCTCAACATATTTTTTTATTGTTGTTGAATGTTGTTGGATATTCTTATAGATTTATGATGTTTTAATTTTTGTTGACATATTTTATATTATTATAAGTATTTTTGTGGTCCTAATTATGTTTAATATGTTCAAATTTTACCTTCTAAAGACAAAAAAATAAAAATAAAAAAAAAATTAAATTTAGGTCCTGGACTAGTCTAGGTAGTCCACCAGACCCGGTCTGGTCCAGCCCGACCTCGGGTTGGTGCTGGACCAGACTAGACCACAGACTACTTTGTTCAACCCGAGATCTTCTCAAGACCAGACCTCGGGTTGATGTCAAACCCGGTCCGGTCCGGTCCATGCTCATCCCTAGCCAAAACTAATAGTTACCATCATCAACCTAATCAAAATGCATAAACAGAGTAATAAAATAAACCTCTAACTAATACTAAAAATATACTATACTAAAAATATAAAAAATTAAACACTTATTCAATTCATCATACAAAACTAATAATAAAAAGAAGAATAAAACGCCCTGCATTTCTTTTCCTTTCCCTACTAATTAAAAGCATTTATCATGTGCCAAAACTAATAGTTACCATCATCAACCTAATCAAAATGCATAAACAGAATAATAAAATAAACCTCTAACTAATACTAAAAATATAAAAAATTAAACACTTATTCAATTCATACAAAACTAATAATAAAACGCCCTGTCATCTTATTCAAAACGAAAATGCTAACCTGAAAATTTCTCACAGCTTTGAAGGAGGCCGACGGTGGTGGAGAATCTGCAAACCAAGAATCTCAAAAACTGCAGCAGGGGAGCAAAGAAGATGGCCTGGTGACGGAACTGAGGAAGCTTTGGAGAAAGAAATTAAAAAATCAAGAAAGGGAGAGGAGACCGATCAATGGGGATGGAGTGATGAATTTGGGAGGAGATGCAGCAGGGGAGTGGAATGGGAAAGGAGAAACAATGAAAAAACTGCAGCAATGGGGACGGAGTCTAACGGAGATGGGAGTGAATGAGTGATTGAGTAAAGTTGGGAGGAGGAGAGATAGATGGGAGGAAGAGCTCTCTGACATCCTCACATGCACCTGTCACTTCATATCAGGCGCATGTGAGGCTCTACAACGTCCCCAGCTGTGCTGGGGACGTCTATACATACCTTTAGACGTCCCTAGCCCATCTGGGGACGTCTAAATATAGGGTTTAGACGTCCCCAGCCCAGCTGGGGACGTCTAAAGGTACCTTTAGACGTCCCCAGCTGGGCTGGGGACGTCTAAAGGCTTTCTTTTTTTTTTTTTATGACGTTTAAAGGTAATCAGACGCGCCAAAAGATAAAATTTGAACCTGACCATATTTTGGGCGTCCCTTTTTCAAAAAGGGACGTCCTTTAGGGACTTTATAAGTATCTTCTGTAGTAGTGAAATGAGTCTACCTGTGCTTCCATGTCAAATAACTGAGCATTCCTGTCAACATAGCATTTCAGAGGTCTATCAAATGGTGCCCAATGTTCCTCCCAAGCCTGAGTATCAGCTACAACATTATTGATCACGTAGTCGGCAACAAGGCCGTTGGTTTTCTCTATTGGACGAAAAGAATCCCAGAAAACGTATTTCGAAGCATCTGAACAAGTGAAAGTGTCCCCTCTCCTGCATGCATACCCCATCTCGAACATTCCTGTTGCACAACGTGCCACTGAGGCCGATTGAAACCCTGTTTCGCATAAGACATCCTATTTAACTCTGAAATATTTATTCATTTATTTTAATCTTAGGCTATGTTTGGATGGAGAGGCAAGTGAGGAAAAAATAGGCAAGATAACACTTCAGAGAAAAACTGCATAAAATGGTAAAGAAATTTACTATATTTTTAAGAGTTTTCTTACCTCGTATTCTTTTATCCTTAATTTTCAGAACTGGTTTCCTGCTAAATGAGCTAAGCACATCTGGACCATCTAGATCTCATCTGGACTTTGGAGGTTCCATATTTAATTTTTTTAAGATTATATATATATATATATATATATTAAACAAAATTATTTTAATAAGCTTAAAATCTGAAAGAAAAGAATAATATCTTTATTATTATCTTTTAAAAAATATTTTTATTAAAAAAATCACTAAGTTTTAAAAAATAAAATCTGGAATGTCCAGGTCAAATGTGGATAGTTCACATATGTTTAACTCTCCCAACTAAGCAAATCATTTCATAGGTAAGCCAATTCCTTAATTTTCTCTCCATCTAAATATAGACTTAATCTTAAACAAATGTAAGATGAATGTTTAATTAGTATATAGAAATGAAGCTTACCATATTGGGAAGGTTTCTTTATGATGCTCAGTAAAATGAAATATGGATTAGAAAACACCAGTTTGATCCCAGGTAGCTCCTTGTTCAGCTTCATGGTCTATATCTTGAGCTTACTGTTGAATTCCAAGGCTGTGTTATTGTAACTGGGAATACATTCATTACCACAAACAGAATTTGTAGTTCTCTCTAATGGCAAGCAACCCATCGGAGGTAGGCCTCCGAAGGAGATCTTCGGGGCACAAAGATCGTAGAGTTTCTTGATGAATTTCTCGGCGATGCCTGCGAGGAAATTCGCGTATTGCCGAGGAGTGTTGTTCACCGTTTAGCTTACGCAAACATACAAGTCACAAGAAATATAAAGAATTGTCATTCTCATGAGGATTAAAGCAAAAGTAGATTAATTGCTATAATTAAGCTATCAAGTATGCTGAATAAAATCAAGCTAAAGGTACAAGTCACAAGAAATATAAAGAGTTGTAGTTCCCATGAAGACTAAGTGTGTGTTCGGATAGCAAGTTAAAAAGCGATTATTTGATAAAACCTTGGTTTCAGCCTAGAAGTCACCGAACACTCATAAATTTCTGAGAATCCCGTTTTTTATCGAAACCGAGGTTTTAAGGAAAAAAAGCTATTGTGAGAAGAAGCTATTTTCGACCGCTTTGTGAGCCAGATTCTCGTTCCCTTTTCCCTTTTCCCTTTTCTCTTTCCCTTTCCCGTCTTCTTCCTTCATTCCCGTCTTCTGCAAATTCTCGTGTCTGCCATCTTCCCTTTCCTTCTGTGTTTCCCTTCCCAGTTGGCATATCTGTCTTCGGCCCTCAACAAATCCCCTCTTCCCCTTTCTTCTTCATTCCCGTCTTCCCTTAATTTGTTCCTCTTTCTACTGTCTTCCCTTTCGTTTTCCCTTTCCCTTTCCTGTCGCCAATCCTGTTCGCCAATAGATACAATCCCCTCTTCCCCTTCTCGTTCGCATTCTCTTCCAGATCCGAAATAGATTGCTTCATTTCGGCCGATTGTTGAGCGTCGCTTCAAGGTTTCCGTTGTCCTCTTTGTCAAGTTCATTTCTCGGCTTCCCGTTACTTGCAATGGAGGCAGTGTAGCGAAAACTGCGGCTTTTGTCAGCGAGGTGGTCAGTGGTGGAGGTTAAACGTCGATCGGAGTGGTGAACGGCCCGGTGGCAACTCCTCTGTCCTATGAGCATTTCTTTGCTTTTAAAGGAAAATCTTGGCCGTCCCTTGACAAGCTTATCTCTCTCTTCTCTTCCCCATCTCAGAAGGTATGTTGTTGCAGATCGGAAATGGCAGTCGATGGTGCTCTGGTGTTGTTGGCCGAAAGGGAAAGAGTCTCTGGCTGGTGTATTTGTCTTTGCTCTGGTGTTCTTTTCATATGTGTGTCATTTTTATGTTGTATTTTCGTTTGGTGCTCTAGTGTTCTGGTGTATTCTCTGCGTATCGCTTTGCATTCTGTGGTTCTGGTGCTGTGGTTCTGGTACTTATGTTGATCCTAGATGATTTGTGGTCCTTGGTTCTGGTGCTATATTTGATTCACAAATGCTAGATGAATTGTGGTAGTTGTGTATCACTTTTATGTTGTATTTTCATTTGGTGCTCTGGTTTATTTAGAACATAAGCAGATTGTAATACATGTGAATCAAACTTGAATGATGAATGGTATTCCTATTTATTCTTTACCATGAAAGTGAGCTGCTTCTTAGAGATTGAGCAGGGGTGGTAAACAAAAAACAAAACAGAATTTAAAGATACAGACACACTTGCAAAAATCAAAACCATTCCAAAGAATTTAATGAAGAATAATAATATATATATCTTTAGAGACTAGGCAGGAGTGGTAAAAAAAAAACAGAAATTAAAGACACAGACACACTTGCAAAAATCAAAACCATTCCAAAGAATTTAATGAAGAATAATACAGTGGGTTTGGCAAGAGATAACCCAGGTTGTGAAAAGAGATGAAAATTAATATAGTGTACGCCTTCAATATGTACGTTTGATCTAATTTTGTAATTTACTACATAACTGACTAATATTATAATTTTATAATTTTTGCATCTATTTTTTTATATTATATAATTGACAAATATTATAATTTAAAAATTTTTGGACAAATTTATTTCATTTATTGTAATTATTATGCAATTTAATGTCAAATAATACTTAAAATATAATCTTATCCTTTATATGTAATTATCATACAAGTTAATGTCCTTTTTAGTCATTTGACCATGAAAAAAGCTATTCTGATAAAATCATCCAAACACTCTCATTTTATCAAAATCACTTTTTCTCATAATCTATTTTCCTACAATTTATTCTCCAAAAGCTATTCTCTCCAGAATCTATTCTCCAAAAGCTAATAAGAACACACCCTAAGGCAAAAGTGGATTAATTGCTATAATTATGCTATCAAGTATGCTGAATAAAATCATTTGAAGAGTTTATATCCTAAAAATTACTTGAAATTAAGAAAAGGAGAACAATTTGACAAAAGCTAAATTAAAATTCTACATTAAGATAAGAGGAACATAGGATTATTTCGCATTATTGTAATTCATAAGACTTAAATAATTACCACTTCATTAGAAATTAAGTGACATTATATATTAGTTTAAGGTTCAAAAGCATTTGATTTAGCTTTGTCAAGTCAAAATTAAATTTAGATCCTCAATTAACATGCACAATCTTTTACTACAATTAAGAGAAAATAATCATTAAGCAACAATGTTAATTTGACAATATTATATTAGTAACTATATCTCTTATGTTATCGGCAAACCATTTATTTAATCCTAAACTTCAAATTTAATATAATTTTATCTAAATTCTATAATTAAACAAACTTTCTCAAGCTTAATTTAATTGAATAAAGCAATTTAACTAGTGGTTATTCACATTAGCTATAAGATAAAATTAACATATAATTATCATTAACAACTAAAAGAAAGAGTAATTCTTGCAATGGTTTGAAATAATCCTAATGCAATCTAACTTTGCCACTCATAAACACCTCAGCCACAATCAATTCCTAGTTAAATTGCTTAATGAACATGGGAAAATAAAATAGAACAAGCATCATAGATTGCCTTCCCCTTTTCTGTCTTGATTGAAGTGGAGAATCTTTACTCCAGCTGCCTCTCTTCCTCAGTCCAAACAATTGTGAGCTGAAGCATAAATCATGTGCTCACTGGTCTGAGAGAGATTAAGGGAAGAACTGGATAACAGAGCAGTCCGCATCCTCCTCCCTTCAAGTCCTCTGGTTCAGATGCTCACAGATTCGCCTCAGTCCCTAAGGAAGAAGAAAGCCAGTCTCTTGCTCCCTCTCTTCGCAGACTCTGTCGCTTACTCTGGTCCTCGAGTTCAGGTCCACAAATGGCGCCTGTCTTTGCTCTGGTTCAATCACTGCTCCTCTCTGTTCAGTTCGGCTCCTCCCCTCTCTTGAAGACGAAGGTCCCAGCTGCTCCTCTCACTCTGGTTTCCGATGCTCCAAAGGAAGAGGACGAAAATGCGAAACCCGCGGCTGCTCCTCTTTCCTTTTCCTTCGGGTCTTTAGCTCCCTTTATGTCACATTGCAATCCCCAATTTCTCCACAAACGGTGTCGCATCAGTTGCCCTGGAAAAACAGAGCAAAAAAATATATAATAAATTAATATCAATATATAATACTTAGTGAAAATTCTAAATAAATATCATTTGAACTTGAAAAACCTAAAAAAATCTGTTAACACATGGCAATAACAAATAAGTCTCAATAAATCATTCTGAAATTTTGAAATGTTGTGCTTTTACCAAAATGCCCCTCAATTTTTTTTTTTAAAAAGAAAGAACCCTCATTGGCACTGAAACTCCGTTGCCGCCTCCGGAGCTCTTGCGATAGAGTCCACCCCACCGGCGAGACTCCGGCAGCCATACACCATAGCTCCGGTGACAAGTTGAGTATTAAGATTGACTACTTGAGCTCTATAACCCATATGCGGCATCGTTAACAAGTTGAATAAAAGCAATGGCAACTTGAGTAAAGCGATTGACAAATTGTACTCCTGAAGTTATTAATAGCTATACTAAAGTTATCATTACCAATACTAAAATTGTCATTGCCCTTATTCAACTTGTCAACGATGCTTGATAGTGCTTAATGAGCTTAAGTAGTCAATCTTATTACTCAACTTGTTAATCCCATTATTCAATTTGTCACCAGAGTTTTAGCCGTTGGCAGGGTGGTGCCAACTGTCGGAGCTCCGATGGCAGTGGCGGCGGAGCTCTGGCTTTGACGAGGGTTTTCCTTTTTTTTAAAAAGAAAACATTTGAGGGATATTTTGGTAAAAACACAATATTTCAAATCTCATATTAGTCCTTTGAGACCTATTTGTCTTTTGCATATGTTAATAGATTTTTTAGAATTTTTCAAATTCAAATAGTATTTATTTAGGATTTTTCCTACTACTTATGATACTAATAAAGTTAAAGCAGCCACTGAAACTTTCTTTCTTTCTTTTTTTTCTTTTTTTTTATTTTGTTTTAACAAAGCTTTAATTTTAGAGTAGTATTTAATTAAAAATTATGATATTTTCCACAAAATCCTTAAATAATATACCAAATTGATATCTCATCAAAATTTCTAACAATCCCTTCATTTTAGCATTGATGACTCTCCAAATATACCAAAATATATGTTAAATTCTATTAAAAATGGGAGTCATCAAGTGTGCACCGAGGACCGGCCCGGGAATGGTGTAGTAGTTTTCCAGGAAGTCGTTGATTCCCAGACTCATCATGTGTAATGCTTCACTTACGGTCTGGTTTGCTTTGATTTCTCCAACATGAGCTCTTAGCTTGTTTTTGTAATCTCTGTAGTATTCCAATGGCCTCCATATTGGCATCACAAACCGAAAATGACAAATATTTGTGGGGTCAATTTACTTTACATAGAAAAAAGGGAGAATTGCTTCAAAAGACCTCATTGGTAACTATTTGCTAAATGGGACCTAAGAAGATATCTACACACGGAAGGAAGATATCTGCACATAGATGAAAGATTTTTACACATGTAGGGAAGAGTTTTGCTCACATATAGGGAAGATTTTTGCATATAGGGAAAATCATCTGCACACCAGGGAAGATATTCTGCACATGCGGAAGATAATCTACACGCGAAGGTCCCATTTAATAAATAAGTTGCCAATAAGGGATTTTTCACCATTTTCCCTAAAAAAAAGCCTGCGTTCTGAAGGTGACACAGAAACGGACAAAACTGTATAATGAATGAAACTATTCAAAAGGGTCATGAAACAACGTAATGTGAAGTGAAGAAGACATTAGTTAGTTAATTACTCCCACAAGTTCTTGACATAAGATGGGACATTGATTTTGATCTTAAATATAAGATATTTTTTCGTATTCTCGTCAATCTTTTCTTAATTTACTCATATTGATACTCCATCAATAATAATTAAGGAGGACTAAATGCCTTATAATCTAATGGTATGAGGATTCCCCACTAAGAAAGAGGTCACGGGTTCGATCCCGTTTGTGACCTCAGCTAGTAATGCTTGTCTCTTTAATTAAAAAGCAATAATTAAGGAGAGGGAAAGAAAAAAGGAATTACAAAAAATAACTATGATGTTGTAAAAAATAAACATCAATTAATTTAACTAATTTTTTTAATGTAATTAAATTAGGTACATATATCTTATATTAAAGACAAGAAGAAATACCAAAACATCGGAAGTGGTGTTTGTCATAACCGGCTGGTAGCGGCCGAAGCGAAGGTGACGCCGTGGCAAAATCAGAAATGTTGTACTTAGGATCCAAGTACGCGGAATGAATGGCTTTACTCCGAGAGCCTCAGAGATGAAATCTGTGGGTATCCTGCCATTGGTGAACCTTCTGGTAGGCTTACCTACCTGATAGTCCCTCCCATATGGCTTGAAATTGCTCGGAGCCACCATGGGAATGTAGTTGTTGTTCCCAGCGTCCACCGATGAGTCACCGAGCTAGTGACCGAGGAATGCACAAAAAGTTAATGCATAAAAAGGATGATGGGATCGCTTTGTGTTGGCCTTGCATTGTTGTTGTTGTTTTGTGTGTGTGGAGCTGAAAGTGACTGTGATTTCTAAGAGAAGAGAAGAAAGAAGCGGCAGAGGTAAATGGAGAGGGATGGGAGAAGGTGAGATGATAATTACATGTTTGTGGGGATACATATTAATTAATGCAACTTTGATCTTTTCATGTTTGGGCGGAGAAGTTGTTGAAATCCATTTGTTCACTCAAAACCACCCTACTATTTTTCATGTTCACTACTACTACTTTAATTAATTTAGGACATGGTTCCATTATTAATTAATTATTATTAGTAGTAGTTAGGATGATGAACATCGTATCAATTGACTTTAGAATAAATTTGGATCAATTTTTCTCCCAAGTAGTTTGGAACTTGTGTATCTTAAATGTATGAATGCATAATCTCTCTCCATGCATATGCTCCAAAGCTGGATTAGTATTTAGCTTAACTCTATCTTTTTAAGTTAACATAATATTAATTGCTTGAAATTCAATAATTTATAAACTATCCTTTTTTCCCTTGGCAGGCAATTAGAAAACTTTCTCTATCTTACGTTTTTTTTCCATAATTAGTGAGAAATATGCACTTGTATCAAAATTTATTAATTTGGCCTCTCTCACCAAGCAAACAATGATAAATGATTATGGATTAATGAGGGCTAAAAACATGATTTTCCGAAAATGTCAGCCTTGCATATGTCACAAATTAAAGTATAAGTGTGGTTATCCTTAATTTATAAGTAGTAATATCTCCCACAAAATGATATAAAACTATATGCATATCCTATATATATATATATATATGACTATATATAATAAGGACTAAGGAATTTTTGATGGATTTAATCATTTTTTATCGGTCTACATGCCTAGTTCAAAAATCAACTTTATGATTCCCTGGGGGAGTTATTATAAGGTGTCCCAAGAAAGGGATTTAATTATCCAAGAGCCTGATATAACTAAGGAGCATGTAATGATAAGATTCAGTGTAAGAAATGACAATTAGTTTATATTGCTCACTTATCATTAACACTTTTATGTTATTAAATCAATTATTTAGGATTTCATAGTAATTCTTCCTATTATCATTAACACTCAGAATATGGTTTTAGTTGATTTAGAGAAAGCTTTTGACCTCGTGCCAAAAGATATACTTTGGAAAGCCTTAAAAAAAAGAAAGGTGTGCATATTGCAATAATGTGTGTGTTTGTTTCGCCGTTTGCGCGCTCGATCGAACTTAAACAGTGGCGCAAACGGACTTAAACAGTAAAAAGCATCAAATGGGTGTTTGTTTCAGCGATTGGATTTAAGGTGAAAAAAGTCATAAGTTGGAAAAAGTCATAAGCCACAAAATAAAGCTTATTGAAGCTTATTTGCGTGTGTGTGTATAAAATAATATTGATAGGAGTATTTTCATATTTTTGGGGATTAATGAGGTACTCAAAATCACTTCTAATCACAAAAATTCTTTTATGAAAAATGTTCTAAATTATTTTCTCTATCTTTAGATAGTAATCTTCTGCTAATTAGAGAATACTTTGGGATAAGAGTTTAGGCAAGTTTTGAGTTTTGTTAATATATGATTGTAGAAATGTAGAGAATAATTAATAATTAATTTTAATCAGTTTAGATTTATTATTTAGTTGTTTTATGATTTTATAATCAATTTTTTTTATAAACATGTCATAAATTAGTTTCTATATAATGTTTTTACTCATTAAATTTAGTTTAAATAATTTATTTGGATTATTGGAGGTATTATTGAGGTTTTAATTGGTTTATTTTGTTAGATTTTGAGCTATGTGAAAATATGAGTTAGGATTTAATATTTAAATTAGAATTTGATATAATTTATAAGATTTAAGCTTGAGGTACATAATAGAAAAGACTTTTGGAGTGTACCAATTTGAATTAAAGTTTGATATAATTTTATTAAAATTATACCATTACCAAATTTTCAAAGTTAATTTTTGAAAAAATTGTGAAAAAATCCCTCCGTGTGTAGATATCTTCCCAAATCCCATTGGCAATTAAGTTGCCAATGAGGACTTTTTTTCACAATTATCCTTTCATTTTTCATAATTTTTACAATTTTTTCTCTTAAATAATACAAAAGCCAAACCAAACATCATTCACTTTTACATAAGTTACTTATCCAATCACCAATCCAAACACTCATCATTTTACCTAATCTAACTTTTTTCCAATTTTAAGATTTCATAAGTCTAAGTAAAAATAAGTCACTTATCCAATCGTCAATCCAAACATACCCAATAACTAGTGTGAGAACGTCTGGATGTGAGAGAAATGACTTTCATATTAGGACTAGTCTATATCAGGGATAAACTTTGAGCCTTTATTTTTGTTTAACTTGATCTTGGATGTTCTAACTGAGCTTATACTCGAAGAAATCCCTAAGTGTATGCTTTTTGCTGATGATATTATTCTGATGACTGAGTGAAGAGAAGAAATTAATTCTAAACTTGAGTCATAGAGAAAGACTGTAGAGTCGAAGGGCGCTTCCAATTGAGTAGAAATAAGACAGAATCTATGCATTACACTTTTGATAAGAGGGGAGTAAGATGTGATTTGGAGGTCACAAGTGACAAAGTTCATATATTTGTTATCAATTTTATAAAAAGATGATGAAATTTATGGAAATGTTAATCATAGAATTTAAATTGGGTGGTTTAAATAAAGAAAATCTACCAGGTTTATTTGTGAAAAGTACTTGATAAAGTAAAAGAAAAATTTTATATTGTTATTCGACCAACACATTATGATAATGAATGTTGGGCTATGAAGGGGCTTCATGAGTACAAAGTGGGGTAGTTTTGATGAGGATGCTAAGATGGATTTGTGGTTATACAAGGAAAGATAAGATTCATAATGAACTTATACGAGAAATTTTTGGAGTGACACCTATTGAAGCAAACATAGTAGAATATCATTTTTGGTGGTTGGACACATACAGAGAAGGCTATTGGATGCGCAAGTGAAGAAGGTAGATAAAGTTGTTTAGAGCCTAGTTAAGAGGGGCAGAGGAAGATTGAAAAGAATGCTCAATGAGGTTATTAAGGGAGATCTCTTAGTTAATAATCCATCCCAAGATTTAGTTTTTGATTGAGCTCAATAGCGTCGTTTGATCCATGTAGCTGACCACACCTAGTGGAATAAATCTTTATTATTGTTGTTGTTGTATTATTTGTATTTGTTCAATTACAAACACCCTCTCTACCCCAATATAATATCCATCGGCTTGATAGGGCATATATAAAGTTTGAGAAGTAGTCTTCATGCAGCAATAATAATGACGTCCTAAGTGGGATTCACTATATAAATTGCACAATGTCAATATACTGGATCAACACTTATACCATATCTAATCGACAAACTAAATTTGGTACAGATTAAATTTCATCAAAGCAGAGAGAGAGAGAGAGGTGTCAAAATACAAATATTTAAATAATTAATTAAAAACACAAATAAAACTGTACTTGCATAACGTGGAAGATGGGAAGAGGCGAGCTAGAGAAGTACATGAGAATGAGGACCATTCTTCAAGAAATATGGACGTAATCGATGCACAATTAAGCTCTGCTTCAACAAGAGATACACATCACATGTCTTAAGGCTTGTTTGGTTCAGCATTTTCTTAAAAAATAAATCCTTATTACGCAAGTTGAGATAAAACTCCTTTCACATACTTACCTCGTGTACAGTGAATCACGATTTATAAGCACTTATTGCCCAAAAATAAATTATTCCAAACGAGCATTAATGCATCTATCTACTTCTGCACTTAATACTTACAAAGGCTTTTCTTCATAATTTTTTGGGTTCCCCATTCAATATTATTATATGGTACTAAAGTGCAATATGCACTACAAAAAAACACCCGATTTCCGATAGAACACGTTTCTGATGGAATCTGTTCCGTCGCTAATAGGTGCGTTTCAAACAAATTTGCGACGGAATTTCAATTTCGTCAGAAAGTTCCAACGGAATCCGTTCCGTCGGAAGTTCCAATGGAATTCGTTTCCGTCGCAAATTTTTAAAAAAAAATCAAAAATGATTTTTTAAAAAAAATTGGATTTTTTTAAATTTACAAATGCCACGTGTTTGCTCTTCAGAGCGCCACGTATCCCTCTCCCCTGACTGCCACATGTCTCCTCCCCCCTGCTGCCACGTGTCGACACCTCATAATTCCTCTAAGTGCATCTCCTCCCATTTGAACCCGCGACCTCAAGCTGCCGAGGCCTTCACACGCGAGTCTTTGCCAATTGCGTTGAAATGAACCTATGTTATATTATTACATATTATTATATATATATAATATTATCATATATATATATATATATATATGTATATGTAAACATACATACATATAATTAATTAATTATATACATATAATTAATTATTAATTAAAGATAATATTATTAAAAAAATGAAAAATTTAATAAAAACGAAAAAATATTTATATACTTAAATTAAATAATTGTTTAATTAAATTACTTAATAAATAATAATTTAATATTATAAATATTATTTTTAATATAAAATTATAAATATAATTTTAATAACATATATATTAATAAATAATAATATAATTTTAATAATTAAGGTTAAATAGAATTATTTAATAATTAATATTTTAATTTTATAAATATTATTTTTTAAAAACTTAATAAATTTTAATTTTTCTGATCGAAATTTCTGTCGGAATTTTCCACAGAAAAAATTCTGTTAGAAAATTTCATAAGACAAATTCCGACGGAATTTTCCGTCAGAAATTCAGTCAGAATTTGTCACAGAAAAAATTCCGTCGGAAATTCTGTGGCTAAATTTGTGACAGAAAATTCCGTCAGAAATTCCGTCGGAAATTGAGTGTTTTTTTGTAGTGATGTTGCTTCATGAGTAGTTATTGTCTCTAAATCAATGGCTCTCTCTCTTCTTCTGGTATGATTACATAGGCAATACTTCTCATATTTTCTAGGTTTAAACTTACAAATTAAAGTACATATACTCATATGATCCTTAATGAAAGACTAAATTAACTAATTTTATTAGGTTAATGAAGTTAATTAATATGACATGTTTTTTCCCCTAAAACACATTATTTTGGTCCTTCTATCAAAATGACTTTAGTCAATTTGATAGGACCTGCCTTTAGATTATATACCTTCACTTCAATGTTCAAATAATTAATGTGGGACTTTTCTTGATATATTATAATATTCTTCTTATTTCATTTTTCCCCTCATTCATTTTCCTTTTTTTTTGTCGGGGCTTGTACTTTTTTTTTAAGTCTCAGAGGCCTCAAATCCCCAATATTCTTTTTTTCTCTCATTTTTAAGTCTCAGAATTAATATTAGCTTCCATTTAGATCATATATTAATGATCGGAGGAGTACAATTATTAATTGCTTTCTAAAGTAAGACATTAACAAGTTGAAACACACATCCACTCAAGTGTAGAGATTTAATTCAATGGTCAGAAAAGAAAATATTACTAATTAATTAAAACTGATGTGAAATAGAAAAAAATTGACGTTTGTAATATGAAGAACAAATAAGAAGTGGGAGAATTAATGATGCATGTGGTTCTGGCAACGAGTATTCACTACCACATGCTGGCTCCTATAGAAAAACCGTTGCTGCCAAGCTTTTGATGGTTCAACTGCCAACCCAAAGGAGATAGTTCACATATGCATATACCATCTCTCGGAAAGTGTGCAAAGCGGACGGCTTCACCACCAGATTTTCCAAGTCACAAAGAGAGGGCCCGTTCGCTGGCAACCCGCTCTGCAAAACTTCCTTCGTATAGATGTTGACGGTTCTTCTGTTAGTGATGGTTAGGCTGCCTGCGGAGGAGTTATCCGTGATAGCCAAGGTAACTGGGTATGTGGATTTCAACAGAAGTTGGGACATGCTTTCCCGACCACTGCGGAAATCCATGCAATCCATTGCGGTTTTCAATTATGTAAACAGATGGGTCTTAAGAAAATCAGACTGTTCACAGACTCCCTTCAAGCCATCCACCTTCTATCTACCAATTGTGGTGTTGATCACCCTTTGTATGATATCATTTCGGCTACTAGATCCCTGATTTATTCGTACTGGGACTTACAGATATCCCATTCTCACAGGGAAAGTATTCTTTGCGTAGACTTTCTGGCACGATTGGCTCATTCCAACAGCCAGGATTACATGGAAATAAGGGTATCCCCTTTGGAATGTTTACATCTTTTTGCCTTCGAATGTGGGGTATTACCTCACAAACATTCTCTAGGGCCTAGCCTTTAGGTCTTATTATCTTACAAGCTTTGCTTGCCTTTGTATAAAAAAAAATGATGCATGTGGTTGCAACCGTCCATGAAAGAGACAATTCACACACACACTCACAAATTTTAAAGGCCTTCCATGTTCAATTCTCCCACCAGAAAAGGAGGTGATCCCATATTTCTGTCTTTTCTCTTCATGGAGTCTAGTTAGAAGTCCAACCTCCTTAATTGGGTGGTTATGAGTTTTCATGCTATCGTGAGTATCATATCTATTTCTCGTCTCTGGCTTAATATCTGGGTGTGTTTGATTCAAAATTTTTCATCAATATTGTTGATCATGATCAATCCCTTGTAAGTGTAAAAGAACCGTACCATTGACAAAATAAAAGACCTCTCACTACTACTGCTTGGAGTTTTTTTTAAGGGTTAAGGGGTAAATTTGTCTTGAAAGTTTCGCAGAGGAGTAATATTACTCTAAAAGTTTTTTTAGACTCCATGTTTTTCTAGAAGTATTAAAATGGAACAATGTTATCCCTTACTGTTAAAAGGTTAACAATCAGCATCAATTTTTTAATAATACAGGGTTACATTGTTACATAAATATCCCAATACATTCAATAACATCCATTTCACTCACATAAAAGCTTCAATATTTCACTCTAAAGACAATGCAACATCCACACTTTCATATTCATAGACGATTAGGGCACTCGCAAACACCCCCACTTAATTAATCACCAAAGACACTTTAAAGGTCTCAGTATATGCTTAAGAATTTGAAATAACAAGGTTTTACAATCTTACAACCACAAATCTCTAACTAATAATGCATCTTCCATATGTGTAATTAATAGTGCTCTTCGCTATCTTCTCTTCCATCTGCTATTTTCCTTTATTGCTCTCCATCATTTGACTCATCTGCATTTATAGCTTTAATTTAAAACTCTTCAACATGACAAATAAAGCATATCATCACAATTATGTTAGGAATTTGACATTACAGCATGCTCAGAACCTTTTCATATTTATGATTTCAATCTATATATGAAGTATACATAATTTTGGAGGGCAACGAAATATACAACATCAAAATAAATTTTTTTGAGAATAAAATAATATTTTTTTGTATGCCAAAAAAATTAATTTCAGATGTCTATGATTTGATCATAAGCTCAAGAATAAGTCAACAAGCTAGTAATACAAGGAAGCAGGAACAAATTTTTTTTACTTTTGCCTATCAAAATAGGGAATAATTTATATGATGCAATGTTTTGATTTGTCAATAAAAAAAATTTAATAGTTGAAAATTGTTGCCTATTACATACTTTAGGGAACAATTGTCATTTGTTACTAAATATTTACTGCATTTTGATTCTGTATAACAACTAATTAGAACTAAGAAGTAACTCTACGATGTATGGTTAGATCTCTCTGATTTGATCATAAGCCAAAGAACAAATCAACAAGTAATACCAAAAAGTAGGAACAAAGATTTTGTTAAACAATTGTTTATAAAAAAATGATTATATCAAATAGAGCAAACTTCGTAATATTTGATTCATTTGTATAATTTTTTAACGGATTACTACACGTAAATAAGGAAATAGTGGGAGCAATATGATAAATAGTTAAATATATACCTGTGCTTTTCGCTTCTTCCATATGCCTTTTCCTTCATTGCTCATCATCATCATCATCTTCTTCTTCTTCTTCCTTCTCCTCCTCCATCCAAAGCTTTAAACATTTTCAGTGTAACAAATAAAGCATATCAACATGATTATATGTCAGAAATTTAAGATTAAAGCACCCTCAGAACCTTTTCAGATTTTGAAGTACAGTCAATATATGAAGTATACATGATTTTGGAGGGCCACAAAATATACAACATCAAAAGAAATTTTTTTGAGAGAATAAAATAAAATTTTTTTGGTATACCAAAAAATATAATTTTAGATATCTATGACTTGATCATAAGCTCAAGAATGAGTCTACAAGTAATACAAGGAAGCAGAAACTTTTTTTTTTTTACCAGAATACTACAAGCATAGAGATTAGCAATATGTAAAAATTTCAGGTTTGCAAAAGATATGACTCTGCTAGAAAGGAGCACTGATCTGTATGTTTACTTTTTTTTACAATCTATTTTATAAAAAAAAAGAACATGCATGATGAACAGAGCAAATGTGGTTATGTTTGATCCATTAGTTGTATATTTTTGTATTGCATTGGTATTATGTCAATAAGGGAATAGTGGGAGCATGAATGATAAATAGATAAATACCTGTGGTTTGGGACGAAATGGGTTGGTGGAAAGAGAAGTGAAAATTTGGGCACTCATTTATTTGGACATTACGAAGGTATGGAGCATTTAAGTTGTTGAGTCCCTTACAGAAGTGAGTGAGTGTTGACAATTTTGAAAGTCTCAATGTCTCTAGATTTGGAAGCTCAATATGTTGCACATTGGTAGGTTCTTGATCACTTGTATTATGTGAAAAGAGCTCCTTCATTTGTGCAACATTTGACACCTTTATTACACGTAGTTTTGGAAGAAACATTTCAATTGGTGTAGCTGTCCTGAAAAGGCATTTCAACTTAGGGCACCCCTTCACTGTTATGTAAAGCAATTTTGGAAAAGGCGACAGATAATGCATATTAGAGCTGGATACTTCTTCTGATGATTCTTGCATGATTTCCTCTACTTGCTTACATTCTATTATATCCAAGGATCTCAACTGTGGGAGGCTTTCCCAAATAGAGATAGACAATATACATTTCGCTTTTCTACATCCTTTCACTTGTAACCGTCGAAGATGGTGGAGGCTCAGATTTTGGAAGGTAGTGAAAGCCTTGAATACAAGACTTAGCTCACTTAGTTCTTGCAACTCAAATTCCCTTAAACTCAAGAATTTCGGATACAGTTGGTTGCCGTTGCTGTGGGCATCAATATCTGCCGCTTCCTATACATGTAAAACACAAATAATATAATGAACTCGAAGAAAGAAAGAAAGGAAGAGCCTAAAGTTTTGAAGACATTTAAATGTTTTCCACTTGATTCATTGTCTTGTCCAGGTGTTCAATAATATAAATAAAGTACAAGTGGTTCAAGGCTCTAGCTATGTGAAAGAAACAAAACCAACATGATATATAAATGCAAATTACCTTTCCCTTTAATTCAATCCCCATACTCCCTGTTGGTCCCATAATTGAAGAAAATTTTGAGCATTTTGACATTTTGATATCTTCAACGTTCACTGCAAATAACTTGAAGCCTTTGCAGATATCAACAAGACTTGGCAATTCCTTTAGGCTTATACCTCTCAAGTTTGGAAGCAGGATTTTGTTGACAGTGTCACTACTGCTGGCTTCACTAGTATGTCTGAAAAGCTCCTCGAACTCTTCACATTCTGATATCTCTATTTGGTATAAATGTGGAAGCAATATAGTGACAGAGGAGGTTGAGAAAAGAGACTTGAGCTTGTTGCAATGCTTCACCTCCAAATATTTCAATGTAGGTAAGGTCCCTGGGTGGAAGCCCTCAGCAAATACATATTCCAATTCATTACATCTACTTAATGTCAAGTTTTGAAGATGGACAAGGTTCAAAATATGTGAAGGAGCTGTCCATATCAGCCACACCTCTAAGAGACTCCCTAACCCCAATCCATTTAGTTTTGAACCCAACAGCTGCATATACACAAACAATAAGAAAAACAACAAGTCTGATAAGATTCAATTAATTACTTCCTATAATCTTTAAAAACATTTTGTGCCATAACTACCCTTTTTATATTTCCATTTGAAATTTTCAATTCAATATATGTAAATAACTCTTCCTTATTCTTCTAACAAAATGTACAGGTAGAAATTCTCATTTTACTTTACATAAAAATTTAGATTTCAAATAAAAAATGGATCAATAAGCTATTATGATTTCAAATAGTTTGCCAAAGCAATAGAAAAGAAAAAAAATTGAATAATCATGTTGTACATATCTGAAAAGCATTACTGGAAGTGCCTACATGCGAGCAATATGTAAAATGCCAAATCCTTTGATAAAAATTATCCTGTAACAAAATTTATATATTCAAATTCTCATTTTTCCATAAAATTATAAGTTTACTCTAGAATCAAAACTTGACAATTCAACGGTTATAATTTTTCACATAGTTTCTTGTAAAAAGAAATCAACAACAACAACAACAAAAATAGAATAGTATTAGATGTATTTAAGCCATATAAAGATTGAAGAGTCAATGTAAATATGGTTGAACTAGCTCAACTTAATTATGATTAAAATAATATAATTCAATTAAAATACACAAAAATATTCAATTATAACCTTGAAAAGAGTAACATTCAAATAATAAAAATGCATTAATCTACAAGTAAATGAAACATTTATGTATAAACCACGTATAATCCAATAAAATAGAATTACTAAAGAACACATGACGGACAACTATTTTTTAACTAAAAAATGATGACATTCAATTTTCAGGCTCGCAAAATGAAGAAAAAAATATAAAATCCAACCGGGTCAATATGTACAAAACTTTTAATCATATTAGCTAGGAGATTAGCTCGCTTCACTGGTTGCGTTTTTCATACCATGACTAAAAAAAATCAAAAGAAGACTGAGGGTGTGTTTGAATTAGCAATAATAAAAATGATTTTTTTCAATCTAATTTCTACAAACTTAACATGGGGTAAAAATTAGATCATGTAGTGTAATTTATGTTGGGTTGATTTTTGTAAAAAAGTCAGTTTGACAAATTGAAATTTTTTTGGATAAGTAATGGAAAAGCAAGTTTAAATGTAAAATGATAGAAATGGACATGAGTTTTGTTAAACATATATAATTTGATAATTGACATGGTATTGAGAAAAAAATTTATAAATACTAAGAAACAATTAATTAGATATGTTTAATAGACAGAAATTTATACAAAATACAAATAATGAGAATTTAAAGTTTTTTTAATTAAATAATATTATATTATTAAACTAGAATTAATTTTTTTTGCTAACTTTTTTTCCAATAAATACTTTTTTACCAACTTAAATTTTAATATCATATGTCTCTGGCTTTCATTAAAATTTACAATTTTATTTTTGAGAAAAAAATAATTTTTATTAGAGAATATTATTTTTACTAAAATTATAATTAATAAACAATACAAGTTAAATAATATAATTATGATGTTAATTTGGCTTACTTTTATTATTATTTTTTATTTGTTTTATTTTATTATTGATGAATTAAAAAAATATGATAAAGGTATTGGTGAGGCCACCTGTATGAAGTAATAAAAATAATGAAGGGGGAATTGGTCATTGTGTGTGGCAGTGAAACATAGCAAGAAAAAAACACGTGACGAGAGAAGTTAAAAGTTGCTTAGGATAATAAGTCAGATTAGAGCTGAAGCCTAATTTTTCATACTATTAATCCTAACATATAGATAAGCCAAAAGTCATTTTCCCCCTTACAGCAGAAAATCCACTTTCCAAATGCACACTTACTTGTGTGGATGTGAGACTTGTTGATTCGAAGCACTAATAAGTGAGTTGCAATTATTAAAAACAACAAAAAATTAAATTAAAGAAGGCAAAATGATTAGTAAAGATGTGTGAGCACCTGAGGGAGGCGGTCGTTGGACAAGGACAAACCCTGACAAAAATCCTTGAGGTTTGGCACTTCTTCTAAAGTTATCCATCTCAAGTTGGGTACTATATTCTCCGAAAGATTATTTAAATCTATGGCCATTGAAAATAGGCATTTCAACTTGTTGCATCTCTGAACTTTTAACCTTTGCAGATTTGGAAAATATATTTTTGGGGATTGAGCATTTGGTGGACCTTGATGCTGCTCTCCCACCTCTGTACTAGACATTATTTCCTCCAATTCATTGCACTCTGATATTTCAAGATGTTCCAATAGTGGTATGCTTTTAAGAATTATAGGGGAGAAAATAGTTCTCAAATTGTTGCACCCACTCACTTGGAATTGTTTAAGATTTTGGAGGCTTAGTATTCCCATTGGACCACTCCAAACAAACTTTAGCTCAAGTAGATTCTTCAATTTCATAGTGTTTACGGCTGGGATTAATTGGTTTTGGAAATTCCTTTCAATAAGATCTTCCCTTACAAAGGCAAATAGAATATCTTCTACGCTACAATTGTCAATCTCAAGTTCCTCTAGATTGAGAAACGATAGTAAGGCTGAATCCCTATTATACAAGTGGTTGCCCTAAAACCATAACATTTGGAAAATCAAAATAATATACTCAACTCAATTTTTGCGTTATATACATTATAAATAATTAAGATAGAGGGCACATGGAAATGCATACCTTATTTGTATTTGAACTAGTTATTACGTTAACACACGAGGCGCTGAATTTGGGACATTCTACCCAATGCAATTCTCTCAAACATGGGCAACTTGAATGAAAGTTTTCTGGGAAAATGCTGAGCAAATTTTTCAAGCCCTTAAGTTGGAGTGATCTCAAAACAGGAAGCTTGATCTGAACATCTTGCTGCACATCTTCATGCTGACCAAAAGCATATTTTAGTTGAGAAGCCCTATCAATGCATACCCCTTCCAACTGCTCAAGGCCTTGAACATAAGAGTTCGAGAATACATATTGTAACTTATCACATTCAATTATAGTCAAGCTTTTCAATTTTGAGAATACCAAATATGCATTGTTTGAAGCTGAAATTATTTCATTGTTTGAACCATCGCCAGCCTCCTCTATTATATTCAACAATTCACAACAACCTTTTATAGTTAGCTTTTGCAGCAGCAACAAGGCTCTGGCAACACCCTTTGGTAATAGTGATGTCAACAAAGGACAATGAGCTATATGTAGTTCTTGTAATTTCTCGAAGAAGCGAAGCAAAGGTGGACCATGCCAAATTTCTTTCAAATTGGCCAAATGCTCCAACTTTAACTTGATTAACTTTGGGAAGAACAAAGTTTCCACTTGTAACAAATCAATGTGTTGAGAAGTTGCGTCTGCAAGGCATTCCAAATTTGAACAAGAACGGAGCCACAAGCTAGTCAACTCATTTGTCCCTCCTACAACTTGAACAATGTCTGGTACAATATTTTTGCAACCTCCATTAAATCTATGCAAACAAAGAGCTTCTGCTTGTTGCAATAGATACTTAATAAAGGGACTTATATTAGAGATTTTGAACCCTCCCAAGGACAAAGCTTTGCAGCGAGAATCCATTGAATCTATATCAAGATAACATTTGGAATCAAAGTTCCCAATTTTAACTTCATATGTCTTCAATCTAGGGAAAGTAGCATCATTTGAAAAACATTGGTCAAGATTTAAAGTTGTTCTACTGAGTTGGATTCTTGAAGCATATAACTCCTGTAGATGTATACATCTTTCTATTACCTTAAAACTGTGCTCTTTGATCTTAAATAAATCTAATAGCTTCAATCTATTCAATTCTTCCAATCCTTGTGGCAGTTGTTTAAAAAAACTATATTTCAAGTCAAGAACTTCAAGACTTTTGAGGCATAACACCCATGACAAATCATCACCTAATTGACAAGCTTGCAAGCGTAGGGTTCGTAGATTAGGTAGCAAATTCAGAGAGTGTGGCAATAATGACTTGAGAACTACTGGTTCGTAATACATAGAGTCAATTTGCATAACTTTGAGTGCTCCTATACCTTTGAAATTCGCTTCTGATAATTCACAAGCACCTATATTTGTTAGCATCAAAATCTCAAGTTTTGGAGCATCTAATTGTTGAGGAAATTGAGATGTTTTCTTAAACCAAGAAGCAAGTGCATAACAATCTTTTATAGAGCAATCTGCTACCATCTTCATATCCTTCTCAAGATTCACTGCAATAGTGCGTTTCTCTTGAGATGATATCCACAATGCTACATCACGGATTGTGTCATGCATTCTCAAGTGGATTTTCCTTTGCTTAGAGCGCATTAGCAAACAAGAATCTACAAGATGATTTATACAAGTACTCACTTTGTTTCTTGCATCTTCGAGTGATAAGCCCAATTCTTCACACATGCCCAAACCTATTGTGATTCTAAACAAATCTTCAAAAGAGATATCTGCATCTTCTGGATACATGCAACACATCAAAAAGAGTGACTTTGTTTCATTGCTCCTCAAATAATCATAACTCAACCGAAGACAAGAAAAGGTATCTTTGATGCCTGGTTCCACATCGATTGGTTTTGAATCCCTCAATCTTCGTAATGCCTCCTTCCATTCTTCTTTCGACTTGCTTTTCAAAGCGGCTCCTACGGCCTGAATTGCAATAGGAAGTCCTTTACATTCCCCAACAATTTCTTGTGCCACACTATGTAATGATTCGTCTACAATACGAGCATGTTTTTGGAATAATGTCCAAGATTCGTCATCAGATAATAGATCCAAAGAAATCTTCTTTTCACAATCCATCAAATCGCATATTGGTTGGAGCCGAGTGGTAAGAAGGACCTTGCAACCCATGCAATAATCTTCGAAAGGGATACCAACATCCTTCAAGCTGATCACGGCCCACACATCATCCAATATTACAAGAATCCTTTCGCCATTGCTCAGTCTCATTGATAAGCGTCTAGCTCGTCCAACTTCACTTTCTTCGTCCAATCGCAAACCTAACATATCTGCAATCTCACCTTGAATCTTTCGGATATTCACAGTTTGCGACACTGTTGCAAATATAACTCGATCAAAAAGGTTTGATTCCTTGGCTCTTTTGCCTACTTCTGTTATCAAGGTTGTTTTACCAGAGCCCCCCATTCCATACAATCCAATCATGTGAACACCATCCTCTTGAAGAGCGGCCAACAATTGATCTGAAGCCAACTTTGTAGATTTGAAATACACAAAATTTCCAGAAGAAAAATACTCTATATCAGGAATTGGGGCAGTGACGGAAAAGGGATTAAATTCACTTCTTTGATTGAGATTCTTTGTTTCCTCTATCATCTCTGTCATTTTTCTGCACAAAAGATATCTCCTCCAAGTAGGACACCTTCCTTGAAAGCAACTATTGGTTTCCTTCAGTTGCTGCTCCAATTTCTGCACCTCATCCATATGACTTTCCACTTCAGCTAACCACTTGTAAACACCATCAACAACTTTTTCAGTTTTGTTAAGTGCTTCCCGAACATGTGTTTGAACTCCATCTTGTGTTGATGCAAGCTTCTGCTTTTCAGTTTCTAGAGTTTTTGTGATGTTGCCAGCACAAAACAAATACTGGCCTTGACGTAAGCCTTGATGTACCAATGCATCTACCAGATATTCTGCGAGTTTGCCAACAGCAGCTAGTGCAATCTCCGCCATTTAAGCTAAAACTACCTGAAAGATAAGTGGTTCAAAACCCATCTTTATGAGTTGTCGGACTAAATGAGTTGTTGGTAATCTTAGGTAGAATCAGATTATAATTATTAGCAAAATTTTCTTATATAAAATTTTCATTTAAAATTGATAAATAAAACAGGTTCATGAAAAATTACATTGCCAGTTGTTTGTATTGGATCTCAGTACATGAAGACTTTCCCCATGCCTCACAGAATCTAATAATCTTGTGATAATATGAGACCCATGCACATGTATATAATAGATTGATGAAAGAGTGTCCTGGTCCGCGAAAGTGATTCTTTTGTGTTTTGATTTATAGGTTGAATTTTAAGTTCCTTAATTAATTTTATAAAACATTTTATTATTTTTCTAATATTAATAATCTAACACCGTTGGTTTTTTTAATAAAAATTTCAATGCTGTAAATTTAAAGGGGATAAATCATTGTCAAATGATACTAAGATAAGTTTAATTTTTTTAAAAAATAAATAATATGACTGACAAAATAATCAATATTTGAGACAAATAACAGTAAGATTTAAGAACTAATTAAAGAGAAGCTTTATAAAATTAAAAGGTCAAACCAAAATTTAATATGTTAGAAGACCAACCTACAACTTTTGCTAGTCACTTTCTCATTTTTATTACAGACTTTGTTATTGTTTTATTGTAATTTTTTTATAACACTTTTTACTCACAATTAAAGTACAACTCTATAATAAAAAAACAATTTTTAAATCATATGATATTTACAACCATCAAAAATTTTGAAATACTTGACAATCATAATAGAAAAACTGTCAAATAATACCACCTAGAGATCCCTTTAAATTAGAAGGCCCAATATTTTGCCGCTTGTGGTGTCAATTCTGTCAAATGTAGTACCCACTGTCTAACAATTAAGAACCGTTAAATATTTGTTCAGAGAATATATCACGTATCCTTATATTATTTGACTTTTATAGACAAAAATAACATCATCCGGCTAATAATTAGTGGGATTTCCACATATATGTGGATATGGGTTGCTTTATTATTCTATTCTTATTTGCTGCAAGCAGTCCACTAGACTCAAGCAAGCAAAAACAAATAATACTTAACGAGAAAAACATGATTATTAGTATTATTGCGTTAAAATAAAAAATTTAGATATTAACTTCTAAGTCTAAACTTATATATAACATTTAGGGGGGAAAAAGCAAATGACATAAGAAAACACTAACCTCGGCCTCAGGTAGCTTACAATTTTTTCAAAAAAAGGTTTATATCTAAACTATTGATTTAGCATCTAAAATATGGTTAAATTATTTCAAATTAAAAGAATTAATAAATGATGTACTTAAAAATGTATGAGAATTAAGTTTGTTAGGATGATGGGAATGACAAACCCTTATATAGTGAAAATCAAAAGATTGAGTTCTAGCTCAGGACGACACCATCAGGCTCCATTGTCGATTTGGATGAATCAACATCTGACGGTAGTTCAACAACAAATCGTTCTTCTCAAACGTTATCTTGCATGAATCGTAAAGTTTTTGGCTTTATTATATTCCCATTTGCTGGCAGTCTGACTCCAGCAAGCTACTGGTGATATTAGGAGAGCACGACTTTTAGTGTCGTTATGATTGTGTTAGAACCAAAATGTAAGACACTAACTTCGGGGATTGTATTTGTGCTCATCACACACCAACATATCCGATCTAGACCGTTTAAAATTTAATCTAAATAGTCTAAATTTAAAATTTTTAATTTATGATTTTTTAAATTAAACAATTTATTTCTATAAGAAATAATAGTGATAAAATTATCTTAATTTTAAATTTTACATATATTAAAACAAAAATTTTGTTTAAAATATAAAAATTAAATTAAATTCAAACTGATGAGTTCAAAATCAATATAATAATGGTGTATATTGGTGATCAGCACATTTCTACCCATCAAAGTGAAAGTGATGGGCACAAAAGGTTTATGTGCTAAAACATAATATGAAAAGTATAAAGTTATTCATGCAAAAAAAAAAAAAAGTATAAAGTTAATAACATAAGAAAGCACTAACCTCGGGTATATATGATGAAGATGAAAGAGAGACGAACCAGAACTGCCGAATCAAATGAATCAAATATGTGAACTCTCTCTGAGGTCGCAATGTGAAACCTGTAAACAAAACCCAGATGGATGAATAATTTTACAATGGAAATCTATAAACTTGAATATCCTAAATACACCAACATATCTAATCAAGTAGCTACCCTTGAGATAGAAAATTAAAAAAGGGTTTGAAAACACACAAGAGAACAAATGGAAATGGAACTAACAAGGCGATGGAAGGAGGAGCAACCGAAGCAGCCCAGTGGTGCTGTAACTTCGTAAGGGAGTATAAGCAAAAGCTTGGCCTGTGTTGCTTTTGCCTGTGTTGCTTTGTGCAAACTGCAAAGACTGAGTAAAGCCTTCAAGTTTCTTGCCTTTTGCTTTTGGGGTCACCAATAATTACCTTCGGTCATTGTTGGGCAGTGACTTGTACTAATGTCAAAGGCTAGGCCAATATTCTCTGCCTAATTAAATCACGTGTCATTTTGGTGGTTTGCTTTCCAGCAAGAGGTGTACTATGCATTGAAGTTTAGGTTTATCACTTACACAAAGTAGTAAATGGCATCCAATGCTCCCTTTGTTTAGTCTTTGCCTTCACCTCCTCCTGTACTTGTTTCCACCGGAGAAAAAGGGCTTTGTAATTTTAAAAATTTTAAGTGAGTATCTCGCAGCTTGACTTCAGTACTAATTGCAGTCAACTTGACATATATTCTTAAGGGAAAATGATAGAAAATATTAATTAAATTAAAAAATTTCAAAATATCTACTATGTATATCCAAATTACTAATTATTATTCTTAAATTATCATTGCTTATACTCAAGTTGTCAATACCAAAACTTCAAAATCTCATATTCCTATTAAATTTCACATTTGTTTTTTTTGGCTAATTTAGTAGATATTTTAGGATTATTGTAATTCAAATGATATATTTTTTGTCATTTTCTTTATTCTTAACTTTTTAAATTCAAAATACCAATAGTTTCTTTTAATTAAAATAAAAAAAAACACTTTTTTTTTTTGGCCCAAAAAAAAAAAAAAACACTTTGAAAGAGACGAAGAAGTAACAACATAGAAGGACCAATAGGATTGAACCAGCACGGTGATTTTCTAAACGCTACCTAACATTTCGACGAAGGGATTAACGGGCCAAGTTGGACCTAATTAGAGTCCAATCACATTAACTAGTAGGACTTCTATTTATAGAGTTCAATTATTAATCATAATCATAACTAATAAAATAAGATCTTAACTATAGTTTAATATCAGTATCTGTAGAATATGGTTTTATATTAGGTCCTCATCCACGGAAAAAAAAAAAAAGACACCGGGTTTTTCCTCCATTCCCTTGTAATCTGCAACTAGGACTATGGGCTTATCCCTTCATTTCTACTAAAACAAATAAAGCTAAAATCTACAAAATCTTCTTTGAACTTTAGTTCATTAATTACATGACCTCTGAATATTGCAAAGTTTAAATTTAATGTTTTTGGCATTAAACCTTGCGCTATTAATTTTATAATTAAGTTACTCATAAAAACTGCCATATCAAATTAAAGAGGCTGACATGGAATCCTATAGTTAAAAAAATAAATAAATTTTATCATTAAAAAGAATTTAAATTTTGAAAAGTTACAGGTTATATGCAATTATCCTCAGATTAAGGGGATTTTATATGCAACATACACACACAGTCTACATTTAAATTAGAATCAAAATCAAATCTGGGAGAGGAAAATAAATAAATGACATCCTTTTAAGGCTAATTTTTTTTATACATCCTTTTAAGGCTAATAATTGTGGGGATTTCCACATTTCTGACGCTATCTTGAATCATACAGATATGGAAAGTTTTTGGCTTTAATTTATTCTGTTCTTTACAGTATAGGCAATCCAACTCAAGCATCTGCCAGTGGTATTAGGAAGACAAGATCTTTAGGGAGAAGGGTAGGTATCTCTATTTATCTTTCGCTCCATTTCCTTTCCACTTCTTCCAATGTTTAAATGCGCTAACTTGTGATAGAGTTGAAACATGATGTTAAAGCAAATAACAGAAGAAAATGCTAACCTCAGCCTCAGTACATTTTCTTGAATGAATCAGCTATGGAAAGTTTTGGACTTTATTAAGTTCTTATTTGCTTTATTAAGTTCTTATTTGCAGGCAGTCCGACTCAAGCAAGCAAGTGGTGTTGGGAAAACACAATTTTTAGTGGTTGTTATTATTGTGTTAGAACAAAAACGTTAGATACCAACTAGGGTTTGTATTTGTGCTCATCACACACTGATGGGCAGACGATTACTCACATACTTATCTCACTTTTTACTCACAATTAAAGTACAGCTCTATGATAAAATAAAAATTATTTTTAAATCATACGATATTTACAACCTTATAATATTTTGAAATACTTGATGGTCATAATAAAATAATTGCCAAGTAATGCCACCTAGAGACCCATTTAAACTAGAAGGTTCAATATTTTGGCACTTGTGGTGTCGGTTTTGTCAGCTACGGTACTCAATATTTGACAATCAAGCACCGTCAAATATTTAGTTAGAGAATATATCACGCGTCCTTATATTATTTGGCTGTTGTTATAGACAAAAATAACCTTATAAGGCTAATAATTAGTGGGATTTTCACAAATCTGTGAATATGGGTTGTTTTATTATCCTATTCTTATTTGCTGCAGGCAGGCCATTAGACTCATGCAAGCAAAAACAAGTAATACTCAACGAGAAAAACATGATTTTTAGTAATGGTATTATTACATTAGAATAAAAATTTTAGATATTAACTTCTGAGTCGAAACATATATAACATTTTAGAAAACAAGCAAATGACAGAAGAAAACACTAACCTCGGCCTTAGGCAACTTTACAATTTTTAAAAAAAGGTTTATATAAATTCTAAGGATAATATGACTTTTAAATCCCAAATTTGATCTCAATTAATGATTTAGCATCTAAAATATGACTAAACTATATCGCGTTAAAAGAACTAATAGATGGTGTAGTTATAAATGTATGAGAATTGAGTTTGTTAGGACGATGAGAATTGAGAATGACAAACCCTTCTTTAGTGAAAATCAAAGATTGAGTTCTGGCTCAGGACGATACCACCAGACTCCATCATCGATTTGGATGGATCAACATCCGACGGTGGTTCAACACCACATCGTTCTTCTTAGATGTTATCTTGAATGAATGGTGTACGGCTATAGAAAGTTTATGGCTTTATTCTATTCTTATTTGCAGGCAGTCCGACTCAAGCAAGCAAGTGATATTAGGAAAACATGATTTTTAGTGTTATTATTGCGTCAGAAAAAAATGATAGATACTAACTTGTGATCGAGTTGAAACATAACATGAAAAGAATAAAGCTAATAAAAGAAGAAAGCACTAACCTCGGGTATATATGATAAAGATTGCAGAGAGACTAAGCAAAGCCGCTGGAGCAATTGATGAATCCAATATCTGAACTCTCTCTGAGGCCGCAATGTGAAGCCTATTAGTAAAACCTAGATGGATGAATAATTTTGCAATGGAAACCCAGATTTTAAAAAAGGCGTCATAAAATTATCTCGTGGCTTTAGTTCTTCCCAGCTTGGTGCCAACTTGGCACATATATCCATTATATTATATGGTTTATTTTATTTTTTTTGCCAACTTGACACATATATTTTATTATTTTAATTAACATTAAAAACAGTATTCTTAAGACCAGACCGCCCGGTCCAAGCCGGAAACCGGCCCCCCCAGTGGTCCAATCGGTCTGGTCTAGGAGGTGACCCCAATTCAACCGGCCTTTCTGCGGTTTGACCAGTTTTTTTTTCTTTTTAAATATTTTATCCATAATTTCATATAAATAACCTTGAAGTCTTCAATTTTTCACCAGTCTAGCCTTAGGTTAGCCCCGATTTGACTTCAATCTAATCCACTAACCCTTAACCCAGTTCTTCAACCGATTCAGTGCCCGGTCCAGATTTCAGAACCTTGATTAAAACTAAGAATGAGATGGATACTTCTCTATAAAACGGTTCTATAACGGAAACCTCGTTATAAAATTGGGTGCCCTACAATTGTAACATTTAATATAAAAAAACTTCTTTAAACTTTTTAAAATACTTAATTTTATTAATTAAAATTATATAACAATTTATAAGTATTAATTTGCCCACGTGATCTTATTATCTATCCTCCTTTTCTCACCCCAATTTAAAGAATTTCAAATAATTAATATGGTGATATTTAGATGACAATTTAAAAATATTATATTTTTTTTAACTCTGATTTAACAATGTTTTATTAAAATTAATAAAATTAAAAATTATATTATATTGACCATTTTATCTCTCATTAATTCTATTGAATTTAAAATTCATTATATTTTTTACATAAGCGTTTGAAATATTATTGTTTTAGCCCAATTATACATTTAGAGTTTTGAAAAGTACTAAATATATTTAAATTTTTAAAATATGATAAATTATTTTTTAATATAAATTATTTTTAAACAACATTTACGTTAAAAATTGGTTTTGAAAAGTACTAAATATATAACTTTTACTTATTCAAGTAACCTTGACTACATTTTTAAATTTTCAAAAATTAATATCTATTCATCGTTTATAAAAGAGATCCAGCACGAAATTGTTTATTAAATGGAGTAGTTTATAGAGTTATGGGATTACAGGGAACCTAAGAAAATCATTAAGAACTGTGTTAGAGTACGGTCGAACCACAGTCAGACTCTGTCGTCAATTTGAATGGATTAAAATCGAATGGTGGCTTCAATTAGAGTCGGGAATACGGGCCAGCCCTTCAAGGGTTCGGGCCTGAACGAGCTGGCCGTTGAGGCCCGTTTCTTAAAAAACCTCCAATTTTTGAAACCTGCGGCCCTACAGGGCTAACCCTTTAGGGGCCTAAACTCATTTTACTCAAAAAAAAAAAAATTTCAAGTTTTACAATTTATTTATTATTTTGTTTTAAATGGAGATACATTATTTTTAAAACTCATAAATTTTTAGTTAAAATAATCATCTAATGTCCAAATTAGCCTCTTTTTTAAAGTTTAAATGAACAAATCATTGTAAAAAATAAAATAAATCAAACCATTTAATAAGTGTCTGTTACTAATATTTTATTAGGTACTTAGGTATCTCTCATATTGATAATTTGATATAATTATATTATAAATATTAATTTATTTTTAAAAAATATTAAACGGGCCTAAAAGGGCCTACTTCCTGTTTTAGCCTCTAAATCATAAGCCCGACCTTTAGGGCTCGGACCTAAATGAGCCAGCCCGACGGACTCGGCTCGATTTCCCAACTCTAACTTCAATGCCCTATAATTTTCAGAATCAGATGAGCAACTTTTGATCCACTGCTAGCTTTGAAACCATGTCTAGGAATCTAGAATCTAGCAAAACCCATCTTTATATCGATAAAGATGTCATGCAGTACATACCGAATAGGGCCTCTAATTAACGTGCTCTCTAACATCTCTTAAAATTTCTCAACATCCCTAGATGGTTTGTGCTTGTTTCTTTTGTTTTTTTAATGAAAAGGCAAAGTTTTGTTTTTTTTTTTAATCCTTTGATTACACAGGATTCATTTAAAACATAATCAAGTCTAGCCTATAAATCAGAGAGAATAATATCATATCGAACTATTTACAAGTGGAAAGGAAATAAAAGACAACATTTCAAGGTTAATAATTATCGAGATTTACATATTCTGTACGTTATATAATCATATAGTCGTGGAAAGTTTTAGATACTAACTTGTGAGTTGAAACATGACATAAAAAAATAAAGCGAATAATAACAGAAGAGAACACTAACCTCGGCAACCTCAGGTATACAGGATGAAGATAACAGAGAGACTGACAGAGTCAGAGCGACCCCAATATTTGAACTCTCTCCGATTTGTCGCTATCTGAAGCCTGCAAGGAAAACCCAGATGAATAATTTTGCAATAGAAATCTATGAAGTATATGACAGGAGGTAGCCTAAATGCAGCAATAATATATCAAACTAAGTAGCTAGCATTGGGATAGAAAATTCAAAATGGTTTAGAAAGCAAGAGAGAAAATGGAACTAACCAAGCAAATGCAAGGAGAGCGTGTGAAGGGAGTTTGGTTTCCAACAAGGAGTGTAATATTTAATTGAATTAGGGATGCTTGTGTGGGTCACTCTTGTCTACCGTTGAAGCTTTGATTGATCTGCGGCTTCCACAAAAGTAACGTGATTTGTGGCATCCCAGCTCTAGTCTTTACCTTCGCCTCCTCTATTAATTAAACTACTAATTAATAGCAAGATTTTCTTATATAAAAATAATACAAAAATATGCTTGCGTTCATATAAAATAGAGAAATAAAATAGGTTCGTGAAAATTATGTTGCCAGTTGTCTGTGTTAGGATCTCAGTACATAAAGACTTTCGTATTGATGAAAGAGTGTCCTAGTCCGCGAAAGTGTCTCTTTTATGTTTTGATTAATAGGGTTCATGTCAAGATCTTTATTATAAAATATTTTATTATTTTTCTATAATTAATAATGTAACACCGTTAGTTTATTTACTAAAAATTTCGATACCGTAAATTTAAAGGGGATAAAACATTGTCAAATTATAATATAATGACTTTAATATTTGTAAAAAATAAATAATATGACTGACAAAAAAATCAATATTGGAAACTAATAATAGCAAGGTTTAAGAACTAATTAAAGAACAGCTTTATAAAACTAAAAGGTCAAACCAAAATTTAATAGTGTTTGAAGACCAAAAGGTATTAGAGATTGAGTTTGTTAGGACTATGGCAAGGGAATGACAAACCCTTCTACAGTGAAAATCAAGGATTGAGTTCTGGCTCCGGGTGATGCCCTGGGACTCTATCGTCCGTTTGGATGGATCCAACATCTAACGGCGGTTCAACGCTTGATCGTTCATCTTAGATGTTATTTTGATTGAATCGTATACACGGCTATAGAGAGTTTTTGGCTTTATTATGTTCTTATTTGCAGGCAGTCCGGCTCAAGCAAACCAGTGATATTAGGAAAACACGTTGTTTAGAGTTGTAATTATTGTGTTATAACAAAAATGATAGATAATAACAGAAGAAAGCACTAACCTCAGCTAGCCTCGGGCACATATGATAAAGATGACAGAGAGACTAAGCAAATTCGCCGGAGCAATTGATGAATCCAATATCTAAACTCTCTCTAAGGTCGCAATGTGAAGCCTGTAAGCAAAACCCAGATGGATGAATAATTTTGTAATGGAAATCTATGAACTTGAATATCCTAAATACAACAACATATCAAATCAAGTAGCTAGCCTTGAGATAGAAAATTAAAAAAGGGTTAGAAAACATACAAGAGAACAAATGGAAATGGAACTAATTAATAAGGCGATGGAAGGAGGAGCAAAGGAAGCAGCCCCGTTGTGTTGTAACTGCGTGAGGGAGTATAAGCAAAAGCTTGGCCTGCGTTGCTTTGTGCAAACTGCAAAGACTGAGTGAAGCCTTCAAGTTTCTTTCTTTTCGATTTTGGGGTCACCAATAATTACCATCGGTCATTGTTGGACAGTGACTTGTACTAATGTCAGAGGCTAATAATGCGCTTCCTGTTGTAAATATTGTGTGTGAGTGTGTCAAAGGAAGAAGTCTCATATAACTCAAGATTGAGAACACCCTAGTATACAATTAAATGTGAGCTTGAGTTATTAAAAAGATTGATAAGAGGAGTCTTTGAATTGACTGTTAGAGATGACCGTTGGAATTTTAATTGACCGGTTTTAATGACATTTAAAAGGTTTTATTATATTAAATTGTCATTAACACCTATTTTATAACTGTCGTTTTAATTGTCATTAAACCGTTGTTAATTGTCATTATAACTCCTTAACGGTCATATGATTTCTGCCTATAAAAGGCAATGTACGGAGTAAGTTCAAGGGCACCGAGGTGAGAGCACCGAGGTCTAGTGATATGGAGGTTCTCGAGCTCCTCTCCTCTCTCCTTTCTTCTGAGTTATACTGATATCTTTCTGCAGTTCTGTCACTCTGCTTTATGCAGGAAGGGTTCGTTTTATCCTGGGGAGTGCCACTTCCTGATCTACTAGGGGGGTTGCGGAATATCTCCTAAGGACAGCGTCCTTGGACGTGACTCGAACTATTTGTTTATTGTATTTCACCAGGTGCTGTGGCTAACAATTTGTACGGTGTGTGGCGATGACGCCAACAATCTTAGGAGATACCATGCATCGATTGTTTTGGCACTTATCAGCGGCAGAGTTATCGAATAAGGAGATCTCTGAACTTTATCCTAATTTAGAACATTTATATTTTCCTCATATAGGATTATGGAGTTGGGTCTCACATTTTCATCTATGATTTGTTTCAGGATATTTTTGAATACTGAACTTTTGAGTACTTGGTTATAAGTTGGTCAAACTGCATTGTGATGAGGTGCTCTCAAATTCACTTGGTTGATCAAGGAATGAGATAAGTCTAACTACGTTTTACTTTATTTATTTATTTGTGAATTAGATCAGAATCTGATCCGTCGTTGCAAATTCTGCCATATTTTTTGAAATCATGACTGTGCATTGTGGCTCAATTTTAAACATGATTTCATCTCCTAAATCAAGAAATTGAAAAGATGGTATTTCAAATGTATGCTTTGCAAGAAAAGTTTTTAGATTTTGAAGAAGTGATTACGAGTAAATTCAATCAAGGGATCATATTGTTTGCTGTGTATTTTAAATATGTCATGCATGGCATACAAGATCAAATACAACTCCGGTCCAAGGAACTAAAGCGTGGTTTTTTACAGTAATGTGCTTGTACGTTCTCTTGGTCTAAGTTAGCGGGTGTTTGGAACATCAATTCATGTCTGAAATACCTTATAAATTTTAGATGTTAAAATTGCAGGAAAAATGGCTGAGATTGATGTTATTTCCAAATTGTTAGTGCCCATTGATTCGATCTGGAGAAGTTGGTGCAAGTAGAATTGAAAATAAATGATAATAAAAATTTGCACTTCAGTTGAATAGTAATTGCCTTTGGTTTTATTGTTATTAATTCTTATCCGTTGAGTGGTAAAAGATTACTACTTATTATCATGTATGGTGAATTTGATTGCTTCCTGTGGGAGAACTATTGGGAATTTCACCTAGCTGTCAAGCGTGTAAGCTGGTTTTTATGTGGTTTTATTGGTCTTGGCTAGTCAATATATATTACATTGATTAGATTATTTGTGAACGAAAGTTAAAATCTTGATGGTCTTCAAGTGTAACGGTGAGGGGGTTACATATTACCATTTAATTATACTATGGCCTTTGATCGAGGAATTACATGCGGGGGTTTTGATTTATCATAAAATTATAATGAGGACTTGATGAGCAGTGAATTGGTAAAGACGAAAATTGTTGTTTGCTGCAGATTTCGGCAGCGGACAGTTTGTTGCTAATAATTTAATACCGTTATTCAGTGTGTGTCAAAATGTAGTTTCATATTGTTGAATTTTGTGACTGTCGTGATGCTCAATTTCCATAGTTGGGATGACAAATACCTTTTTGCTTATTATAGCTTATTGGGTTATCACCAAATATCATGGGGCGAATTCTAATCTAATTAGAATGGAAGGGATTATGTGGTGAGATTCTAATTTAATTAGAATTATTATAAAGCTGTGAAATATTTTTAAGATATTTGAAAGTGTGGGGGTGCCTAATATATGGGTACTTTATAAATTTTTAAAGTTGCAAATTGTTTCTAGCCTCATTTTATAAAGCCAAGTTGTGGTTTAAAATTAATTATATGGAGGTTTTGTTATTTACTGCAGAGAGCAAATTTGTGAATTATTTGTGTGACATGAAATTTAATCATTTATCTAGTGTAGAGATAAATGTGTTTAAATTTCATGATTTGCAAGTATATATTTATAATGGTATAAATATACATGACTACTATATACATGACTACTGTGAATATTGAATTTTTTAATGTAGATGGCATGTGTTATAATATGTCTTACAAAACTATATATTGATGCCTCATTTTATAAATACAAGATGTATGTTGCAATAATTGATTTAGTGGAGGCTTTGCTATATTTGCTAATGTGAGCAAATTTTGTGGATTATCAAATATTTTGCTTGAAACGAGCATTATGTGGCATGAAAATTTTGATCATTTATCTATAATAGATAAATGTAATTTTCATAATTTGAGGCTATATAATTATCTTGGTGTGAGGATATATGTGAATATTTCTTATAACATTAATATGTTATTTGAAGCAATTTTGCAGCTTATGTGAGGTATGCACAAATTGTTGAGAATTTGTTGCATTAATATCAATAAGTGTGATATAGATTATGCTATATGATGATTGAGCATATATATATATGTGTGTGTGTGTGTGTGTGTGTGTGTGTGTGTGTGTGTGTGTGTGTGGAAATAAAATATTTGAGGGGTACCATAAACATTGGTATCAAGTACAGTGGATTCCCGTTGTATGAGATACACGGATGTTAACTGAAGTTCAATTTTATCTGAGAAAGTCCACTAGTAGCCAAAATAAATTATTATGTGAGTTAGAGTTTGATACTCCGAAATTGGCTAAATTTAGAGGCTAAATTGTTGAAAAACTCTTGACATATATTTTGGTGAAAAACCGACACTTAATGTCGATGATTTGAGATTGCCAAATGGCAATAGCCATTATGAAGAACAATGATGTAAGTGAAAGTTGTTTGAGATATAATGTGAATAAGCTAGCTTGAAAAATTGTGGAATTATCTCAATCAATTTTGTGAGATCAAAGAGTTGACCCATGGATCCGTTAACAAACCCCGGGAAGAATTAAATTAGCCGAGGGGAATGGGACTAAAGCCAATACGAAATTAACAGCGATGGCAACCCAACCTCTGTGATTGGTGATCCCATGAAGGAGGTTCAATGGGTAAGAACAAGTCGTTTGTTAGTTCTGTTAGCACTAAACTAAATGACCAAGTCCCTTCCTATGGCAAGAGAAAGTGCTAGAATGCATTTGGGTGAGGCTGAGCGAAAGCTCTTAATGATTTCATAATCCTATGGGATGATGTGCTCATTGCAGGTACATTTCATGGAATCACCTATATGAATGAGGAGTGGGGCCGCTCCTATGAGATTGTGGCGAAATCTCTAGAGCATTCGTTAAATACCAGGACACGCGCATGGCCGTTTTAATGTGCAAAAACGCGCTAACAGCGGAAAATGTGGGGGTATAATCTGACTCTTAATGCCTCTAGTATACGCCTAAGAGATGAGCGGTTTTAAGTTCATAGGACCACCGACATCTCTGTGTACTAAGTGTTATCAGTCTAGGTCTGGTTTTAAGTTCAAAGGACCACCAGATACAATGGTTATATCCATGTGTGTAACTCAGCTAATGGGACTACGAGCTTCCTTAGACACATGTGGGGGATTGTTGTAAATATTGTGTGTGAGTGTGTCAAAGGAAGAAGTCTCATATAACTCAAGATTGAGAACACCCTAGTATACAATTAAATGTGAGCTTGAGTTATTAAAAAGATTGATAAGAGGAGTCTTTGAACTGACTGTTAGAGATGACCGTTGGAATTTTAATTGACCGGTTTTAATGACATTTAAAAGGTTTTATTACATTAAATTGTCATTAACACCTATTTTATAACTGTCGTTTTAATTGTCATTAAACCGTTGTTAATTGTCATTATAACTCCTTAACGGTCATATGATTTCTGCCTATAAAAGGCAATGTACGGAGTAAGTTCAAGGGCACCGAGGTGAGAGCACCGAGGTCTAGTGATATGGAGGTTCTCGAGCTCCTCTCCTCTCTCCTTTCTTCTGAGTTATACTGATATCTTTCTGCAGTTCTGTCACTCTGCTTTATGCAGGAAGGGTTCGTTTTATCCTGGGGAGTGCCGCTTCCTGATCTACTAGGGGGGTTACGGAATATCTCCTAAGGACAGCGTCCTTGGACGTGACTCGAACTATTTGTTTATTGTATTTCACCAGGTGCTGTGGCTAACAATTTGTACGGTGTGTGGCGATGACGCCAACACTTCCAAATTAAATCACGTGTCCTTTGGAGGTTTGCTTTCCAGCAAGGAGTGTACTATGCATTGAATTATGAATGGCTGTGTGGGTCCTCCATGTCTGCCCTTAAAGTTCAGGTACAAAGAAGAAAATGGCATCCAATGCTCCCTTACTTTAGTCTCTACCTTCACCTCCTGAACTTGTTTCCACCGGAGAGAAAGTGCTTTGTAATTCTCAAAATTTTAAGTGAGGATGCAATTATCCTCAGATTAAGGGGATTTTATATGCAACATAAACAGTATACATTTAAATTAGAATCAAAATGAAATCTAGGAGAGGAAAACAAATAAATGACATCCTTTTAAGGCTAATTTTTTTAAAACATCCTTTTAAGGTTAATAATTGTGGGGATTTCCACATTTCTGACGCTTCCTTGAATCATACAGCTATGGAAAGTTTTTGGCTTTAATTTATTCTGTTCTTTACGGCACATGCAATCCAACTCAAGCATCTGCAAGTGGTATTAGGAAGACAATATCCTTAGGGAGAGGGATAGGTGTCTCCATTTATCTTTCTCTCCATTTCCTTTCCACTTCTTCCAATGTTTAAATGCTAACTTGTGATAGAGTTGAAACATGATGTTAAAGCAAATAACAGAAGAAAATGCTAACCTCAGCCTCAGTACATACGATTAAGATTAGAGATCAAGACTACCAAAGTCGGACCAGTTGATGAATCCAATATATGAACCCTCCTTGACGTCGCAATTGTAAGCCTGAAAGCAAATTAGCCAGATGAATAAATTGGCAGTATAATGGAAATCCATTAACTTGAATATTCTTAATCAGAATGTACGCCGATGTAAAGTATATGACATCAGCTAGCCTAAATCCACCAATACACACACACACACACACATATATATATATATATATAACAAACTAAGTGGCCTTTAGAGCGACAATTCAAAAAGAATTAGAAAAGAGGAAAAAATGGAATTAACCAAGCAATAGAAGGAGAATGGAGGAGGAGCAAAGTAAGCAAGCTAGTTGTGCTGTAAGGAATATATGCAAAGACTTCCTATTAGTTTTTTTTTTTTTAGGGGGGCGGGGGGTGGGTTATAAGACTTATTATTATTATTTTTAGGGAAAATTTCAGTTGGCCGTGGACGAGATTTTATTTCAGTCAACTCTAAAAAATCCTGAAATTTCATTGCACTCCAAGTATTATGGGCGAAAAAACAATGATACTTTTACTTTATTTTTTCAGAATAGCATTTAATTACAATGAAAACAAGGGCATTTATAAAATAAATAAAAACATTTAGAAAATATTTAAAATATACTAAGTACCCCTCCGGTCCTTAATATAAGAAATATTTAGGGAGTTAAAATTAATCCTAAATATAAAACATAGGTTTTATATTTATCAATCTTTTTATAATTTACCCATATTGATGCTCCCTTAATAATAATCAAATAGGAGAGGGAATGAGGGAATTAAAGAAGATGGCTAGAATGTTTTAGAAAATACATGTTATATTAACTACATCAACTAACTTCTTTAATTTAATCAAATTAGGTAAATATGTGTTATATTAAGGACTGGAGTACCGTGATAAGTGAGCGAGGGCCACTGCATCGTCAAGAAACACATAAGGGTATTCATAAGACAAATAAAGCCATTTATAAGAAAAATAAAGGGATTCAAAAGAACCTAGAGGATTAAAAATATTTTGACCATTCACAAGACAAACAAAGGAATTTATGAGACAAATAAGGGTATCAGTAAGACAAATAATCTGTCGCAAATTAGCAACATAATTCAAAATTTCATCAATAATCAATTAGTAAGGTATTTTTAATGACGGAATACTAATTTCCATTGTTGAAGTGATTAGCGTCGGAATTTCCGTCACTAATTTGATATTTTTTTGTAGTGTTAGCGAAGCTTTAGGGTAATATCATGTTTTTCCATTTTAAAATATAATAAATAGATGAAAGAGTGTCCTAGTCCACCAAAGTGTATCTTTTATCTTTTGATTTATAGTTTTCATGTTAAGTCCCAAGCCGGGGTAAAGGAAGAGGGTTGTGTTAGACCCCGACAATCAACGTAAAACCCTGTTGAATCTTTTAAAAACATGGATCAATGAAAAAATTGTGCTCATGCTAGGTCGTTGCCTATAAGTAACGCGTTGTATGGCTCGAGTACCGTGATAAGTGAGCGAAGGCCACTGCATCGTCGCCCGGATGCAGTGTTAAATGAGCAAGGGCTACCGCTCTCTTCTTAACGGAGGCGGCTAAAGGAGCTAGTTCATAAAAGCAAGATCATATTTGGCACTTGGAACGTTGGGACTCTGAATGCCAAATCTCTGGAGGTAGTATGCGTAATGAATGATCGAAAGATTAATATCTTATGCCTTCAAGAAACTAAAAGGGCGGGAGAAAGGTATCGAGAAATTAATGGTTTTAAGCTTTTGTATACAGGAAAGGTCAATGGAAGGAATGGTGTTGGTATCATCACTGATAATGAATGGAGAAAGAACGTGGTGGAAGTTAAGAGGATTGAGGACAGAATCATTTCCTTAAAAATGGTTGTTCGAAGAATATTATAAACATTATCAGTGCATATGCACCTCAAGTAGGGGCAGAAGCACAACTTAAGAAAAAGTTCTGGGAAGATTTGGAGGGGCTAATTTAGAGTATCCCACTAACCGAAAAGATTTTTATTGGAGGAGATCTTAATGGACATGTCGGTAAGGAGACAGGACCTCATGCAAGGGCTCATAGGGGTTTTGGATTTGGGGTGCTCAATGTAACACCCCAAATTTTATTCACCAAAAATATATTGTAATTATTTGAATAATTCAATAAAATGGTGAATATTCATGAATTTGGATTTTGTGAATTGTGAAATATTCATATTCATAAGAAATGGGCAAATTAATTCAAAAATTGAATTAAATTACAAAGGGGATAGCAAAATCATAATTTTGCCAATTTAGCCCAAGATTAATTATTTTCCAATTAATTGGAGTTAATCTCAATTAATCAAGGAAAATAAAGGAAAATGCATAATGTGATTATTCTTAGTGGAATAAATCAAGAATTGAGAAATTAAGGGGGATTATACATAAAATCAATTATGTGAATTGTGGAATTATGCAAAACAATTTTTTCTCCTCCCTTCCTCTCATTATTTTCGTCCATGCATGAAAGAAAAAGGGGGGAAAATTATTTAATACATGATCACATGTCATATGAAGAAGGAAATGATAATCAAGGTTGAGTGCACACAAAAGGGAAGTATGGCAAGGTTGAGTGCACACAAAAGGGAAGTATGGTGAATGCATGAAGGGTTAAATTGAGTAAAGGAAGGGAGATACTTGATTACGTGTAAGAGATTGCTTGTCTTGTAAGATGAGAGGGGGTAGGGACGGTTTTTAGGGGCAAGAAAAAGGAAGATCATTGATTCAATATAATGGAATTAGGTGGAGGAATTATGAGGAGGAAGGGAATGGTGACAAGTGTCACAACTTGGGCCCTTGATTGAATCAATGGTTAGGAAGGAAGAAGACTAAAATACTAAAACACATTTTCTCCCTCCCCTTGTGCATATTTAGTCCAAGCCATAGCGAAAAGGAAAAGAGAGTGAGCTTGGGAGTTTTGAAGACTAAGAGAGCAAGAGGAAGCAAGACATAAGGTAAGAGTTGTCTTCAAGTGATTTAAGCTTCCTATCTTGTGTAAGTTCATTCTCTAATCTCTTATTCTTCATGTTAATCATGGCTTAGCAAGCCAATCTTCAAGGTTGAGGAGAGAGAGAGGACGTCCTAGAGAGAGAAACACTAAGGATCAAGAGGTAATCTCCAAAATCTCAACTTCTTAGTGTATTGAAGTTGTTGTTGGTGATTGTTGTTTGGTTTTGTGATTTTTGGGTTGAATTGTAAAATTAGAAAAGCCATGACCCTAAGAGGTTATGCTGCCCAAAATCCTTTAAATCATGGTTAAGAAGTGTTTAAATAAGTTAATCAAGGATTAGAAGTGGAAAAGTACAAGTTTCGGGAGCTAAAACACAAAACCTCATTTTTTTCATTTTTCCCTAATATTTCGGCCAGGACCAGAACTAGTAGTAGGAGTTGGATTTTCATGAAATAAATGGTTCCATTGGACTCAATGGGCAAAAATAGGTGGGGTTACAGTTGGGCACTTTTTCGGTAGAGGCCGAAAAAGCATAATTACGAAAACGCCACTAAAATCCATAAATAGGGGCTGTCAAGGGTATTTTCATAATTTGATAGTGAATTTGGTGATTTCGAGCTCGGAAATGGATTCCTTGGGCGAAAATAAGTTAGAATAGCCTTAGTCAAAATTTTGGAAAAACGTGCCATCGGGCCAGGTACCGTGGGGCCGAGCCGGGTTTGGCATTTTTGTAAATTTTCACCATAGACTAATATAAACACAATAAACATTATGGAAGAGTCTAAAATGATACTTGGATAGGTTATGACCTATTTCTGGTACATTTAATATTTTAGGACCGATTTGGAAGCCGGATACGTGCGACACTTACTTCGAGGCACATTTAAAAAGGGGATATTAAAGCTTTGAGGTAAGGACATTATCCTTCATACACTATGCCATAGTTATATGATTGTGTAAATGTCAATGTTTATAAATGCGCTTTATTAATCAACACGATTTGCCTAGAGAGGGGCGAGAAGTGTCAGAGGCACTTATACTGAAGTTGGTGAAAACCAACCAATGCAGATTAGTGGGGCTAGGCCCTACTCATGTATACATGCAGATGATATGTTTATAATGTTCATTAATTGGTGCATACATAGCATATATCATATTTACTTTTCGCATTTTCTATAAACGATAATATGCTTTTACTAGGATTCTTCGGAATCTCACCCTATTTTTAAACAAACATCTCAGCGGGTGCTAGTGGATCGAAAGGCAAAGATGTAGACGCCGGAAAGTTAATGGCACGTGTTTCAAAGCGAGGACAAGATCGTGGTCATAATTAGTCTATTTTGTGATATTTTGGTGAAATTTATTAATATTAAAACTTACGCTGTATTTTCTGTTTTTCGTAGTCGAACGATGTCAGAATTGTAAACGATTATTTTTATCAGTATAATTGTACTTTTTTGTATACCCATTGAATTCCGTCTTTATTACTCTTCGATTATCGAAATGGAAACAGGTGTTGACACTCAATAATGAAGATCAATCTATTATTGATTTCTCCCTTACATATAACCTCAAGATTGTCAACATTTGCTTTAAGAAGAGAGAGGAACATTTAATAACATATAACAGTGGAACTGCCAAGACACATATTGACTTCTTTTTGGTAAGGAACTCTGATAAAAAACTTTGTACTAACTGCAAAGTGATCCCTAGGGATGGCGCGACAACACAACATAGGGTTTTGGTCTTCGATGTGAATATTAAGTGTAAAACAAAAACACCGGCAAGTTTTAAATCCAATGGTCAAGTGGTGGCAATTAAAAAGGGAGAAGTGAGAGATTTTTAAGAGAACTCTTTTGGAGAGGGGGTGTTGGAGTTACAAGGAAATGCTAATATCATATGGGAGAATATGTCTAAAAAGGCCTAGACGGTTGCTAAAGTAATTTTAGGAGAATTAAAAGGTTTTGGTCGGCAATATAAGGAGACTTGGTGGTGGGATGAGACTGTTCAAGAGAAAGTCAAGCATAAGAAAGATTGTTTTAGAGCAATACACTTGTGTAATAATGTTGACAATTGGGAAAGGTATCGTTTGGCTAAAAATGAGACTAAGAAGGCAGTGAGTGAAGCTCGTAATAAAGCATATGAGGAGTTTTATAAGAAGTTAGGAACAAAGACGAGAGAGCGCAAGATTTACAAGATCGCAAAGAATAAGGAGGGAAAGTCGAGAGACTTGAACCAAATAAGGTGCATAAAGGATGAAGGTGGTAAAGTTTTGGTTCCTGAAGATAGTGAGTGTTGGGCTTTAAAGGAACTACATGAACATAAAACGGGGGTGGCCGAGATGAAGATTTTGAGATGGATGTGTAGTCATACAAGGAAAGATAAGATTTGTAATAATCATATACGTGAACGAGTTGGAGTGGCCTCTATTGAAGGAAAAATGGTAGAAAATCGTTTGAGATGGTTTGTACATTTTCAACGAAGGTCGTTGAATGCACCGGTGAGAAGGGTTGATCAATCAATATGGAGTCCTGTAAAACGAGGTCACGGAAGGCCGAAGCGAATGCTTAATAAGGTCATGAAAAGAGATCTTTTGATTGATAATATATCTAAAGATATGTTTTTCGATAGAACACAATGGTATCGTGCGATCCATGTTGCCGACCCCACTTAGTAGAATAAAAGGCTTTTTTGTTGTTGTTGTTGTTGTTAAGTTCTTTAATTTTATAAAATATTTTATTATTTTTCTAATATTAATAATCAAACGCCGTTAGTTTATTTAATAAAAAATTTGATACTGTAAATTTAAAGGGGATAAATCATTGTCATATGATGATAATTTTATTTTTTTAAAAATAAATAATATGACTAACAAAAAAATCAATATTTGAGATAAATAATAGTAAAATTTAAGAACTAATTAAAGATACACTTTATAAAATTAAAAGGTCAAACCAAAATTGTTAGAAGGCCAAATTACAACTTATACTAGTGAGTTTCTCATTTTTATTACAAAATTTGCTATTGTTTTAATTTAATTTTTTTATAATACTTTTTATGAGATTTTATAACACTTTTTACTCACAATTAAAGTACAACTCTCTAATAAAATAAGAAATATCTTTACATCATATGATATCTACAACCCTCAAATATTTTAAAATACTTGATACTTATAATAGAAAAACCGCCAAATAATACCACGTAGAGACCCATTTAAACCAGAAGGTTTAATATTTTGAAGCTTTTGGTGTCAGATTTGTTTAGAGAATATATCACACCGTCCTTATATTATTTCACTGTTATAAACAAAAATAACCTTTTAAGGCTAATAATTAGTGGGATTTCCAAAATCTGTGAATATGGGTTGCTTTATTATCCTATTCTTATTTGTTGCAGGCAGTCCATTAGACTCCAGCAAGCAAAAACAAGTTAATACTTAACGAGAAAAACATGATTTTTAGTATTGGTATTATTACATTAGAATAAAAATTTTAGATATTAACTTCTAAGTCGAAACATATATTACATTTCGGGGGAGAAAAAGCAAATGACATAAGAAAACACTAACCTCAGCCTCAGGTAGCTTACAATTTTTTTTAAAAAAGGCTTATGTCTCAACTATTGATTTAGCATCTAAAATATGGCTAAATTATATCGAGTTAAAATAATTAATAGATGATGTAGTTAAAAATATATGAGAATTGAGTTTGTTAGGACGATGGGAATGACAAATTCTACTATAGTGAAAATCGAAGATTGAGTTCTGGCTCAGGGCGATGCCCCTAGACTCCATCGTTGATTTGGATGGATCAACATCTAATAGTGGTTCAACGATAGATCGTTCTTCTCAGACGTTATCTTGAATGAATCGTATACAGCTATGGAAAGTTTTTGACTGTATTGTGTTCTTATTTGCAGGCAATCCTACTCAAGCAAGCAATTGGTGTTAGGAAAACACAATTTTTAATGGTTGTTATTATTGTGTTCGACCAAAAACATTAGATACTAACTTGGGTTTGTATTTGTGCTCATCAAACACTGATGGGCAGATTATTACTCTTCAATGAGATTAGATCTGCACCATTTAAAATTTAATCTAAGCAGTTCAAAATTAAAATTTTTGATTTGCAATTTTTTAAATAAAAAATTTATTTTAATGTAGAGTGACAGACTAACAGTGATAAGATTATATTTATTTTAAATTTTACATAAATTAAAAAAAATTATTTAAAATATAAAAATTAAATTAGATTAAAACTGAAAAGTTCAAAATCAATCTAATGATATATATCGTTGATAAACTCATATCTATGTATCAAAGTGATGAGCACAAAATGTAAACGTGCTAAGCCGAGATGATAAAGGTGATCAAGCTCCTAAGCCGAGAGTTAGCGGACCAGTTCCAGAGGTTCCTAGTAGGGACTTAACCATTCAAGATTTACTGAAGGAACTAGGACATGATGAATCGTACATAGCTATCAAGATTTACTAGGGACTTAACCATATGTAACATCTGACGGTGGTTCCACGACAGATAGTTCTTCTAAGGAGTTATCTTGAATGAATCGTACACAGCTACGTAAATTTTTTGGCTTTATTATGTTCTTATTGCAGTATGACTCAAGCAAGCTAGTGATATTGGGAAAACACAATTTTTAGTGTTGTTATTATTGTGTTTGAACAAAAATGTTACATGCTAAGGGATTTGTATTTGTGCTCATCACACTCATGAGCAACATATTACTCATGACAGTAGTGACGAGATCTAAACCATTTAAAATTTAATTTAAATAATCTAAATTTAAAATTTTTAATTTATGATTTTTTTTAAAAAAAAATTATTTTTATGTAAAGTGATGGTGATAAGAGTATCTTTATTTTAAATTTTACATATATTAAAAAAAATTATTTGAAATATAAAAATTAAATTAAAACTGGACTGTTCAAAATCAATTCAATAATGTATATCGGTGATAATCACATTTCTACTCATCAAGGTGATGAGCAGAAAAATGTAAATGTGCTAAAACATAACATGAAAAATATAAAGCTAATAATAGAAGAAAGCACTAACCTCAGGTATACATTATAAAGATGACAGAGAGATTAAGCAAAGCCACCGGAGCAATTGATGAATCCAATATCTGAACTCTCTCTGAGGTCGCAATGTGAAGCCTGTGAGCAAAACCCAGATGGATGAATAATTTTGCAATGGAAATCTATGAACTTGAAGATCCTAAATACACCAACATATCAAATCAAGTAGAGAGCCTTGAGATAGAAAATTAAAAAGGGGTTAGAAAACACACAAGAGAACAAATGGGAATGGAACTAACAAGGCGATGGAAGGAGGAGCAAAGGAAGCAGCCCAGTGGTGCTGTAACTGTGGAAGGGGGTATGAGCAAAAGCTTGGCCTGAGTCGCTTTGGGCAAACGGCAAAGACTGGATAAAGGCTTCAAGTTTCTTTCTTTTTGATTTTGGGGTCACCAATAATTACCATCGGTTATTGTGGGACAGCGACTTGTACTAATATCAGAGGCTACGCTAATAATGCTATTCCAAATTAATTAAATCCCTGGTCCCGTGGTAGTTTGCTTTCCAGCAAGGAGTGTACTATGCCTTGAATTATGAATGGCTGTGTGGGTCCTCTATGTCTGCCATTTACTAAACACACACTAAATGGCATCCAACGCTCCCTCTTTAGTCTTTGCCTTACTTGGTTCCACCGGGAAAAAAGGCTTTGTAATTTCCAAAATTTAAAGTGAGAATCTCACTGCTTGACTGATTGGGGTCAACTGGACATATATATTAAAAAAAATTAAATAAATATCATTTAAATTTAAAAAATCCTAAAATATTTATTTATTAACATATAGAAATGATAAATAAGTCTCAAGATACTATTCTGGAATTTTGAGATATTATACTTTAATCAAAATACCCCTCAAGTGTTTTTAAAAAAAGAAAGAACCCTCACCGGAGCTCCGCCGCTGGCAGGACTCTAGCAGCGGGACGCTAGAGCCTCAATGACAAGTTGATTAATGAGATTGACTATTTGAGCTCCATAAACTATATCTGGTGTCCTTAACAAGTTAAATAAAGGAAATAATAACTTGCGTAAAGCGATTGACAAATTGTGCTCCCGAGGTTATTAATGGCTACACTAAAGTTTTCATTGTCTTTAGTCAACTTGTCAACGACGCTTGATAGGGCTTAAGGACCTCAAGTAGTCAATCACATTACTTAACTTGTCACCGGAACTCTAGTCGCCAACGCCAGAGGGAGGTTTTTCATTTTTTTAAAAAAAAACTTCAGAGGCATTTTGGTAAAAGCATAACATTTCAAAATCTCATATTAGTCCCTTGAGACCTATTTGTCTTTTTCATGTGTTAACAGACTTTTTGAGGTTTTCCAAGTTCAAATGGTATTTATTTAAAATTTTCCCGTTAAAAAATTTTAAAATGTCTACTAAATTAATAAAATGATAAATAGGTAATCAAGTAGAAATCTGATATTTTAAAGCTTGAGTGTTGACAACATGGGTATAGAAATTGACAACTTGAGCTCCTTAAATTGTCACTGTGTATATCCAAGTTGTTAATTGCTATTTTTAAGTTGTCATTACCTATACCCAAGCTGTCAACACCCAAATTTCAAAATTTCATTTTCCTACCAAGTTACATATTTGTCATTTTTACTAATTTAGTAGACATTTTGAGGTTATTGTAATTCAAATAGTATTTTTCTATCATTTTCCTTATTCTTAAATTTTTAAATTCATAGACAAAAAAAAAAAAAGAATTTTAAAATTGTAAAATTTCAAATCAAGTATTTCCTAAAAATTGAGTTTTGAAATTGTTTATCAACTTTCATCATTCCTTTATCAATTCTTAGTAACAAACCTGATTTGAGATTTTACAATGTCAAAAAATTTTTTCTATCTTGTTCCCTATTTTCTTTTAATTAAAATGGGGAAGAAAACACTTAGAAGGAGACGACAAACATAAAACGACCAATAGGATTGAACCAACAGGGTGATCAACTACGTCCTGTCTAACTTTTACTCTTTGTTTGGATTGAGAGAAAATAAGAGAGGAAAGAAAACTAAGGAAGAAAACATGGGAGGAAATAAGTTTTCTCTTGCCTAGATGAATGAGGAAAAGTGAGGGAAAGAAAAAGTGGGAGAGAAAATAGGGTGCGCGACCCACCCATTTTCTCCCCAAAACTTCTCTGCATATATGGAGAGATTTTCGAAGCAAAACTTTACTCCACGTACTACCTTTCCCTACTTTCACTAATCATCATCACGCCTCCTGTCAACACCCGTTTCCATTTTGATATACACAGAGTAATAGAGACCAAGTTCCACAGACATACAGAAGAATACATATATACTGATAAAAGTATTTGTTTACAGTCCAAAGTCAACCATACAGAATGCGACAATATACACCACTATTACAAAATATCCAAAAGTATTTTAGAAATAGACTATCTATAACCACAAATTTTGTATTTGCCTCGAGGCACATGTCAGTCACTTCCCTTGGTCTACATTCTTGCCTTTTGATCCATTGGCGCCTGCTGAGATGTTTGGTTTAGGAAAAGGGGTGAGATTCCGAAGAATCCCAGTAGAAACATGCTATCGTTCATAAAAAATGCGAAAAGTAAATATGATATATGTCATGTATGCACCAATTAATGAACAATATAAACATATCATCTGCATGTATACATGAGTAGGGCCCAGCCCCATTAATCTGCACAGGTTGGTTTTCTACCAGGATCAGTCCACTTTACCAAGGTCCACCAGGATCCCTTGTTGAGCGACACGTGGCCCAGAAATCTTACCTCTGCAAGCCAGAATTCACACTTGCTCAGCTTGGCATATTGCCTATCCCGTAATATGTTTAACACAGTTTTCAGATGGTTTTCACGTTCAACCTCACTCTGTGAGTATATCAGTATATCATCAATGAAAACTACAATGAACTGATCCAAGTATGGACTGGAGATTCAATTCATGTAGTCCATGAACACAACAGGTGTATTGGTAAACCCGAATTGCATCACTAGGAACTCGTAATTCCCATATCTGGTTCTAGAAGCAATCTTTGCTACATCCTCTGCTTTTACCCTCACTGATGGTATCCTGATCGCAAGTCGATCTTCGACAATACACAGGAACCAGACATTTGATCAAGCAAATTGTCAATTCTAGGGAACGGATACTTGTTCTTAACGGTCACCTTGTTCAGCTCTCGGTAATGGATACAGAGCTGCAAGCTTCTGTCTTTCTTCTTTACGAAGAGCACTGGAGCACTTCAGGGTGATACGCTAGGTCGTATGAACCCTTCCTCAAGTAGTTCCTCGATCTGCTTCTTTAGCTCTGCTATCTCGCTTGGTACAATATGATATAGGGTTTTAGAAATTGGACCTGCTCCAGGCCTTAAATCGATCGAGAACTCCACTTTCCCAACTACGGTCAATTTGTGCCCCTCAGCATTTACCATGCAATTTAAACAAACTTTGGCCATCACAATTCGAATGCCCTTAAGCGTAGATACAACTAAATTGTATGGGGATTTATGCATTGGTAAACATAATCATCTCACTTAGTTGTATGTAATGAATGAATGGCTTGCACCAGAATCATACATAACATATACTAAACTTCTGTTCAAAGAAATCGTACCTTGAATCAGCTCCGGAGACTTCCTGGCTTCTTCCTGTGTCAGTGTATAGACCCTGCCAGAAGCTCTGGGTCTCGTCTCCTATTACTGCTGCTTTTGTGGACAATCTCTAGCCATATGTCCCGGCTTATTGCACACAAAACAGACAGGTAGTCTACTCGGGTCTGGCCTAAACGGAATCCCACTGCAAGATCTACCAGGGTGAATTGACTTCTAGCAGTGCCAACAAGTCCTACTTCTAGAAGAACTCTGGCCTCCTCAGTCCCTAAATTGATTTGGCCTCTTAGGATCCCCTCCAGAATATCCACTTTGATCCTTTCGCTTTTGCACGGAGCTACCGCTCTCAAAACCACTACGATTCCCAGTCTGTGTTAACCAGCTTGTCAGATGTTTCTCGATGTATCGACACTCCTCTGCCGCTTTGCTAAATTCTGTGAAGTGTTGGGAGATCAGCCTCTCCTTGAACTCAGATCTCAGCCCCTCTATCATCATATCTGAACTCCACTCATCATTGTCGTTCAGCTTGGCATATGACGAGTAGCGTGATAGTTGGATGTACCGGGCTAGATGGTCATCAAAACTCTCCCAGTCGTATTATTTGATGTTGAGGAACTCTTTCTCTTTCTCTCTCTTGACAGTCGAAGAAAAATACTTCTTGTTAAATTTCTCTTGAAATAATTCTCATGTGATTGGAACATTCTTCCCCTTCAGGATAAGATCCATGCCTTTCCACCAGCGATCGGCATCCCTTTCCAGCTTGTATATAGCTAGTCGGGCCTTCACTTCATTTGGACATTGCAGCATATCGAAGATTTTATCCAGACGAGCCAGCTAGTCTTTAGCTTGTTGAGGATCAAACTTTCCCTTAAACATGGGCGGCTGCTGTTTACTAAATCTACTCAGCCAAGCTTGGATATCTACCTCAGGCTCTGGTGGTAGATTTGCTAGCGGAGGTTCTTCATAGATTTCTTCGTAACTCCCCCACATGAACTCATCCATGCGATTCTCCAGGTGATCCTGCCTCTGCTGTACCCCCTGGAGGTCAACTCTTATTTCATTCATGGTTTGTTGTTGTTGTTCCAATAAATCCAGGATTCGCTGCTGGATAGGGTCAGGCCTTGGTTCTCCCTCATTGGTCCCATGTCTACCACGCACTCGGCCTCGGCCTCTACCACCTTCTCCTGGTTGTATCATCTCCATAACTCACTATTTCCCTGTCGTCATGCAAATAAAACCATATCAGTATACTATTCTGATAATGCCAGCACCGCTTATTAAGCTCTGCCTGAACCGCTTATGGGCTCTGATACCAAAAATGTCAACACCCGTTTCCATTTCGATATACAAAGAGTAATAGAGACCAAGTTCCACAGGCATCAGAAGAGTACATATATACTGATAAAAGTATTTGTTTACAGTCCAAAATCAACCATACAGAATGCGACAATATACACCACTATTACAAAATATCCAAAAGTATTTTAGAAATAGACTATCTATAACTACGAATTTTGTATTTGCCTCGAGGCACATGCCAGTCACTTCCCTTGGTCTACATTCTTGCCTTTTAATCCATTGGCGCCCGCTGAGATGTTTGGTTTAGGAAAAGGGGTGAGATTCTGAAGAATCCCAGTAGAAACATGCTATCGTTCATAAAAAATGTGAAAAGTAAATATGATATATGCCATGTATGCACCAATTAATGAACAATATAAACATATCATCTGCATGTATACATGAATAGGGCCCAGCCCCACTAATTTGCACCGGTTGGTCTTCCACCAACTCCAGTGTAAGTGCCTCTAGCACTACTAGCCCCTTTCTGGGCAAAACATGTTGATTAATAAAGCGCATTTACAAACATTGGCATCCACACAATCATAAACCTATGGCATGATGTATAAAGGATAGTGTCCCTACCTCGAAGTTCTATCGACCTCTTTTTGTGTGCCTCTTGAAACGTGTCGACTTTCGACTCCCGATTCGGTCCTAAAATATTAAATGTACAAGAAATAGGTCATAACCTATCCAAGTATCATTTTAGACTCTTCCATAGTGTTTCTTGTGGTTATATTAGCCTATGGTGAAAATTTGCCAAAATGCCCCCAGGACCCCGGCCCCGGCCCGCCGTACCCGGCACGATGGCACGTTTTTCCAAATTTTTGACTAGGGCTATCTTGCCATATTTTCGTCCAAGGAATCCATTTCCGGATTTAAAATTACCAAATTCAATGTCAAATTACAAAATTGCCCTTGGCAGCCCTACTTTTGGGGTATTAGGGGTGTTTCCATAATTATGCTTTCTCGGCCTTTTTCGAAAAAGTGTCCAACTGTAACCCCACCTATTTTTGCCCACTGAATCCAATGGAATCACTAAATCATTGAAAATCCAACTCTAAGGCCCTCAAACATCCATGGCCGAAATTATGGTATTCTCCGGGAAAAATCGGGGTTTTACAATTTCGGCTCCGTAAATGCGCTCCTCTCTACTCCTAACCACTTTATTAACCATCGAATTGAGTTATAACAACCATTTGAACTAAAATTGGGTAGCATAACCCTTAGGCACATGCTTTTCCAAAATTTAAAACCAATGGCAATCCGGCGAAATTTCACCAATTAAATTGTCCACAGCAGCCATAATAGTTAATATACGAATGTTTGGAAGTTACCTCAAGCTCCCACAAGCTTTTTCTCAAAGATGGTTGAAACCCTAACCCTTGGACAACAAATTTTTGAGCCTCCAAACCTTAAAGAACAAAGAGGAGTAGCTTAGGGTCGGAGTTATAAGCGTTATGAGCTAAATCGTCGGAGAAATCGGCTTACCTTGCAAGATTTCTTCCCTTTCTCTCTCTAAACTCTCTCAACTTTCTCTCTCTTATTTCAGGTATGTTGCAGCACGAAAATGGGCTAAAGAGGAAGATGATGATATATTTATCATATATTTTGCATTATTTTATTCATTTGGTTTATTTTCCAAAATTTCAAAAATGAACTTATGTACATAAATCCTTATGTACATGTAATTATGCTCATTAAGCCCAATCAATATTTCCTTATTTATGATACATGTAGGAGACACCTAGGGGTCCCTCCATATGGTTTCAATTAGCTTCATAACTTGTTCCAGTTATGTTTACACGTAAAGTCTCAATTTTTGTCAAAATTGCACTTTTTGCTCAAATTTTTCATAAATTCATATTAAATTGACTAAAATATTCTAAATATATTTTTAACCTTTATTTTCCTTAATTAATTGAAATTAACTTCAATTAATTGAAAAATAATTTATTTTGTGCTATTTTGGCAAAATTACGATTTTGCCATTACCTTTCTAATCCAATTTCTTCTCTTATTTTTCTTTGGCCAATTTTCATATATTTTTAGACCAAATATTTTCTCTAATATTCCTTCATTTTTGGACCTTAATATTAGGCTTTTTAAATTACCTAAATTAATTCCATAATTATTTTTGCCCAATTTTCCATGAAATTGAACATTTATGAAATTCATAAATTTCAAATTCATGAATATTCACCATTTTATTGAATTTCCCAAATAATTACAATATATTTGGTGAATATAAAATTTAGGGTGTTACACCTCCCCCTCTACTGTATATTAATCTTCCAGTCTCGCCAATTCACTTTGTCCTCCTCTTCAGGCAAAAAGGAAAAAAAAAAAAAAAACTTTGTCCTCCTAGCCTGTCTTCCTCTACTGTGTCTACATCATCCATTTTTCATTTTAAGCTATTATATTTTATTTTAGAAAAAATATTTATTATGATTTTTAAATAAAAAATATAAAAATATACTTTCATCAATTATTTTATTTTAAAATGAAAAAATATCTTTGAGATATAATTTGATTTTAAAATATTTTAATAGTGTTAATTTTAATGTGGTTGTTGCCTTCAGTTTATTTTAATAGAAGCAATAACATAATATATCCTTTGGTAAGATAAGAGTGTTATTGTCATTATATTATTTGCTTATTTTCCTTCCTCTGTATTTTCTCCTGTCCATCCAAGCATGATGAGGGATAACATTATCTCTCTGGTGTTTTCTTCTCTCTATTTTCTTTCCTCTCAAATTTTACCTCCATCCAAGCAAAGTATTAGACAAAACCATCCAAATGAATAAACAGGGCAAATGGGACCTAATTAGAGTCCAATAATATTAATTAAGATCTTTATTTATAAAATCTAATAATTAATCATGATCTTAATTAATAATATAAGACGTTAATCATGATTTAATATCAATATCTATAAAATATGGTTTTATATGAGGTCACCACCCACCGCGCGGGGGAGGTTGTAGACACCAAATTTTCCCACTATTCCCTTGTAATCAGTAACTAGGACTATGGGCTTATCCCTGCGTTTCTACTCAAACAAATAAAGCTAAAATCTACAAAATCTTATTTGATCTTTAGTTCATTAATTACATATAGCCCCTAAATATTTTAAAGTTTAAATTTAATGTCTATGGCATTAAACCTCATACTATTAATTTTATAATTAAGTTACTCATGAAAACTGTAACATCAAATTAGCGAGTATGACATGGTATTCTATAGTCAGACAAAAAATTAAATTTTATCATTAAAAAGAATCTAAATTTTGAAATGTTACAAGGTTATATACAATTATCCTCATCTTAAAGGGGATTTTATGTGCAATGTACACACACAGTCTGCATTTAAATCAGAATCAAAATCAAATCTAGGAGAGGAAAGAAAATAAATGACATCCTTTTAAGGGTAATAACTGGAGGGATTTCCACATTTCTGATGCTACCTTGAATCATACAGCTATCACTACTAAAAAAAGGTTTTAAGATCACTATATCTAGACCTCTATAGGTAGACATTTTAAAAATTATGACCAGTGGCATTTTTATAAATTCTTTTTCAACTTTAGACTGAACGCACATTAGTTCGGTCTAAATAATATTTTCTAAACTAGTTACAATTAAGTTCGGTATCGATATTAAAAAATTATACCAGTTGTCTTGAACCCGATGTAAAAAGTAATTTCAAAACCGGTTGTATTTTCGCCTGCTCTAAATTAATTGTGCTCGTGGACCGGCTTACACATTTAACCGGTGCAAAAATGTATGTGCACCTAATATATACTTTCGCGCCTGAGTCCTAGAAATGTAGCAGTTTATTGCATTTCTCTATGTGACTTTCTTTGTTTTTAATCTTGTTTTCAAGCATCATTTCAATCAATTGCACTTCCATTCAATATCTAAACTTCTACTTCAATCCCTGAAATTTCTCCTTCATTCTCTAGTCTGTGACCTAAATATTTTTACGGTTTCATTCTACCGCGAGCACGTAAAGAGAAACCCCACTCCAGTTTCACTTTTGCAGTTTCCTAATATAAATTTCTTCAGTGTGGCCTTATTCATGCTTCTAGGCATTTTGTTGAAATTTTTAAGGGTTTATTACTCATCGTGTGAATCATTTTTCATATTTATACAAACTCGCATTTTCTTTTACTCACATCGCAGGATGTCAAATATGAACCGTAGTTAGATAAATTGTAAACGGACAAGTACTAAGTATAGTAATGAGGTTAGGGAATTTTTGAAATTTTCTAAAAGAAATCCTTTGCATGCTAATGTTTAGGGGTAGGTTTTTTTGCCTTTATATGAGATGTCTGAATGATAGGTGATTGATTCCCACAGAAATATACACTCACTTAATTTGTGAGGGTTTTATAAAGAGTTATACAATATAGGTATGATATGGTGAAGAAATGAAAAGGCTGACTAAATCTCAACATTGGGAATAGGCATTTTGTCGATCATGGCTATATATGATTCTATGGATAGTGGTGATAGGATGGAGGACCCAGTACGTGATGTTGGAGTAGGCATACTTGAGCAGGCAAGTGCATATGGTGATTTGTGTAGTAATGCTCAGAAACCCTTATATCCGGACTATGAAAAACACCATCGGCAAAAAAAAAAAAGACTGTGAAAAATACCAAGTATTAAAGGCATAAGTGATATTGGTGAGCTTGAAAGCATGACATGAGTGGAGCAAATTTGACCGTTAATAGATCAAATATGCTGAACTGGCATTTTACACGTTATCCACTTCATTGTTGTTAATATGCAAATTTGCCCTGAAAGCCATGTATCATCTATGTCTTTTTTTTTAAAGTTAGAATTAAAATTTTTGGGGCAAATTTATACCTTAACAAAAATGATGATATTTGAATTGTCAGCTCAGTATATTTAGTCAACTAATAGTCAAAATCAACTGAAATAATAGTCAGTGCAAAATTGCTCTATTTTTAAAACTTTAAGGACAAATTTGCCCTCAAAAAATTTCCAAAACAAAATTGCCTCTCGGTGAAAATTTTCAGGACAAAATTGACCCTTACCCCAATATTTTTAAATCATATGATATTTACTATCATCAAATATTTTGAAATACTTGACAGGCATAATAGAAAAACCGCCAGGTAATGCCACCTAGAGACCCATTTAAACCAAAAGGCTCAATATTTTGACGCTTGTGGTGTCAATTCTATCAAATATGGTACCCAATATCTAACAATTAAGAATCATCTGTGAATATGGGTTGCTTTATTATCCTATTCTTATTTGTTGCAGGCAGTGCATTGGACTCAAGCAAGCAAAAACAAGTAATACTTAACAAGAAAAACATGATTTTTAGTATTGGTATTATTACGTTAGAATAAAAATTTTAGATAGTAACTTCTGAGTCGAAACATATATAACATTTAGGGGGGGGGAAAGCAAATGACATAATTAAGAAAACACTAACCTCGGCCTCATGTAGCTTATAATTTTTTAAAGGGTTAAGGAATAAATTTATCAATGAAGTTTTGTCTGGGGAGTGTCTGGCACAAATATGTTTTAGAAGGGGCAAAAATACCAATGAACAATTAAAAAGGGGCATCCAGCACAAAAACCGTTAAATCCGTATTAACGTCGTTAAGATTTTCTTCTCTTATAATTTAACGCCGTTAGTACGGATTTAACGGTTTTTGTACTGGATGCCTTTTTTTAATTATTTATTGATATTTTTACCCATTCTAAAATATATTTATGTCAGACGCTTTTCAGACAAAACTTTATTTTTAAATTTACTCCTTAACGCTTTTTTAAAAAAGGTTTATATCTCAACTATTGAGCGAAGAAGCAGCAGTTGTTTTGTAGCTGCGTAAGGGAGTATAAGCAAAAACTTGGCCTGTGTTGCTTTGTGCAAACCACAAAGCCTAAATAGTACTCCCTTCGATTCTAAATATATGACATAGTTTATAGTGCAAATTACATTATAAATTATGTCCTATATTTAGGACCGGAGGTAGTATAATAAAGCCTTCAAGTTTCTTTTCTTTTGATTTTGGGGTCACCAATAATTACCATTGGTCACTGTTGGACAGGTACTTGTACTAATGTCAGAGGCTACGCTAATAATACTCTCCCAAATTAAATCACGGGTCCTTTGGTAGTTTGCTTTCCACCAAGGAGTGTACTATGCATTGAATTATGAATGCTTGTGTAGGTCCTCTATGTCTAACATTGAAGTCATGAAGTGTTGGTTTGTTTGTATCAAAATCTTTAAAAATAATTTTTTAATTAGAATTTATAATATATAAGGTAAATATATAAAAAAAATATTATCTCAATTTATATATATAAATATTTATAAGTCTTTTAAAAACTACTCCAAACATGCTTAGTATATTGCATCCAACGCTCCCTCTTTAGTCTTTACGTTCACCTCCTGTGCTTGTTTCCGCGGGGCAAAAATGGCTTTGTAATTTTCAAAATTTTAAGTGAGGATCTCGCTGCTTGACTTGAGTAGTAGGTGGGGTCAGCTTGTCAAATATTTTTAAAAGAAAATGACGGAAAAATACTAATTAAATTAAAAAATCTCAAAATGTATATTACATTAGTAAAAAGATAAATATGTAATCTAATAGAAATATGAGATTTTGAAATTTTGATATTGACAATTTGAGTGTATGAATTAATAATTTGGGTATAGAGATTACCAACTTGAACTTTTAAGTTATCACTGTGTATGCCCAAATTGCTATCGACTATTCTTGAGTTATCATTGTCTATACCTAAACTTTACAATTTTATGTTCCTACCAAATTATATATTTATCCTTTTTACTAATTTTATAGACATTTTGAAGTTATTGTAATGTAAATAGTATTTTTCTGTCATTTTTATTATTCTTAACTTTTTAAAGTCATAATACCAATTGTAAAGGAAAACATCTTCAAATTGCCAAGTGAACACTTGCGTTATGCAAAGTTTATAAACGAGAACCAACACCATTAGGCACACTGGTGACTGAAGTGTTGTTAAGCACTTCCCCCCTCCCCTTATATCCGGATTTGAACCGCCACCTTGTAATAAAAGAAAAAGTCTATAAACACGCGACCAGTGCCACTAGTTCGCATGGTCATGAGAGTGCTCTTAAGCACTCTATTCCCCCCTTTCCATCCGGTTCGAATCCGGTCAATTGCAACAAAAAAAAAAATTTATAAACGAGCCACAACTAATTTTTTTATAAAAAAATTAAAACTAATGTCAGAAGTTAATAAATCACATGTCCTTTGGTGGTTGGATCTTCAACAAGGAGCGTGATATGATTTTGTATTGAATTATGAATGGTCGTGTGGGCCCTTCATGTCTGCCATTGAAGCTTTGATTTGTTACCTCCACAAAGTAAGGTCATATGTGCATGCCTATAGGCATCCAAAGCTCCCTCTTTACCTTGACCGTTGAATTTGTGCGGTTTGTATTTGTTTGGATCCTCGGTTCAAAAACGGTTTTTTAAGATTTATGATAAATGAGATAAATATAAAGAAAGAATTTTATCTTAATTTACATAATTAAATACTTTTAGGTGTCCAAACCTAATCCAAAACAAGTATTACCTCAATGTCTATTTTATAGTATTGATTATGCCTTTGCAACCCCTTCCACCTTCTTGTCTTTCTTATCTTCTATCTTGTATCCTTCTCTGTATTTTGAAGGTTAACTGTAACTTCTCTCCATCTTTAACATAAAATTTATTTATCTAATTTAGTTATATTAAAGAAATTAGTTGAGGTAGTTAATATAATATTATAAAATATCATAATCATCTTTTTTAATTCCTTCTGTCTCTTTGCTTTTTAGTGGTTCTATCTTTTTCTTTTATGGGTTGAGGGAACATCAACAGGAATAAATTAAAAAAATATTGACAAATATAAAAAATATGTTTTGTTAGAACAAGTGTTTCACCCAAGAGGGGGGTGAATTGGGTGATACTAAAATTTCGTTGGAAATATAAAACTTTAATAGTGGAATTAAAACAGTAATGAGTAAGGAGAAATATCACCGAAGTGTACACCGGGAGTTATACTGGTTCGGTCACAATCACTTTGACCTACGTCCAGTCCTCAGAGCTTCTCTGAGAGTTTCACTATAACTTCCAAGATTCAGTGGGTTCTTGGCACCTCAGTACAAGCAAGTTCCTTTCACCTGGACACTCGCTCCCCCTTACAAGTTGTAATCCAATCCCAACTCAAGGCTCCACAACCTTAAGTTATCTCAATAACAACTATTGAGATTGAATGAAATATTTCTCTTACATAGTGAATAAGAATCACTGAAGCATAGAAATATAATTTCAACGTGAAAACAGAGCAATGAACTTGATAATTCGTTTGTGTATGTTCTTGTTGTTCTTTCTCTGTTTGGATGTTCCCATATATATAGATATGTTGGTGATGACCGTTAGAACATTTTCTTTCGTCCGTTGGAGAGTGCGCAGCCACTATTGACTTTTCAAGTTTTTGAAAAATATCCGTTGGCGGTGGTTGGCATTTGAACGTTTAATTTGACTTCCCTTTCTTGACATGATTCCTTCATTGTTTATCTGTAAATATGCTAGAAATACTAATACAATGAAAGATTAATCATATAGGAAACAATTTAATGAACGTTTGAATGATTTCTAAATTTCTGGGTAAGCTTACTCGAGTAACTACTCGAGTATTACTTGAAGTTTACTCGAGTACTTACTCGAGTATCATCGGGAAATCTTTGATCAACTGCAAGTCAATGAATAAATACAAGATTACTCGGGTAGTGCATGGAATAACCAATTTTCAAACCTTTGGAAATATCTGTTTACTCGGGTACCTACTCGAGTAATGCACTCATAACTTTATGAGTTACTCGGGTACCAACTCCAGTAAACCTTCAAATAAACTTGTGGTTACTCGATGCTCTACTCCAGTAATGTTGGCAGGATTTCAAGGCCGAGAGCACTTACCTTGTTACTCGGGTACTGACTCGAGTAATGCACTTATTTTTGCATAGGTTACTCGGGTACCACCTCGAGTAAATGTACTTTTTGTGCATGACTTACCCGGGTAATGACTTGAGGTTTACCTTGAAAATATTTCTGCATACTCGGGTACTTACTCGAGGAATCCACTTAAAATAGAACATTAAATACTTGCATACTAGAGTAATGACTCGAGGAAAGTAAAATAAGATTATATCAAGTTAATCGGGTACCACCTTCAAGTTTTCACTTACCTTAGTGCGTTACTCGAGTAGCTCCTCGAGTAACATTGGCAGTAGTACTAAGTGCCGAGAGCTCCACATTTTCAGAAACAGAGTTACTCGAGTAGCTCCTCGAGTATCATTGGCAACTTGAAAGCAACTTGAAGTTTTTCACATGGTTACTCGAGTAGCGCCTCGAGTAACATTGGCAGGCCGAGAGCAACTCCAAGTTTTTACCTGGTTACTCGAGTCGCTCCTCGAGTAACATTGGCAGGCCGAGAGCAACTTGAAAATACTTACACTATTACTCGAGTAACATTGGCAGGTTACTGGAAGGTGCTTTTGGTTACTTCAAGTTTTGTCTCATTACTCGAGTAGGTACTCGAGTAATGCCTTAGAAAACTTGCTTCTGATCAAGTTCCTCAGCATTTACTCTTGGCCTTTCTTCATTATTCCAATGCTAACTTCAAGTGATGCTTATCCCTGTTATTCCTTTGTTCAAACTTGTTTATTAATCATTTCCTTTTCAAACCATTCTTTTGTTATCATCAAAACATGAGATCTAACATTCTCCCCCTTTTTGATGATGACAAAACTTTGGTGATTTTGGACATGGTTTTTCAAATTGAATTTTCAAATTAAATATGTCTTATTAAGTTTGAATTCATAGTATACACCTTACATACACAACAACTTCATTAGTCTAAACATATATCATAATTCAAAGCTTAAATAAACTTAAAATGAAATCATAATTTAAACACACTTGCATTAAACTTAAAATTTTTAAATTACAAGATAAAGTTCAAAAGAATTCAAAATGCTCCCTAAAAACCCATGTACAACCAAATGCCCCAAAATGCTCAGACACTTCCACAAAATCACTCTCAAGCTCTTCTCCCCCTTTTTGTCTTCATCAATCAAGTGGAGGGCTAGGAGGCTTGACCATGGAAATAGGTGTTACTGGAAGGACCATAGAATCATCTGAGTCCAAGGAATCAAATGAGCTAGAGGGAACTGGGTCAGGCAGATGGACTGGAGGGATATGGATGTCATCGCTGGGAGGAGAAGGTTGGAAGACAACCATAGTAGAGGTTTCTCCTTCTGGAGTGGTTTGAATCTTAGGAGTAGTCTCAGCCTTAGGAGTATGATGTTCAGAGGAGGAAGAGGGAGATATTTCCTCAGTTTGGGTAGGTGATGGAATCGGTTTAGGAACGGTTTCTGGCTGAGGTTTTGGAGGAGAATCATCAATGGTGATGTGTATGGTCTCGTTGGTTTCTGGGTTATCCACTGAGTAAAGGATGTCTTTGGCTTGAAGCTCAGGTGGACTGGAAACCAGAGGAGTAGATGGTTCAGCCTCAGTGATAGGAGTGTCTGAAGGAGGGTTCACTGGAGGTGGTGGTGGTGCAGAAGAGGAGGGACCGGCTGAAGGTCCGAGACCTAATGAGTCCAAGCGTGCTAGAATCAATCTCAGTGTCTCGCCCTGGGCACGTTGCTCAGCTAGCAACTCCTCATGCCTCTTGTCCATTCTCTCAACCAACTCTCCCATCTTGGTATTCATGTGGGTTATCAGTTCGGCATTTGTGTTGGCGATATCCACATGAAAACCTCTCAGCATATTTTTCATAAAATGATGGAGAGTGGTATTAAGGAAGGATGGCGATGATGTGGTAGCAGCTGGAGCTGATGACTGAGTGTCATCCAACCTACTGGTCTCTGTCTCAGTGGTCTTCCTCTTCTTCTTCGACCCAGATTCCAGAGGACCTTTGAGAGGAATATCGATGTTCAATTTCCCAATCTGGTTTCTCCCAACCGGAGTCAACCTCTCAATGGGCTCCTTGCTATCCAAATACCATATTTTGTTCTCTTTCAGGATTAGAGACACAATCTGAGGATATGGCATTGGTGTTGTAGCCTTCCCATCCACCTTATACCTTTTCATTTCTGAGAAGATATACTCTCCCAGATCCTTCTGCTCCTTCAGGAGAAGTGAAGCAAACCACCTAAAGTCCCTATCAGAGAAATGGGTGTAATTGTTGGCTTTGTTCACTAGGGACCTAGAGTAGATGTACCATAGGACCCTGTGATGATCACACATATCACTTGGTTTAAAATTTAGGGGGCCAACTAGCTCACCGGGTTTGAGAACAGAAAAGATTTGATTTGGCTCAAGTTGGGAGTAAACATCATCCGGGGGATTTTCTATGCCTAACCACAAGTTAATTCTAGATGGTGAAATTAGAATCTTTTGGCCTCTCACTATGGTGGTCATTTCTTCCTCAACTGAGGTTCGGTTAGGCTCATCTATGATCTCTAGGTTACAATAAAAGTGGGTGATCACTTTAGTACAGAATGGTAATCTAATAGATAGCCGAGGCATAAAGGGATCTAAATAAGGACTTAGGTCATGCTTCACTACCTCTTTAAGTAACTTCAGATCAACATAGTGTGTCTTACACACCTTCCTTCTGGAGAACTGAGACAAGTACTTCGGAGACTCCACCAATTTGCTAACATTGAATCCCTTTGGTGGGTTGGTGATCTCTGCTTCCGGTACTTTGGTCTTCTTGGAAGTTTGACCCTTCTCCATTTGATCAATGATGTTTGCCATAGCTGCAGCCACATTCCTATCATATTTAGGCTTTTTGGTAGGCTTTGGAGTGAAAGAGTGGGTAGAGGAATCAGAGGGAGGAGGTGAGGGAGATTTGGCACTCTTCCCTCTTCCGGTTGAGGTACTCTTTTTGGATTGAGCCCTTGTAGCAATAAGCTCTTTAATCACCACACCTTTGGGTTTCGTTTGAAGAGGAATTTTAGCTTTTGGTCTCAGGGTAAGTTTTCTTCTCTTCTTGGGAGGAGAAGAAAGAGGATCAGAGTGTTGTTGGGATTCAGAGGAATCTATAGGAGTAAGGTTTTTGGTTCTCATCTTTCTGAAAGATTGAAACACTGAGATTTTCAGAAAAAGAAAAGAGACAGTCGCAGGTTAGGGCACTGAGAATCTGGACAAAATAGGAGGTTTTTGGAACTGAAATCTCTTGGGTTTTGACGGAAATGAAGCAAGGAATCACTTGAGAAAAGTTTTGCTGAGAGAGAATAGTGATTTACTCGAGGAGATTTTGTGGAAATGACCGAGTTTGCGACAGATAAAAACCTAAAACCCGACGTTACTCGAGGCCTTACTCGAGTAATGTTCAAGTTTACTCGAGGCCTTCCTCGGGTGTTCATACAGAAAAATTATAAAATAATTCATTTAAATTGCGTACCTGGCATGAATAATATAGTAATTATCCATGGATGTTCCCTCGATCATTTATAACCCATTCTGATCAGATTTGAGTCATTATTTATCAATTTGAGAATCTGGACTCCGACATTACTCGAGGCCTTCCTCGAGTAAGCTTCAAGTTTACTCGAGGCCAGCCTCGGGTAACCTGCTTTTCAACTTCTGACTCTTCATTTCTTTGAAAACTGAACCGTTAGATTTAAATTTCAAGTAACTTGATCCATTACTTCCAGTTTTGGGGGCCATTACTCGAGTACATACTCGAGTAAAGTGTTACTTTACTTCAAGTTGTTCCTCGGGTATTGTCTCTCTGTTAGTCATTACTTTAAGTTGATACTCCAATAATGATGTCCTCTGATAATCTCTATTTTTGTTTCTCAAAATAGAGTTTCTTTTTTCCTGCAAAACAATTTTCTATATACTCCGATGCTTAAGTTAGTGATCATCAAAACATTATCAAGTGACTTCATCTAATATTATGAAATGCTGAAATTACTTATAACTCATTGGAATTTACCATTCCCAATTCTCTCCTAATGTAAAGAAATTGATCTTTTGCAAGAGGTTTTGTAAAGATATCAGCTAATTGAAGATGAGTAGGGATGAATATTACTTTTACATCCTTCTTTTGGACATGATCTCTGATGAAGTGATGTCTAACATCGATATGCTTGGTTCTAGAGTGTTGAACTGGATTCTTTGCCAAGCTAATCATACTAGTATTGTCACAATAGATTGGTATTTCTTTGAGACAAATACCAAGATCTTGTAATTGTTGTTTTAACCATATCATTTGCGCACAACAACTTGAGACTGCAACATACTCGGCTTCCGTTGACGAGAGAGACACTGTATTTTGTTTCTTGCTGAACCATGATACAAGTGATCCTCCAAGAAATTGTCCTTGTCCGCTTGTGCTCTTTCTATCTGTTTTGTATCCTCCATGATCAGAATCTGAATATGCAACAAGATATTCATTTCTTCCTTTGGGATACCACAAACCCAATTTGGGTGTGTCAGCAAGGTATCTAAAGATTCGTTTGACGGTTTCAGCATGTGATTCCTTTGGTGCCGATTGATATCTTGCACATATGCCAACACTAAATTGGATGTCTGGTCTGCTTGCCGTGAGATAGAGTAATGATCCGATCATTCCTCTATATTTCGTGATGTTGTAGTCTTTTCCTTTGACATCAGCATCAAGTAACGTAGTTGAGCTCATAGGTGTGTCCGTGCCATTTGCTTCATCCATTCCATACTTCTTCAATAGCTCTTTCAAATACTTTGTTTGAGATATGAAGATTCCATTCTTTCTTTGTTTGATTTGCAAACCAAGAAAGAAATTCAATTCTCCCATCATTGACATCTCAAATTCTCCCTGCATTATCTCAGAAAATTCCTTACACAGATTCATTAGTAGCACCGAAAACAATATCATCAACATATATTTGAACAATTAAAATATCGTTATGTTTTCGTTTTATGAAGAGTGTTGTATCAACTTTTCCCCGTACAAAACCTTGATCAATAAGAAACTTACTAAGCCTTTCATACCAGGCTCTAGGAGCTTGTTTTAAACCATATAAAGCCTTTTTGAGTTTGAAAACATGGTCAGGTTTAGTAACATCCTCAAAACCTGGAGGTTGTTCTACATACACTTCTTCCATGATGTAGCCATTTAAGAATGCACTCTTAACATCCATTTGATAGAGTTTGAATCCTTTGATGCATGCAAAGGCTAAAAGTACACGTATAGCTTCCAATCTAGCCACTGGAGCATACGTTTCCTCATAATCAATCCCTTCTTCCTGATTATAGCCTTTGGCCACCAATCTTGCCTTGTTTCTAACAATAATTGCGGATTCATCGAGTTTGTTCTTGAATACCCATTTAGTACCAATGATCGGATGATCCTTGGGTCGGGGTACCAAATCCCAAACTTGATTTCTCTCAAATTGATTTAGTTCTTCTTGCTTTGCTATAACCCAATCATTGTCTGATAGGGCTTCATCAATGTTAGAAGGTTCAATCTCAGAAATGAATGCAGAAAAACTTACTTCATTAAAAATTCTATTTCTAGTTTTGATCCCTTCATTTACATCTCCTATGACTTGATCTAAGGGATGACTTCTATTGTATTTCCAAGCTCTAGGTTGACCTAGGGATTGCTCTTCTTCCTTAGTTTCATCAACTTCTGGAATAAGAGATTTAGAAATAGATTGACCATTCTCTTGATTTAAAACAACTTCCTGTTCTTCATCAATGGTTTTGTCAGAGGATTCAAATTCATTAAATACAACATGAATTGATTCTTCAACAACACAAGTTCTTTTATTGAAAACTCTATATGCTTTACTTCGGTTAGAATAGCCTAGGAAAATTCCTTCATCAGTTTTAGAATCAAATTTTCCTAAGTTATCTTTACCATTATTATGAATGAAACACTTACAACCAAAGATGTGCAGATGAGCGATGTTTGGCTTTCTTCCTTTGTATAGTTCGTATGGTGTCTTTCCAAGTTTTGTTCTGATATATGCTCTATTTGAAATGTAACATGCTGTACTCATAGCATCAGCCCAGAACACTTGAGACACATTCTTTTCATTCAACATTGCTCTAGCCATTTCAGTGAGCACTCTATTTTTGCGTTCCACAACTCCATTTTGTTGAGGTGTCCTTGGAGCAGAGAAATTATGATCAATGCCATTAGTATCACAATACTCTTCAAAGGCTTGATTTTCAAATTCTCCACCATGATCAGTCCTAATACCTGCAATGGACATACCTTTCTCATTTTGCACTTTCTTGGCAAAAACAATAAATTCTTCAAAGGTTTCATCTTTTGATGATAGAAAAATAACCCATGTAAATCTAGAGAAATCATCAACAATGACCAATGAATATAGGTTGCCACCAAGACTCTTTACTCTTGCTGGACCAACTAAATCCATATGTAGTAATTGTAATGGTCTATTTGTTGAAATCTCATTTTTCAATTTGAAAGACGATTTAGTTTGTTTACCCTTTTGACATGCATCACAAATCAAGTCATTTTTGAAATTAACTTTGGGTAATCCAAGGACTAGATCCTTTTTGAGTAGTTTGCCTAGTTGATGCATATTGACATGAGCCAATCTCTTATGCCATAGCCAACTTTCATCGGCATTACTCAGAAAACAATTTTCAGATTCATTTCTGCTAATATCTAGAGTGTAACAGTTACCTTCCCTTTTTGCTCTGAGCTTAGCCTTGATATTCTCCTTATCAAGCTGTAAGTCATTCTTGTTGATGATTAAACATTCTTCTGAGTCAAATATTACTCAGTTGTTTTTATCTGCACTTTGACTTACGCTCAGCAAATTGTGACACAATCCTTCAACATAATATACATCTTTAACTTGTATTCCTTTGTCATTTTTGATTTCACCAATTCCTGCTATCCTTCCGGATTGATTTCCTCCAAATTTTACCTTTCCACCTTCCTTAGGTTGTAATGTGGTAAAACTTTCAAAATCTCCGATCATATGTCTAGAGCATCCACTATCTATGTACCACTTGCTATTTTTGGATGCTTTGAGACATACCTGCAATCAAATGACTAAGTCTTAGGTACCCACATCTTTTTGGGTCCTTTAGGGTTAGTACAGATAATTTTCTGAATATATGAACCTTTAGGTACCCATTTATAGGTTCCTATTGTTCCTTTCTTCTTATGAATGCATGAAGAGGTATAATGTCCTTTTCTATTACAGTAGTTACAAAATGCAAAAGGATTTGATGTATGCACAGAATGTTGGAAATAATTCAAATATGACTTACCTCCTGCTTTCTTTCTTCCTTTTCTTTTATCTGATTTTGGATCATATCCAATTCCAGATCGATCATTTACAAATCGTTGAGCTTTTAAAATAACATTTAGCATCTCACTTCCTTGTGTAAATTTTTCAAGAGTTTTTGTGAGATCAATGTTTTTCTTTTTCAAAGATAAACAATTTTCACAATCCTTTCCCTTAAGTTCAGTTTCAAGAACTTTGTTTTTCTTTTTAACAACAATCAATTCTTTAACTACTTTGATGAATTCAGAATGTAAAGCATTATATTCGGAAAGTAATTCATCATAGGTAGGTTCAGAATCATTTACCTTTTCTTCTGTTTCTTCTTGAGCAACGAGATATATATTAGCTACTTCTTCCTCATCACTTTCTTCGTCTGAGGAGCTGTCACCCCATATAGCAGATACGAAGGCCTTCTTTTTGTTGAAGAATTTGCCTTTTCTCTTTTCTTTGCTCTTTTGGTTCAAATCTGGACATTCTGACTTGATATGTCCTGGTTTCCCACATTCATAGCAAATGATATGATCTTTGCTACTATTTCCTCCTTTCTGAAAATGTTTGAATCCTTGACCTTTCTTGTAGAATTTTCTGAATCGTTTTATGATTAGGCCCATTTCATCATCGTCAAACTCCTCATCCTCATCCTCATCCTGATTCTCTTCTTTCGCTTTTAGTGCTAGACCTTTCTTTTTCTTGTCACCAATGTCATCTAGTTCTCTTTTGAACTTTAATTTGCTTTCATATTCAGAAAGACTTCCAAATAGAGAAGCAACTGATCTCATTGATTCTCCTTTTGCTTCTTCTATTGCAGTAACTTTTGCTTCCAACTCTTTAGAAAGAATATTCAAAATCTTTCGTACTTGGGTGTGCTGATCATAGACTTTCCCAAGAGCTGCAAGTTGGTTAACAAGATGAGTATATCTAAGTTCGAATTCAGAAATCGACTCACCTGATTTCATTCGAAGTAGATCGAATTCGGTGACCAAAGTGTTGATTCGATTCTCCTTTATTCCCGAAGTTCCTTCATGAGCTATTTCCAGAGCTTCCCACATTTGTTTTGTTGTTGGAAGTGTGCAAATTCTGAAATATTCACTTTGACTCAAAGCGCTTTGTAACATCAGAATTGCTTTGCTATTGAGAGTGATAAGTTTCTTGTCATTCTCATCATATTCCGCTGGCGTCTTTGGAATTTTCTGAGAATCTACAGTCTTTGTAGGTTGATAGTTTCCACTCTCAATTACATCCCATAGTCCATATTCAGTAGCCATCACGAACACTCTGAACTTAGCTTTCCAGAAAGAGAAGTGTTCTCCATTGAAACCAGGAGGTCTGGTGATGGACGCTCCGTCGGGAAGAATTCCTTCACCCATGCTTGCCATTGGATCCTTCTTAGGCTGTTAAACCTTAACAAGAAGACCTACTCTCTGATACCAAATGTTAGAACAAGCGTTTCACCCAAGAGGGGGTGAATTGGGTGATACTAAAATTTCGTTGGAAATATAAAACTTTAATAGTGGAATTAAAACAGTAATGAGTAAGGAGAAATATCACCGAAGTGTACACCGGGAGTTATACTGGTTCGGTCACAATCACTTTGACCTACGTCCAGTCCTCAGAGCTTCTCTGAGAGTTTCACTATAACTTCCAAGATTCAGTGGGTTCTTGGCACCTCAGTACAAGCAAGTTCCTTTCACCTGGACACTCGCTCCCCCTTACAAGTTGTAATCCAATCCCAACTCAAGGCTCCACAACCTTAAGTTATCTCAATAACAACTATTGAGATTGAATGAAATATTTCTCTTACATAGTGAATAAGAATCACTGAAGCATAGAAATATAATTTCAACGTGAAAACAGAGCAATGAACTTGATAATTCGTTTGTGTATGTTCTTGTTGTTCTTTCTCTGTTTGGATGTTCCCATATATATAGATATGTTGGTGATGACCGTTAGAACATTTTCTTTCGTCCGTTGGAGAGTGCGCAGCCACTATTGACTTTTCAAGTTTTTGAAAAATATCCGTTGGCGGTGGTTGGCATTTGAACGTTTAATTTGACTTCCCTTTCTTGACATGATTCCTTCATTGTTTATCTGTAAATATGCTAGAAATACTAATACAATGAAAGATTAATCATATAGGAAACAATTTAATGAACGTTTGAATGATTTCTAAATTTCTGGGTAAGCTTACTCGAGTAACTACTCGAGTATTACTTGAAGTTTACTCGAGTACTTACTCGAGTATCATCGGGAAATCTTTGATCAACTGCAAGTCAATGAATAAATACAAGATTACTCGGGTAGTGCATGGAATAACCAATTTTCAAACCTTTGGAAATATCTGTTTACTCGGGTACCTACTCGAGTAATGCACTCATAACTTTATGAGTTACTCGGGTACCAACTCCAGTAAACCTTCAAATAAACTTGTGGTTACTCGATGCTCTACTCCAGTAATGTTGGCAGGATTTCAAGGCCGAGAGCACTTACCTTGTTACTCGGGTACTGACTCGAGTAATGCACTTATTTTTGCATAGGTTACTCGGGTACCACCTCGAGTAAATGTACTTTTTGTGCATGACTTACCCGGGTAATGACTTGAGGTTTACCTTGAAAATATTTCTGCATACTCGGGTACTTACTCGAGGAATCCACTTAAAATAGAACATTAAATACTTGCATACTAGAGTAATGACTCGAGGAAAGTAAAATAAGATTATATCAAGTTAATCGGGTACCACCTTCAAGTTTTCACTTACCTTAGTGCGTTACTCGAGTAGCTCCTCGAGTAACATTGGCAGTAGTACTAAGTGCCGAGAGCTCCACATTTTCAGAAACAGAGTTACTCGAGTAGCTCCTCGAGTATCATTGGCAACTTGAAAGCAACTTGAAGTTTTTCACATGGTTACTCGAGTAGCGCCTCGAGTAACATTAGCAGGCCGAGAGCAACTCCAAGTTTTTACCTGGTTACTCGAGTCGCTCCTCGAGTAACATTGGCAGGCCGAGAGCAACTTGAAAATACTTACACTATTACTCGAGTAGCTACTCGAGTAACATTGGCAGGTTACTGGAAGGTGCTTTTGGTTACTTCAAGTTTTGTCTCATTACTCGAGTAGGTACTCGAGTAATGCCTTAGAAAACTTGCTTCTGATCAAGTTCCTCAGCATTTACTCTTGGCATTTCTTCATTATTCCAATGCTAACTTCAAGTGATGCTTATCCCTGTTATTCCTTTATTCAAACTTGTTTATTAATCATTTCCTTTTCAAACCATTCTTTTGTTATCATCAAAACATGAGATCTAACATGTTTTATATATATTTACAACAAAGATCAAGTCTACAATTAAATCTTATATTAAGAATAGGAGGAACTGCCAACAAAATTAGGTAACTAGATCAAGTTAATAAGGTTGAGGCTTTCGAGCAAAAAAAAGATAATAATAAAAATAAAGTTGAGGCTAGTCCTTTTTTTTGCTATTAATTTTAGTACAAATGAAGGGAGAAGCCCATAGTTACTGTTACATATTTCAAAGTAATAGAGGGGAAATCCGTTGCCTTTTTTGGGTGTGTTTGTTTTAACGATTGGATAAGTAACTTATTTTTACTTAAATTTATGGAATCTTAAGATTGGAAAAAAGTTAAATTAGGTAAAATGATGAGTGTTTGGATTAGCGATTGAATAAGTAACTTATGTAAAAGTGATAATGTTTGGTTTGACTTTTGCATAAGTGACTTTAATATTAATTAAGAGAAAAAAATTGAAAAAATTATGAAAAAGGGTTAATATAACTTTTGGTCCCTGAAGTTTGATCCAATTTTGGTTTTAGTCCCTCAAGTTTGAAATCGGTGGTTTACGTCCCAAAAGTTTCACCTAATTTTGGTTTTAGTCTCTCAAGTTTGAAATCGGTGATTTTAGTCCCTGAAGTTTCACCCGATTTTGGTTTTGGTCCCTCAAGTTTGAAAAGGACTTGACGACCCGTTTTTTAAACCCAACCCGACTCGGGAAAAAAATCAAGTCATTTTCAAATTTGAGGGACCAAAACCAAAATCGGGTGAAACTTCAGGGACTAAAATCACCGATTTCAAACTTGAGGGATCAAAACCAAAATTAGATCAAATTTCAGGGACCAAAAGTTATATTAACCCTATGAAAAATGAAAAAATGAAGGGATAATTGTGAAAAAAGTCCTCATTGGCAACTTAATTGCCAATGGGACCTAGGAAAATATCTACACACGGAGGGACTTTTTCACAATTTTCTCAAAAATTAACTTTGAAAATTTGGTAATGGTATAATTTTAATAAAATTATATCAAATTCTAATTTAAATTGGTATACTCCAAAAGTCTTTTCTACTGTGCACCTCAAGCACTTAAATCTTATAAATTATATCAAACTCTAATTTAAATATTAAATCCTAACTCATATTTTCACATAGCTCAAAATTTAACAAAATAAACCGATTAAAATCTCAATAATACCTCCAATAATCCAAATAAATTATTTAAACTAAATTTAATGCATAAAAACACTATATAGAAACTAATTTATGACATGTTTATAAAAAAATTGATTATAAAATCATAAAACAACTAAATAATAAATTTAAACTGATTAAAATTAATTATTAATTATTCTCTATATTTCTATAGTAATATATTAACAAAACTCAAAACTTGCCTAAACTCTTATTCCAAAGTATTCTCTAATTAGCAGAAGATTACTATCTAAAGAAAGAGAAAATTATTTAAAACATTTTTTATAAAAGAAGTTTTGTGATTAGAAGTGATTTTGAGTACCTCATTGATCCCCAAAAATATGAAAATACTCCTATCAATATTTTTTTTATACACACACAAGCACATAAGCTTCAATAAGCTTCATTTTGAGGCTTATGACTTTTTTCAACTTATGACTTTTTTCACCTTAAATCCAATCGCTGAAACAAACATCCCATTTTGATCAAAACATTGTTCAAATCGCATTGGCCACTGTTCAAGTTCGATTTTCCTGCCAAATCACCGAAACAAACACACGCTTTATCTTTTCATAATTATGTTAAGCTTTAATTTTAACTCGAAAAATTTCACATGGAAAGTATGGGTATGTAAAAGATTTTAATCCATATTGGTTTAAAAGTGTTAGAAAAGGAGTAAATTAAAGTTTCCCTAATTGTTAAAAAATTAAAAGTCACTGTTAATATTTTTAACCATGGAAGATTGTTTATCCAACTAGAAAGGGTCATCAACCCTACAATTAAACTACATATTGACTCCATTATCCACCCAAAACCAAAATTTATCAAAACAATCTAAAACAATACTGAAGCCAAATCACCAATAGCAACCCTATAAAACTACGTATTTTCCATCGAAAACATTCCAAGCCCTAGAATTAAGGAGAAAGAATATTATGTAATGAAGGGGAAGGGCTACATTCCTCGATCACATAGGCAAGATTAAGAATGCAATTCAACGTGCGTGTTCATTTAGTAATAAAGGCCCGTTTGCAAGATAGAGATGAATACTATCACACTAACCCTATATTTAGATGGGGAAAAAAAAAATAAGGAGAAAAAATATTATGAGAAAAAATTTCTAAAAACGTTTCTTTTTCGAAAATCTCACTGAGATCTCAAGAACTAGAAAAAATATCCAAAAAGTCCAAATATAGATTCCTATATAAAAAAAGTCATAGTATAGGTTCATCTATCATAAAAGTCTCTACGGATCTCATTGACATAGATAGAGTTGGGAATCAGGGCCGGCCTTTGACGGGTTATGGCCTAAAAAGGCCAGACCTTGATGGGCTAGGCCCTAAAAGGGCCAGGGTTAGAAAAATTGCAGTTTTTCAAAGCCCGGCCCAAGAGCATGCAGGCCAGGGCCGGATCGCAGGGTTGGGAAGTTCTTTTAACAATATTTAACTATTTTTCCTACGTTTTTTTTCTCAGAGAAATATAATTAGTAAATATCAACGATTAAATTTCTAATTTAACACATAAATATATATTGTCAACATTAATGTTTAAACAATATGTCTCATGCAACAAACAAACACGATTACTAATGTATAATCAAAGGTAAAATCATATCCATAAATAACTCACACAAAGGCCGAAGCATAAGAAGGCAAGAAGCTAAACATTATAATCTATAAGCAACATGAGTATGACGACTGTCATTTTCATCTTCTTCGCCACTATCATTAATTTCAAAGACATTTGACTGTGCTTCACTTTGAATAGTAGACTCAAGTAGTTAAATAATCACAACCTCCTTCAAAAATCATACTCCATTAAGCAGAACAAATACAATATGATTTTATTCTAAATACGTAGAACAATATACTCAAAAATCACAATATGATTCAATTAGGCAAGACAATATATTCAAAAATCATACTCTATACAATATAAGGACAGAGTAATATATAGATTCAATAAAGTAATTTAAAAAGGTAATACGGTTTCCCTTTCCAAGAAAAAAAAAAGGGCTTAACGGGCCGGCCCTTTTAAGCCCTTGGCCCTACAGGGCCGGTCCTTTTAGGCCCAACTTCCTTTGGAAACTATAATTTGCAAGGTGACCGTTGAAGGGCTAGGGCCTAAACGGGTCAGCCCGATGGGCCCGTTTTCCCTGCTCTAGACATAGAAAGGCTTATCAATGGTTACTCTATGACTTGTCAATATATTCACATACACTTGCAATATAAGCTAGTTTAGTTAACATAGACAGGATTGTCAATATAGTGACATACACTTTTCAACGAAAATTGGTTCAGTCAACTAGATGAGTTTGTCAATGGTTATTTTATAACTTGTTAATATAGTCACATGTAGTGACATACACTTTTCAACGAGAGCTGGTTCAGTTAACATAGATAGGTTTGTCAACGGTCACTCTATAACTTGTCAATATAGTCACATATACTTGTCAATGGAGTTGCTTTAGCTAACATAGATGGCTTATCAACAACCACTTTATGACTTGTTATATAGTCACATACACTTGTCAACGGGAGATACTTTAGTTAACATATATAAACTTGTCAATGTCCACTTTATGACTTGTCAATATGATAAATTCACATTTGGAATCTATATTACTGAAATCCATATGAACTATTTTTATAGAGGAATCTACATAGGGATTTTTTTTTATAGAAGAATCTACACTAGGACCTTTTTAATATGTTTTTCCGTCCTGGATGCCTGAGTGAAATTTTCCCCTTTTTTACTATTTTAGGAAGTTTTCCTTCTTCTTATTCATCCCTTCTATTTTTCGCTCACTTTTCTATGTTGGGTGAATACCTACAAGAATCAGTTTTTATAATATGTTAACCTCAACCATTACAATCTGACTTTATTGTTCTCTATAACAAGATATATCATATAATGATCATTTTGATTTTTTTTATTCCAAACAACAATTTTAATAGTGGCCACTTCATCTCCCCACGAGAAGCTTACAAACTAAACAACTCTTTTTTTTTTTTTTTGCCATCAATTAAACCAACTCTATGCAAAAGGAAGAGGAACATATATCCTCTCATAGCCACATAACAATAAAAGCAGCAAAAAAAATTTAGGATGAATGAGACGAGGGAGATGGAGAGAGCAGAGAGAAATGGACCAAGGAATGAGGTCTTTGGGATTAGAAGAGTACCAGCCCGAAAAACGATCAGAAAGAGAGATGGGGATAGAAGGAGCATGAAGGCATACAAGTAAAATCACTCAATTATGAAATCCTAAATTGGGCCTGTTATTGTGACTTAAAATTTATTAAATTTAAAAGCCTTATTCAAGATTTTAGTATTTCAAAAGGCTTTTAAAGAAATTTTAGCAAGAAAAATTATAGGCTTTCTAATTTTCGTAAGAGTCTCACTTCTTGACTGCTTGCCAGTTTGGTGTCCACTTAACATGTATAGTTTATTTTCATTAACATATATTAAAAACTTGAGAGAGATGTACATCCCAAAATCAATTTTAAAATTGAAAAACGAACTATAATAATAACATACAAAATAGCCATGATGTTATGTCGATAATTAATATTGACATATATAGAGCTATTAGTAAATTAATTGTGTTAAAAATTTGTCATTATTCCAAGTCAAAATTTGGGCATTCATTTATTTTGACCATATGCATTGTTTAGGTGTTTCATATTTAATACGAAGTAGAGAAGCTGTTCAACGCTCTAGCTATGATAACTCTTAATCATTAACTTTTTTCTTAATTTTATTCCGAACGTCTATGTGAAACAAGCAAAACCAGCATGAAAATACAACTTGCCTTCTGTTTTGTTTTAGTGAATATGCTCCCAGTTGCCCCCATAATTGAAGACAATTTTGGGCAATTCTCCATTCGGATATATTCAACACGTTCATTGTGGATAACTTTCTAATTATACACATTTCAATTTGTTACAATTATACAGTTCCCATATTTGAAGACAAACAAGGTTGGGAATCTGTGAGGGACCCATCCATATCGCCCACAGTTCAATTCATTTTTCTTAGCCTCTCAAGCATTTTCTTCAGTTGCATTTCTCCTTCCTTTTTCTTTCCACTCTGTTAATTTTCCTTCCCTTCCCAACTTAAATTTAGACTATCCATTCTTCCATCTTCCCAAGAAATTAACCTCTACAAGCATCAATGACACACAACACTGTAAGTTCAATCTCCAATATCATAAAAGGAACAAAATGAATGAATGCGGGAAAGGATTGTTAATTAAGTACATTTATACTTGTTTGGAAAGTACAATCTTGAATTAGGGTCAAGTCCAAGTCAAAATTTGGGCATTCATTTATTTTAACCCGCCAAAGGCACTTTGTAATCTCCAACTTCGACCTTTTGCAGAAGTCAGTGAGGCTAGGCAAATTTTCAAGTTTTATGGTTTCCAGATTTGAAACCAAAATTTGTTAAGTATCAACAGTGCCTCATTCATTTTGATGGGAAACTAGTTCCTCTGGTTACTCTGCCTCTTATACTTCCATGTGTCTAGGTTTAGTTGTGGAAGCATTCCAAAACTGTTGCTATGCTTAAAAGGTAACCATGGATGTTCTAGTTTTGAGGCAAAGAGTTACATTAAAAAAGAGAAATGCGGGAATATTAATAAAAATTATGTGCGCAGGTTGAAGGGAGTTGCGTTGAATTTCTGTCAAAACTATGTCAATTAATTTTGGGCATGAATTGTAGACTATCACGAACAACTGGACCAACGACGAGACCACGAGCAATCTACAAGAACTGAAACAAATGATCTGAGTCGCGTCCGAGGGCACTATCCTGTAGAGTTATTCCGCGACCACTGGCAGAGAGGAAGAGGCACTCCTCAGGATTAAACAGACACCTCTTGATTATATTAGGGCAACAAATTTGATAGAAGATAATGGTAACGATAGCCAGAAAATATCGTGCAGAGAAGAAGAGATTAGAACGCAAGGTACTGAACCCACCACTCCTCTAGGCCTCTTTACAAGCCCAAGATAACATAGTGATATATATAAGCTAGTGCTCTCTTATTCCCAAACAATATGAGACTGCTTCTTTGACACACCCACTCAAATACTTATATTTTACAACATGAATCTATTTTGAGTTTTTGAAGGTATGGACAATTAACTTGAACTTTTCCTGAAGAAAGTAAGAGGAGGCATTTTTGCAAGTTTTATGGTTTCTATATTTGCAAGTACAATTTCTGGAGTATCAATAGCACCCCCTTCACTTTGATGTGGAAAAAAAAGATAGAATTAAAGTTTCTTCTGTTGATGAGTAGCCTCTAATACTTGTATGCATCTTAATTTTGGAACCACAATTTCTTTTTTATTGTTAGACCTATAGAGTATAACAAATCAAGGTTTTAAGATTTCTTCTCTATAAAATTCAACAATTTCCTCTCCTCATTTTTCTCCATTCCACCTTAAAATAAAACTGTTTGAAGCAGGAATTATTTCCCCACATGTCAACTGCATCATCAAATATTTTTTTAAAAAAGTTTCTTTCAGTTCTACTTAGCGCTTCTTGAACACGTTTCTACATTACGTCTTGTACTCAAAACTTCCCACTTAAAGAAGTTTACATGCTACTAGACTACAAGACTATATGCTAAATCCTGTTTTTCATTTTGGATAACTAGTTGTAAATATCATATAACTAAGGAGTGAAAATAAGGTAAGCATAAAAAACGGAAAGGGTACAATAACAACCAGATCAGCAGTAGCCAAAGAAGATCACTATTAATTGCAAACAATTCTACATTTGATTGTAAAAAAATTTAGGTACGTAGCTTGAATTAGGAGATGCAGAGGAAGGATGATTGATAATAGAGAAATGAAACAAAAGCTTAATGTATAAGAATACGCCTTTTCCTTTATGTAGAGACTGCAATGAAAGATGAATCAGTTGGTAACAAGTCGGAAATTAAATAATTGACTCAAGATTCATGCATTAGTTGAAAACTTGACCATGCCTGTCACACCCTGGAAATTAAGGGGTGATTAACATGGAATACGAGAAAATCTCATATTCTATAAGCCTTGAAATATAAAGATGAATATTTGACATATTAAATATAATAACATTTACACTACCATAATAAGTATAATAATTTTGCACCGGCATATACCTTTTCTAATTCATATATAATCATATTTCTTATAAACGAACTATAGCTTTTTGTAACAATTTTGGCATAGTCCCCTTAGTAAGTTGGACTTTCTGAAAATTCTACAATAACCTATTCGTACAACACGACATACAGAGCTCTACTCCTCAACACTACATACATATACATAAATCCCAAATTATCAAAAGAAGACAGGAATCCTATGTATAGAATACGTGGAGCGACACTAGAGTATATTTTAGATATCTACATTAATTCGTGTGATACCAGTAATAGTAAATAAAAGCCATCTTATCCACGTTGGGGCTTCAATCATCAACCGGAGGTGTAAGTCCACTTCCACCATCTGAATACCAAAAATATTTTTCCAGTAAATAACGTCCTCACAATAAACTATGCATATACAATAATAGTAAACTATTTAAATCACAACAGAGTGAAACAACTTAGTGTTCAACAGTAGAGAGTTAACTATTCATCATTTAGCCATTTAAGTAGCTAAAACAAATAAACCAGGAAAATTATAATCATGCTATTTAAAAATGAAAATAAAAGTCAAAGAAAACTGTTTGAAAATCATTTACCCAATTGAAAACAAACCTATTATTTACCAAGACCTTGACAGAACAATAACAGGCGTGGACACATAGTCCACGAGGGTAAGCAAACAATCCAGCGTGGCTAGAAGCCACGAAAACAGGCGCGGCTAGAAGCCACGAAGAACTGGCGTGAGTGAAAAATCTTCCCTCTGTTCCACGTGTGTTGGCTGTCACACAGGGCTAGCACCTCCTAATCACCCTACTAGCTGGGTGTGCCATGGCACGCCAAGGGCTAACGGATACTGCAGTTAGCAACCAATGTTCTGCTTTCAGTCCTTTGAAAACACTTTCCGGCATGCATGGAAGTAAACAATTTTACAACTCAAATAAATCACTTACAACACAAACTGGATAAGTGTTTCCTTTTCTAAAATTCTTTCCCTTCCATGCATGTATGAAAAGTTAAAACTTAAATAGAAGAAATTAAATTAATTTTTTTGTTTCTTTCAAAACTTTAACTTGTCTTTTCTGAAATGCTAACTCAAGAAATCATTATTTAGAGAGTAAAATGCTTGAAAGTGGTCAAGGTAGATTCTAGTAACAATATCATTTATATATTAAGTGGGACGTTATTTACTTACCTGATCGTCTCATTAAATATAATCTATCCTATCCAATAGTCTTCAAATATGATTCAGCCAAAATCCCCTAGCATATAAACAACACTATTGTCAATCCAATTGTAACCTTATATTAGTTTATAATACATTTAATGAGACTCTATTAGGTTCTTTTTAAAACTCCTTTTTCCTTGACTTTTTACCAAACCCAAAACATCTTTAACTTTATTAATCCCTCAACATGACATAATATCAACACCTAATGCATGTGCGTGCATATATATACACAATTCTATACTCACAATTTAGAAGCAAGAGAATTACTTTAGCCTCTTCATGGATATAAAGTACATGCCCAAAGTTTAATCCATAATGATTAAAACCAAATTAATTATACATAAGCATCATTGATATTTTTTTCAAGTCTCAACATAAAGATTAAATAGCTCCTAATTACCAATACTAGCTTCTAAAATACCTCTTATCATACAATTCCTCAAACATTTTGCATTCATCAAATAGCTAACTCAATAAGTAAATTTAACTCTTAAATTCAAACAACGTCCTTTCATACGCAATTTTACAAGCACCTTATTGGCATTCTCAGATGAAGTCACAGTTGGCCATCATATTGCACAAATTAACAACCATATGATCTTTAATCATCAAAATAGTTTCTTAAATTTTCCCAAATTTTAATTTTAATATCCAGTTGCAAGAAGGTAATATATATATATATATATATATTTCAATTTCTTTTCTTATACACCACAAACCAACATAGCATAGAAGAGCAAAGAAACAGCCTTAAATCTACCAAAAGCACAAACTAAGAAGGAGGAAGTGGTTTAGCATAATGAGCACACAAAATAAGAAAAGAAATGGAGGATGGAAAAGGAAAAAGAAAACAGAACATCAAGCCCCCCAACCAAGCAGAACATCAACGCATGGACAAGGAAGAGTAAAGGGTGGCTTTAATCTAAGGAAAACAAGTTTTTAGGCATACCGGAAATCTCAGTTATGCTAGAAGAAGGGAGAGACAAAACTCAGCCTCGACCAAGCCTCCCAAGACGTGCCAAGCAGAGAAGGAAAAGGGAGAATCATGCAATCTTTCCACCCACAACAATAAACATCCGCTAGGCACCAAGGAAGGGAAGGAAGAACGACAACGACGTCGATCAAGAAAGGAGATCGAAGGTTTTGAGAACTCTCCAGAAACCACTACCTCTCTCTCTACCCTATGCTTGGACGGGAAAAAAATGAACCGGGGGGGGGGGAATCTGAAAGCTAAATTCTATGAATGCATAATTTGTTTTGTTTTGTATTTTTTTTAAGAAAGGTATTCTGATAATTTCATTAATGGTAAAACACAATAAAATATCCCTTTAAACTCAGAAATATTCCATCCAAAAGATCTCAGGTGTAACCACTCATATAACTTTCACTTGTCCTCTAACTCCCTTTCTTGTATTATCAATAATAATTATATTTCTCTCTCTACATAATAGGATAAAAACCCATTTACCTCACATGAACTCATATTTTCTATTAATAACATAATTATCATATTTAATTTTTTTTGGTCATAATGACAAACTATATCTATTAATTTTTTTCATTTATTATTTTTTTAGAATTTCTAATTATATGGGCTGTTACAATGCCATAATTTAATTTAAGAAAGAGGAACAACATTCCAAACCAAAAAAAAAAAAAAAGGAACAACATTATTAAAAGACACTCTGTTCTATGGAGGTAATCAAAAGACATCATCTTTTTCATTTTGCTTAATGGACACATGGGCCATCCCAATTATGTAATTTCCATTGTACTTCCTTTCCTTAAAATTACCAAATACACTTTAAAGATCTCAATACTTGAAGAATTTGAAATCACAAAGTTTTACAATGCAATCATAAATCTCTAACTAATAACACGCATGTGACATACGTATAATAATGCTTTCCCCTGCTTTCATCTTTGCTTTTTTCCTTTGTTGATCTCCATCACATGACTCATTCTGTATATCAACACAAATTCACATTTTAACTTTCTTTTCTCATCCATTCATAACTTTAAACATTTTGAGCATATATAACAAATAAAGCAGATCAATATGTCCAGGAATTTAAGATTATTACAGCATTCTCATAACCCTTCTAAATTTAAAATTTCGATTAATGTATGAACTATACATAATTTTGGAGCTGGGCAACATGATCTATATAGCATCAAATGAAAAATGTTTTTGAGCGAATAACAAAAATTTTTGTGCATACAAAAAATGGATAAATTTCTGTTCAAGATTATAAATGATATCATTTAAAATATCATATTATTGTACCTACTATGGACACAAAAATATAATTTTTTTTCTTTTTTTGACCTAAATGATAAGTTGGTATCTTGTTCAAGTACTTTTGCTTTAGAAGCGCGTCACAGTTTTGATTATTTGATGATCCAAAAAATGCATTAAGCTTCTTAGATTCCTCTAATATTTCAGGTGGATAAATGGTAATAGAGACTCTATTTGAAACGGGTTCAATATGTTCATTTTTTTAAAGAAACATGTGTTTTGTTAAAAAGAACATGCATAATGAATAGAGTGAATTTTGTAATGATGCATTCATATAATTTTGCAATGCAATATTATATATTAGATGTAAAGAGGGAAATAGTGGAAGTGATGACCTCTAAAAGGTAGCAGGAAAAATTTGGGCATTCATTTATTTGTTGCTCATGAGGGTATGGAACATTTAATTTGAGTCCCTTGCAAGTGAGTGAGTGCTGACAATTTTAAAAATTTCAATGTGTTTAGATTTGAAAGCTCAACTTGTTGCATAGTAACAATTCCTAGATCACTTGTATTATGTGAAAAGAGTTCCTCCATTTGTGCATATTCATCGATGATTAGGGCATTTGCAAACTCCCCACTTAATTAATCACCAAATACACTTTAAAGGTCTCAATATCTGCTTAAGAATTTGAAATCACAAAGTTTTACAATCTTCCAACCACAAATCTCTTAACTAATAACATGCATCTTCTATACGTGTAATTAATTGTGCTTTCCGCTACCTTCTCTTCCATCTGCTATTTTCCTTTGTTGCTCTCCATCATGTGACTCATCTGCCTCATCCATATATAGCTTTAATTTAAAACTTTTCAGCATGACAAATAAAACATATCAGCACAATTATGTTAGGAATTTAACATTATAGCATGCTCAAGGCCTTTTCAGATTTATGATTTCAATCTATCTATGAAACATACATAATTTTGGAGGGCAACGAAATATACAACATCAAAAGAATTTTTTTTGAGAGAATAAAATAAATTTTTTTTGTATACCAAAAAAATTAATTTCAGATATCTATGATTTGATCATAAGCTCAAGAATGAGTCAACAAGCTAGTAATTCAAGGAAGCAGGAACATTTTTTTTTCCCTTTTACTTTTTCCTATCAAAATAGGGAATAACTTTTAATGTGCAATGTTTTGATTTGTCAATAAAAAAAAAAAATTTAATAGTTGAAAATTGTTGCCTATTATATACTTTAGGGAACAATTGTCATTTCCTACTAAATATTTACTGCATTTTGATCCTGTATAACAACTAATTAGAACTACGAAGTAACCCTACGATGTTTAGTTAGATCTCTATGATTTGATCATAAGCCAAAGAACAAATCAACAAGTAATACCAGAAAGTAGGAACAAAGATTTTTTCCCCTTTCTGGCCTGAATACTAGAAGCATAGATTAGCAAATTTTTTATTTACGATGACAAGTTGTTGATTCGTTCAAGTTGTTTTCTTTTTTTTTAAAAAAAAAAAGAAGAGTATTTTACATTTTTTATTATTTGATGATCTGAAAAACTTGTTGAGTTTCTTAGATTTCACTAACATTATTTTTGTATTCTTAAAACAGAAATTTTTTACTAACGTTCCATGTACAGATTTTGAAGTTTGTAATAGGGACTGCTGGAAAGGAGCTCTCTACGTTGACATTTTTTTTAAAAAAAAAATTGTTTTATACAAAATGCATATATCAAATAGAGCAAACTTCGTAATATTTGATCCATCTGTTTATTTTTTTTAACGGATTACTACACGTAAATAAGGAAATAGTTGGAGCAATATGATAAATAGTTGACTATATACCTGTGCTTCCGCTTCTTCCAGATGCCTTTTTCCTTCATTGCTCATCATCATATTGTCGTCTTCTTCTTCTTCTCCTCCATCCAAAGCTTTAAACATTTTCAGCATAACAAATAAAGCATATCAGAACGATAATACGTCCGAAATTTAAGATTAAAGCATGCTCAGAACTTTTTCAGATTGTGAATTACAATCGATATATGAAGGATACATGATTTTGGAGGGCCATAAAATAAACAACATCAAAAGAAACTTTTGAGAGAATAAAATAAAAAAAATTTTGCATACCAAAATATTTAATTTTAGATATCTATGATTTCATCATAAGCTCAAGAATGAGTCAACAAGTAATACAAGGAAGCAGGAACAATTGTTTTTTGTTTTAGACCAGAATACTACAAGCACAGAGATTAGCAATATGCAAAAATTTTAGGTTTGTAACTGATACGACTCTGCTGGAAAGGAGCTCTGATCTGTAAGTTCACATTTTTTGACAATCTGTTTTATTAAAAAACAGAACAAACATGTTGAACAGAGTAAATGTGGTAATATTTGATCCATTATTTGTATATTTTTGTATTGCATTGGTATTATGTCAATAAGGGAATAGTGGGAGCATGAATGATAAATAGATAAATACCTATGGTTTGGGAGGAAGTGGGTTGGTGGAAGGAGAAGTCAAAATTTGGGCATTCATTTATTTCCTCCTCTTCAAGTTCTGGGGCATTTAAGTTGTGGAGTCGTCCCTTGTAGAAGTGAGTGAGTGCTGGTAATTTTGAAAGTTTCAATGTGCATAGATTTGGAAGCTCAATTTGTTGCACATTGGTAGTTTCTTGATCACTTGTATTATGTGAAAAGAGCTCCTCTATTTGTGCAGCCTCTGATACCTCTATTCTATGTAGTTGTGGAAGAAGCATTTCAACTGGTGTAGCTGTCCTGAAAAGGCACTTCAACTTGTGGCACCCCTTCATTGTTATGCCAAACAACTTTGGAAAAGGCGACTGATAATGTATATTAGAGTTGGATACTTCTTCTGATGACTCTTGCATGATTTCCTCTACTTGCTCACATTCTATTATACCCAAGGATCTCAATTGTGGGAGGCTTCCCCAAACAGACATAGACAATATACATTTCATTTTTCCACATCCTTTCACTGTTAACCCTTGGAGATAGTGGAAGCTTAGATTTTGGAAGGAAGTGAAAGACTTGCATACAAAATTTAGCTCACTTAGTTCTTGCAACTCTAATTCCTCTAAAGTCAATTGTGTCGGATACAAATATGGAAGTTGATGAAGCAGTTGGTTGACGTTGCTGTTGGCATCAATCTCTGCACCTTCCTATACATGTAAAACACAAATAATATAATGAACTCAGAAAGAAAGAAAGAAAGGAAGAGCCTAAAGTTATGAAGACATTTAAATGATTTCCACTTTATTCATTGTCTTGTCCAGGTGTGCAATAATATTAATAAAGTACAAGTGGTTCAAGGCTCTAGCTATGTGAAACAAACAAAACCAACATGATATAAATGCAAATTACCGTTCTCTTTAAGTAAATCCTCATGCTCCCTGTTGGTCCCATAATTGAAGAAAATTTTGGGCATTTTGACATGTAGATAAATGCAAGGTCCACTGCAGGTAACTCGAAGCCTTTGCAGATATCAACAAGACTTGGCAATTCCGTTAGGATTATATATCTGAAGTTTGGAAGCAGGATTTTGTTGACAGTGTCACTACTGCTGGCTTCACTAGTATGTCTGAAAAGCTCCTCTAACTCTTCACATTCTGATATCTCTGTTCCGTGTAAATGTGGAAACAATAGAGTGACAGAGGAGGTTGAAAAAAGAGACTTGAGCTTGCTGCACTGCTTCACCGCCAAATATTCCAATTTAGGTAAGGTGCTTGCGTGGAAGCCCTCACCAAATACATATTCCAATTCATTACATCCAATTAATGTCAAGTGTTGAAGTAAATGTGGAAACAATAGAGTGACAGAGGAGGTTGAGAAAAGAGACTTGAGCTTGTTGCAATGCTTCACCTTCAGACATTCCAATTTAGGTAAGGTGCTTGCGTGGAAGCCCTCACCAAATACATATTCCAATTCATTACATCCACTCAATGCCAAATCTTGAAGATGGACAAGGTTCAAAATATGTGAAGGAGCTCTCCATATCAACCACACCTCTGACAGACTCCATAACCTCAATTCCGTCAGTTTTGAACCCAACAGCTGCATATACACAAACAATAAGAAAAACAAGAAGTCCGATAAGATTCAATTAATTACTACCAATAATCTTTAAAAACATTTTGTGCTATAACTACCCTTTTTATGTTTCGATTTGAAATTTTCAATTCAATAACATGTAAACAACTCTTTCTTATTCTTCTAACAAAATTGACTGGTAGAAATTCTCATTTTACTTCACATAAAAATTTATATTTGAAATAAAAATTCGATCAATCAGTTGTTATGATTTCAAATAGTTTGCCAAAGCAACAGAAGAAAAAAATGAATAATCATGTTGTACATAACTAAAAAGCATTATTGGAAGTGTCTACGTACGAGCAATGTAAAATGCTAAATCCTTTGATAATAAATATTATCCCCTAACAAAATTTTTAAAATTTAAATTCTCGTTTTTCCATAAAATTATAATTTTAATCTAAAATCAAAACTTGATAATTCAATTGTTATTTTTTCACATAGTTTCTTATAAAAAAATCAACAACAACAAAAATAGAATAGTATCATATGTATTGAAGCCGTATAAAGATTTACAAATCAGGGAAATGGGCACATATTTTAGGACAGCCATATACATGTTACATACATACAGACACACACACACACATGATATTAGTTCTAGGATTTTGAAACTCAAATTCGATTGCTGGTAAAAAGGGGAAACTCAAATTCGACTAGTGTAAAATGAAGTGAATTGGTTCAGCTCAAGATCTAATTATTTTTTTAACTCAAAATCAAAGTAATGAAAAACACAATGGTGATTAAATGTGATGAGACAATAATGATTGAAGAGTCAATGTAAATATGGTTGAATCAGGTCAACCTAATCGCGATTAAAATAAAATAATTCAATTAAAATATACAAAAATTCAATCATAACCATGAAAAGAGCAACATTCAAATAATAAAAATGCATTATCTACAAGTAAATGAAGCATTTATGTATAAACCACACATAATCCAATAAAATAGAATTACTAAAGAACACATGACGGACAACTATTTTTTAACTAAAAAATGATGACATTTAATTTTCAGGCTCACTAAATGAAGACAAAATATAAAATCCAACTAGGTCAATCTATACAAAACTCTTAATCATATTAGCTCGGAGATTAGCTCGCTTCACCGGTTCCGTTTTCATTCGTGACTCAAAGAATCAAGAGAAGACTTATGGTGTGTTTGGATTAACGGTGATAAAAGTGATTTTTTTCAATTTAACTTTTGCAAACTTAACATAGGGTAAAAGTTAGATTGTATGATGTGATTTATATTTGAATTGACTTTTGTAAAAATCAGTTTGACGAATTGAAATTTGTTTGGATAAGTAATGGAAAAGCAAGTTTAAATATAACATGACAGAAAAGGACATGAATTTTATTAAATATATCTAATTTGATAATTGATATATTATTGAGAAAAATTTATAAATACTAAAAAACACTTAATTAGATATGTTTAACAGATAAAAATTTATATAAAATACAAATAATGAGAATTTTAAGTTTTTTAACTAGATAATATTATATTATTAAAGTCAGAATTAAATTTTTTCCCAACTTTTTTTTTCTAAATACTTTTTTACCAACTTAAATTTTAATATCATATGTCCCTTGCTTTCATTAAAATTTACATTTTTATTTTTGAGAAAAAACTAATTTTTATTAGAGAATATTATTTTTATTAAAAATATAATTAATAAACAATAAAAATTACATAATATAATTATGATGTTAGTTTGACTTACTTTTATTTTTTTATTCGTTTCATTTTATTGTTGATGAATTAAAAAATATGACAGGTTTTGGTGAGGCCACCTGTATGAATTAATAAAAAGAATAAAGGAGGAATTGGTCATTGTGTGTGGCAGTGAAGCGTTGCAAGAAAAAACACGCTATGGAAGAAGTTAAAAGTAACTAAAAGTTGCTTAGGAAAAAAGTCAGATTGGAGCAGAAGCCTGATTACTCATGCTACCAATCCTAACATATAGATAAGCCAAAAGTTTTTTTTACCCATGCAGTGGAAAAATCCACTTTTACTTAATTGTGTGGATGTGAGACTTTTATTGATTTGAAGCACTAATAATTGAGTTGCAATTATAAAAAACAAGAAAATTAAATTAAAGAAAGCAAAATGATTGGTAATGATGTGAGCACCTGGGGAAGGCTGCCGTCGGACAAGGATAAGCCCTGACAAAAATCCTTGAGGCTTGGCACTTCTTTTAAAGTTAGAAATCTCAAGTTGGGTAATATATTCTCCGAAAGATTATTCAAATCTATGGTCACCGAAAACAGGCATTTCAACTTGTTGCATCTCCGAACATAAAGCATTTGCAGATTTGGAAAACATTTTTTTAAAGATTGAGCATTCAATGGACCTTGATGCTGCTCTCCCACCTCTGTACTAGACATTATTTCCTCCAATTCATTGCAATCTGATATTTTAAGATCTTCCAATAGTGGTATGCTTTTAAGAATTACAAGGGAGAAAATAGTTCTCAAATTGTTGCACCCACTCACTTGGAATTGTTTAAGATTTTGGAGGCTTAGTATTCCCATTGGACCACTCCAAACAAACTTTAACCCAAGTAGATTCTTCAATTCCATAGTGTTTAAGGGTGGGATTAACTGGTTCTGGGAATTCCTTTCAGTAAGATCTTCCCTTTCAAAGGCAAATAGAATATCTTCTACGCTACAATTGTCAATCTCAAGTTTCTCTAGATTGAGAAACAATAGTGAAGTTGAAGCCTTGCTATACAAGTGGTTTCCCTGAAACAATAACATTTGGAAAATCAAAATAGTATACTCAACTCAATTTTTGTGTAATAAACATTATAAATAATTAAGCTAGAAGGAACATGGAAATGCATACCATATTTGTATATGAACTAGTTATGATGTTAACACACGAGGCGCTGAATTTGGGACATTCTTTCCAATGCAATTCTCTCAAACATGGGCAACTTGAATGAAAGTTTTCTGGGAAAATGCTGAGCAAATTTTTCAAGCCCTTAAGTTGGAGTGATATCAAAACAGGAAGCTTGATCTGAACATCTTGATGCACATCTCCATGCTGACCAAAAGCATATTTTAATTGGGAAGCCCTTTTGATGTGTACCTCCTCCAACAACTCAAGGCCTTGTACACAAGAGTTTGAGAATACATATTGTAACTTGTTACAATCCTTGATGATCAAACTTTTTAATTTTGAGAACACTGAATATGCATTGTTTGAAGCTGAAATTATTTCATTGTTTGAACCATCACCATCCTCCTCTATTATATTCAACAATTCAGAACAACCTTTTATAGTTAGCTTCTGTAGTAACAACAAGGCTCTAGCAACCCTCTTTGGTAATAGTGATGTCAACAAAGAGCAACGACATATAAATAGCTCCTGTAATTTCTCAAAGAAGCAAAGCAAAGGTGGACCATGCCAAATTTCTTTCAAACTGGCCAAACCCTCCAACTTTAACTTGATTAACTTTGGGAAGACCAAACCAATGTGTTGATAAGTTGCATCTGCAAGGCATTCCAAATCTGAACAAGAATGGAGCCACAAGCTAGTCAACTCATTCATCCCTCCTACAACTTGAACAATGTCTGGTACAATATTTTTGCAACCTCCATTAAATCTATACAAATGAACGGCTTCTGCTTGTTGCAATAGATACTTAATAAAGGGACTTAGAGTAGAGATTTTGAACCCTCTCAAGCACAAAGCTTTGCAGGGAAAATCCATTGAATCTGGAGCACGATGAAATTTGGAATCAAAGTTCCCAATTTCAACTTCATATCTCATCAATCTAGGGAAAGTAGCATCATTTGCAAAACACTGGTCAAGATTTAAAGTAGTTCTACTGAGTCGGATTCTTGAAGCATATAACTCCTGTAGCTGTATACATCTTTCTATTACCTTAAAACTTTGCTCTTCGATCTGAAATAAATGTAACAGCTTCAATCTATTCAACTCTTCCAATCCTTGTGGCAGATGCTTAAATGAACTACCTTTCAAATCAAGAACTTCAAGTCTTTTGAGGCATAACACCCATGACAAGTCATCACCTAATTGACAACGTCGCAACCGTAGAGTTCGTAGATTAGGTAGCAAATTCAGAGTGTGGGGCAATAATGACTTGAGGCCAACTACTGTGTCAGATGTAGAGTCAATTTGCATAACTTTGAGTGCTCCCATACCTCTGAAATTCGCTTCTGATAATTCACATTCACCTATATTTGTTAGCAGCAAAATCTCAAGTTTTGGAGCATCTAATTGTTGAGGAAATTGAGATGTTTGATTGCACCAAGAAGCAAGTGTATAACAATCTTTTATAGACCAATCTGCTGCCATCTTCATATCCTTCTCAAGATTCACTGCAATAGTGCAGTTCTCTTGAGATGATATCTGCAATGCTACATCACGGATGGTGTCATGCATTCTCAAGTAGTCTTTCCTTTTCTCAGAGCGCATTAGCAAACAAGAATCTACAAGATGATTTATACAAGCACTCACTTTGTTTCTTGCATCTTCGAGTGATGAGCCCAATTCTTCACACATGCCCAAACCTATTGTGATTCTGAACAAATTTTCAAGAGAGATATCGGCATCTTCTGGATACATGCAACAAATCAAAAAGAGTGACTTGGCTTCATTGCTCCTCAAATAATCATAACTCAACCGAAGACAAGAAAAGGTATCTTTGATGCCTGGTTCCACATTGAATGGTTTTGAATCCCTCAATCTTCGTAATGCCTCCTTCCATTCTTCTATAGACTTCCCTTTCAAAGAGGCTCCTACAGCCTGAATTGCAATAGGAAGTCCTTTACATTCACTAACGATTTCTTCTGCCATACTATCTAATGATTCATCTACAATACCAGCATGTTTTTGAAACAATGTGCAAGATTCCTTATCAGATAAAAGATTCAAAGGAATCTTCCACTCACAATCCATCGAATTGCATACTTGTCGAAGCCGAGTGGTAAGAATGACCTTGCAGCCCACATGATAGTCTTGGAAAGGGATCCCCACATTCTTCAAATTGATCTTTTCCCACACATCATCCAATATTATAAGAATTCTTTCCCCACTGCCCAATCTCATTGATAAACGTTTAGCTCTTCCAACATCACTTTTTTCTTTGAATTCCAAACTCAAATCATCTGCAATCTCATCTTGAATCTTTCTGATATTCAGAGTTTGGGACACAGTTGTAAATATAACTCGATCAAAAAGGTTTAATTTCTTAGCATTGTTGCCTACTTCTGTTACCAAAGTTGTTTTACCGGAACCCCCCATTCCATACAATCCAATCATGCGAACACCATTATCTTGGAGAGCTGCCAATAATTGATCTGAAGCAACCTTTGTAGACTGGAAATACACAAAATTTCCAGTAGAAAAGTAGTCTATCTCTGGAAGTGGGGCCAAGATAGAAAAAGGATTAAATTCACTCCTTTGATTGAGATTCTTTGTTTCCTCTATCATCTTTGTCATTTTTCTGCATAAACAATATCTCCTCCAAGTAGGACACCTTCCTTGATAGCAACTATTGGTTTCCTTCATTTGCTGCTCCAATTTCTGAACCTCATCCATATGACTTCTCAATTCAGCTAACCAATCATCAACAGCATCAACAACTTTTTCTGTTTTGTTATGTGCTTCTTGAACACGTGTCTCAACTCCAGCTTGTGTTGATGCTAGCTTCTTCTTTGCAGTTTCAAGAGTTTTTGTGATGTTGCCAGCACAAAACAAATACTGGCCTTGACGTACCAATGGATCTACCAGATATTCTGCGAGTTTGGCAACAACAGCCAGTACAATCTCCGCCATTTAAGCTAAAATTACCTGAAAGATAAGTGGTTCAAAACCCGTCTTTATGAGTTGTCGGACTAAATGAGTTGCTGGTAATCTTATGTATAATCAGATTATAATTAATAGCAAGATTTCCTTATATAAAATTAATACAAAAATATGTTTGCGTTGATATAAAATTGATAAATAAAATAGGTTCATGAAAAATTACATTGCCAGTTGTTTGTGATTGGATCTCAGCACATGAAGACTTTTGCCATGCCTCACAGAATCTAACAGTCTTGTGATAATAGTGAGACCCAAGCACATGTGAATAATAGATTGATGAAAAAGTGTCCTAGTCCGCCAAAGGGCATCTTTTATGTTTTGATTTATAGTTATCATGTTATGTTCTTTAATTTTATAAAATATTTTATTATTTTTCTAATATTAATAATCTAACGCCGTTAGTTTATTTAATAAAAATTTTGATACTGTAACTTTAAAGGGGATAAAACATTGTCAAATGATAATATAATAATTTTAATTATTTTTTAAAAATAAATAATATGCCTGACAAAAAAATCAATATTTGAGACAAATAAATAATAATAGTAAGATTTAAGAACTAATTAAAGATAAGCTTTATAAAATTAAAAGGTAAAATTAAAAGATTTAAGAACTAATTAAAGAAAACCAAATTACAGCTTATGCTAGTCACTTTCTCATTTTTATTACAAAATTTGTTATTGTTTTATTTTATTTTTTATAACACTTTTATAAGATTTTATAGCAATTTTCACTCACAATTAAAGTACAACTCTATAATAAAATAAGAAATATTTTTAAATCATATGATATTTGCAACGGTAAAATATATTGAAATACTTGACAGTCATAATAGAAAAACTGCCAAGTAATGCCACCTAGAGACTCATTTAAACTAGAAGGCGGTCAAATATTACCCAATATCTGCCAACTAAGAACCGTCAAATATTTGTTCAGAGAATATTCTATCACGCGTCCTTATATTATTTGACTGTTATAGACAAAAATAACCTTATAAGGCTAATAAATACTGGGATTTCCACAAATCTGTGAATATGGGTTGCTTTATTATCCTATTCTCATTTGATGCAGGCAGTCCATTACACTCGAGCAAGCAAAAACAAGTAATACTTAACGAGAAAAACATGATTTTTAGTTTTTGTATTATTACGTTAGAATAAAAATTTTAGATATTCACTTCTGAGTTGAAACATATATAACATTTAGAGGGGGGAAAAGCAAATGACACAAGCAAACACTAACCTCGGCCTCAGCCCTCAGGTAGTTAAAAATGTATGAGAATTAAGTTTGATAGGACTATGGGAATCCAAACCCTTCTATAGTGAAAATCAAAGATTGAGTTCAGGCTCAGAGCGATGCCCCCAAACTCCATCGTCGATTTGGATGGATCAATATTGACAGTGGTTCAACGACATATCATTCTTCTCAGACGTTATCTTGAATGAATCATATATAGTTATGGAAAGTTTTTGGCTCAATTATGTTCTTATTTGTAGACAGTCCGACTCAAGTAAGCCAGTGGTGATATTAGGAAAACATGATTTTTAGTGTTGTTGGTATTGTGTTGGAATAAAATGTTAGATACTAATTTTTTTTTTTTTTTGGGGACTGAATGTTAGATACTAATTTGGGGGTTTGTATTTGTGCTCATCACACTCATGAGCAACCTATTACTCATCATTGTGATGAGATCTAAACCATTTAAGATTTAATCTAAAAAATCCAAATTTAAAATTTTCAATTTGTAACAAATCAATGTGCTAAAACATAACATGAAACTTATAAAGCTAATAATAGAAGAAAGCCCTAACCTGGGCTATATACGATAAAGATGACAGAGAGACTAAGCAAAGCCGTCGGAGCAACTGATGAATCCAATATCTGAACTCTCTCTGAGGTCGCAAAGTGAAGCCTGTAAGCAAAACCCAGATGGATGAATAATTTTGCAATGGAAACCCACATTTAAAAAAAGGCTAATTAAATTATCTCGCGGCTTGAGTTCTTCCCAGCTTGGTGCCAACTTGGCACATATATCCAATATATTATATGGTTTATTTTAATTTTTTGCCAACTTGACACATATGTTATATTATTTTAATTAACATTAAATTTAAAACAGAGAAAGAGATGGATACTTCTCTATAAAACGGTTCTATAACCGAAACCTCTTTATAAAATTGGGTGCCCTGCAATTGTAACATTTAATATAAAAAAACTTCTTTAAACTTTTTAAAATACTTAATTTTATTAATTAAAATTATATAACAATTTTCAAGTATTAATTTATTAATTTGCCCACGTGATCTTATTACTTCTTCTCCTTTTCTCACCCCAATTTAAAGAATTTCAAATAATTAAATATAGTGATATTTAGATAACAATTTAAAAATATTATATCGTTTTTAACTTTGATTTAACAATATTTTATTAAAATTAATAAAGCTAAAAATTATATTATATTGACCAATTTATCTCTCATGAATTCTATTGAATTTATAATTCATTATATTTTTTACATAAGTGTTTGAAATATTATTATTTTATCCAAATTATACATTTAGATTTAGAGTTTTGAAAATTACTAAATATATTTAAATTTTGAAAATATGTTAAATAATTTTTTAAATACATACTTTAATTTTTTAATATAAATTATTTTTAAACAATATTTATATTAAAAGTTGGTTTAAAATGAATAATTTTGATGATTAAATAATAATTGAGTATATGAAAATAAAATCATAAAAATAAAAAAATTCATTATGTAGTTTTCATTTTAATAAATTTTATATATTTTTTAGAAATATCATAATTTTTATCTAATCTTTTTCTCAATGATCGAGTTAGTTTATAAATTTTGATTCAATATAGCTTTTATTTATTCAAGTAACCTTGACTACATATTTTAATTTTCAAAAATTAATATTTATTCATCTTTTATAAAAGAGATCTAGCACGAAATTATTTATTAAATGGAGTAGTTTATAGAGTAATGGGACTACAGGGAACTTAAAAAATCGTTAAGAACTGAGTTAGAGTACGGTCGAACCACAGCGAGACTCCGACATCAATTTGGATGGATCAAAATCGAATGGTGGCTTCAATGCCATATTGTTTTCAGAATCAGATGAGCAACTTTTTTTTTATTTTTTGAATAAATATGAGCAACTTTTGATCCAGTGCTAGCTCTGAAACCATGTCTAGAATCTAGCAAAACCCATCTTCATATTGATAAAGACATCACACAATTAATAGGAGTTGGTCCAAGTGATAAGCGGTTTGGTTCCGCTTAAACAAGGTCTTGGGTACGAGTTTTGTGTATGCAAAAAATTCTTATTGGGAGATTCTCCCACTATAGTCAGGTGCGTGACGCGGCTCGGATCCAGATGTAGTCGGAGCAAAACTCCGGTGAACTGAGTGGGCAACCAAAAAAAAAAGAAAAAAGACGTCACACAGTACATACCGACTTGGGCCTCTAATTAATGTGCCCTCAAATATATCTTAAAATTCTTCAAATGCTTTGTGCTTGTTTCTTTTTTTTTTTTTGGTGAACGTTTCTTTTGTTTTTTTAATGAAATGGCTAAGTTTTGTTCTTTTTAATCCTTTGATTACACAGTATTCATTTTTTTTTTTTTTTGCCAGTTACACAGTATTCATTTAAAACATAATCAAGTCTAGTCTATAAATCACAGAGAATATTTCGGCAAAAAAAAAAAAAAAAAAATCACAGAGAATAATATCATATCTAACTATTTACAAGTGGAAAGGAAATAAAAGACAACATTTCAAGGTTAATAATTATCGAGATTTTCATATTCTGTACGTTATATAATCATATAGTCGTGGAAAGTTTTAGATACTAACTTGTGAGTTGAAACATGACATAAAAAAATAAAGCGAATAATAACAGAAGAGAACACTAACCTCAGGTATTTTTTTTGGACTAAGCAACCTCAGGTATACAGGATGAAGATAACAGAGAGACTAACAGAGTAAGAGCGAGCCCAATATTTGAACTCTCTCCGATTTGTCGCTATCTGAAGCCTGCAAGGAAAACCCAGATGAATAATTTTGCAATAGAAATCTATGAAGTATAAGACAGGAGGTACCCTAAAGACAGGATGAATAATTTTGCAATGGAAATCTATGAACTTGAATATCCTAAAAAGACCAACATATCAAATCAAGTAGCTAGCCTTGAGATAGAAAATTAAAAAAGGGTTAGAAAACATACAAGGGAACAAATGGAAATGGAACTACTTGACAAGGCGATGGAAGAAGGAGCAAAGGAATTAAGCAGCCCAGTTGTGTTGTAACTGCGTGAGGGAGTATAAGCAAAAGCTTGGCCTGCGTAGCTTTGTGCAAACTGCAAAGACTGAATGAAGCCTTCAAGTTTCTTTCTTTTCGATTTTGGGGTCACCAATAATTACCATCGGTCATTGTTGGACAGTGACTTGTACTAATGTCAGAGGCTAATAATGCGCTTCCAAATTAAATCACGTGTCCTTTGGAGGTTTGCTTTCCAGCAAGGAGTGTACTATGCATTGAATTATGAATGGCTGTGTGGGTCCTCCATGTCTGCCCTTAAAGTTCAGGTACAAAGAAGAAAATGGCATCCAATGCTCCCTCACTTTAGTCTCAACCTTCACATCCTGAACTTGTTTCCACCGGAGAGAAAGTGCTTTGTAATTCTCAAAATTTTAAGTGAGGATACAATTATCCTCAGATTAAGGGGATTTTATATGCAACATAAACAGTCTACATTTAAATTAGAATCAAAATGAAATCTAGGAGAGGAAAACAAATAAATGACATCCTTTTAAGGCTAATTTTTTTAAAACATTCTTTTAAGGTTAATAATTGTCGGGATTTCCACATTTCTGACGCTTCCTTGAATCAGACAGCTATGGAAAGTTTTTGGCTTTAATTTATTCTGTTCTTTACGGCACATGCAATCCAACTTAAGCATCTGCAAGTGGTATTAGGAAGACAAGATCCTTAGGGAGAGGGATAGGTGTCTCCATTTATCTTTCTCTCCATTTCTTTTCCACTTCTTCCAATGTTTAAATGCTAACTTGTGATAGAGTTAAAGCAAATAACAGAAGAAAATGCTAACCTCAGCCTCAGTACATACGATTAAGATTAGAGATCAAGACTACCAAAGTCAGACCAGTTGATGAATCCAATATATGAACCCTCCTTGACGTCGCAATTGTAAGCCTGAAAGCAAATTACCCAGATGAATAATTTGGCAGCATAATGGAAATCCATTAACTTGAATATTCTTAATCAGAATGTAAGTCGATCTGAAGTACATGACTCCAGCCAGCCTAAATGCACCAATATATATATATATAAATATAATATATAAAACAAACTTTTTTTGATGCTTATATATAAAACAAACAAAGTAGCCCTGAGAGAGACAATTCAAAGATAATTAGAAAACAAGAGGAAAAAATGGAATTAACCAAGCAATAGAAGGAGAATGGAGGAGGGGCAAAGTAAGCAACCTAGTTGTGCTGTAAGGGATATATGCAAAAGCTTGGTCTGTGTTACGTGGTGCAAAGACTTCTTATTAGTTTTTTTTTTTTTTGGGGGGGGGGGGGGGGGGGTTATAAGACTTATTATTATTATTTTTAGGGAAAATTTCGGTTGGGCTCATGGACGAGATTTTATTTCAATCAACTTCAAAAAATCCTTAAATTTCATTGCACCCCAAGTATTATGGGCCTTTACTTTATTTTTTCAGAATAGCATTTAATTACAATGAAAATAAGGGTATTTATAAAATAAATAAAAGACATTTACATGACTGACAAAAAAATCAATATTTGAGATAAATAATAGTAAGACTTAAGAACTAATTAAAGATACGCTTTATAAAATTAAAAGGTCAAACCAAAATTGTTAGAAGGCCAATTTACAACTTATACTAGTCACTTTCTCATTTTTATTACAAAATTTGCTATTGTTTTAATTTAATTTTTTTATAATACTTTTTATAAGATTTTATAACACTTTTTACTCACAATTAATGTACAACTCTATAATAAAATAAGAAATATCTTTAAATCATATGATATTTACAACCCTCAAATATTTTAAAATACTTGATACTCATAATAGAAAAACCGCCAAATAATACCACGTAGAGACCCATTTAAACCAGAAGGTTTAATATTTTGACGCTTGTGATGTCAGTTCTGTCAAATATAGTATTAATATCTGACAATTAAGAACTGTCAAATATTTTTTTAGAGAATATATCACACCGTCCTTATATTATTTGACTGTTATAGACAAAAATAACCTTATAAGGCTAATAATTAGTGGGATTTCCAAAATCGGTGAATATGGGTTGCTATATTATCCTATTCTTTTTTGTTGCAGGAAGTCCATTAGACTTGAGCAAGCAGAAACAAGTACTCTCTTCGGTTCTAATTATAAGATAAAGTTAATTTTTTTGGAGAAATTAAGGAAGCCAATTAAATCATTTTAGAATATTTATATTTATATTTTTTTCTTCAAACTAAGTAATTTGATTAATAAACTAATATATAATCTAAATATACTAAAAATATAAATACTCTAAAGTGATTTAATTGGCTTCCTTAATTTCTCCAAAAAAGTCAACTTTATCTTATAATTAGGACCGGAGGGAGTAATATTTAACGAGAAAAACATGATTTTTAGTATTGGTATTATTACATTAGAATAAAAATTTTAGATATTAACTTCTAAGTCGAAACATATATAACAATTCGGGGGGGGGGGGGGGGGAAGCAAATGACATAAGAAAAAACTAACATCAGCCTCATGTAGCTTACAATTTTTTTTAAAAAAAGGTTTATGTCTCAACTATTGATTTAGCATCTAAAATATGGCTAAATTATATCGAGTTAAAATAATTAATAGATGCAGTTAAAAATATATGAGAATTGAGTGTGTTAGGACAATGAGAATGACAAATTCTACTATAGTGAAAATCGAAGATTGAGTTCTGGCTCAGGGCGATACCCCCAAACTCCATTGTTGATTTGGATGGATCAATATCTAACAGTGGTTCAATGATAGATCGTTCTTCTCAAACGTTATCTTGAATGAATCGTATACATCTATGGAAAGTTTTTGACTTTATTGTGTTCTTATTTGCAGGCAATCCGACTCAAGCAAGCAATTGGTGTTAGGAAAACACAATTTTTAATGGTTGTTATTATTGTGTTCGAACAAAATCGTTAGATACTAACTTGGGTTTGTATTTGTGCCCATCACACACTGATGGGCAGATTATTACTCTTCAATGAGGCACCATTTAAAATTTATTCTAAGCAGTTCAAAATTAAAATTTTTGATTTGTGATTTTTTAAATAAAAAATTTATTTTAATGTAGAGTGAGAGACTGACAGTGATAAGATTATATTTATTTTAAATTAAATTTTACGTAAATTAAAATAATTAATTAAAATATAAAAATTAAATTAGATTAAAACTGAAAAGTTCAAAATCAATCTAATGATATCTATCCTTGATAAGCTCATTTCAACATATCAAAGTGATGAGCACAAAATGTAAACGTGCTAAACCATAACATGAAAAATATAAAGCTAAGAATGATAAAGGTGATGAAGCTCCTAAGCCGAGAGTTAGCAGACTGGTTGCAGAGGTTCCTAGTAGGGACTTAAACATTCAAGATTTACTGAAGGAATTAGGACATGATGAATCGTACATAGCTATCAAGATTTACTAGGGACTTAACCATGTAACATCTGACGATGGTTCCACGACAGATAGTTCTTCTAAGGAGTTATCTTGAATGAATCGTACACAGCTATGTAAAGTTTTTAGCTTTATTATGTTCTTATTGCAGTCGGACTCAAGCAAGCTAGTGATATTGGGAAAACACAATTTTTAGTGTTGTTATTATTGAGTTAGAACAAAAATGTTACATGCTAAGGGATTTGTATTTGTGCTCATCACACTCATGAGCAACATATTACTCATGACAGTAGTGACGAGATCTAAACCATTTAAAATTTAATTTAAATAATCTAAATTTAAAATTTTTAATTTATGATTTTTTTTAAAAAAAATTATTTTTATGTAAAGTGATGGTGATAAGAGTATCTTTATTTTAAATTTTACATATATTAAAAAAAATTATTTGAAATATAAAAATTAAATTAAAACTGGACTATTCAAAATCAATTCAATAATATATATCGGTGATGATCACATTTCTACTCATCAAGGTGATGAGCAGAAAAATGTAAATGTGCTAAAACATAACATGAAAAATATAAAGCTAATAATAGAAGAAAGCACTAACCTCAGGTATATATTATAAAGATGACAGAGAGATTAAGCAAAGCCATCGGAGCAATTGATGAATCCAATATCTGAACTCTCTCTGAGGTCGCAATGTGAAGCCTGTGAGCAAAACCCAGATGGATGAATAATTTTGCAATGGAAATCTATGAACTTGAAGATCCTAAATACACCAACATATCAAATCAAGTAGATAGCCTTGAGATAGAAAATTAAAAAGGGGTTAGAAAACACACAAGAGAACAAATGGAAATGGAACTAACAAGGCGATGGAAGGAGGAGCAAAGGAAGCAGCCCAGTGGTGCTGTAACTGTGGAAGGGAGTATGAGCAAAAGCTTGGCCTGAGTCGCTTTGGGCAAACGGCAAAGACTGGATAAAGGCTTCAAGTTTCTTTCTTTTTGATTTTGGGGTCACCAATAATTGCCATCGGTTATTGTGGGACAGCGACTTGTACTAATATCAGAGGCTACGCTAATAATGCTATTCCAAATTAAATCACCGGTCCCGTGGTAGTTTGCTTTCCAGCAAGGAGTGTACTATGCCTTGAATTATGAATGGCTGTGTGGGTCCTCCTGCCATTGAAGTTGGGTAAAGGAGCAAAAATGCCCATGTACTTTTCCACCAGGAGCATCTAGCACCATATAAAATTTTAAGGTTCAAAAATGCCTATGGAATCTAAAATTTGTTGCAAAAATACAACATCCGTTTAAAGCAGCAAACGTCCGTTTAGGAGTTGAGAAAGCTGGCTGCCGCTGAGTCATAGTTTCACGTGGCAGGTGAGAATTGGACATGGGCAGGAGGCTCGGATTAATAAAATGCTTGGCATACTCATCACTCAGTCGTCCCTCCAGTCGATCCTTCAGAAGAGATGAGCGCCTGGTTCTCAGTCCCACCACCATCGCCGGCAACGAGACCTCGGCTTCTTTGCAATTCAAGACTCAATTGCGTCAGTTGGCTCGACCGGACTTTGGTCGGCGCTTTTTCCGGCGTTCTCTCATTCGGACTCTTGGTCTCCTTGCCTTCTATCATTGCACTTGAAACACCTTCCCTTCAAGCCTCGATTTCTCCTCATCTTACTTCTTCTGAAATTTGCCGTGAAGTTGAACTAGAAGATAGGGATGACACAGGGCCGGAGGTGGTGACTAATGAGGGAATTGTTGAGGAAGCTTGGAAGATTGTCAATGATAGCTTTCTTGATGCTGGTGGTCATCGCTGGTCGCAAGAGAGTTGGCAGGTAACAAGGTGTCTGTCACAGTTCGGTAGCTTATCTAATCTTAGCCATAGAGGCCATGATGCCAATTTTTTTTTCCCTTTTCTGGTTCGCATCCCTCCTATCGTATGTCTGTTGAAGAGGATGAGGGCCCAATTTTGACGGTGTAGCCTGCCAAATTCAAATATCAGCTATTGATCTATCTTTGTTTGATATAAATGTTTACTTGGATGATTTAGCTCTGTTCTGTTGGCTTCGTTTTTGTATTTGAGTGCTCTAATTTATTCCCCGTCAAACTTGTGCACCTTTTAATCATGGACAGATTTTATCATTAATTTCTCTAATTTATCTGGTACTGGGTGATAGCTGACACAAATAGCATTAAAGAAGAAGGATATCTTCCGGATTTCCATTTAGACGAGATCAAAAGCTCATCAGATAGTCAAGAGAATGCTGGCCAGTTTGGATGATCCTTATACGCGGTTTCTTTCCCCGAAAGAGGTAACTGATTCTTCATTCTCACCTGCCACGTGAAGTTATGACTCAGCAATTGCAGCCAGCTTTCTCAACTCTTAAACGGATGTTTGCTACTTTAAACGGTTGTTGTATTTTTGCAACAAATTTCAGATTCCATAGGCATTTTTGAACCTTAAAATTGTATATGGTGCTAGATGCTCCTGGTGGAAAAGTACATGGGCATATTTGCTCATTTACCCCATTGAAGTTTAGCTTTGTCGCTTCCACAAGTAAAGTCAAGTAAATGGCTAGAGTCGGGAATTCGGGCCGAGTCCGTTTAGGTCCGAATCCGTCAAGGGCCGAACCTATAATTTAGAGGCTAAAAATGGAAGCGGGCCTAAAAGGACCGGCCCTGTATAGCCGCAAGCCCTGTATGGCCGCAAGCCCTGTATGGCCGCAAGCCCTGTAGCCCTGCGGGCCGGCCCTTTTAGTCCCGTTTAATATTTTTTTAAAATAAATTAATAAATATAATATCATTATATCAAATTATCAATATGAGAGACACCTAAGTTCCTAATAGAGTATTAATAACAGGCAAACACTTATTAATTGGTTTGATTTATTTTATTTTCTACAATGTTTTATTCATTTAAACTTAAAAAAAAGGTTAATTTGAACATTAGATGATTATTTTATCTAAAAATTTATGAGTTTTAAAAATAATGTATACCAATTTAAAGCAAAATAATAAATAAATTGTAAAACTTTAAAAAAAAATTTTGAATTAAAATGAGTTTAAGCCCGTTTAGGCCCGAGCCCGTGAAGGTCCAGCCCTGTAGGGCCGCGGGTTTCAAAAATATGGCACTTTTTAGGAAACGGGCCCGAGCCCGTGAAGGGCCGGCCTTGTAGGGCCGGGCCGGCCCGTTTTCCCAGCTCTGTAAATGGCATCCAATGCTCCCTCTTTAGTCTTTGCCTTACTTGGTTCCACCGGGAAAAAAGGCTTTGTAATTTCCAAAATTTTAAGTGAGAATCTCACTACTTGACTGATTGGGGTCAACTGGATATATATATTAAAAAAAATTAAATAAATATCATTTAAATTTAGAAAATCCTAAAATATTTATTAACATATAGAAATGATAAATAAGTCTCAAGATACTATTCTGGAATTTTGAGATATTATACTTTAACCAAAATACCCCTCAAGTTTTTTTAAAAAAAGAAAGAACCCTCACCGGAGCTCCGCCGCTAGCGGGACTCTAGCAGCGGGACGCTAGAGCCTCAGTGACAAGTTGATTAATGGGATTGACTATTTGAGCTCCATAAACTATATTTGGTGTCCTTAACAAGTTAAATAAAGGAAATGATAACTTACGTAAAGCGATTGACAAATTGTGCTCCCGAGGTTATTAATGGCTAAACTAAAATTGTCATTATCTTTAGTCAACTTGTCAATGACGCTTGATAGGGCTTAAGGACCTCAAGTAGTCAATCACATTACTTAACTTGTCATCGGAACTCTGGTCGCCAACGCCGGAGGGAGGTTTTTATTTTTTTTTAAAAAAACTTCAGAGGCATTTTGGTAAAAGCATAACATTTCAAAATCTCATATTAGTCCCTTGAGATCTATTTGTCTTTTTCATGTGTTAACAGACTTTTTGAGGTTTTTCAAGTTCAATTGGTATTTATTTAGAATTTTCCCGTTAAAAAATTTTAAAATGTCTACTAAATTAATAAAATGATAAATAGGTAATCAAGTAGAAATCTGATATTTTAAAGCTTGAGTGTTGACAACATGGGTATAGAAATTGACAACTTGAGCTCCTTAAATTGTCACTGTGTATATCCAAGTTGTTAATTGCTATTTTTAAGTTGTCATTACCTATACCCAAGCTGTCAACACCCAAATTTCAAAATTTCATATTCCTACCAAGTTACATATTTGTCATTTTTACTAATTTAGTAGACATTTTGAGGTTATTGTAATTCAAATAGTATTTTTCTATCATTTTCCTTATTCTTAACTTTTTAAATTCATAGACAAAAAAAAATTTAAAATTGTAAAATTTCAAATCAAGTATTTCCTAAAAATTGAGTTTTGAAATTGTTTATCAACTTTCATCATTCCTTTATCAATTCTTGGTAACAAACTTGATTTGAGATTTTACAATGTCAAATTTTTTTTTTCTATCTTGTTCCCTATTTTCTTTTAATTAAAATGGGGAAGAAAACACTTAGAAGGAGACGACAAACAAAAAACGACCAATAGGATTGAACCAACAGGGTGATGACTACGTCTTGTCTAACTTTTACTCTTTGTTTGGATTGAGAGAAAATAAGAAAGGAAAGAAAACTAAGGAAGAAAACATGGGAGGAAATAAGTTTTCTCCTACCTAGATAAATGAGGAAAAGTGAGGGGAAAGAAAAAGTGGGAGAGAAAATAGGGTGTGCGACCCACCCATTTTCTCCCTAAAACTTCTCTGCATATATGGAGAGATTTTTGAAGCAAAACTTTACTCCACGTACCACCTTTCCCTACTTTCACTAATCATCATCACGCCTCCTGTCAACACCCGTTTCCATTTTGATATACACAGAGTAATAGAGATCAAGTTCCACAGGCATACAGAAGAGTACATATATACTGATAAAAGTATTTGTTTACAGTCCAAAGTCAACCATACAGAATGTGACAATATACACCACTATTACAAAATATCCAAAAATATTTTAGAAATAGACTATCTATAACCACGAATTTTGTATTTGCCTCGAGGCACATGCCAGTCACTTCCCTTGGTCTACATTCTTGCCTTTTGATCCATTGGCGCCCGCTGAGATGTTTGGTTTAGAAAAAGGGGTGAGATTCCGAAGAATCCCAGTAGAAACATGCTATCGTTCATAAAAAATGCGAAAAGTAAATATGATATATGCCATGTATGCACCAAGTAATGAACAATATAAACATATCATCTGCATGTATACATGAGTAGGGCCCAACCCCATTAATCTGCACCGGTTGGTTTTCCACCAGGATCAGTCCACTTTACCAAGGTCCACCAGGATCCCTTGTTGAGCAACACGTGGCCCAGAAATCTTACCTCTGCAAGCCAGAATTCACACTTGCTCAGCTTGGCATATTGCCTATCCCGTAATACGTTTAACACAGTTTTCAGATGGTTTTCATGTTCAACCTCACTCCGTGAGTGTATCAGTACATCATCAATGAAGACTACAATGAACTGATCCAAGTATAGACTGGAGATTCAATTCATGTAGTCCATGAACACAACAGGTGTATTGGTAAACCCGAATGTCATCACTAGGAACTTGTAATTCCCATTTCTGGTTCTAGAAGCAATCTTTGCTACATCCTCTGCTTTTACCCTTACTGATGGTATCCTGATCGCAAGTCGATCTTCGATAATACACAGGAACCAGACATTTGATCAAGCAAATCGTCAATTATAGGGAATGGATACTTGTTCTTAACGGTCACCTTGTTCAGCTCTTGGTAATGGATACAGAGATGCAAGCTTCTGTCTTTCTTCTTTACGAAGAGCACTGGAGCACTTCAGGGTGATACGCTAGGTCGTATGAACCCTTCCTCAGGTAGTTCCTCGATTTGCTTCTTTAGCTTTGCTATCTCGCTTGGTACAATATGATATAGGGTTTTAGAAATTGGACCTGCTCCAGGCCTCAAATCAATCGAGAACTCCACTTTCCCAACTACGGTCGATTTGTGCCCCTCAACATTTACCACGCAATTTAAACAAACTTTGGCCATCACAATTCGAATGCCCTTAGGCGTAGATACAACTAAATTGTACGGGGATTTATGCATTAGTAAACATAATCATCTCACGCAGTTGTATGTAATGAATGAATGGCTTGCACCAGAATCATACATAACATATACTAAACTTCCGTTCAAAGAAATCGTACCTTGAATCAGCTCCGGAGACTTCCTGGATTCTTCCTGTGTCAGTGTATAGACCCTGCCAAAAGCTTTGGGTCTCGTCTCCTGTTGCTGCTGCTTTTGTGGACAATCCCTAGCCATATGTCCCGGCTTATTGCACACAAAACAGACAGGTAGTCTACTCGGGTCTGGCCTAAACGGAATCCCGCTGCAAGATCTACTAGGGTGAATTGGCTTCTAGCAGCGCCAACAAGTCCTGATCCTTTCGCTTTTGTACGGAGCTACCGCTCTCAAAACCACTACGATTCATAGTCTGTGTTAACCAGCTTGTCAGACGTTTCTCGATGTATCGACACTCCTCTGCCGCTTTGCTAAATTCTGTGAAGTGTTGGGAGATCAGCCTTTCCTTGAACTCAGATCTCAGCCCCTCTATCATCATATCTGAATTCCACTCATCATTGTCATTCAGCTTGGCATATGATGAGTAGCGTGACAGTCGGATATACCGGGCTAGATAGTCATCAAAACTCTCCCGGTCGTACTATTTGATGCTGAGGAACTCTTTCTCTTTCTCTCTCTTGACAGTCAAAGAAAAATACTTCTTGTTAAATTCCTCTTGGAATAATTCTCATGTGATTGGAACATTCTTCCCCTTCAGGATAAGATCCATGCCTTTCCACCAGCGATCGACATCCCCTTCCAGCTTGTATATAGCTAGTCGGGCCTTCACTTCATTTAGACATTGCAGCATATCGAAGATTTTATCCAGACGAGCCAGCCAATCTTCAGCTTATTGAGGATCAAACTTTCCCTTAAACATGGGCGACTGCTGTTTACTAAATCTACTCAGCCAAGCTTGGATATGTTCGCCACCGCAAGTGCACGGATCGCGTCAAGTAATAAAGTGATAAGTGAGATCGTTCCCTCGAGGATTTGAATAACAAATAGTTAAACAATGGCTTGATGCGTTTGATCAAGTTGATTTATACAAAATATGTTTGGGTTTAAGAAAAACAGATTTACAAATTAAAATGACAGCCCCTAAGGAAAATTACTGACAGAGTATGCTTCTTTGAGAAATTAATCAAGTGGAGTGAATCTAGGATTGCTCTCTCCTTTTGTATATCATGAACTCAATCCTCTTCCTCTTCGATATTACTGTTTATAGATTGTATATGTGTCAGTCTGAGGTTCAATAATCATTGGGTAAGCTTTCTCAAGTCATATCCAAGTTTATATTTTCCAATTAAATGCACAATCTCTTGCTACACCTAAGGGAAAGTAATCATTAAACAACCTCCTCACCTTGACCATGCTAGGTTAATAACTATGTCTCCATGTCATTAACAAACCCTCCATTTAATCATCTAAACTTTAGGTCTAGCATAACTCTACCCATGTTCTTCAATTAGATTAACTCTCTCAAGCTTAATCTAGTTGAACATGTTATTCATAGTGCTAGCAATTCATGAATGTCAGTGAAAACAGAGAAGAGTTAACACATATAAATCATTAGCTCACGAAGAAGAAAAAGAGTTCGAGTTCAATCCATACAAAAGTGTTGAACAATCCTAGAATAAGAGAATCTAGCTACTCATGTTCAATAGCTGATTACAAATAACAAGAATTAAAGAAATCATAACAGAATCACAGTGGAGAAGGGATAGAATACAGAAGTATCAGAAATCTGAAATGAAATCGCTTCTGATCCTCAAGCCCACTTGATTCTCCTTGCTTCCAGCACTCCCCAGCTCTTAGAACCTCTCCAGCCGCCTTTGTCGTTCTTTCCAAAAGTGGGAACCCCCCTCTCAAACCCTGGGTTTTCCTTTTTATATCCCCTCAGCTGTCAAAACGCAGATGTTCATTTTCGGGGTTGGGCCGCGGCCCAAGAGATGGTAGGCCGCGGCCCAAGAGTCTCTGACCTCAGATTGGTGCTTGTGGGCCGCGGCCCACATCTTTCTGTGCTCCTGTTCCTTTAATGGGCCGCGGCCCAAGAGTTTCTGTGATGCTCTGGACATCCTGGGCCGCGACCCGCGGCCCACCACTTTCTGTGCTTGTGTGGCATCCTAGGCCGCGGCCCAAGATGTTGTGGGCCGCGGCCCACAAACTCTCTGGGCTCCTGTTTGTTCTGTTCTGGTCTTTCAGCTGGTCTTTCATTTACTGGTTGTCAGCTTCAACTTCCTTCCTCTCTTTCTCACTGCCTGCAGCTTCCTCTGGGTTAGCCCTGACTTAATCTGTACCAGTTCACACAAAGGACTTTCACACAAAGTTAGACATTCATAACAATTAGGGAGTAATATCCTTCACAATTTCATTTTACTGTGCATAGCATGAAATAAACACAATTCATCACTTTGATCCATTCTAATGCCCACTATGCATCCAAAATGCAGTGAAACAGTATGAAATATGAAATTCTAGTAAGAATTTCCTGAAGTTAACAGGATATCTACCTCAGGCTCTGGTGGTATATTTGCTAGCGGAGGTTCTTCATAGATTTCTTCGTAACTCCCCCACATGAACTCATCCATGCGATTCTCCAGGTGATCCTGCCTCTGCTGTACCCCCTGGAGGTCAACTCTTATTTCATTCATGGTTTGTTGTTGTTGTTCCAATAAATCCAGGATTCGCTGCTGGATAGGGTTAGGCCTTGGTTCTCCCTCATTGGTCCCATGTCTACCACGCACTCGGCCTCAACCTCTACTGCCTTCTCCTGGTTGTATCATCTCCATAACTCACTATTTCCCTGTCGTCATGCAAACAAAACCATATCAGTATACTATTCTGATAATGTCAGAACCACTTATTAAGCTCTGCTAGAACCGCTTATGGGCTCTGATACCAAAAATGTCAACACCCGTTTTCATTTCAATATACAAAGAGTAATAGAGACCAAGTTCCACAGGCATCAGAAGAGTACATATATACTGATAAAAGTATTTGTTTACAGTCCAAAATCAACCATACAGAATGCGACAATATACATCACTATTACAAAATATCCAAAAGTATTTTAGAAATAGATTATCTATAACCACGAATTTTGTATTTGCCTCGAGGCACATGCCAGTCACTTCCCTTGGTCTACATTCTTGCCTTTTGATCCATTGGCGCCCGCTGAGATGTTTGGTTTAGGAAAAGGGGTGAGATTCCGAAGAATCCCAGTAGAAACATGTTATCATTCATAAAAAATGTGAAAAGTAAATATGATATATGTCATGTATGCACCAAATAATAAACAATATAAACATATCATCTGCATGTATACATGAGTAGGGCCCAGCCCCACTAATTTTCACCGGTTGGTCTTCCACCAACTCCAGTGTAAGTGCCTCTAGCACTACTAGCCCCTCTTTGGGCAAAACATGTTGATTAATAAAGCGCATTTACAAACAATGGCATCCACACAATCATAAACCTATGGAATGATGTATGAAGGATAGTGTCCCTACCTCAAAGTTCTATTGACCCCTTTTTGTGTGCCTTGTGAAACGTGTCGACTTTCGACTCCCGATTCGGACTTAAAAAATATTAAATGTATAAGAAATAGGTCATCACCTATCCAAGTATCATTTTAGACTCTTCCATAGTGTTTCTTGTGGTTATATTAGCCTATGGTGAAAATTTGCCAAAATGCCCCCAGAACCCCGGCCTGGCCCCGCCGTACCCGGCCCGATGGCACGTTTTTCCAAATTTTTTATTAGGGCTATATTGCCATATTTTCGCCCAAGGAATCCATTTTCGGTCTTAAAATTACCAAATTCAATGTCAAATTACAATATTGCCAATGGCAGCCCTACTTTTAGGGTTTTAGGGGCATTTTCGTAATTATACTTTCTCGGCCTTTTTCGAAAAAGTGTCCCACTGTAACCGCACCTATTTTTGCCCACTGAATCCAATGGAATCATTAAATCATTGAAAATCCAACTCTAATGCCCTCAAACATCCATGGCCGAAATTATGGTGTTCTCCGGGAAAAATCGGGGTTTTACAATTTCGGCTCCGTAAACACGCTCCTCTCTACTCCTAACCACTTTATTAACCATCGAATTGAGTTATAACAACCATTTGAACTAAAATTGGGCAGCATAACCCTTAGGCACACAGTTTTCTAAAATTTAAAACCAACGGCAATCCGGCAAAATTTCACCGATTAAATTGCCCACAGCAGCCAGAATAGTTAATATACGAAGGTTTGGAAGTTACCTCAAGCTCCCACAAGCTTTTCCCCAAAGATGGCTGAAACCCTAACCCTTGGACAACAAATTTGTGAGCCTCCAAACCTTAAAGAATAAAGAGGAGTAGCTTAGGGTTGGAGTTATACGCGTTAGGAGCTAAATCGTCGGAGAAATCGGCTTACCTTACGAGATTTCTTCCCTTTCTCTCTCTTATTTCAGGTATGTTGCAGCACGAAAATGGGCTAAAGAGGAAGATGATAATATATTTATCATATATTTTGCATTATTTTATTCATTTGTTTTATTTTCCAAAATTTCAAAAATGAACTTATGTACATAAATCCTTATGTACATGTAACTATGCTCATTAAGCCCAATCAATATTTCCTTATTTATGATACATGTAGGAGACACCTAGGGGTCCCTCCCTATGGTTTCAATTGGCTTCATAACTTGTTCCGGTTACATTTACACGTAAAGTCTCAATTTTGGTCAAAATTGCACTTTTTGCTCAAATTTTCCATAAATTCATATTAAATTGACTAAAATATTCTAAATATATTTTTAACCTTTATTTTCCTTAATTAATTTAAATTAACTTCAATTAATTGAAAAATAATTTATTTTGTGCTATTTTGGCAAAATTACGATTTTGCCATTACCTTTCTAATCCAATTTCTTCTCTTATTTTTCTTTGGCCAATTTCCATATATTTTTGGACCAAATATTTTCTCTGATATTCCTTCGTTTTTGGACCTTAATATTGGGATTTTTAAATTACCCAAATTAATTCCATAATTATTTTTGCCCAATTTCCTATGAAATTGAACATTTATGAAATTCATAAATTTCAAATTCATGAATATTCACCATTTTATTGAATTTCCCAAATAATTACAATATATTTGGTGAATATAAAATTTGAGGTGTTAGACCTCCCCTCTACTGTATATTAATCTTCCAGTCTCGCCAATTCACTTTGTCCTCCTCTTCAGGTAAAAAGGAAAAAAAAACAAACTTTGTCCTCCTAGCCTGTCTTCCTCTATTGTGTCTACATCATCCATTTTTCATTTTAAGCTATTATATTTTATTTTAGAAAAAATATTTATTATGATTTTTAAATAAAAAATATAAAAATATACTTTCATCAATTATTTTATTTTAAAATGAAAAAAATATCTTTGAGATATAATTTGATTTTAAAATATTTTAATAGTGTTAATTTTAATGTGGTTGTTGCCTTCAGTTTATTTTAATAGAAGCAATAACATAATATATCCTTTGGTAAGATAAGAGTGTTATTGTCATTATATTATTTGCTTATTTTCCTTCCTCTGTATTTTCTCCTGTCCATCCAAGCATGATGAGGGATAACATTATCTCTCCGGTGTTTTCTTCTCTCTATTTTCTTTCCTCTCAGCTTTTACCTCCATCCAAGCAAAGTATTAGACAAAACCATAAACAGGGAAAATGGGACCTAATTAGAGTCCAATAATATTAATTAAGATTTTTATTTATAAAATCTAATAATTAATCATGATCTTAATTAATAATATAAGACCTTAATCATGATTTAATATCAATATCTATAAAATATGGTTTTATATGAGGTCCCCACCCACCGCCCGGGGGGATTGGGTTGTAGACACCGAATTTTCCCACTATTCCCTTGTAATCAGTAACTAGGACTATGGGCTTATCCCTGCGTTTCTACTCAAACAAATGAAGCTAAAATCTACAAAATCTTCTTTGATCTTTAGTTCATTAATTACATATAGCCCCTAAATATTTTAAAGTTTAAATTTAATGTCTATGGCATTAAACCTCATGCTATTAATTTTATAATTAAGTTACTCATGAAAACTGTAACATCAAATTAGCGAGTATGACATGGTATTCTATAGTTAGACAAAAAATTAAATTTTATCATTAAAAAGAATTTAAATTTTGAAATGTTACAAGATTATATACAATTATCCTCATCTTAAAGGGGATTTTATATGCAATGTACACACACAGTCTGCATTTAAATCAGAATCAAAATCAAATCTAGGAGAGGAAAGAAAATAAATGACATCCTTTTAAGGCTAATAACTGTAGGGATTTCCACATTTCTGATGCTACCTTAAATCATACAGCTATCACTACTAAAAAAAGGTTTTAAGATCACTATATCTAGACCTCCGTAGGTAGACATTTTAAAAATTATGACCGGTGGCATTTTTGTAAATTCTTTTTCAACTTTAGACTGACCGCACATTAGTTCGGTCTAAATAATATTTTCTAAACCAGTTACAATTAAGTTCGGTATCGATATTAAAAAATTATACCAGTTGTCTTGAACGCAATGTAAAAAGTAATTTCAAAACCGGTTGTATTTTCGCCTGCTCTAAATTAATTGTGCTCGTGGACCGGCTTACACATTTAACCGGTGTAAAAATGTGCGTGCACCTAATATATACTTTCGCGCCTAAGTCCTAGAAATGTAGCAGTTTATTGCATTTCTCAGTGTGACTTTCTTTGTTTTTAATCTTGTTTTCAAGCATCATTTCAATCAATTGCACTTCCATTCAATATCTAAACTTCCACTTCAATCCCTAAAATTTCTCCTTCATTTTCTAGTCCGTGACCTAAATATTTTTACGGTTTCATTCTACTGCGAGCACGTAAAGAGAAACCCCACTCCAGTTTCACTTTTGCAGTTTCCTAATATAAATATCTTCAGTGTGGTCTTATTCATGCTTCTAGGCATTTTGTTGAAATTTTTAAGGGTTTATTACTCTTCGTGTGAATCATTTTTTATATTTATACCAACTTGCATTTTGTTTCACTTACATCGTAGGATGTCAAATATGAACCATAGTTGGATAAATTGTAAATGGACAAGTATTAAGTATAGTAATGAGGTTAGGGAATTTTTGAAATTCTCTAAAAGAAATCCTTTGCATGCTAATGTTTAGGGGCAGGTTTTTTTGCCTTTATATGAGATGTCTGAATGATAGGTGATTGATTCCCACAGAAATATACACTCACTTAATTTGTGAGGGTTTTATAAAGAATTATACAATATAGGTATGATATGGTGAAGAAATGAAAAGGCCGACTAAATCTCAACATTGGGAATAGGCATTTTGTCGATCATGACTATATATGATTCTATGGATAGTGGTGATAGGATGGAGGACCCAGTACGTGATGTTGGAGTAGGCATACTTGAGCAGGCAAGTGCATATGGTGATATGTGTAGTAATGCTCAAAAACCCTTATATCCAGATTGTGAAAAACACCATTGGCAAAAAAAAAAAAAAAAAAGACTGTGAAAAATACCAAGTATTAAAGGTATCAGTGATATTGGTGAGTTTGAAAGCATGACATGAGTGGAGCAGATTTGACCATTAATAGATCAAATACGTTGAACTGGCATTTTACATGTTATCCACTTCATTGTTGTTAATATGCAAATTTGCCCTGGAAGCCATGTATCATCTATGTCATTTTTTTTTAAGTTAGAATTAAAATTTTCGGGGCAAATTTATACCTTAACAAAAATGATGATATTTGAATTGTCAGCTCAGTATATTTAGTCAACTAACAGTCAAAATTAACTGAAATAATAGTCAGTGCAAAATTGCTCTATTTTTAAAACTTTAAGGACAAATTTGCCCTCAAAAAATTTCTAAAACAAAATTGCCTCTCGGTCAAAATTTTCAGGACAAAATTGACCCTTACCCCAATATTTTTAAATCATATGATATTTACTATCATCAAATATTTTGAAATACTTGATAGGCATAATAGAAAAACCGCCAGGTAATACCACCTAGAGACCCATTTAAACCAAAAGGCTCAATATTTTGACGCTTGTGGTGTCAGTTCTATCAAATATGGTACCCAATATCTAACAATTAAGAATCGTCTGTGAATATGGGTTGCTTTATTATCCTATTCTTATTTGCTGCAGGCAGTGCATTGGACTCAAGCAAGCAAAAACAAGTAATACTTTACAAGAAAAACATGATTTTTAGTATTGGTATTATTACGTTAGAATAAAAATTTTAGACTGTAACTTCTGAGTCTAAACATATATAACATTTAGGGAAAAAAAAAGCAAATGACATAATTAAGAAAACACTAACCTCGGCCTCATGTAGCTCATAATTTTTTAAAGGGTTAAGGAGTAAATTTATCAATGAAGTTTTATCCGGGAAGTGTTTGGCACAAATATGTTTTAGAAGGGGCAAAAATACCAATGAACAATTAAAAAGGGGCATCCAGCACAAAAACCGTTAAATCCGTACTAACGTCGTTAAGATTTTCTTCTTTTATAATCTAACGCCGTTAGTACGGATTTAACGGTTTTTGTGCTGGATGCCTTTTTTGAATTATTTATTGGTATTTTTGCTCATTCTAAAATATATTTATGTCAGACGCTCCTCAGACAAAACTTTATTTTTAAATTTACTACTTAGCGCTTTTTAAAAAAAGGTTTATATCTCAACTATTGAGCGAAGAAGCAGCAGTTGTTTTGTAGCTGCGTAAGGGAGTATTTAAGTGTGTGTTCGGATCCCATTAAAAAAGCACTTTTTTTGACAAAACATTGGTTTTGTTAAAAATATGCCGAACACCCATTAAAATGCCACAATAGCTTTTTCAGTCAAAATCAAGGTTTTGGCATAATCTATTCTTTTCCTCTTTTTTCATGTGGGTCCCACGCCATTCTCCCTCTCTCATCTTTTTTTTTTAAAATTCCGATGTCTTCTCTGTTACTCTCATCTGTTTTTTTTAATTTTAAAATTTTTGTGCTCCCTCTTATTTTTAATATAAGATATATTTATCTAATTTGATTATATTAGAAAAATTAGTTAAATTAATTAAAATTATATATAGACAAATTTATATCATTTTTTGTATTAATTATGAAATTTAATATTAAATAATGGGTTAAGCTGTATCATTTTTAATGCCGTCAGGGGTTTTCTTCTTTCATAATTTAATGCCGTTAGGTCAAATTTAACGGTTTTGTTAAATTTACATCATTTTTAATTGTTTCTTATTATTTTTGCATCTTTCAGAACTTATTTATATCAGACGGCCCTCAGAAAAAACTTAACTGTTAAATTTGGACCTTAACCCTTAAATAATACATAAATATAATTTTATCCTTTATATGTAATTATCACAAAAGTAAATGTTCTTTTTAGTAATTTGACCATGAAAAAAGCTATTCTGATCATAACATCCAAACACTCTTACCTCAAAATCACTTTTTTCCCATAATCTATTCTTCAAAAACTATTCTCTATTTTTTCTCCAGAAACTATTCTCCAAAAGCTAATAAGAACACACCCTAAGCAAAAGCTTGGCCTGTATTGCTTTGTGCAAACTGCAAAGCCTAAATAGCAAGGAGGAAAAAACCGGACCGGACCGGCCGGTCGGACCGGAAAACCGGTGAACCGGTCTCCAGGCCGGTCCGGTCCGCTGCTGGAGAGGGGGGAGGGCTCGAACCGGCGAAACCGGCGGGCGGAGCGGGTCGGCCGGGTTGGGAATTTTTTTTAACTGCCAAAACGTCGCCGTTTCTGGGTCAATCTGGAGCCGGTAGACATGCGCGACCCGACCCGACGTTTTTGCCCTAATCGAATTGGGGGTGCATCTGCAGATCTGCTTCTTCGTCTCCAGTCCACTGCCAGGCGCGAACCGAGAATGAGAGAGTGAGAATCTGAAATTCTCAAAAATCATAATCCTTCGTCGATTCATCCTTCTCGGTCTGAAACTCAGAATCAGAACCAAATTTTTCATCCGTTCTCTGTGATTTGTAGCCGAAACTGGACCTTCGTCGATTCATCCTTCTCGGTCTGAAACATGCGGCGGATGGCGACCTTCGACCTTCGGCTGATCTGAACGAAATTCGGCGACATGCGAACTGCGACCTGCTACCTGGTTGGGTATTTTTTTTTTTAATTTTGACTTTTGAATTTTGATTAATTTCTTGTTGGCCTTACGTCTGTTGTCAATTTGTCACTGTTCTGAATCCGATGAGCTGCGATTTTAGGGTCATCGGATTTCTATCTGTGCTTTGAAGATGTATAAAAAAATTGTTGTTGTAATGTGAATGTCTCTGTACGTGTGATGTATAAATAAATTGTTGTTGTTATGACTTATGAATGTTGATTATTTTGTTATTGTCAATTAAATTATAATATTTTAATATGACCGGTTCGATGACTGGTTCGACCACCGGTCCAACCCTGACCCATTAACCCTTAAACCTGTGCCGTGACCGGTTCATTGACCGGTCCGATTTTTCATTCCTTGTTAAATAGTGAATAAAGCCTTCAAGTTTCTTTTCTTTTGATTTTGGGGTCACCAATAATTACCATTGGTCACTGTTGGACAGGTACTTGTACTAATGTCAGAGGCTACGCTAATAATACTCTCCCAAATTAAATCACGGGTCCTTTGGTAGTTTGCTTTCCACCAAGGAGTGTACTATGCATTGAATTATGAATGCTTGTGTCGGTCCTCTATGTCTAACATTGAAATCATGAAGTGTTGGTTTGTTTGTATCAAAATCTTTAAAAATAATTTTTCAATTAGAATTTATAATATATAAGATAAATATATAAAAAAATATTATCTCAATTTACATATATAAATATTTATAAGTCTTTTAAAAACTACTCCAAACATGCTTAGTATATTGCATCCAACGCTCCCTCTTTAGGGTCTGTTTGGTTGGAGGTTATTTTAGGTTAGGTTGGGTTGGGGTGGGGTTGGAGATTAAAAATAGGTGTTTGGTTGGAATGAGGTTAGGTTAGGCGAGGTTTGTTTTTTTGTCATTTAGTGGAAACCTCACCCACTTTAGTAAACCTCCAAAATTGGGGTTTTTCTTATGTTAGAGAAATTTTGTGTGCAATTGTGACTAAAATGCCCATGGAAATTTTTGAAAATTCCAGAACTGCCCTTTCCCAGAAAACCGCATGTCCTTCCCGCTGTGTGTATTATTTCATTCCCTCTCCAGCGCAGAAATCAAATTTGCTCTCTTGTGATTCGCACCCTCTGAAGTGAAGTATTGAACATTATCCAAATTTGCTGAATTTTTTTTTTCAAAGTCACCCACTACCCTCTGAAGTGAAGCATTGAACAAGGATATATTTTTTTTCTACAAACAAGAATAATTATTTTATAAATAATAATTATTAATAATTATATTGTGAAAGAAGTGTATATAATTGTTAAAATAATTATTTTATAAATAATAATTTTACAAATAACTATTATTACTAAATACATTATAAAAAAAGAAGGAAAATATGTATAAGGGCATTTTTGTCCAATTATAATTAACTCACATAACCTAACCTCTTGAACCAAACAAAATACCAAACCTAACCTAACCTCTGTTTGAACCAAACAACATTATAACCTCCTCTAACATAACTTAAATAAACTTCACTTAACCTCATCTCCGTTGAACCAAATAAAGCCTTAGTCTTTACGTTCACCTCCTGTACTTGTTTCCGCGGGGTAAAAATGGCTTTGTAATTTTCAAAATTTTAAGTGAGGATCTCACTGCTTGACTTGAGTAGTAGGTGGGGTCAACTTGTCAAATATTTTTAAAAGAAAATGGCGGAAAAATACTAATTAAATTAAAAAATCTCAAAATGTATATTACATTAGTAAACAGATAAATAAGTAATCTAATAGAAATATGAGATTTTAAAATTTTGATATTGACAATTTGAATGTATGAATTAACAATTTGGGTATAGAGATTATCAACTTAAACTTTATCACTGTGTATACCCAAATTGCTATTGACTATTCTTGAGTTATCATTGTCTATACCTAAACTATAAATACCTAAACTTTAAAATTTTATGTTCCTACTAAATTATATATTTATCCTTTTTACTAATTTTATAGACATTTTAAAGTTATTGTAATGTAAATAGTATTTTTCTGTCATTTTTATTATTCTTAACTTTTTAAAGTCATAATACCAATTGTAAAGGAAAACATCTTCAGATTGCCAAGTGAACACTTGCGTTATGCAAATTTTATAAACGAGAACCAACACCATTAGGCGCACTAGTTATTAAAGTGCTGTCAAGCACTTCCCCCCTCTCCCTATATCCGGATTTGAACCCGCCACCTTGTAATAAAAAAAAAAAGTGTATAAACACTCGATCAATGCCACTAGTTCGCATGGTTATGAGAATGCTCTTAAGCACTGTATTCCCCCCTTCCCATCTGGTTTGAACCTGGTCAATTGTAACCAAAAAAAAAAGTTTATAAACGAGCCACAGCTAAATTTTTTATAAAAAATTAAAACTAATGTCAGAAGTTAATAAGTCACATGTCCTTTGGTGGTTGGATATTCAACAAGGAGCGTGATATGATTTTGTATTGAATTATGAATGGTCGTGTGGGCCCTTCATGTCTGCCATTGAAGCTTTGATTTGTCACCTCCACAAAGTAAGGTCATATATGCATGCCTATAGGCATCCAAAGCTCCCTCTTTACCTTGACCGTTGAATTTGTGCGGTTTGTATTTGTTTGGATCCTCGGTTCAAAAACGGTTTTTTAAGATTTATGATAAATGAGATAAATATAAAAAAAAAAATTTTATCTTAATTTACATAATTAAGTATTTTAGGCTTCCAATCCTAATCCCAAACAAGTATTACCTCAATGTCTCTATTTTATAGTATTGATTATGCCTTTGCAACCCCTTCGACCTTCTTGTCTTTCTTATCTTCTATCTTGTATCCTTCTCTTTATTTTGAAGTTTAACTGTAACTTCTCTCCATCTCTAACATAAAATTTATTTATCTAATTTAGTTATATTAAAGAAATTAGTTAAGATAGTTAATATAATATTATAAAATATTATAATCATCTTTTTTAATTCCTTCTGTTTCTCTGCTTTTTAGTGGTTCTATCTTTTTTTTTTATGGGTTGAGGGAACATCAACAGGAATAAATTAAAAAAATATTGATAAATATAAAAAATAGGTTTTATATACATTTACAACAAAGATCAAGTTTACAATTAAATCTTACATTAAGAATAGGAGGGAACTGCCAACAAAATTAGGTAATTAGATCAAGTTACTAAAAATAAAAAAAATAATAATAATAAAAATAAAGTTGAGGCTAGTCCTTTTTTTGTTATTAATTTAGTACAAATGAAGGGAGAAGCCCATAGTTACTGTTACATATTTCAAAGTAATAGAGGGGAAATCCGTTGCCTTTTTTTTGGTGTGTTTGTTTTAGCGATTGGATAAGTAATTTATTTTTACTTAAACTTATGGAATCTTAAGATTGGAAAAAAGTTAGATTGGGTAAAATGATGAGTGTTTGGATTAGCGATTGGATAAGTAACTTATGTAAAAGTGATAATGTTTGGTTTGACTTTTGCATAAGTGACTTTTATATTAATTAAGAGAGAAAAATTGAAAAAATTATGAAAAATGAAAAAATGAAGGGATAATTGTGAAAAAAGTCCTCATTGGCAACTTAATTGCCAATGGGACCTGGGAAAATATCTACACACGGAGGGACTTTTTCACAATTTTCTCAAAAATTAACTTTGAAAATTTGGTAATGGTACAATTTTAATAAAATTATATCAAACTCTAATTTAAATTGGTACACTCCAAAAGTCTTTTCTACTGTGCACCTCAAGCACTTAAATCTTATAAATTATATCAAACTCTAATTTAAATATTAAATCCTAACTCATATTTTCACATAGCTCAAAATCTAACAAAATAAACCAATTAAAATCTCAATAATACCTCCAATAATCCAAATAAATTATTTAAACTAAATTTAATGGGTAAAAACACTATATAGAAACTAATTTATGACATGTTTATAAAAAAAATTGATTATAAAATCATAAAACAACTAAATAATAAATTTAAACTGATTAAAATTAATTATTAATTATTCTCTACATTTCTACAGTAATATATTAACAAAACTCAAAACTTGCCTAAACTCTTATCCCAAAGTATTCTTTAATTAGCAGAAGATTACTATCTAAAGAAAGAGAAAATTATTTAGAACATTTTTCATAAAAGAAGTTTTGTGATTAGAAGTGATTTTGAGTACCTCATTGATCCCCAAAAATATGAAAATACTCCTATCAATATTTTTTTATACACACACAAGCACATAAGCTTCATTTTAAGGCTTATGACTTTTTTCAACTTATGACTTTTTTCATCTTAAATCTAATCGCTGAAATAAATATCCCATTTTGATCAAAACATTGTTCAAGTCCAATTGACCACTGTTCAAGTTCAATTTTCTTGCCAAATCGCCGAAACAAACACACGCTTTATCTTTTCATAATTATGTTAAGCTTTAATTTTAACTTGAAAAATTTCACATGGAAAGTATGGGTATGTAAAAGATTTTAATCCATATTGGTTTAAAAGTGTTAAAAAAGGAGTAAATTAAAGTTTCCCTAATTGTTAAAAAATTAAAGTCACTGTTAATATTTTTAACCATGGAAGATTGCTTATCCAACTAGAAAGGGTCATCAACCCTACAATTAAACTACATATTGACTCCATTATCCACCCAAAGCCAAAATTTATCAAAACAATCTAAAACAATACTGAAGCCAAATCACCAATAGCAACCCGGCCTAGAAAACTACGTATTTTCCATCGAAAACATTCCAAGCCCTAGAATTAAGGAGAAACAATATTATGTAATGAAGGGGAAGGGCTACGTTCCTCGATCACATAGGCAAGATTAAGAATGCAATTCAACGTGCGTGTTCATTTAGTAATAAAGGCCCGTTTGCAAGATAGAGATGAATACTATCACACTAACCCTATATTTAGATGGAAAAAAAAATTAAGGAGAAAAAATATTATGAGAAAAAATTTCTAAAAACGTTTCTTTTTCAAAAATCTCACTCAGATCTCAAGAACTAGAAAAAATATCTAAAAATTCCCAGTATATATTCCTATATAAAAAAAGTCATAGTATAGGTTCATCTATCATAAAAGTCTCTACGGATCTCATTGACATAGATAGAGTTGGGAATCAGGGCCGGCCTTTGACGGGTTAGGGCCTGAAAGGGCCAGACCTTGATGGGCTAGGGCTTAAAAGGGCCGGGGTTAGAAAAATTGCAGTTTTTCAAAGCCCGGCCCAAGAGCATGCAGGCCAGGGCCGGGCTGCAGGGTTGGGAAGTTCTTTTCATAATATTTAACTAGTTTTCCTACATTTTTTTCTCAGAGAAATATAATTAGTAAATATCAAGGATTAAAGTTTTAATTTAACACATAAATATATATTGTCAACATTAATGTTTAAACAACATGTCTCATGCAACAAACAAACACGATTACTAATGTATAATCAAAGGTAAAATCATATCCATAAATAACTCACACAAAGGCCAAAGCATAAGAAGGTAAGAAGTTAAACATTATAATCTATAAGCAACATGAGTATGACGACTGTCATTTTCATCTTCTTCGCCACTATCATTAATTTCAAAGATATTTGACTGTGCTTCACTTTGAATAGTAGACTCAAGTAGTCAAATAATCACAATATCCTTCAAAAATCATACTCCATTAGGCAGAACAAATACAATATGATTTTATTCTAAATACGTAGAACAATATACTCAAAAATCACAATATGATTCAATTAGGCAAGACAATATACTCAAAAATCATACTCTGTACAATATGAGGACAGAGTAATATATAGATTCAATAAAGTAATTTAAAAAGATAACACGGTTTTCCTTTCCAAGCAAAAAAAAACGGGTTTAACGGGCCGGCCCTTTTAAGCCCTTGGCCCTACAGGGCTGGTCCTTTTAGGCCGGACTTCCTTTGGAAACTACAATTTGCAAGGCGGCCCTTAAAGGGCTAGGGCCTAAACGGGTCAGCCTGACGGACCCGTTTTCCCTGCTCTAGACATAGAAAGGCTTATTAATAGTCACTCTATGACTTGTCAATATATTCACATACACTTACAATATAAGCTAGTTTAGTTAACATAGACAGGATTGTCAATATAGTGACATACACTTTTCAACGAAAATTGGTTCAGTTAACATAGATGGATTTGTCAATGATTATTCTATAACTTGTTAATATAGTCACATGTAGTGACATACACTTTTCATCGAAAGCTAGTTCAGTTAACATAGATAGGTTTGTCAACGGCCACTCTATAACTTGTCAATATAGTCACATATACTTGTCAATAGAGTTGCTTTAGCTAACATAGATGGCTTATCAACGACCACTTTATGACTTGTTATATAATCACATACACTTGTCAACGGGAGATGCTTTAGTTAACATATATAAACTTGTCAATGTCTACTTTATAACTTGTCAATATGGTAAATTCACATTTTGAATCTATATTACTGAAATCCATATGAACTATTTTTATAGAGGAATCTACACAGGGATTTTTTTTATAGAAGAATCTACACTATGACCTTTTAATATGTTTTTTCGTCCTGGATGCTTGAGTGAAATTTTCCCCTTTTTTACTATTTTAGGAAGTTTTCCTTCTTCTTATCGATTCCTTCTATTTTTCGCTCACTTTTCTATGTTGGGTGAATACCTACAAGAATCAGTTTTTGTAATACGTTAACCTCAACCATTACAATCTGACTTTATTGTTCTCTATAACAAGATATATCATATAATGATCATTTTGATTTTTTTTATTCCAAACAACAATTTTAATAGTGGCCACTTCATCTCCCCACGAGAAGCTTACAAACTAAACAACTCTTTTTTTTTTTGCCATCAATTAAACCAACTCTATGCAAAAGGACGAGGAACATATATCCTCTCATAGCCACATAACAATAAAAGCAGCAAAAAAAATTTAGGATGAATGAGACGAGGGAGATGGAGAGAGCAGAGAGAAATGGACGAGGGAATGAGTTCTTTGGGATTAGAAGAGTACCAGCCCGAAAAACGATTAGAGGGAGTAGATGGGGATAGAAGGAGCATGAGGGCATACAAGTAAAATCACTCAATTATGAAATCCTAAATTGGGCCTGTTATTGTGACTTAAAATTTATTAAATTTAAAAGCCTTATTCAAGATTTTAGTATTTCAAAAGGCTTTTAAAGGAATTTTAGCAAGAAAAATTATAGGCTTTCTAATTTTCGTAAGAGTCTCACTTCTTGACTGCTTGCCAGTTTGGTGTCCACTTAACATGTATAGTTTATTTTCATTAACATGTATTAAAAACTTGAGAGAGATGTAAATCCCAAAATCAATTTTAAAATTGAAAAACGAATTATAATAATAACATACAAAATAGCCATGATGTTATGTCGATAATTAATATTGACATATATAGAGCTATTTAGTAAATTATTTGTGTTAAAAATTTGTCATTAGTCCAAGTCAAACTTTGGGCATTCATTTATTTTGACCATATGCATTGTTTAGGTGTTTCATATTTAATACAAAGTAGAGAAGCTGTTCAACGCTCTAGCTATGATAACTCTTAATCATTAACTTTTTTCTTAATTTTATTTCGAACGTCTATGTGAAACAAGCAAAACCGGCATGAAAATACAACTTGCCTTCTGTTTTGTTTTAGTGAATATGCTCCCAGTTGCCCCCATAATTGAAGACAATTTTGGGCAATTCTCCATTCGGATATATTCAACACGTTCATTGCGGATAACTTTCTAATTATACATATTTCAATTTATTACAATTATACAGTTCCCATATTTGAAGACAAACAAGGTTGGGAATCTGTGAGAGATCCATCCATATCGCCCAACTTAAATTTCAAGCATTTTCTTCGGTTGCATTTTTCCTTCCTTTTTCTTTCCACTCTCTTAATTTTCCTTCCCTTCCCAACTTAAATTTAGACTATCCATTCTTCCATCTTCCCACGAAATTAACCTTTGCAAACATCAATGACATACAACACTGTAAGTTCAATCTCCAATATCATAAAAAGGAACAAAATGAATGAATGTGGGAAAAGATTGTTAATTAAGTACATTTATACTTGTTTGGAAAGTACAATCTTGAACTAGGGTCAAGTCCAAGTTAAAATTTGGGCATTCATTTATTTTGACCCGCCAAACGCACTCTGTGATCTCCAATTTCGACCTTTTGCAGAAGTCAGTAAGGCTAGGCAAATTTTCAAGTTTTATGGTTTCCAGATTTGAAACCAAAATTTGTTAAGTATCAACAGTGCCTCATTCATTTTGATGGGAAACTAGTTCCTCTGGTTACCCTGCCTCTTATACTTCCATGTGTCTAGGTTTAGTTGTGGAAGCATTCCAAAATTGTTGCTATGCTTAAAAGGTAACCATGGATGTTCTAGTTTTGAGGCAAAGAGTTACATTAAAAAAGAGAAATGCGGGAATATTAATAAAAATTATGTGTGCAGGTTGAAGGGAGTTGCGTTGAATTTCTATAAAAACTATGTCAATTAATTTTGGGCATGAATTGTAGACTATCACGAACAACTGGACCAACAACGAGACCACGAGCAATCTACAAGAACTGAAACGGATGATCTGAGTCGCGTCCGAGGGCACTATCCTATAGAGTTATTCCGCGACCACTGGCAGAGAGGAAGCGGCACTCCTCAGAATTAAACAGACCCCTCTTGATTATATTAGGGCACTCCTCAGGATTAAACAAACCCCTCTTGATTATATTAGGGCAACAAAACTGATAGAAGATAATATATAATCAAGCCCAAGATAACATAGTAATATATATAAGCTAGTGCTCTCTTATTCCCAAGCAATATGTGACTGCTTCTTTGACACACCCACTCAAATACTTATATTTTACATCATGAATCTATTTTGAGTTTTCGAAGGTATAGACAATTAACTTGAACTTTTCCTGAAGTAAGTAAGAGGAGGCATTTTTGCAAGTTTTATGGTTTCTATATCTGCAAGTACAATTTCTAGAGTATCAATAGCGCCCCCTTCACTTTGATGTGGAAAAAATAGAAAGAATTAAAGTTTCTTCTGTTGATGAGTAGCCTCTAATACTTGTATGCATCTTAATTTTGGAACCACAATTTCTTTTTTATTGTTAGACCTATAGAGTAAAACAAATCAAGGTTTTAAGATTTCTTCTCTATAAAATTGAACAATTTCCTCTCCTCATTTTTCTCCATTCCACCTTAAAATAAAACTGTTTGAAGCAGGAATTATTTCCCCACATGTCAACTGCATCATCAAATATTTTTTTAAAAAAGTTTCTTTCAATTCTACTTAGTGCTTCTTGAACACGTTTCTACATTACGTCTTGTACTCAAAACTTCCCACTTAAAGAAGTTTACATGCTACTAGACTACAAGACTATATGCTAAATCCTGTTTTTCATTTTGGATAACTAGTTGTAAATATCATATAACTAAGGAGTGAAAATAAGGTAAGCATAAAAAACGGAAAGGGTATAATAAAAACTAGATCAGCAGTAGCCAAAGAAGATCACTATTAATTGCAAACAATTCTACATTTGATTGTAACAAAATTTAGGTACGTAGCTTGAATTAGGAGATGCAGAGGAAGGATGATTGATAACAGAGAAATGAAGCAAAAGCTTAATGTATAAGAATACGCCTTTTCCTTTATGTAGAGACTGCAATGAAAGATGAATTAGTTGGTAACAAGTCGGAAATTAAATAATTGACTCAAGATTCAAGCATTAGTTGAAAACTTGACCATGCCTGTCACACCTTGAAAATTAAGGGGTGATTAACATGGAATACGAGAAAATCTCATATTCTAAGTCTTGAAATATAAAGATGAATATTTGACATATTAAATATAATAACATTTACACTACCATAATAAGTATAATAATTTTGCACCGGCATATACCTTTTCTAATTCATATATAATCATATTTCTTATAAACGAACTATAGCTTTTTGTAACAATTTTGGCATAGTGCCCTTAGTAAGTTTTAGTAAAAAGGATAAATAGTTAATTTAGTAGGGATACAAAATTTTAAAGTTTGGGTATTGATAACTTTGGGATATTTTGAGATTTTTTAATTCAATTGATATTTTTTTATCATTTTCTTTTAAGAAAATATGTCAAGCTAACACCTATTAGTACTCAAATCAAGAAGTGAGATCCTCATTTAAAATTTTGAAAATTACAAAGCCTTTTTTCCTTGGTGGAAACAATAATGAGGTGAAGGTAGAGAGAAGGGATTGTTTGAGAAAATAGTGGAAAAATATGTTGATATAAGTTGAGATAAAATTCTTCTCATTTCACCTCATTTTATATATCATAAATCAGGTTAGAAAAATAACTTTGGCCACTAATCCAAACGATGGATGCCATATACTATAACTTTATTCCGCGGAAACGACAAACCTAAGCTTCAATGGCAGACATAAAGGACCCACACAGTCATTCATAATTCAATGCATAGTGCACTCCTTGCTGGAAAGCAAACCACCAAAGGGTAAGTCACTGTCCAACAATGACCGATGGTAATTATTGGTGACCCCAAAATCAAAAAGAACGAAACTTGAAGGCTTTATTCAGTCTTTGCAGTTTGCACAAAGCGACTGTGGCCAAGCTTTTGCTTGTACTCCCTTACGCAGTTACAGCACCACTGGGCTGCTTCGGTTGCTCGTCCTTCCATCGCCTTGTTAGGTCCATTTCCATTTGTTCTCTTGTGTGTTTTCTAACCCCTTCTTAATTTTCTATCTCAAGGCTGGCTACTTGATTTGATATGTTGTTGTATTTAGGATCTTCAAGTTAATAGATCTCCATTGCAAAATTATTCATCCATCTGGGTTTTGCTTATAGGCTTCACTTTGCGACCTCAGAGAGAGTTCAGATATTGGATTCATCAGTTGCTCTGACGGCTTTGCTTAGTCTCTCTGTCATCTTTATCGTATATAGCCAAGGTTAGGGCTTTCTTCTATTATTAGATTTATAAGTTTCATGTTATGTTTTAGCACATTGATTTGTTACCAATTGAAAAATTACAAATTGAAAATTTTAAATTTGGATTGTTTAGATTAAATCTTAAATGGTTTAGATCTCATCACAATGATGAGTAATAGGTTGCTCATGAGTGTGATGAGCACAAATACAAACCCCCAAATTAGTATCTAACATTTTATTCTAACACAATACTAACAACACTAAAAATCATGTTTTCCTAATATCACCACTGGTATTATTATTGTTGTTGTTGGCTATCCTCCCGTCTATATATATATATATATCTTTTGTTCTTTCTTTTTTTATCCGTTGTCCCTAGTTCTAAGATCTATTTTGCTTTCACGTTTTAACAATTCACTTCACAATTTAAAATCCCTTGAAATTATATGAACGTAATAAAAGAAAAAAAATTGTGGAACTTGGTTAAAAATTAAGATAAACTATAAGGAGTTGATAAGAAAAATATACGAACCTAATTAAAAATTATTTGAAATCATAAGCACTTGCGGACTAATTTCTTGTGTGAATGCATTTATTATTGACGGCTCTGTCCTTCACCATTTCCACATAAATAAATGCCGGAACTCCAAGAACACCAATCACATGGCGATCAAACTCAGATCCTTAGCGTTATGCCTTGTGGCAGCAGCGATGTTGGTGATAGTGTTACTGGGCGGAGGAGTTGAAGGAGTTGTGCTATGCAACACCGACACCACAAAGCTGAGCTTGTGCCGTCCGGCAGTCACTGGGCCCCACCCGCCACCCCCGACGGAGGCGTGCTGTGCGGTTGGCCGGCATGCTGATCTGGCTTGCCTCTGCAAATACAAGTCAGTTCTTCCTGCACTTGGGATTGATCCCAAGAAGGCTATCGCTTTGCCTGCTAAGTGTGGAGCCACCACTCCTCCCCAATGCAAAGGTAATATATGATCGTAACAACATAACATTCCTCTATTCGTTTTTTCTTATTATTATGGTTTTTATTATTCATGAACACTCAAGTTAATTTTATAGTATTAATTTTCATTTTAATTGCTTGACGCTTGATTTTCGTTATTTCCTTCTTGGACATGTTATATTCCTTTTTAAATTCATATTGTTCCCTATTTTTTTAGCCTCCTCGTTTGGTGCTAAATTTCTCATTTCCTTTTTCTTTTATTCTTAAATTATTTTTCATTAAAAAAATAAGGAGAATGAGGTCCCACAGAATAAATGTACGTAATCCCAACAAAATCACAATAACAAGTGAACAATATGGATATGTCATATCTTATACTAGAGCTTATCATTACATGATACTTAATTATTGTGAAACTTTTTAGTAGTTATATTTATTCTTTGGGACTTGACAGTGATTATTTTCTGAAAAAATTACCTGTTGTGTAGTTTATGCTTTATGTATTGTGAGTTGTGACACCAGGTTTTTTATTCTTGCAGGGAATTGAGGGCGTTCTAGCTCATATCGTGCTTCCTTACAATATTTTTTAAATAAATTGATAGTACACTGTTAATCACATCTCTCTCTTATATGTGGGGAAGACATCTGCTATATGTATGTATTGTATTGCGAAGATCTTGGCATATTATTGGTGTTGCGGAAGCGGGATATATAGAGCGTAACCAATTATACTAAAAAATCACAAACTAGAAACAGAGTCTCTAGACGTAATTTAATAATATAATAAATCACAACTACTATATCTAATAACAGCTAATAAATAATAAATAGGACACCAATAAGAGAAATACCAGAATCTAATTTCACTCTAAATAATTTACAAGTGCAATACTATAAGAGAAGAGGAGATACAAAATGCCTTATAGAAGGAAATAGGCAAGTTGAGGGGTGAGTTGAGGAGGAGGGGCAACCTCCCTATTTATATCACAAAGCCTCCCTCCCTCCTTTACAATTGAGCGATGTGGGACTAATTTCCCACATCCAACAAATCTCCAACTTGGGAAAATTCCCACATACAAATTCTCCTAATTACAAATTCTATTTACAATTCAACAATCAATGTTCAACAATGTTGATCAAATCCAAACAATATTGAAATTTGACAGAGGTCACTATCTTTGTCAGCATATCAGCAGGATTCTCGCTCGTCTGTATCATGACTCCACCTTCTTCTAAAATTTCTCGTACGAAGTGATACCAATTGTTGCGGAAACGGGATATATAGAGCGTACCCCTGGGCTGCTTTCGTTGCTCCTCCTTCCATCGCCTCGTCAGTTCCATTTCCATTTGTTCTCTTGTATGTTTTCTAACCATTTTTTAATTTTCTATCTCAAGGCTAGCTACTTGATTTTATATGTTGGTGTATTTAGGATGTTCAAGTTCATAGATTTCCATTGCAAAATTATCCATCCATCTGGGTTTTGCTTACAGGCTTCACTTTGTGACCTCAGAGAGAGTTCAGATATTGGATTCATCAATTGCTCCGGCGGATCTTAGTCTCTGTTTCATCTTTATCATGTGTGCCCGAGGCTAGCCGAGGTTAGTGCTTTCTTCTCTTATTATCTAACATTTTTGTTCTAACATAATAATTACAACTCTAAACATCGTGATTTCCGAATATCACTGGTTTGCTTGAGTCGGACTGCCTGCAAATAAGAAAATAAGAAAGCCAAAAACTTTCCATAGCCGTGTATACGATTCATTCAAGATAACATCTAAAAAGAACGATCTGGCGTTGAACCACCGTTAGATGTTGATCCATCCAGATCGACGACGGAGTCTGAAGGCTTCGCCCGGAGCCAGAACTCAATCCTTAATTTTCATTATAGAAGGGTTTGTCATTCCCTTCCCGTAGTCCAAACAAAACTCAATCTCTAATACCTTGGTTTGGTCTTCAAATACTACTAAATTTTGGTTTAACCTTTTTCATTTTATGAAGCGTTTCTTTAATTAGTTATATTACTATTAATATAATCTCACTATTATTAGTCTCCAATATTGATTTTTTTGTCAGTCATATTATTTATTTTTTAAAAAAATTAAAGTCATTATATTATAATTTGACAATGTTTTATCCCCTTTAAATTTACGGTATCGAAATTTTTATTTTATAAACTAACGGTGTTAGATTATTAATATTAGAAAAATAATAAAATATCTTATAAAATTGAAGAACTTAACATGAAACCTTTAAATCAAAACATAAAAGATACACTTTCGCGGACTACGACACTCTTTCATCGATCTATTATACACATGTGCTTGGGTCTCATATTATCTCAAGATTATTAGATTCTGTGACGCATGACGAAAGTCTTTATGTACTGATATCCTCTCACAAACAACTGGCAACGTAATTTTTCATGAACCTATTTTATTTGTCTATTTTATATGAACGCAAGCATATTTTTGTATTATGCTTGTATAAGAAAATCTTGCTATTAATTAATAGTTTAATTAATAGAGGAGGCGAAGGAAAAGACTAAAGAGGGAGCGCTAGAGCCAAGATGCCACAAATCACGTTACTTTTGAGGAAGCCACAGCTCAATCAAAGCTTCAACGGCAGACAAGAGTGACCCACACAAGCATCCCTAATTTTTTTTTTTGGATCGGAACAAGCATCCCTAATTCAATTACATATTACACTCCTTGTTGGAAACCAAACTCCCTTCACACGCTCTTCTTGCATTGCTTGGTTAGTTCCATTTTCTCTCTTGCTTCTAAACCATTTTGAATTATCTATCCCAATGCTAGCTACTTAGTTTGATATATTATTGCTGCATTTAGGCTACCTCCTGTCATATACTTCATAGATTTCTATTGCAAAATTATTCATCTGGGTTTTCCTTGCATGCTTCAGATAGCGACAAATCGGAGAGAGTTCAAATATTGGGGTCGCTCTGACTTTGTTAGTCTCTCTGTTATCTTCATCCTGTATACCTGAGGTTGCCGAGGTTAGTGTTCTCTTCTGTTATTATTCGCTTTATTTTTTTATGTCATGTTTCAACTCACAAGTTAGTATCTAAAACTTTCCACGACTATATTATTATATAACGTAAAGAATATGCAAATCTCGATAATTATTAACCTTGAAATGTTAGTCTTTTATCTCCTTTCCACTTGTAAATACTTGGATATGATATTATTCTCTCTGATTTATTGGCTATACTGGATTGTGTTTTAAATGAATACTGTGTAATCAAATGATTAAATAAAACAAAACTTCGCCTTTTCATTAAAAAGCAAAAGAAACAAGCACAAAGCATCTAGGGATGTTGAGAAATTGAGAGATGTTAGGGCCCCTTTGGTTCGAAGAAAGGGTTGAAAAGGAATGGAATGAATTAAAAAATAATGGAAAGGAATGGAAAATATTTTATCACATAGGTGTTTGGTTGACACTGGAAAAAAAAATGAGTTAAGAGGAAAGCCAGAAAATATCGTGATTATATTAGGGCAACAAACAAGGTAAGCATAAAAAACGGAAAGGGTAAGCATAAAAAACGGAAAGGGTACAATAAAAACCAGATCAGCAGTAGCCAAAGAAGATCACTATTAATTGCAAACAATTCTACATTTGATTGTAACAAAATTTAGGTACATAGCTTGAATTAGGAGATGTAGAGGAAGGATGATTGATAACAGAGAAATGAAGCAAAAGCTTAATGTATAAGAATACGCTTTTTCCTTTATGTAGAGACTGCAATGAAAGATGAATCAGTTGGTAACAAGTCGGAAATTAAATAATTGACTCAAGATTCATGCATTAGTTGAAAACTTGACCATGCCTGTCACACCCTAAAAATTAAGGGGTGATTAACATGGAATACGAGAAAATCTCATATTCTATAAGCCTTGAAATATAAAGATGAATATTTAACATATTAAATATAATAACATTTACACTACCATAATAAGTATAATAATTTTGCACCGGCATATACCTTTTCTAATTCATATATAATCATATTTCTTATAAACGAACTATAGCTTTTTGTAACAATTTTGGCATAGTCCCCTTAGTAAGTTGGACTTTCCGAAAATTCTACAATAACCTATTAGTACAACACGGCATACAGAGCTCTACTCCTCAACACTACATACATATACATAAATCCCAAATTATCAAAAGAAGACAGGAATCCAACCTATAGAATACGTGGAGCGACACTAGAGTATATTTTAGATATCTACATTAATTCGTGTGATACCAGTAATAGTAAATAAAAGCCATCTTATCCACGTTGGGGCTTCAATCATCAACCGGAGGTGTAAGTCCACTTCTACTATCTGAATACCAAAAATATTTTTCCAGTAAATAACGTCCCCACAATAAAATATGCATATACAATAATAGTAAAATATTTAAATCACAACAGAATGAAACAACTTAGTGTTCAACAGTAGAGAGTTAACTATTCATCATTTAACCATTTAAGTAGCTAAAACAAATAAACCAGGAAAGTTATAATCATGCTATTTAAAAATGAAAATAAAAGTCAAAGAAAACTGTTTGAAAATCATTTACCCAATTGAAAACAATCCTATTATTTGCCAAGATCTTGACAGAACAATAACAGGCGTGGACACATAGTCCACAAGGGTACGTAAACAATCCAGCATGGCTAGAAGCCACGAAAACAGGCGCGGCTAGAAGCCACGAAGAACTGGCGTGAGTGAAAAATCTTCCCTCTGTTCCACGTGTGTTGGCCGTCACACAGGGCTAGCACCTCCTAATCACCCTACTAGCTGGGTGTGCCATGGCGCGCCAAGGGCCAACGGATACTGCCGTTAGCAACCAATGTTCTACTTTCAGTCCTTTGAAAACACTTTCCAGCATGCATGGAAGTAAACAATTTTACAACTCAAATAAATCACTTGCAACACAAACTGGATAAGTGTTTCCTTTTCTAAAATTCTTTCCCTTCCATGCATGTATGAAAAGTTAAAACTTAAATAGAAGAAATTAAATTAATTTTTTTGTTTCTTTCAAAACTTTAACTTGTCTTTTCTGAAATGCTAACTCAAGAAATCATTATTTAGAGAGTAAAATACTTGAAAGTGGTCAAGGTAGATTCTAGTAACAATATCATTTATATATTAAGTGGGACGTTATTTACTTACCTGATCGTCTCATTAAATATAATCTATCCTATGCAATAGTCTTCAAATATGATTCAGCCAAAATCCCCTAACATATAAACAACACTATTGTCAATCCAATTGTAACCTTATATTAGTTCATAATACATTTAATGAGACTCTATTAGGTTCTTTTTAAAACTCCTTTTTCCTTGACTTTTTACCAAACCCAAAACATCTTTAACTTTATTAATCCCTCAACATGACATAATATCAACACCTAATGCATGTGCGTGCATATATATACACAATTCTATACTCACAATTTAGAAGCAAGAGAATTACTTTAGCCTCTTCATGGATATAAAGTATATGCCCAAAGTTTAATCCATAATGATTAAAACCAAATTAATTATACATAAGCATCATTGATATTTTTTTCAAGTCTCAACATAAAGATTAAATAGCTCCTAATTACCAATACTAGCTTCTAAAATACCTCTTATCATACAATTCCTCAAACATTTTGCATTCATCAAATAGCTAACTCAATAAGTAAATTTAACTCTTAAATTCAAACAACGTCCTTTCATACGCATTTTTACAAGCACCTTATTGGCATTCTCAGATGAAGTCACAGTTGGCCATCATATTGCACAAATTAACAACCATATGATCTTTAATCATCAAAATAGTTTCTTAAATTTTCCCAAATTTTAATTTTAATATCCAGTTGCAAGAAGGTAATATATATATATATATATATATATATTTCCATTTCTTTTCTTATACACCACAAACCAACATAGCATAGAAGAGCAAAGAAACAGCCTTAAGGCCAAAAAAAAAACTTGCGATTAAACAGAAATCAAAATACTAAAAGCCATAAGTTTTCTAAGTGGAAGCAAACAGAGGAGCTCTGACTTGGAATATGTGCCACCTTTGGGTTCTACTCAGATGGATGATGTCAGTGGCCGGAAACTTCCGCCGGACAGAGCTATGGGACCAAGTGATGCTGCTGGTAGAGGGTTGCATGCTAAGAAGGGTTGCAGAGAAGATTCCTTAATACTTTCAAATGAGCCCGAAGCAGAGGAGCAAAGTCTGGATACAGAGACGATGGAAATAGGAGAGCCTCAGGTCATGGCAGGTCGGAATTTTTCCTATAAGGACTCGCTGATAGGATTTAAGAAATCTGATTTTAATGGCATTGCTTTTGGTGGTTCACGCATTGAGGAAGAAGATCTTCTGACAGACATTTCGGATCAAACCTGGGATGTCCCTGAGCCTTCAGAGGAACTCAAAAAGCTCATGGAAATCTACCCTACTTTGCATATGACTCAAGAGGAGTATAACAGATGGGCAAAACCGTGGAACAACGCGCTGATTATTACTACTCTGGGTATAAGACTCAATTTCTACAGACTCAAGGAACATCTGAACAGAATCTGGAAGTTCAGTCAGTTTGAATTAATAGATCTTCCAAACAATTATTATGTGGTTAAATTTAAAGACCCAGACAACTGGAGAATTCATTACAAGAAAGTGCTTCTGGAAGGCCCATGGACGGTTGCACAGCACTCCATCCTCGTGCAGAGGTGGTCGCCTCATTTCGATCCTTTTAGCAACCCCTTAGGTCGTGTGGCTACCTGGGTAAGAATTCCACATGTTCCTCTTTTATGTTACAATAAGGAATGTATGTGGCCTTTAGGGGATCTTATTGGGAAGACCCTTAAGGTCGACATGAACACCATTGCAAATCTGGAAGAAGATGAAGCAAAAATACACTGTGGAAGGTATGCTAGGCTATGCATCGAAATTGATTTGCAAAAGAAGCTGGTTCCTAGAATTATATCAGCAACCAACCTGTTCAACATTGAATATGAGGGCCTCGGACTCATCTGTTTTTCATGCGGAAGATACGGGCATAGAAAGGATCAATGCCAGTGGAGTCTCGCGCATGGTGCAGTTACGGCTGAGCTTACAAACCAGAACAGGAATGCTGATCTGAAGAGGCTGCCGGAACAGCAAAAGCCGATGGAAAACGACGACCTTTTTGGACCATGGATGCTGGTTTAGAAGCCAGGAAGAACTCGCCTCTCGAGGAAGGAGATGAACAGGGGAAATGAGGAAACTCGAAGACCTACGGAAAAGACAGGAGAAGCGGCTAAGGACAGATCCGGTTTGTCCAGATTTGCTGTTCTGGCTGACCATGATCAAGACATAGGCGATGATTTCGAGGCTTGTTTGAATTCTGGAAATGGAGGCATGGTGCCGCTGAGTCAGAAGCATGGTCTATCTGCGCCTAAAGAGGATCTCGGACTGGGGAAGGGGATGGCCGATAAGGTGGGACTCAATAACAAGAAAAAAGGATTCAAAGTTGAGACAAGAAGGTGGGCCCAAATCAAGAATAAAGGAAAAGAAAAGACAATTCAAATAGGTGTTAGAGATATGGACCATAAATTGGGTGTGGGCTCAAGCAAAACGGATGAGGGCTCAAGCAAAACGGATGAGGGCCTTGCACCGAAAAAAGCTAAGACCGCTGGGACCCAACGTGTGCATCACATGGTCAAAGGGTCTTTGGAGACCGCTGGACATCCTGGTGTCAAGCAAAATGTTCAACCAACAAAGCCCAAGGACCCACGTGCTAAGGCCGAAAATATGGTTGTAAAGTGCCCAATGGAGAACGGGGGTGAAGCTAATGTGGAGTGTGCTAGAGACTCTAGTAAATTGGTGTTGCCACCTTCCAAAACCAACTTAATAAATTCTGGGCAGCAGAAGAGGACCCCAGAGATGCTTTCTTCGTCTCAATTGGTTGTGGAAGTTCTTCTGGAAGGCAAGCCACCAGACGGGTAAGTCTTCTGTCTTCGTTCCAGTTTTGATTCTTTTTATTTAATTATGATTATATCATCCTGGAACTGTCGTGGGGCAGGAGGTAGAGTGTTCCCACGCATTTTAAAAGATGTAGTTAATAAGTATGGAATCAATGTCATGTGTCTTATTGAACCTAGAATCAGTGGTGATAGGGCTGAGAAAGTTGTCAGGCTTTTGGGTTTTTTTGATTGGATTAGGATTGAAGCTACTGGTTATGCGGGTGGTATTTGGGTTCTTTGGAATGATAGGGATACTCAGGTCGAGTATGTTTCTTCTAGCACTCAACTTCTCCACTACAGTATCACTGACAAAGGGAATCAATACCTGATGTCGGTGACTTTTGTTTATGGGGATACTAATGCTCTTAAGAGGAAGGCGTTATGGTCTGATTTACATGCCATTAGTCAAAATATCTCTAATGCTTGGCTCGTTCTGGGGGACTTTAATTCCTTTCTTGCTCCGGAGGATAAAGTAGGTGGAGCTTCTCCTATAGCCAGCTCCATGCACGATTTTCAGAGTTGTATCAATGCTTGTAGGCTTTGTAGCGTTCCTGTGGTTGGAGACCGTTTCACTTGGGAAAAATCTGGGGTAAAGGAGAGGTTAGATTGGGTGTTTGGTAACTTTGATTGGGATATTCAAAATCCTCGGACGAAAGCTTACCATAACCTCAGGTTCAAATCGGATCACCGCGTCATAGTTGTGGCGGATAACCCTCAGGGAACTAACAGAAATTTGGTGAGAAGGTTTCGTTATCAAGCAGCTTGGTGTATAGAGGAGGGATTTAGTGATATCGTCAAATCTTCTTGGGAGGGAAAAGACTGGCTTCAAGGTCGGCAGGAGTTTGTAAAAGAGGCATCATTGTGGAACGAGAAGGTGGTTGGGAACGTGGCACGGAAGAAGCGGGAAATTATTCGTAGGTTAGAAGGCATTGACCGTGCTAGGCGAACGGACGGATCCCGAAATGGGCTTTTCAAGATTGAAAACCAACTCTGGAAATCGTATCATAAGCTTGCCCTGCAAGAGGAGCTCATTTGGTTCCAAAGGTCAAGATGCAAGTGGATTACGGGGGGGCATAGGAATACAAGCTTCTTCCATGCGTGTGCGTCAACCAGGAGAAAAAAGAGCAAAATTGAGTCTCTCCAGGATGAGAGCGGGAACTGGGTTACCGATGACACCCAATTGAGGGGTATGGCATTAAATTACTTCAAGAAGCTATACTCGGCTGAGAATTTGTCCTCCCCTTTCTCCCCTTGGCCTGCAAATTTCCCTTCTTTAGACTCGAGTCAGTTGGGTTCTCTTCAAAGGCAAGTTTCCCCCATTGAGATTAAGAATGCGGCCTTCACTATGGGAGCCCTAAAAGCTCCGGGTCCGGACGGCCTCCACCCCCATTTCTTCCAGACTCAATGGAACTGGATTGGTCAGAAGGTTTGTGACTTGGTTTCTAAGATATTTGAGAATCCGGAGGAGATTAAAGCAGTTAATCATACCAATATTGTTCTCATCCCTAAGGTTGACCACCCGCTATCCCTCAAGGATTTTAGGCCCATCTCCCTATGCAATGTGAGCTACAAGATTGTGAGCAAAGTGCTTGCGAACCGTTTCAAATGTGTTATGAACTACCTCGTAGCGGAGAACCAGTGTAGCTTCATCTCTGGAAGGCAGGGCGTTGACAATGTCATCTTAGCCCAGGAAGCTATTAACACTATGAGAAATAAAAGAGGCAAGAAAGGCTATGTAGCGGTGAAGGTAGATATGGAGAAGGCTTTTGATAGGCTTGACTGGGGCTTTCTAGTTTTTACCCTTCATAGTCTGGGTTTGAGAAATGATTTTATTAATCTAATCATGACCTGTGTCTCTTCAGCTTCCATGAGTATTATCTGGAACGGTGTCGCCTCTGAAGAATTTACTCCTACTAGGGGAGTGAGGCAGGGTGACCCGCTGAGTCCATATTTGTTTGTTCTATGTATGGAGCTTCTGGGTCAACTTATTCATCAGGAAGTAGACATGGGACGTTGGAAGCCCTTAAAACTGAGCACCGCGGGTCCGATCATATCTCACCTCTTCTTTGCTGACGATCTGATATTATTTGGCGAAGCCTCTTCTGAGCAGATGGGTGTGATGAGGAACATCATGGAGCTATTCTGTAAGGTATCTGCCACAAGATCAATCTGCAAAAATCAAAGATTTTTGTCTCCAAGAACGTCCAGTTCATCGGGGCCTATGAGCTGAGCCAGAGTGTGGGAATTGGGGTGACAGCTGATCTGGGAAAATATTTGGGGGTTCCGCTCCTACACAAAAGAATGGTTAAGTTGACTTTTGCCCCTTTAATTCAGAAAGTGAGAACAAAACTGGCATGTTGGAAAGGGAGATTTCTAAGCATGGCCGGGAGAACGGTGCTTATTAAATCTGTCCTTTCTGCAATTCCCCAATATCAGATGCAATCAACTTTGATTCCAAAAGGGGTCTTATCGCTTATTGAAAAAATAAGTAGAGATTTCTTTTGGAATCAACAAGAAGATGCCAAGAAACTTCATCTGATAGCTTGGGACATTCTGAAAAGGTCTAAGGCAGAAGGTGGCTTGGGAATTAAGGATCTCCGCTATCAGAACTTGGCATTTCTCATGAAACTCTGCTGGGGCTTGATCACAAAACCTGACTCTCTGTGGGTCAAATGCCTGCGCATGAAATACTCTTGCGGAATGAGTATTGTGCCCCAGGTTCAGAGAAAGCGTAACCAATCTGCCGTATGGAGTGGTATAGTGAAAGTGTGGGACGTTTTCAAGCAGGGCTTGGGCAGAAAAGTCAAGAATGGGAGGTCCACGAAGGCTTGGCAGGACTATTGGATCACTTTGGACAGACCCCTAAATGATTACATAATCAACAATTCTGCTTCAGTGGATCTGGAAGCCTGTGTTTGCTCATTTGTAACACAGGAAGGTCAATGGGACAGAAGGAAATGGGAAAGTTTCCTTCCTGCCTGGGTGGTGGATAAAATTATGTCGGTTTGCCCTCCTAGTGGATCTGAGGAGGATGAGATATACTGGAGATGGTCCCCGGACAACACATTCAGTGTAAAGTCTGCATACAGCCACCTACATCATCAGCGAGATCTGGGTAACCATCCTCACTGGCGGAATTTATGGCGCTGGGGAACTCCTGAGAGGGTAAAATTCTTTATGTGGCAAGTATTCCATGAGAAGCTACCAACGAACCAATTGAGAGCGAGTTTTAACACGAATATCCCAAACACCTGTCCTTTTGAGTGTGAGGGTGAGGAGAGTATTCTTCACATTTTGAGAGACTGTGAGCATGCCAGGAGAGTGTGGTTTTCCTTAACTAACTCCTTATATCATAGTATATTTTTCTCTGGTAATTTGCAGGATTGGCTACAATGGAATTCCCAATATTCCCCTGGGAATAGGAGGGTGGCTAGATGGACGTGGCAACGAGTGTTCAGCACTATTTGTTGGCTTCTGTGGAAGAATCGCTGCAGCAAAGCATTCGAGGGGACTGTGGATGATGAGAAGAAGATTGTTCAAAAGTGTATGTTTCACCTTCTTGAAGGAGTGGAGAACGGGCATTTCCGGCATCAAATATTCCAGATGCCAGTAAGGGAGGAGGACCACTGGAGGCCGCCAGACCAGGGATATGTACGTGTTGATGTGGATGGTTCGAAGGACAACAGAGGGCACGCAGCTTGTGGAGGTGTCATTCGAGATCATCAGGGCACCTGGATGTGTGGATTTCAACAGAAGTTGGGACAAAATACCTCAACTGCTGCGGAAATCCATGCAATACGTAGTGGACTTCAATTATGCAAGCAGATGGGACTTACCAGGATCAAGCTGTATTCAGATTCCCTTCAGGCTATTCATTTGCTATCGATTGACTGTGGGACTGCTCACCCATTACATGATGTCATCTTAGAGACTAGATCACTTATCCTCATGGACTGGGACCTGGAGATCTTGCACGCTTATAGAGAGAATGTCAGATGTGCTGATCACCTAGCGAGACGGGCTCAGTTGAGTACTCAGGAGTTCTTGATGTTCGACACTTCGCCAGTAGAATGCGAGGTACTCTTTGCGTTAGAGTGTGAGGGTCTATTACCGGGCCAATGTGGGATGCATATTTCCTAGCATCTCTTTATAAACCTCAAGCATAGCTTGCCTTTGTACTACAAAAAAAAAAAAAAGAAACAGCCTTAAATCTATCAAAAGCACAAACTAAGAAGGAGGAAGTGGTTTAGCATAACGAGCACACAAAATAAGAAAAGAAATGGAGGATGGAAAAGGAAAAAGAAAACAGAACATCAAGCCCCCCAACCAAGCAGAACATCAACGCATGGACAAGGAAGAGTAAAGGGTGGCTTTAATCTAAGGAAAACAAGTTTTTAGGCATACCGGAAATCTCAGTTATGCTAGAAGAAGGGAGAGACAAAACTCAGCCTCCACCAAGCCTCCCAAGACGTGCCAAGCAGAGAAGGAAAAGGGAGAATCATGCAATCTTTCCACCCACAACAATAAACATCCGCTAGGCACCAAGGAAGGGAAGGAAGAATGACAACGACGTCGATCAAGAAAGGAGATCGAAGGTTTTGAGAACTCTCCAGAAACCACTACCTCTCTCCCTACCCTATGCTTGGACGGGAAAAAAATGAAAGGGGGGAAAATCTGATGGCTTTTCTATTATTCTATCACACAATCACGTGTGTGTGTATTTACTAATTTGTTTTGTTTTGTATTTTTTTTAAGAAAGGTATTCTGATAATTTCATTAATGGTAAAATACAATAAAATATCCCTTTAAACTCAGAAATATTCCATCCAAAAGATCTCATGTTTAACCACTCATATAACTTTCACTTGTCCTCTAACTCCCTTTCTTGTATTATCAATAATAATTATATTTTTTCTCTCTACATAATAGGATAAAAACCCATTTACCTCACATGAACTCATATTTTCTATTAATAACATAATTATCATATTTATTTTTTTTGGTCATAATGACAAACTATATCTATTAATTTTTTCATTTATTATTTTTTTAGAATTTCTAATTATATGGGCTGTTACAATGCCATAATTTAATTTAAGAAAGAGGAACAATATTCCAAACCAAAAAAAAAAAAAAAAGGAACAACATTATTAAAAGACACTTTGTTCTACGGAGGTAATCAAAAGACATCATCTTTTTCATTTTGCTTAATGGACACATGGGCGGTCCCAATTATGTAATTTCCATTGTACTTCCTTTCCTTATAATTACCAAATACACTTTAAAGATCTCAATACTTGAAGAATTTGAAATTACAAAGTTTTACAATGCAATCACAAATCTCTAACTAATAACACGCATCTGACATACGTATAATAATGCTTTCCCCTGCTTTCATCTCTGCTTTTTTCCTTTGTTGATCTCCATTACATGATTCATTCTGTATATCAACACAAATTCACATTTTAACTTTCTTTTCCATCCATTCATAACTTTAAACATTTTGAGCATATATAACAAATAAAGCAGATCAATATGTCCAGGAATTTAAGATTATTACAGCATTCTCATAACCCTTCTAAATTTAAAATTTTGATCAATGTATGAACTATACATAATTTTGGAGCTGGGCAACATGATCTATATAGCATCAAATGAAAAATGTTTTTGAGTGAATAACATAAATTTTTGTGCATACAAAAAATGGATAAATTTCTGTTCAAGATTATAAATGATATCGTTTAAAATATTATATTATTGTACCTGCAATGGACACAAAAATATAATTTTTTTCTTTTTTTGACCTAAATGATAAGTTAGTATCTTGTTCAAGTATTTTTGCTTTAGAAGCGAATTACAGTTTTGATTATTTGATGATCCAAAAAATGCATTAAGCTTCTTAGATTCCTCTAATATATTAGGTGGATAAATGGTAATAGAGACTCTATTTGAAAGAGGTTCAGTATGTTCATTTTTTTAAAGTAACATGTGTTTTATAAAAAAGAACATGCATAATGAATAGAGTGAATTTTGTAATGATGCATTCATATAATTTTGTAATGCAATATTGTATATTAGATGTAAAGAAGGAAATAGTGGGAGGATAATAAAAAGGGAAATACCTGTGGCTTCCGTGGAAGTGATGACCTCCACAAGGGAGCAGGAAAAATTTGGGTATTCATTTATTAGTTGCTCATGAAGGTATAGAACATTTAACTTGAGTCCCTTGCAGAAGTGAGTGAGTGCTGGTAATTTTAAAAGTTTCAATGTGTTTAGCTTTGGAAGCTCAACTTCTTGCATATCAGCAATTCCTAGATCACTAGTATTATGTGAAAAGAGTTCCTCCATTTGTGCATATTCATCGATGATCAGGGGATTTGCAAACTCCCCACTTAATTAACCACCAAATACACTTTAAAGGTCTCAATATATGCTTAAGAATTTAAAATCACAAAGTTTTACAATCTTCCAACCACAAATCTCTTAACTAATGACATGCATCTTCTATACGTGTAATTAATAGTGCTTTCCGCTACCTTCTCTTCCATCTTCTATTTTCCTTTGTTGCTCTCCATCATCTGACTCATCTGCATGTATATGGACACAAATTCACACTTCGTATACCAAAAAATATAATTTTAGATATCTATGACTTGATCATAAGCTCAAGAATGAGTCAACAAGTAATACAAGGAAGCAGAAACTTTTCTTTTGTTTTTACCAGAATAGTACCAGCATAGAGATTAGCAATATGTAAGAATTTTAGGTTTGCAACAGATATGACTCAGCTGGAAAGGAGCTTCGATCTATATATTCACATTTTTTTACAATCCGTTTTATAAAAAAAAGAACATGCATGATGAACAGAGTAAATGCGGTAATATATGATCCATTATTTGTATATTTTTGTATTGCATTGGTATTATGTCAATAAGGGAATAGTGGGAGCATGAACGATAAATAGATAAATACCTGCAGTTTGGGAGGAAGTGGGTTGATGAAAGGAGAAGTCAAAATTTGGGCATTCATTTATTCGGACATTATGAAGGTATGGAGCATTTAAGTTGTCAAGTCCCTTGCAGAAGTGAGTAAGTGCTGGCAATTTTGAAAGTTCCAATGTGTTTAGATTTGGAAGCTCAATTTATTGCACATTGATAGTTTCTTGATCACTTGTATTATGTGAAAAGAGCTCCTCCATTTGTGCAGCCTCAGACACCTCTATTACACATAGTTGTGGAAGAAGCATTTCAAGTGGTGTAGCTGTCCTGAAAAGGCATTTCAATTTGGGGCATCTGTTCACTATTATGTGATACAATTTTGGAAAAGGCGACAGATAATGCATATTAGAGTTTGACCCTTCTTCTGATGACTCTTGTATAATTTCTTCTACTTGCTCACATTCTCTTATATCCATGTATGTTAATTGTGGGAGGCTTCCCCAAACAGACATAGACAATATACATTTCACTTTTCCACATCCTCGCACAGCTAACTCATAAAGATAGTGGAAGCTCAGATTTTGGAAGGAAGTGAAAGCCTTGCATACAAAACTTAACTCACTTAGTTCTTGCAACTCTAATTTCATTACATGCAAGCGTGTCGGATACAAATATGGAAGTTGATGAAGCAGTTGGTTGCCGCTGCTGTTGGCATCAATCTCTGTAGCTTCCTATACATGTAAAACACAAATAATGAACTCAAAAGAAAGAAAGAAAGGAAGAGCCTAAAGTTATGAAGACATTTAAATGATTTCCACTTTATTCATTGTCTTGTCCAGGTGTTCAATGATATTAATAAAGTACAAATGGTTCAAGGCTCTAGCTATGTGAAACAAACAAAACCAACATGATATATAAATGCAAATTACCTTTCTCTTTAATTCAGTCATCATGCTCCCTGCTGGTCCCATAATTGAAGAAAATTTTGGGCATTTTGACATTTGGATATATGCAAGGTCCGTTGAAGATAACTTGAAGCCTTTGCAGATATCAACAAGACTTTTCAATTCCATTAGGATTATATTTCTCAAGTTTGGAAGCAGGATTTCGGTGACAGTGTCACTACTGCTGGCTTCACTAGTATGTCTGAAAAGCTCCTCTAACTCTTCACATTCTGATATATCTAATCCGTATAAATGTGGAAACAACAGAGTGACAGAGGAGGTTGAGAAAAGAGACTTGAGCTTCTTGCAACGGTACACCGACAAAAATTCCAATTTAGGTAAGGTGGTTGCGTGGAAGCCCTCACCAAATACATATTCCAATTCATTACATCCACTCAATGTCAAATCTTGAAGATGGACAAGGTTCAAAATATGTGAAGGAGCTCTCCATATCAACCACACCTCTGACAGACTCCCTAAACTCAATATTTCCAGTTTTGAACCCAGCAGCTGCATATACACAGCCAATAAGAAAAACAAGTCCGATAAGATTCAATTAATTACTACCAATAATCTTTAAAAACATTATGTGCTATAACCACCCTTTTTATGTTTCCATTTGAAATTTTCAATTCAATAACATGTAAACAATTCTTTCTTATTCTTCTAACAAAATTGACTGGTAGAAATTCTCATTTTACTTCACACAAAAATTTATGTTTGAAATAAAAAATCGATCAATAAGCAATCATGATTTCAAATAGTTTGCCAAAGCAACAAAAAAAAAATTGAATAATCATGTTGTACATAACTAAAAAATCATTATTGGATGTGTCTATGTATGAGCAATGTAAAATGCTAAATTCTTTGATAAAACTTATCCTTTAACAAAATTTATATATTCAGATTCTCGTTTGTCAATAAAATTATAATTTTAATCTAGAATCAAAACTCGATAATTCAACTGTTATTTTTTGGGAAAATGTCAGCTAGGTCCCAAGTTAGGAAAATAATACCACAAAAGTCCCTTTAAAAAATCAACTGTCAGAAAAGTCCCTAGGGACTTTTCTGACATGAATTCCCAATGACCATTTACCATAATACCCCCAAGCAATTTAAACACTGTCATTGGTTACAGCATGTTATGCTATATTTACAACTTCGTAAGTCATATTAACAACATAGTAAGTTACGTTAACAACATGTATATAAAATGCGTGATTGTGTTGCGTTTACAACCTCTTCAGTTACGTTTACAACTCATTAAATATAACGTAACATGTTGTAAACGTAACTGACTATGTTATTAATATGACTTACAATGTTGTAAACATAGCATAACATGTTGTAACCAATGTCAGTGGTTAAATTGGTTGAGGGGTATTTTGGTAAATGGTCATTGGGAATTCATGTCAAAAAAGTCCCTAGGGACTTTTCTGACAGTTGACTTTTTAAAGGGATTTTTGTGGTATTTTTTCCCTAGCTTGGGATCTAACTGACATTTTCCCTTATTTTTTCACACAGTTTCTTATAAAAATTGTTGGAAATCTGCCTATAATCATTTCAGCACTACATCCCATGTTCTTATCATCATACCACTGAGTTCACCTTTACTTTAGGAAATATTGTTTATTTGAATGTTCATTATTCTCACATTGTTGTCCAGCGAGAATGATTCTGTTTCTAGCCTATATAAACTAGTGTAATCCTTCAATATGAATAAGAGTGTGTGATTTATCATTAAGATCACAATACCAACAATATGGTATCAGAGAGCCAGAAATGCGAAACCGAGAATGAGAGTGAGGCTGAGCAGCGACAGTGAGCGCGCGGAGAGAGGGAGAGAGAAGGACCAGATCGGATTCTCAGATCTGGAGTCTGAGGGCGCGTGTAGTGACACCGCCACCACAGGGAGCACCGCACGGCGCCGACCGGTCGATCCCAGAAAGATGACAGCGATTGGAGCGGGGCGTGAACCTCACGCGCCACCACAGTGACGACGCGTGAGCCCCACGCGCCGCCGTCCAGAGGCTTTCCGGCGAGAATTTTTTCCAGAACTATGAACCCGTCCGAATTTCCTCCCCTTTTCGGTTCTGTCCCTAGAAACTCATCTAAAAACGATCTTTACCCTATTGCACTCATGTCCGGTACCAATTCTACCACTTCTTCTTCTTCTTCTTCTTCTTCTTCTTCTTCTTCTTCTTCTTCTTCTTCTTCTTCTTCCACCATCAACAGCACCCTCATGGGATCAGAATTTCCAGAACCTCAGAGTATGGTCATCAACCATAGGTTTAATGGAAAGAATTACCTCCAATGGTCCCAGAGTGTGTTAAGGTATATCCGTGGAAAGCGAAAGGAGAAATATATCAATGGGGCTGCACCACAACCAGCTCCGGATGACTCAACCTTTGAAACTTGGTTTGCTGAAAATAACCAAGTTATGACGTGGTTATGTAACTCTATGAATGCTGACATCAGTGAAGGCTACCTCCTGGCAAACACTGCAAAAGAGATTTGGGATGCAGCTAGAAGAACTTATTCCTCTCTTGATAACACTGCTGCCTTGATTCATCTGAAGCGTCAACTTAGAGATTTAAGACAAGGTACATTGACAGTTACTGATTACTATAATGCATTAATCAAACTCTGGCAACAACAGGACTTGTTTGAAGTGCACGCTTGGAAAAATCTGGAAGATGCTCAGTTATATAAGAAGATTGTAGAAGAAGGGAGAGTTTATGATTTTCTTCTCGGACTCAATGATTCGTTTGAGGACATACGAGGCAGAATAATGGGAATAAAACCTCTGCCACACCTCTTTGATGTCGTTAATCATGTACAGTTTGAAGAAAGTCGAAAACTCTTGAATCGCAGCAGCCCAAATCTTATTGAGAGTTCAGCACTTACAGTACGAGGACCACAGGAGGAACGGAAAACCAAATGGTGCAATTATTGCAAAAAGAAGGGCCACTTCAAGGAGGAATGTTGGAAACTGCACGGCAAACCATCCACTAGCAAACCACAGGGTCATCTCACCTCCACTGAACAGAAGACTGAGGATACTACTTCACTAAGTCCAGACGAGCTGCAGATGCTACGTCGGATACTTGAAAAACAGAATAAGTCCAACTCTTTGCCGAGAGTTAATCTTGCCCAATCAGGTAATTCTATCATAGCCCTCAATAATATACGGACCAGTGATGATGCATGGATAGTTGATTCAGGAGCCACTGATCATATGACGGGTAATCGAACTTTATTTACAACTCTTAAACTTTGTCCGGAGTCCCTTCGTGTCAAAGTTGCTAATGGGGTATTTACTGAAGTTGAAGGAATTGGCACCATTACACTATCCAATTCACTCCGCATGCATCATGTTCTATTTGTCCCAGCGCTTACTTGTAACTTAATTTCTGTGAGCAAGTTAACTAAAGGACATATATGCCGAGTGATATTTGATGGTGATTTGTGTCTATTTCAGGATTTACACTCGGGGAAGACGATTGGGACTTCTAAAGAGTGGGATGGACTTTTCTACCTGGAGAGATCGAAGATGGCGAATAAAGCAAAATGGAATGCTCAACATGCCCTAGTCAGCTCAAGTTCTCAAGACAAAAATGTACTCTTATGGCATTGTCGTTCAGGATATCCTAGTTTTGATTATATGAGATATGTGTTTCCGAGTTTATTCAATAAAGATGCTGTTCCTTTTCACTGTGAAACGTGTCAATTGGCTAAACAAACCCGATCCTCCTATCCAAAACAACCCTACCAACCCACTGCTCCTTTCCAGCTCATCCATAGTGACATTTGGGGACCAGCCAGAACAACCACCAAGAAAAATGAAAAATGGTTCGTCACGTTCATTGATGATCACACCAGACTCACATGGGTTTACTTGTTGAAAGAAAAGTCTGAGGTAGCTCAAATTTTCCAAAACTTTCACAAATTTGTCCAGACCCAATTCCAATCATCTATCAAAGTGCTTCGCAGTGATAATGGTCGAGAATACCTCAGTCATACTTTTAAGGAATTCCTTGATCAGCAAGGAATTCACCATCAAACCTCCTGTCCTTACACCCCTCAACAAAATGGGGTTGCCGAACGAAAGAATCGTCATTTGTTGGAGGTTACCCGAACACTGTTGATGGAAAGAAATGTACCTACGACCTTCTGGGGAGATGCAGTTCTAACTGCGGCCTATCTCATCAACCGAATGCCTTCCAAAATCCTCAACTATGCCACCCCTATCCAAACCCTTCTTAGCACCTTTCCCAATTGCCCTCTCATTAATTCCTTACCTCCAAAAGTGTTCGGGTGTGTTGTCTTTGTCCATGCCTCTGATGGAAGTAAGTTTGATGCCCGGTCCCGGAAATGCATCTTCCTGGGCTACTCCTCCACCCAAAAAGGGTACAAGTGTTATTGTCCGACTTCCAAGAAGTTGTATGTCTCAAAAGACACTGTGTTCTATGAGGAGGACGCTTACTACCCGAAATTACCCATTCAGGGGGAGTACTCAAATATTGAATGGCTAATTTCACATGAATCAACTTCCAAAGCCACTGACACACTACCTATTAACCCAGAAATCCTTGATACCTCACCTTACTTTCTTGAAGCCAATGATACCCTGCCAGAAAATCCTGAGCCCTTACCTTCTACACCTCCTAACACCAATCCTAATAATGCGGAAACACAGGTTGAAATCATGACTAGGATGGATGCAGAAGATGGATCAGAGGGAGATGCTAGGCAACAATCTCAGGAGACAGATAGAAACGTCAATCCCACTCTAAGGAACAACCATGAATCTGACTTGAGAGTAGATCCTGAAGAGATAGGATGGCCTATTGCACTAAGAAAAGGGGTAAGATCTTGTACTCAGCATCCAATTCAACGGTTTGTTTCATATGGTAACCTATCTGTCAAGATGCAGAGTTTCGTTGTCAATAGCGCACAGATTGCAATTCCTAACACCTTCCAGCAAGCTATGGCTGACCCAAAATGGAAACAGGCCGTGGAAGAAGAGTTAAAAGCACTTGAGGAAAGTAAAACATGGGAAATCATTCCTTGTCCTCCTGGAAAGAAATCTGTCGGGTGTAAGTGGATCTTTACCTTGAAGATCAATCCTGATGGCAGCATCAACAAGTACAAAGCAAGACTAGTTGCGAAAGGGTATACACAAACCTATGGAATAGATTACGAGGAGACCTTTGCCCCAGTAGCCAAATTCAACACAATCCAAATACTGTTGTCAATAGCTGCTAACTTAGATTGGTCACTACATCAGTTAGACGTCAAGAACGCTTTTCTGAATGGTGACTTGGACGAAGAGGTCTATATGGAAGTTCCAGACGGAGTCCTAGCTGCAAATGGGTCAGTCTGCAAACTCAACAAGGCAGTATATGGACTGAAACAATCTCCAAGGGTATGGTTTGGCCGCTTCAACAAAGCAATAAAGAAACTTGGGTACAGTCAGGGGCAAGCAGACGATACATTGTTTATCAAGCATGATGAGGAAAGAGTCACTATCCTGATCGTCTACGTGGATGATATAGTCATTACTGGAAATGACGAAAGTTCTATTGTCCAGCTAAAAAGGGATTTGTCCACTGAATTCCAGGTTAAAGATCTCGGCCAAATGAGATACTTCTTGGGTATGGAAGTGGCAAGAACAAAGAAGGGCATCAATGTATCCCAGCGGAAGTATACCCTAGATCTGTTGCATGAGACGGGAATGTTAGGGGCACAACCCGAGGGAACACCGATGGAAGAAGGTTGTCGTCTAGAAATTAAAGAAAATGGTGTCCCAGTTGACTCTGAACAGTATCGAAGACTTGTAGGGAAGCTGATATACCTGACCCACACACGCCCAGATATCAGCTATGCTGTCGGAATAGTAAGTCAATTCATGCATCAACCACAAGAAGAACACATGACAGCTGTCTACAGAATCTTGAGTTATCTGAAATTCAATCCAGGAAGAGGAATCTTCTTCAAGAAGTGCACGGCCAGAAACTTAGAGATCTACACTGATGCAGACCATGCAAAAGTTAGAGAAACCAGAAGGTCGACAGGAGGATACTGTACATATGTGTGGGGAAATCTAGTGACATGGAGAAGCAAGAGGCAAACTGTTGTGTCAAAGAGCAGTACAGAAGCTGAATTGAGAGCTGTGAATGACGGAACATGTGAGGGACTCTGGGTTATCCGGTTACTAAAGGAATTGGGAACTCCGTATGAGGGTCCAATGCAAGTTTGGTGCGACAACAAATCTAGCATTGAGATGACGAAAAACCCTGTTTATCATGATCGAACAAAACATGTTGAGGTAGACAGGCACTTTATTAAAGAGAAGGTTGAAGCAGGCATTATGAAATTGTCCTATATACGGTCTGAAGAACAAATTGCAGATGTAATGACCAAACCACTGGGCAGATCTAAATTTGAAAAGTTTCGATGCAAGCTGGGAATGGTTGATATATACTCTCCAGCTTGAGGGGGAGTGTTGGAAATCTGCCTATAATCATTTCAGCACTACATCCCATGTTCTTATCATCATACCACTGAGTTCACCTTTACTTTAGGAAATATTGTTTATTTGAATGTTCATTATTCTCACATTGTTGTCCAGCGAGAATGATTCTGTTTCTAGCCTATATAAACTAGTGTAATCCTTCAATATGAATAAGAGTGTGTGATTTATCATTAAGATCACAATACCAACAATAAAAATAGAATACTATTATATGTATTTAAGCCATATAAAGATTTAAAAATCAGGGAAATGGGCACATATTTTAAAACAGCCATATAAATGTTACACACACACACACACACACACACACACACACACACACACAACGTTAATAGTTTTTAGGATTTTGAAACTCAAATTCGATTAGTGTAAAATGAAGTGAAATGGTTCATCTCAAGATCTAATTATTTTTTTCAAATCAATAGCAAAGTAATGAAAAACAGAATGGGGATTAAATGTGATGAGACAATAATGATTGAAGAGTCAATGTAAATATGGTTGAACCAGCTCAACCTAATCATGATTAAAATAATATAATTCAATTAAAATATACAAAAATATTCAATTAGAACCATGAAAAGAGTAACATTCAAATAATAAAAATGCCTTGATCTACAAGTAAATGGAATATTTATGAATAAACCACACATAATCCAATAAAATAGAATTACTAAAGAACATATGACGGACAGCTATTTTTTGACTAAAAAATGATGACATTTAATTTTCAGGCTCAATAAATGAAGAAAAAATATAAAATCCAATTGGGTCAATTTGTACAAAACTCTAAATCAGATCAGCTAGGAGATTAGCTCACTTCACTGGTTGCGGTTTCATACACAACTTAAAAAATCAAGAGAAGACTTGGGGTGTGTTTGGATTTGCCATGATAAAAGTGATTTTTTTTTCGATCTAACTTTTGCAAATTTAACATAGGGTAAAAGTTAGTTTGTGTAATGTGATTTATGTTTGGATTGACTTTTGTAAAAAAAAGTCAGTTTGACAAATTGAAATTTGTTTGGATAAGTAATGGAAAAGTTAGTTTAAATGTAAAAATGACAGAAAAGAACATGAATTTTATTAAATATATATAATTTGATAATTGAAATATTATTGAGAAAAATTTATAAATACTAAGAAACAATTAATTAGATATGTTTAATAGATAAAAGTTTATATAAAATACATATAATGAGAATTTCAAGTTTTTTAACTAAAAAATATTATATTATTAAAATTAGAATTAAATTTTTTACCAACTTTTTTCCAATAAATACTTTTTTTACCAACTTAAATTTTAATATTATATGTCTCTTGCTTACATTAAAATTTACAATTTTATTTTTGAAAAAAAAAAATTAATTTTTATTAGAGAACATTACTTTTATTAAAATTATAATTAATAAACAGTACAAATTAAATCCTATAATTATGATGTTAATTTGGCTTACTTTTATTTTTTTATTCGTTTTATTTTATTATTGATGAATTAAAAAATATGATAAAGGCATTAGTGACACCACCTGTATAAAGTGATAAAAAGAATGAAGGGAGAATTGGTCATTACGCGTGGCAGTGAAGCGTAGCCTGAAGCCTGATTACTCATGTTGCCTGTCCTAACACAGATAAGCCAAAGGTTGTTTTTTCCTTCTTACAGTGGAAAATCCACTACGTGATCCCAAACACATTTAATTGTGTGGATGTGAGACTCCTATTGATTCGAAGCACAAATAACTGAGTTGCAATTATAAAAAACAGGAAAATTAAATTAAAGAAAGCAAAATGATTAGTAAAGATGTGTGAGCACCTGGGGAAGGCTGTCGTTGGACAAGGATAAACCCTGACAAAAATCCTTGAGGCTTGGCACTTCTTTTAAAGTTAGCCTTCTCAAGTCGGGTAATATATTCTCTGAAAGATTATTCAAATCTATGGCCACTGAAAACAGACATTTCAACTTCTTGCATCTCCAAACATTAAGCCTTTGCAGATTTGGAAAACATATTTTTGGGGATTGAGCATTTGGTGGACCTTGATGCTCCTCTCCCACCTCTGTACCAGACATTATTTCCTCCAATTCATTGCAATCTGATATTGCAAGATGTTCCAATAGTGGTATGCTTTTAAGAATTACAGGGGAGAAAATAGTTCTCAAATTGTTGCACCCACTCACTTGGAATTGTTTAAGATTTTGGAGGCTCAGTATTCCCATTGGACCACTCCAAACCAACTTTAGCTCAAGTAGATTATTCAATTCTATAGTGTTTAAGGGTGGGATTAATTGGTTCTGGGAATTCCTTTTAGTAAGATCTTCCCTTTCAAAGGCAAATAGAATATCTTCTACGCTACAATTGTCAATCTCAAGTTGCTTTAGATTGAGAAACAATAGTGAAGCTGAAGCCCTACTATACTGATTCTCCTGAAACAATAACATTTGGAAAATCAAAATAATATACTCAACTCAATTTTTGCGTTATAAACATTATAAATAATTAAGATAGAGGGCACATGGAAATGCGTACCATATTTGTATTTGAACTAGTTCTGACGTTAACACATGAGGCGCTGAATTTGGGACATTCTTTCCAATGCAATTCTCTCAAACATGGGCAACTTGAATGAAAGTTTTCTGGGAAAATGCTGAGCAAATTTTTCAAGCCCTTAAGTTGGAGTGATCTCAAAACAGGAAGCTTGATCTGAACACCTTGATGCATATCTTCATGCTGACCAAAAGCATATTTTACTAGAGAAGCCCCAACAATGTGCACCTCCTCCAATTGCTCAAGGCCTTGAACACAAGAGTTTGAGAATACATATTGCAACTTATCGCAATCAATTATGGTCAAGCTTTTCAATTTTGAGAATACCAAATATGCATTGTTTGAAGTTGAAATTATTTCATTGTTTGAACCATCACCATCCTCCTCTATCATATTCAACAATTCACAACAACCTATTATAGTTAGCTTCTGCAGCAACAACAAGGCTCTGGCAACACTCTTTGGTAATAATGATGTCAACAAAGGACAATGAGCTATATGTAGTTCTTGTAATTTCTCGAAGAAGCGAAGCAAAGGTGGACCATGCCAAATTTCTTTCAGATTGGCCAAATACTCCAACTTTAACTTGATTAACTTTGGGAAGAACAAAGTTTCTACTTGTAACAAATCAATGTGTTGAGAAGTTGCATCTGCAAGGCATTCCAAATCTGAACAAGAATGGAGCCACAAGCTAGTCAACTCATTTGTCCCTCCTACAACTCGAACAATGTCTGGTACAATATTTTTGCAACCTCCATTAAATCTATGCAAACAAACAGCTTCTGCTTGTTGCAATAGATACTTAATAAAGGGACTTAGAGTAGAGATTTTGAACCCTCCCAAGCACAAAGATTTGCAGCGAAAATCCATTGAATCTATAACAAGATAAAATTTGGAATCAAAGTTCCCAATTTTAACTTCATATCTCTTCAATCTAGGGAAAGTAGCATTATTTGAAAAACATTGGTCAAGATTTAAAGTTGTTCTACTGAGTTGGATTCGTGAAGCATATAACTCCTGTAGATGTATACATCTTTCTATTACCTTAAAACTTTGCTCTTTGATCTGAGATGTATGTAACAGCTTCAATTTATTCAACTCTTCCAATCCTTGTGGCAGATGTTTAAATGAACTATATTGCAAGTCAAGAACTTCAAGTCCCTTGAGGCATAACACCCACGACAAATCATCACCTAACTGACAACTTTGCAAACGTAGAGTTCGTAGATTAGGTAGCAAATTCATAATGTGTGGCAATAACGACTTGAGGACTGCTGGTTTGTAATATACAGAGTCAATTTGCATAACTTTGAGTGCTCCCATACTTTTGAAATTCGCTTCTGATAATTCACATTCACCTATATTTTTTAGCAGCAAAATCTCAAGTTTTGGAGCATCAAATTGTTGAGGAAATTGAGATGTTTGATTGCACCAAGAAGTGAATGCATAACAATCTTTTATGAACCCATCTACTGCCACTATATCTTTCCCCAGATTCACTATAACATTGTGGTTCTCTTGATATGATATCCACAATGCTACATCACGAACTGTGTCATGCATTATCAAGTGGTCTTTCCTTTTTTCAGAACGCATTAGCAAACAAGAATCTACAAGATGATTTATAGATGCGCTCACTTTGTTTCTTGCATCTTCAAGTGTGCCTAATTCTTCACACATGCCCAAACCTATTGTGATTCTGAACAATTCTTCAACAGAGATATTTGCATCTTCTGGATACATGCAACACATCAGAAAGAGTGACTTGGCTTCCTTCCTCCTCAAATAATCGTAACTCAACCGAAGACAAGAAAAAGCATCTCTGACGCCTAGTTCCACATCGATTGGTTTTGAATCCCTCAATCTTTGTAATGCCTCATTCCATTCTTCTATAGACTTTCCTCTCAAAGAGGCTCCTACGGCCTGAATTGCGATAGGAAGTCCTTTACATTCACTAACGATTCCTTGTGCCACACTGGCTAATGATTCGTCTACATTACGAGCATGTTTTTGGAACAATGTCGAAGATTCGTCTTCAGATAAAAGATGCAAAGGAATCTTACTTTCACAATCCATCAAATTGCATACTTGTTGGCGTCGGGTGGTAAGGAGGATCTTGCAACCACCATAATCTCCAAAAGGGATACGAACATCGTTCAGATTCATCATAGCCCACACATCATCCAATATCATGAGTATCCTTTCCCCACTACTCAATCTCATGAACAAACGTCTCACTCTTCCAGCTTCACTTTGTTCATCAAATCTTAAACCTAAGAAATCAGCAATTTCATTTTGAATCTTTCCGACGTCTGGATTTTGGGACACAGTTGTAAATATGACTCGATCAAAGAGTTTTAATTCCTTGGCTCTTTTGCCTACTTCTTTTACCAAGGTTGTTTTACCAGAACCCCCCATTCCATACAATCCAACCATGTGAATACCATCATCTTGGAGAGCTGCCAATAATTGATCTGAAGCCAGCTTTGTAGACTGGAAATACACAAAATTTCCAGAAGAAAAATACTCTATATCTGGAATTGTGGTAGTTATAGAAACATGGTTAAATTCACTCCTTTGATTGAGATTCTTTGTTGTCTCTATCATCTCTGCCATTTGTCTACACAAACGATATCTCCTCCAAGTAGGACACCTTCCCTGAAAGCAACTATTGCTTTCCTTCAGTTGCTGCTCCAATTTCTGCAACTCATCTATATGACTTTTTACTTCACCTAACCACTTATCAACAGCATCATTAATTTTTTCAGTTCTGTTAAGTGCTTCCCGAACATGTTTTTGAACTCCATCTTGTGTTGATGCAAGCTTCTGCTTTTCAGTTTCAAGAGTTTTTGTGATGTTGCTTGCACAAAACAAATATTGACCTTGACGTACCAATGGATCTGCCAAATATTCTGCGAGTTTGGCAATAACAGCTACTACAATCTCTGCCATTTAAGCCAAAACTGTGTACCTGAAAGAGATCAAAGTGGTTCAAAACCCATCTTTATGAGTTGTCGGACTAAATGAGTTCTGGGTAAATTAATCTTATGCAAAATATAATTAATGGCAAGATTTTCTTATATAAAAATAATACAAAAATATGCTTGCGTTCATATAAAATTGATAAATGAAATAACCAATGGGAGTTGGTCCAAGTGATAAGCGGCTTGGTTCCGCTTAAGCAAGGTTTCGGATTCGAGCCTTGTGTATGCAGAAAATTCTCATTGGGAGATTCTCCCACCATAGCCAGGTGCGCGACGCGGGTCGGATCCGGATGTAGTCGAGGCAAAGCTCCGGTGAACCGGGTGGGCAACAAAAAAAAATTGATAAATGAAATAGGTTCATGAAAAATTACAGAGAAATACTTATATACTCCAGGTGTACTACGTCATCTAAACTTTGTCCAATAAAAATATAACAACTTAGATCATTTTAATCATGGTTGCTATATCGATCATCTAAAAAAAATCGCTTTTATTTATTTTTAAGAAAAAGAAGTTCATCATTTTGTTTTAGTTTTATTTCAAATTAATATATGCATTTTTCTTGAAAACAAATTAAAATGTGAATTTTTTCAAATGAGTCACATGGCAACTGGGATTAAAATAATCTGAGTTGTTATGTTTTTATCAAGGTTCTGAAATTCGGACCGGTCACTAAACCAACCGGGGTACTGAGTCAAGGGTTAGGTCAAACCGGAGTCAGACAGGAGTTAACCTGGGGCCAAACCGGTGAGAAATTAAAGATTTTAGGGTTATTAATATGAAATTCTAAAGAAACTAAAAAAATTGATTTTTGAAGGGGAAAAAAATAGTGAACCGGGTTGACACCCAGACCAAACCGGTTTACCGACCGGTTCGCTGGTTTTTGGGGAGAACTGGTTGGTGCGCTCCGAATTTTAAAACCCTGATTTTTATTAGGCAAAGTTTAGATAACGTGACATTCTTAGAGTATGCAAGTATTTCTCAAAATTAAATTGCTATTTGTTTGTGGTTGGGTCTCGGTACTTTCGCCATGCCTCACAGAATCTAATAATCTTATGATAATATATGAGACCCAAGCTCACGTTTATAATAGCATTGATGAAAAAATGTCCTAGTCCGCGAAAGTGTATCTTTTTATGTTTTAGTGCTCATTTGGAATAGCTTATTTTTGGGTAATAAGTGCTTATAAATCGTGATTTACGGTATACGAGGTAAGTATATGAGAGGAGTTTTGTCTCGACTTATGTAATAAGTGCTTATTTCCCAGAAATAAGCTATTCCAAACACTCAATTTATCGGTTTCATTTTAGTTCTTTAATTTTATAAAATATTTTATTATTTTTCTAATATTAATAATCTAACACGGTTAGTTTAGTTAATAAAAATTTCGGCGTTGTAAATTTAAAGGGGATAAAACATTGTCAAATGATAAAATAATAAGTTTACATTTTAAAAAATAAATAATATGAATGGAAAAAAAATAATATTTAATAGTAATAATAGTAAGTTTTAAGAACTAATTAAAGAGAAGCTTCATAAAATTAACAGTTCAAACTAAATTTTAACAGTGTTAGAAGACCAAACTACACACTTATGCTAGTCGCTTTCTCATTTTTATTACAAAATTTGTTATTGTTATGTTGTAATTTTTTTTATAACACTTTTTACTCTCAATAAAAGCACAACTCTATAATAAAATAAGAAATATTTTTAAAACATTATATTACAACCGTCAAATATTTAGAAATACGTAATTGTCATAATAGAAAAACCGTCAAGTAAAATATAACCTAGCGACCCATTTAAATCGGAAGGCTCAACATTTTGATGGTTGTGGTGTAAGTATTGTCAAATATATAGTACCCAATATCTGAAAATTAAGAACCATCAAATTTTTGTTCAAAGAATATGTTACGAGTCCTTATTTGACGGTTTGTAACAGTTAAGTATAGGCAAAAAAAAAAACTTAAAAGGCTAATAATTAGTGGGCTTTCCACATTTATGTGAATATGGGTCGCTTTATTATCTTATTAATATTTGCTGCAGGCAGTCCATTAGACTCAAGCATGCAAAAACAAGTAATACACTTCATGAGAAAAATACGATTTTTAGTGTCGGTATTATTGTGTTAGAATAAAAATTTTATATACTAACTTATGAGTTGAAACTTTGAAACATATTTAACATAATCCACATTCCCTGTTCATTTAAAAGACGAGCAAGGAATGTTCATCCCCAAATAAAAGGGGTTTTTATTTTCGAAAAAATACTTCATGCACTAAAAATTGATTAAGTTAAGATACTGGGTGTTAAAAAAATATTTCAGATATAGGGTACTAATGGAAAAATATTTCAAGATGCTGGTATTGCAGGAAAAATATTTCAAGATGCAGGACCAGAAATTAATTAATTTACGATACCGGGTGATAAAAATATTTCAAGATGCAGCATACAATTTAATCCAAATAAATAAGAATATATAAAAAAAATTTAAAAAAGTTAAAAAAAATGGTCTCTACCCAAAATTGGCAGGATGAGCATGCCGTGCTCATCATGGACCCATTTAACATTAAGCAAAAAAGTAAATAACAAAAGAAATTGATGAATCCAATATGTGAAATCTCTCAGATGCCGCAATCGTAGGCCTGTAAGCAAAACCCATATGAATATGTAATTTTGCAATGGAAATCTGAAGTATATGACGGCAGCTGAGACTAAATGCAGGAATATAATTATATATATATATATATATCAAACTACGTAAGTAGCCTTTGGATAGAGAATTCAAAAAGGGTTAGAAAACAAGAGAACAAGAGGAAGTAACCAAGCGATGGAAGGCGTAGGAGCAAAGGAAGGGCCGTGTTGCGAGGAATATAAGAAAGTTTGGTCTGTGTTGCGGCAAGAATGGATAAGCCTTCAAGTTTCTTTGTTTTTGATCTTGGTGTCATCAGCCAATAAGTGCGATCACTGTTTGGACTTCGATTCGTTAAATTACTATGGTTTACATCTACTTCACCAATAATTTGAATAAATTAAGAAAATTAGTTAAATATGTTATTTGTAAAAATGCATACTGGTTCTCATAACATACCTTTTTAAATAATTTGTATTGAAATTATCTCTTGATACAAATATCTTAACATGTAGTAATTTTGTTAAATTTACTCAAATGTCTATTATAAACCTGCAGGAAAAACAGGTAGATCTCGCAACAAAAAAGAGATGGACATTTAGGTCAATTTAATGGATAGATGAAAAAGTGTCCTAGTCTGCGAAAGTGTATCTTTTATGTTTTGATTCATTGGTTTGACGTTAAGTTCTTTAATTTTATAAAATATTTTATTATTTTTCTGATATTAATAATCTAACACTGTTAGTTTATTTAATAAAAATTTTGATACTGTAAATTTAAAGGGGATAAAACATTGTCAAATGATGATATAATAATTTTAATTTTTTTTAAAAAATAAATAATATGACTGACAAAAAAATCAATATTTGAGACTAATAATAGTAAGATTTAAGAACTAATTAAAGAGAAGCTTTATAAAATTAAAAGGTCAAACCAAAATTTAATAATGTTAGAAGACCAAACTACAACTTATGCTAGCCGACGAAACTACAACTTATGCTAGTCACTTTCTCATTTTTATTACAAAATCTGTTATTGCTCTGGTTTAAGCTTAGAAATTTCGTTCAGAATAGACTTGAAAAGCTTCTATGGATAATGTGGTTTAGTCTGGGTATCTACCGATTGAGGTTCTAATGTGGTCAGTAAGACTGAGAAATGCCGAAAAGATGACCTTGACATGATAAGATTTGTAGTTATCTTGGACTGAGTCTCAGGGTTCCTCAGGAGGAGACTCACCCCCATGATATCAGAGCCTTATACTTTATGAGACAGATAAGTCATATACATTTCGTTTGGAATAGCTTATTTTTGGGTAATAAGTGCTTATAAATCGTGAATCACAGTATACGAGGTAAGTATGTGAGAGGAGTTTTATCTCGGCTTACGTAATAAGGACTTATTGTCCAAAAATAAGCCCAACCAAATAGTTAGAGAAAGTGAGTAGGAAGATTTTATAAACATGAGTGAAACCTCCACCTCCTCTGAACCTGTTCGTCTTTCATTTGCCTTTTCCCTTGATAGAATTCCTTCATCCCTTCGTCATACCCTATCCAGAAAAATAGATATTGCTGAGTTTGCCCACATCCCAGATGATGCCCGCATCACCTCAACGGAATTACCCTTGTTTAGCCCATACTTCCTTTATCACCGACAAAGATCCATAACCAGGTCCATTCGCAATATCATCAGTAGATCCCCTCCACCTATAAAAGATATAGTCCAGAGCTCTGCCTTAAATCAGTGCAGTTTACGTGCTACCACTGTAGAACAGTATGTCACCCTTGAAATCCCACGATCCATAATTGACTATTACCTTAACCAAGGATATACCCAACTTCACATTAGCGCCATCCTTCTTATCTTGACTCTTCACGGACAAAAAGGTATCCCTGCTATAGCCAGGGTAGCCCTTCTTCATACTACCCACAAATCATATCAGAATGCTTTGATTGGTGTTCTTCTTACCACTCTCAGCGATGGTAGTGTTATCATGACCATAGCTCCTAATTTCAATATCAAGCTCTCCGATAGAACAGCTTCTCAGCAGGTTAAAGTTCAGATCCAGATCACTGGTGTAGATCAAGACCCAGCAGCTACGATGGCCACTCTTCACCAGATGATTTATAGAGTCTATAAAAGCTCCTTGAACCTCCATTTCCCCAACTCCACCAATGATACTCTCTACATGTTCACTGATAGGATCATGGCCCAGCCATTATCAATATCCCTAAACAGATCCTAATGGAAGAACTTGCACAAATCATCCCTCTTGAATGGATAAACAACTATGAAAAGCAATTTCATTCCACTCCAGTGGATGTTCATACCACTGCTTCACCTCTCCAATAAAGGATGCCTGATGGGACAGTCAAATCCATTTTCCAGAGACTAGGAACTAAAGGATCATTTCCACCAAGCAAAACAATTGTTACAATCTCTCCTGGCTATGAAAGTGAAGAACGACCTCCAGTTGATCATTTCACAAAGGAAGGCAAGATAGTCTTTATTTCCCAAGTCAATGGACATTTCACTTAGGACTTGGATTACCATGTGCGGGCCAGATTGTGACTGCCAGTACCCTGACTTTTGGGATCCCTCAAATGATAAGGATCTTGGCTCCAAAAAGAGTAAAAAGAAAAAGAAAAAACTACAGACTACTCCCTGTTCTCAACTTAAACATCGGAAGAATGATAAAGGTGATCAAGCTCCTAAGCCGAGAGTTAGCAAACCAGTTCCAGAGGTTCCTACTAGGGACTTAACCATTCAAGATTTACTGAAGGAACTAGGACATGATGAATCGTACATAGCTATCAAGATTTACTAGGGACTTAACCATTCAACATCTGACGGTGTTCGACGGCAGATAGTTCCTCTCAGGAGTTATCTTGAATGAATCGTACACAGCTATGTAAAGTTTTTGGCTTTATTATGTTCTTATTTGCAGGCAGTCCGACTCAAGCAAGCTAGTGATATTGGGAAAACACAAATTTTAGTGTTGCTATTATTGTGTTAGAACAAAAATGTTACATACTAAGGGATTTGTATTAGTGTTCATGACTGCGATGAGATATAAACCATTTAAAATTTAATCTAAATAGTCTAAATTTAAAATTTTGATTTTTGATTTTTTAAATGAAAAATTTATTTCTATGTAAAGTGATAGTAATAAGAGAATTTTTATTTTAAATTTTACATATATTAAAAAAATTATTTGAAATATAAAAATTAAATTAAAACTGGACTGTTCAAAACCAATTCAATAATGTATATCGGTGATGAGCACATTTCTACTCATCAAGGTGATGAGCAGAAAAATGTAAATGTGCTAAAACATAACATGAAAAATATAAAGCTAATAATAGAAGAAAGCACTAACCTCAGGTATATATGATAAAGATGACAAAGAGACTAAGCAAAGCCGCTGGAGCAATTCATGAATCCAATATCTGAACTCTCTCTGAGGTCGCAAAGTGAAGCCGGTAAGCAAAACTCAGATGGATGAATAATTTTGCAATGGAAATCTATGAACTTGAATATCCTAAATACACCAACATATCAAATCAAGTAGCTACCCTTGAGATAGAAAATTAAAAAGGGGTTAGAAAACACACAAGAGAACAAATGGAAATGGAACTAACAAGGCGATGGAAGGAAGAGCAACCGAAGCAGCCCAGTGGTGCTGTAACTGTGGAAGGGAGTATGAGCAAAAGCTTGGCCAGAGTCGCTTTATGCAAACTGCAAAGACTGAATAAAGCCTTCAAGTTTCGTTCTTTTTGATTTTGGGGTCACCAATAATTACCATCGGTCGTTGTTGGACAGTGACTGGCACTCCTGTAAGAGGGTAGGCTCATAATGCTCTTTCAAATCAAATCACGGGCCCTTTGGTGGTTTGCTTTCCAGCAACGAGTGTACCATGCGGTGAATTATGAATGGCTGTATGGGTCCTCTATGTCTGCATTGAAGTTTAGGTTTGTCGCGTCCACAAAGTAAAGTCATAATAGGATATGGCGTCCCACGGTCCCTCTTTGCTGTACTTGTATTAATTGGGGTCAATTAGACATATATTATTAATAAATTAGTAAAATGATAAATTAATAATATGATAGGAATATAAGATTTTGAAGTTTGGGTATTGACAATTTAAATATATGACTTAGAAACTTAGATATAGATGACAACTTGAGTTTTCCCAATTGTCATCGTGTATACTAAAATTATTAATTGCTATTCTTAATTTATCATTGCATGTCAACCTCCAAACTTCAAAATCTCATATTCATCAAATTATCTATTTACTTTTTTTTTACTAGCTTAGTACATATTTTGGGTTCTTGTAATTCAAATATTATTTTTCTGTCACTTTTCTTATTCTTAAATTTTTAAATTCATAATACCAATAGTTTCTTAGGAAAAAAAAAAAAAAAACTGAAATTGTAAAATTTCAAATCAGAAATTTTTTAAAAAATGAGTTGTGAATTGTTTATCAAGTTTTGTCATTCTTTTATTAACTCTTAGTTACAAACTTGATTTGAGATTTTGTAATTTTAAAATTCTTTTTCTCTAATTTCTTTTAATTAAAATGTTAAAAAAAACTACTTAGAAAGAGACGAAGAACATAGAAGGACCAATAGGATTAAACCAGCAGGGTGATCTTCTGAACCCTGTCTAACTATTTGACAAAACTATCCAAATGGATAAACAGGCGAAGTTGGACCTAATTAGAATCCAATCATATTAACTAGAACCTCTATTTATAAAGAGATTAATCATAATATTAATAAATAAGATAAGATCTTAATCATAGTTTAATACCAATATCTATAAAATATATTTTTATATATATTAGGTCCACCACTATAAAAAAACTGTAAATTTTTGACGGAATTTGTCACGGAAACAATTTCCATGACAAATTCCTTCGACAATGATCCGTTGGAAACTTTTTTGACCAAAATTTCTGATGGAATTTTTTCCCTGACAACATTTGTTAAGGAATTAGTCACGGAAAATATTTCGTGACAAATTCCATTGGAAATTCCGCAACAAAAAATTTTGCCACCAAATTTTTGTGGGAAAATTTAAAAATTATTATTTTTTGATTATTTATTATTTTTAATTAAATTTTATTTTTAAAAATATTATTATAAAATTTATTAGTTATTAATTAATATTTTTAAATTTATTTTTAAATTATTATTTTCTAATTTATAAAATATTTTTAATTTCTAACCATAAGTTTTGGCCCCTATAAGGATAAAATGGTCATATAAAAATTTATTTATAAAAAATAAAATTTATTAGTTATTAATTAATATTAGTAAAAGAATATTAGTTAATAATTATTTATTAGTTATTAATTAATTTTAATAAATAAATTAATTTTAAAAATTAGACAAAAATATAGTCGTATGAAATTTATTTAAGATGTAAAATATTTTAATTTGAAGTTAATTTATATTAAAAAATTATAAGAATATATAAAATTATTTTATATTATTATTACATTTATATATAAGAAACAAATATATGTTTATAAATAATTGATTATATATAATTGTGTAATAATAAAACACCAAAGCAGTCGAACCCATCCGGTAAAGTATCACGTGCGTACAGTTGACGTTGTGGGTTTGAACCACAGGAGGGCAAGTTGAGTTGCATTTCAAAGAAAAAGAGGTTGCGACACATGGCAAAGTGAGGGTACGACACGTGGCAAATCTGGGTGCAGGCAACAAGGTGGAGGCTGCTAGAGTTGCCACTTGGCTTTTTAATGAGGTGGCAGCCGCCGAAGTTGGCACTTGGCTTTTTAAAATTTAAAAAATAAAAAATAAGTTTGCGACAGAAGTGAATTCTGTCAGAAATTGAGAGGGAATTTAGTTGAAAATTCTGTCGGAAATTTGTGACGGAATCTGAATTCCGTCGGAAATTAGTTTGTCACGCTATTATTAGGCTGACGCATATTTTTGGCACTTTAAATTTAAACGAGGCTCTATTTTAGTCATTTAAATTTTAAAAAATGTGTTTTTTGTTCTTTTAAATTAACAGCGTAAACTTCACTAACAAAAAATGGAACCTCAATATTTTTTGACTCGCCATTTTGACTAACCAAAAACACACTTTTAAAAATTAAATGACTAAAATAAAGCTTCTTCTAAATTTAAAAGGCCAAAAGTATACTTGAGCCTAAAAACTTATTAGGTTATTGTCAACAATAAAAATTTCAATGAAGAATTTTTTCCCCAATTTTCTTTATTTTTAGATAAAATATAATTATATATTTTTTATTTTGTTTATAATTCACTCTCTAACCACCAAATTATTTAAAAATATGACATTTAGAATGTATTTTTAATTTTAATTGAGTAAATATTTTTTAGTATATCTAGTGAAGGGTTTACAGAGAGGAGGGTGGGTGACTTTTTTATGTTAGGGGCGAGAGAGAGGCAAGTAGAATGAGGTAGGGCAGCATTATCTTTTTCCACACAAAACGACATCGCCTCAGGTAAAGGAGGGGCATGGGACCGGAACAGCCTCAGAGAGGGAAGCCCAGCGCCTTCCATCACACCCCAAATTTTAAAGTGATTTAATTTGTCGTTTGCTAATTGCTAGTTTATTTTCCAGCAAACACTGTAATACATATTATATTGAATTATGGATGGTTGGATTAGTCCTTCTTGTCTGCCTCTGAAGCTTTGATATGTCGCTTCCACAGGGTATCAAAGCATATATCTTAATTAAATTATAAAAAGGCTTAATTAATTTATCTCTGGGCTTTAGTGCTTGCCGGCTTGGTGCCAACTGCCAACTTGACATATGCATTATATGGTTTATTTTAATTAACACAACTAACTAATCAATTATAGCCTTCTGCATATATCTTCAGGTTTTTCACTTCTTTCATCTGCTTTTTCTTTCATTGTTGCAAAACACAACATTCATTCATTTTTCATTATATTTGATCATTCTGCACATCAAAACAAATTTGCATTTCAAGCTCCATATGTGCATAATTTTCTAACCAACAGTATAAATTTTGTAATATTTGATATTCATAATCTTTTTACTCACATCGTGTATGTACTAATTGAGACTCTCCAGAAAACTAGCCCTGTGCCTCATAAAACCCATGTTTGAAGACAAGTAAGGATGGAAATCTGTGAGGGGCCCATTCATTTTTCTTAGCTTCTCAAGCTTTTTCTTCAGTTGCATTTTTCGTTCCTTTTTCTTTCCACTCTGTTAATTTTCCTTCCCTTCCCAACTTAAATTTAGACTATCCATTTTTCCATCTTCGGAAGGAATTAACCTTTGCAAGCATCAATGACATGCAACACCGTAAGTTCAATCTACAATATCATAAAAAGGAACAAAATGAATGAATGCGGGAAAAGATTGTTAATTAAGTACATGAATACTTGTTTGGAAAGTATAATTTTGAATCAGTGTCAAGTCCAAGTCAAAATTTGGGCGTTCATTTATTTTGACCCTCCAAAGGTACTTTGTGATCTCCAACTTCGACACTTTGCAAAAGTTAAGGAGGCTAGCCAAATTTTCAGGTTTTATGATTTCCAGATTTAGAATCAAAATTTGTTGAGTAGCAATAGTGCCTCATTCATTTTTATGGGGAACTAGTTCCTCAGGCTGTTCTGCCTCTTATACTTCCATGTGTCTGGGTTTAGTTGTGGAAGCATTCCAAGACTGTTGCTATGCTTAAAAGGTAACCTTGGATGTTATAGTTTTGAGGCCAAGAGCTATATTAAAAAAGATAAATACAGAAATATTAATAAAAATTGTGTGCGTAGGTTGAAGGGAGTTGTGTTGAATTTCTGCCAAAAGTCCAAAACTATGTCAATTAATTTTGGGCATTAATTTATTTTGAGTTTTCGAAGGTATGGGCAACTAACTTACACATTTCCTAAAGTAATTAAGAGGAGGCATTTTTGCAAGTTTTAGGGCCTGTTTGGTTCAATGGGAGGGGATGGAATGGGAGGGAATGGAGGGGAGGGGATGGAAGGGAAGGATAGGAGGTTACCTTGTTTGGTTTGGTTGGAGGGGAAGGAAGGGGAAGGTTTTTTAATGATCTTTTGTTTGGTTTAAGAGGGGATGGGAGGGGAGATAATATGTAATTTACCATTTTACTCTTATATATTAGTTTATATATTTTTACTTATATAAATTATTTAAATTAATTTACACCTTAATATAAATTATATAATTTTTGAAAACGTGGTTCTCAAAATTCAATTGCTGACAAAATTTATTGAGCCGAATGTGCATCAGGATTTGTGAAGATGAAACTATCAACCATCAGGATTTCTTATATGTTACTATGCAAAAAATGAGAACATAAAAATAAAGTCCAAATTTACGTTTTTGGCAGAAAGTAGAGGAAGGGAATTGAGGGCAAGAGACTAGGAGCAACAGCAGTGGAGAGGACATGAGTTGTAACCATGGGCATTGATGGGATATGACAAAGATTATGAGGGTAAATTAGTCCCAATATTTGGCTCCCCTCCAAAACCCCCCAATTTGGAGGGAATCAAAATAAGGGGAGGGGAGGGGAGAGAGAAGCAAATTTTTACTTCCCTCCCTTCCAAAATTTCAAACCAAATGAGGGGAGGGGCTCATTTTTCCTCCCCTCCCATCCCCTCCCCTCCAACCAAACAGGGCTTAAGGTTTCTAGAACTGCAAGTACAATTTCTGGAGTATCAAAAGCACCCCTTCACTTTCATAGAAATTATAATTAATTTCTTTTATGAAATTGTTCTAAATAATTTTTTCTTTCTTATGATAGTAATTTTGTGTTGATTAGAGAAAATTTTAAGATTAGGATTTTGGACAAATTTGAATTTGGTTAATATAAGGCTATAGGAATGTAGATGATGATTAATAGTTAATTTTAATCAGATTACTATATAATTTTATAATGAATTTTCTATATAATTAATATACGAATAATTCTATATTAGGTTTTATATTAGATTAAATTTGGATTAAATAATTTATTTGGTTTATTAGAGGTATTATTGTAATTCTAATCGGTTTAGTTTGGTAAATTTTATGTTATAAGAAATTATAAATTATAATTTGATATTAAGAATTAGATTTTTATATGATTTTAATTATATGGGAGTTTTAAATATTGTTTAATAATTAAATTATATTCATATAAATTAGAAAAAGAGATTTAATTGTTCTAGAAGGTTGATATTGATGATTTCATAACAATAGATATATTAAAGTTAAAACTTTAATTTATACAATTAGGTGGTAGACAAGAGATAATGGTATAGAGGTTATTTAAGGATTGTTAAGGAAGTTGAAACATTTAAGGATAATAGTTATAGAAGAAAATTGGAGATGAATTGTATAAATTATTTATTTTAATATTGATTGTGGTTAATTATTATTTACATTGATAATGTAGAGTTTTCTGGCGATCGGTGATTGTTTGTGTTTGGTACTCAAATTAAAGCTAAGACAGGCTCTCCTTACCACCGTCAATCACTGCCGTCTACTTCTCTGTTCACCATCACTGTTGCCTTCCTCTGTTCTTCATTCCACCGTCTTCCACCATTTTCACCGTCCACCTACAACATCAGTCCGGTAGATTAGACAGAGCTTCCTCTTCTTCCATTTATTCCAGCTCCTTCTTCTTCTTCTCCACAATTCCAAAGCCACCTTCGACTCTGCTTTCCCTTCCTCTGTTCTTCACCATAACATCTTATCCATCTCCAATTTCATTCACGGTTCTCCTTCCTCTTCCATTACATTATTCCAGCTCCTTCATCTAACAACAACCACTGCCCTCACTTTCTTCTCCACTGATTCATCATCATTTCACATGTCCATGGACTCTCAAATGCTTGAAACAATCTGTGGTGGTAATTAATTTCATGAGTGGCTGATTTTCATTGCTTCTTGGCGATGATGATTTGTGTTTGAGCTTCATGGACTATAAATGATAGTTTTTCTATCATTCTATTAGTCTAGAATTATATATTTTGATTGTCTAGTTTTTGGAATTATTGTATATGATCCTGAAATTGAGATTAATGTTAATTATCTCTATTGATTTGATATTTGTAGTTGAGATTGGATTTTGTAGTATGAAAATTATATATGCTTGAATTTCCTTGTGGTTGTAATGGTATGATGTTAATTAGTATGTTATTGTCTAATTAATGTGATTGATTTGTGCCCTTGAGGGGCTGTTTAGCATTCAATTTCAAGAAGACTCATGTTGCATTATTTCAATTTCAATGGGACATTAAGTGGTTTTAAATAATATCTCAAGAAATAGTAGTTAGCTATATTTATAGGAGCTACTATTAATTAGGAATATTAGACTCAAATGTTATCTTGAGGTTTTTTTTCTTAAGACTTAATGAATTTTAACTCTCATAATCTTTTTGAGTAAAGATTGTCACCTCTTTATTATCAAGAGCACCCATCATTCATATTCGAACACAATTCTATTCACTCATTCACCACTTTTATAAAAAGATAAAAAATAGTAGCTTAGTGTTTAATTAAATTGCATTTCTTCTAACTATTAATCTGAAAAATCCAAAACCAATTTCCTTTTGCTTTTATTGTATTTGCATGACAATTAGATTACTTAATATTAAATAAAAAGCTCTTCGAGAAGAGAAAACGATCCTATATTTACCTACACGTAACACTTGATTAATTTTTGAATATGGACCAAGGCTAACAAGACAAAAAGTCATCCAATCACTAATACACTGGTTAAATGAGGTACGGGAGAAGGTGAGGCAACAGGGAAGGGTATGGTGGGCAATGGAAGCAAACAAAGGTGCAAATTGGTATTTGAATACTACCATAGGCGAAGGAAGTGCCCTTAAGAGTTCTTTGAAATTCTCTACACTTGTTAATGCCATCACTCTGAAGAAGTTGATTAGGAAAGGAATTCCCCCAAGTCTACGGCCTAAGGTCTGGTTTTCATTGTCTGGGGCTGCCAAGAAAAAGTCCACCGTGCCGGAGAGTTATTACGATGATTTGACCAAAGCAGTTGAGCGGAAGGTCACCGCCGCCACCAGACAGATCGATCATGTGAGTGTCTCTGCCCTGCCTGTATTAATTGATTCTTACTATGATATCTATGATAATATATCAAGCATTGAAACTTAAAAAACATGGGGTGGTTTTGCAAAATGGACTACCATCAAAGTTATCAAATGTGACTGCATACATCTGACTGTGATAAGTGAATTTCTTCTGCATCTTTGAATCATTGTTCATGCCTACTTACAGGACCTGCCACGAACCTTCCCTGTTCACCCATGGTTGGACACTACAGAAGGACATGCTGCTCTTAGGCGTGTTCTTTTTGGGTATTGTCAGGTTAGTTTGCCACTCTGCCTCAGTGCCCTGTGTTCTCTAAATATCTGGCTTTCTTTTGAGTCTTAGATATGAAACGAAAAAAAAAAAAGGCTTTGATAGTTTGTTCTGATTTTGTACAGGTAATAGAGATAGAAATAATGCTTGTTTTGGTTTGATCACAGATAGTGCATACATACATGAAAACATTGTCTCTTAGTTGTTAACTCATACAATATTATTGCAGGGGCTAAATTACGTTGCAGCATTGTTGTTGCTTGTCATGAAAACAGAGGAGGATGCATTTTGGATGCTGGCAGTGCTATTGGAAAATGTCTTATTTAATGATTGCTACACAAACAAATTATTAGGATGCCATGTTGAACAAAGAGTGTTTAAAGATTTACTTGCTAAAAAGTGCCCGAGGTATTTTCAATTTGACGACTTAACACTGTAATTCGTTTGCTTCTTCTGCATCTTCTTTTGTAATATGCAAATTGCATAGACAATTAATGGAAATAAATACAACATTTTATTTTATGCAATGGTATTCAATACAAATTTCATCCTAGTGTTGGCACAGCTTTCTCTCTTGGTATTTAGTACACATTATATTTTATACAATCAGCTTTTTATTTTTGGCCAATTATATTACTCAATCACACTTTGCCTTCATGGAGTCACACTTGCCCACAGGAAACATGCCCTCCAACTTCATAAACCTTCAAACGCGCATCAGATTTTCACATGCATTCAGCAATACTCCCTCCAGTCTTTAATATAAGATTTATTTACCTAATTTGATTAGATTAAGGAAGTTAGTTTAGTTAATATGACATATTTTGTTATTTGTTCACTTCATTTTTCTTAGCCTCTCAAACATTTTCTTCAGTTGCATTTTTCCCTGCTTTTTCTTTCCACTCTGTTAACTTTCCTTCCCTTCCTGACTTAAATTTAGACTATCCATCATATTGATTGTTGATTCTTCCATCTTCCGAAGAAATTAACCTCTGCAAGCATCAATGATATGCAACACACTGTAAGTTCAATTTCCAACACCATAAAAAGGAACAAAATGAATGAATGCGGGAAAAGATTGTTAAATAAGTACATGTGTACTTGTTTGAAAAGTATTATCTTGAGACACTATGAAATCCAAGTCAAAGTTTGGGCATTCATTTATTTTGACATGCCAAAGGTACTCAGTCTTCAACTTCAACCTTTTGCAGAAGTCAAAGAGGTTAAGTTTTATGCATGATTTGGAACCATAATTTCTTAAGTATCAACAGTGCCTCTTTCACTTTGATGTGAAAACATTAAAGTTGCTCCAGTTGTGCAGCCTCTAATACTAGTAAGCACAATATCTTTTTCATTGTCAGATCTACAGAATAACAAATGAAGGTTTTAGGATTTATTCTCTATAAAATTCAAGAATTTCCTCTCATTTTTTCTTCTCCATTTTATATATATAGCAGCTGCAGGGGAGACATAAATAATAAGGTGGGGGTGGGCTCCATGTGACGAGAAGGATCCAAATTCAACAATGTAGTTTAGGGTTACCATCAATTCTTTCATAGGAATTCGGCTACAACATTATTGATCACGTAGTCGGCAACAAGGCCGTTGGTTTTCTCAGTTGGACTAAAAGAATCCCAGAAAACGTATTTCGAAGCATCTGAACAAGTGAAAGTGTCCCCTCTCCTGCATGCATACCCCATCTCGAACATTCGTGTTGCACAACGTGCCACTGAGGCCGATTGAAACCCTGTTTCGCATAAAACATCTTAGAGTAAAATACTCTAACCTCCCTTCTGTTTTGTCTTAATTACACAGACCTCCCCTATATTTTAAAAACCCATGTAAACCTCCCTTAAAACTAAAATATATGTTACACAAACCTCCCTTATAGTTTGATATTCTATTTCCATCCACCCAAACCGTTAGTTGACCATTAAATTTGACTTTTAAACTTTTTTTAACTAAAATGTCCTTCTTCAGTACTAGAATTATATATATATATATAGGGGTTAATAAAAATTTGTACAACCATGAATTTATTCTATTAGATTCTCTAACTTTCTAATTTGTTAAAAAAATTATTAATTTTGATATTATAAATTAATTTTGGCTTAAAATATATATTAAACACATATTTTTATCAAATATAATAAACTATATAAGTATGAAATTGTATGTGTCATTTAAATTTATAATTTAATATTTTTTCCACAAATATTTATAAACACATTTGATCAAGCATATTTTTATTTAAAATATTGCTTGAATATTTAACGTTTGTGATATTTACATTAACCAATGTTAAAATCATCAAACAGATAACTACTTGTAAATATAAAAATAGAAATTAAGGAATAGATAAAAAAAACACTTAAATTTTTTAAAACGACTTTAGTCAAAATGTGCAAGAAAAAATAAATTTAATTAAAAAAATATATTTTTGGAATCTTTTTAGAATATTCTTAACGGAGTTAACTGTTTGGACTTAAGTGTATGTTTTTAAAATAGAGGGGAGGTATGTGTAATTAAGGCAAAACTGGAGGGTGGTCATAGTATTTTACTCAACATCTTATTTAACTCTGAAATATTTATTCATTTATTTTAATCTTAGGCTATGTTTGGATGGAGAGGCAAGAGAGGAAAAAATAGGCAAGATAACACTTCGGAGAAAAACTGCATAAAATGATAAAGAAATTTACTATTTTTAAGAGTTTTCTTACCTCGTATTCTTTTATCCTTAATTTTCAGAACTGGTTTCCCTACTAAATGAGTTAAGCACATCTGGACCATCTAGATCTCATCTGGAGGTTCCATATTTAATTTTTTTAAGATTATATATATATATATATATATATATATTTTAAAAAAACTTATTTTAATAACCATAAAATCTGAAAGAAAAGAATAATCTCTTTATTATTATCTTTTAAAAAATATTTTTATTAAAAAAATCACTAATTTTTAAAAAATAAAATCTGGAATGTCCAGGTCAAATGTGGATAGTTCACATATGTTTAACTCTCCCAACTAAGCAAATCGTTTCATAGGTAAGCCAATTCCTTAATTTTCTCTCCATCCAAATATAGACTTAATCTTAAACAAATGTAAGATGAATGTTTAATTAGTATATAGAAATGAACCTTACCATATTGGGAAGGTTTCTCTATGATGCTCAGTAAAATGAAATATGAATTAGAAAACACCAGTTTGATCCCAGGTAGCTCCTTGTTCAGCTTCATGGTCTATATCTTGAGCTTACTGTTGAATTCCAAGGCTATGTTATTGTAACTGGGAATACATTCATTACCACAAACCAATGTTTTAAAAGCCGGACCGGATGTTGAGCCGGAGAGACTAGCGGGTTACGGTTCATCCGGTCAGATCGGTCGAACCGGTGGTCGAACCGGTAACATAATAGAAAAAAAATTATATACATATATAATAACACAAATATAAGAAATAAATATTTAATTTTTACATAATATTAAAAATAAATATAAATAAACTCACATGTAATATAAGTAATAACATCTGTCTTAAATACCAAGTCTTAGCACAATAAAATCGTTCAAAATAACCAAATAAAAAAATTAATATTCCAAGAATATTTTTTAAACTAGTTTACAGTAATAAATTTAAATAAAATTAAAATGGGTAAAAATTATAATCATAGCATAACATATGTAAAATAAGTAAGAGAGAGAGAGGGATGGTGTTAAAACAATTGAGCATTTCATGATATATTTCAAAATATAAATGATATACTATTAAATTTTAAAAGAAATAGGTAAGAGTTTAAAACGTTGCATAATGCTACTAGACTCGTATGATTTTCAATAAATTTTATATATTATACACACACATATATATATATATATATTATATAGACACAATAGACACACCTATTTTATTATGAATTTATCTAAATTTGATAATACCATTATATCGCCCAAAAAATTAGTTGAGATTATATTTGATGCACAGAATTTTCAAGATTAAAAGAGAAATATGGAATAAGAATGTATGTATAGTTAATGTCATAATGTGGAATACAGCTAGCTATACTTTTAAAAAAATAATTAAAAAAACTAATGGAATAATATATATGCTACATAGAGTGTCCCCGTCTCATTTTCTTGGACCCACAAAAATATATAATAAATGTAAAAAAACGCTGTTAAAAATTTTTGGCCAAGAAGACTCTGTTACAAATCACATCAGACATGTTTTTCGATGTCTGAAAAGGTGGATGACTTTAAAACACGCAAAGTCAGTTCATTTTGCTTTCTTCACATCATGTATGCCGCATAAAATATTATTTCTCTTTCTTCACTAGAAACATTTCTCTTCTTCCCTCGTCACCTTCTTCTTCGACTCTGGCGAGCACTGTTTATTTTTCTTTCATTTCTACACGAGCCTTAGGCCGGACGGTTACTTAAAGACCGTTCCGGCTTCCGGATTGACCGCGGTTTCCGGTCCAACGACGAATTTATACCGGCCTAAAACGGCTAAACATTGAAGACGATTTTTATGCCTGACTCGGACCGCCTTCTTCTCCGGGTAGTAGTCAGACCGGCCGGACCGTCCGGTCGGGTCCAGTTTAAAAAACACTGCCACAAACAGAATTTGTGGTTCTCTCTAATGGCAAGCAACCCATCGGAGGTAGGCCTCCGAAGGTGATCTTCGGGGCACAAAGATCATAGAGTTTCTTGATGAATTTCTCGGCGATGCCTGCGAGGAAATTCTCGTATTGCCGAGGAGTGTTGTTTACCGTTTAGCTTACGCAAACATACAAGTCATAAGAAGTATAAAGAATTGTCGTTCTCATGAGGATTAAAATAAAAGTGGATTAATGGCTATAATTATGCTATCAAGTATGCTGAATAAAATCAAGCTAAAGGTACATGTCACAAGAAATATAAAGAGTTGTCGTTCTCACAGAGACTAAGGCAAAAGTGGATTAATTGCTATAATTATGCTATCAAGTATGCTGAATAAAATCATTTAAAGAGTTTATATCCTAAAAATTACTTGAAATTAAGAAAAGGAGAACAATTTGACTAAAGTTAAATTAAAATTCTACATTAAGATAAGAGGAACATAGGATTATATATTTCTCATTATTGTAATTCATAAGACTTAAATAATTACCACTTCATTAAAAATTAAGTGACATTATATATTAGTTTAAGGTTCAAAAGCATTTGATTTAACTTTGTCAAGTCAAAATTAAATTTAGATCCTCAATTAACATGCACAATCTCTTACTACAATTAAGAGAAAATAATCATTAAACAACAATGTTAATTTGACAATGTTAGGTTAGTAATTATATCTCTTATGTTACCGGCAAACCATCTATTTAATCTTAAACTTTAAATTTAACATAATTTTATCTAAATTCTGTAATTAAATTAACTTTCTCAAGCTTACTTTAATTGAATAAAGCAATCTAACTGGTGGTTATTCACATTAGCTACAAGATAAAATTAACATATAATTATCATTAACAATTGAAAAAAAATAGTAATTCTTGCAATGATTTGAAATAATCCTAATGCAATCTAACTTAAGCCACTCATGTGTGTTTGGCAAACCTCAGCCACAATCAATTCCCAGTTAAATTGCTTAATGAACATGGGAAAATAAAATAGAACAAGCATCATAGATTGCCTTCCCCTTTTCTGTCTTGATTGAAGTGGAGAATCTTTACTCCAGCTGCCTCTCTTCCTCAGTCCAAACAATTGTGAGCTGAAGCATAAATCATGTGCTCACTGGTCTGAGAGAGATTAAGGGAAGAACTGGATAACAGAGCACTCCGCATCCTCCTCCCTTCAAGTCCTCTGGTTCAGATGCTCACAGATTCGCCTCAGTCCCTAAGGAAGAAGAAAGCCTGTCTCTTGCTCCCTCTCTTCGCAGACTCTGTCGCTTACTCTGGTCCTCGAGTTCAGCTCCACAAATGGCGTCTGTCTTTGCTCTGGTTCAATCACTGCTCCTCTCTGTTCAGTTCGGCTCCTCCCCTCTCTTGAAGACGAATGTCCCAGCTTCTCCTCTCACTCTGGTTTCCGATGCTCCAAAGGAAGAGGACGAAAATGTGAAACCCGCGGCTGCTCCTTTCTTCTTTTCCTTCGTGTCTTTAGCTCCCTTTAGGTCAGATGGCAATCCCCAATTTCTCCTCAAACGGTGTCGGATCAGTTGCCCCGGAAAAACAAAGAAAAAGATATATAATAAATCAATATCAATAGAAAAAATTTCAAATAAATACTATTTAAACTTGAAAAACCCTAAAAAAATCTATTTGTACATAGAAATGATAAATAAGTTTCAAAGGATTATTTTGAAATTTTGAAAAGTTATGTTTTTACCAAAATACCCCTTAAATCTTTTTTCTAAAAGAAAGAACCTCGTTTGTGGGACTCCAACGGCGGACGCCGGAGCTCCAGCCGGAGCTCCAACACTGGCATTGATGATTCTCTAAATATACTAAGATATAAGTCAAATTCTATTAAAAATGGGGAGTCATCAAGTGTACTCCAACGAGCATCCGAAAACGGTGTAGTAGTTTTCCAGGAAGTCATTTATTCCCAGACTCATCATGTGTAGTGCATCACTTATGGTCTGGTTTGCTTTGATTTCTCCAACGTGAGCTCTTAGCTTGTTTTCGTAATCTTTGTAGTATTCCAATTGCCTCCATATTGGCATCACAGACTGAAAATGACAAATATTTGTGTTGTCAACTCACTTTACGTTAAAAAAAAAACTGCGCTCTGAAGGTGACACGAAAACTGACAAAACTGTATAATGACCGAAACTATTCAAAAGGTTCATGAAACAACAAAATGTGAAGTGAGGAAGACATTATTTAGCTAATTACTCCCTCAGGTTCTTTACATAAGAATTATCCGGGGAGTTGATCTTGATCTTAACTATAAGACATTTTTTTCATATTCGTCAATCTTTTTTTAATTTACTCTTATTGATATTTCATTAATAATAATTAAGGAGGATCAAAGGTCTTATAGCCTAGTGGTATGAAGCTCCCCACTAAGTGAGAGGTCACGGATTCGATCCTATTGATTTGACCGTGTCTTTGTGCCTTGGGGTCAAATGTAAAATATTTATAACCAAGAATTGCAGTACAATGCAACACTCGGGTCGTTTTCTTGAGGAGCCTTTATTGATCTACTTAAGTTAACTAAGTATCTAAAATGTAAGAAAACATGAGATTGGTTTTAAAAATCATTTTTTTAAAAAAACTACAACTAATTAGATGAAATAAAATTAAATCCTAAGCTACTATTTTTTGTGTTTTCTTTATAAAATGGAATGGAATATGAAAATGGATATGAAATGTTAATAAATGCTCTGGGAAATGGAGTAGTGGCTATCATAGTTCACTTAGATGTAAGAGTAAATTTTCACTAAGTCTTGATGAAAAATCCCAAGCAAACGCTTGAGTCTAGTATTCTTAATTAGTGATTACTCCTGCTAACATAGCTATCAACACTACTACAGAATTGAGATATAACCACCCCCAAAGACGTCCCAAATTGAAAATTGGGTGGTTAAAAAGGGAGGCAGTGGCATTTTCGTAATTATATATATGAAGGGGAACCTTTAGGCGTCCCAAATTTAAATTTGGGACGTCTAAAGTGCTTCCTGGCGCGAAATATAAATTTCATAAATTTTTTTTAGCGCCTGGAGCTGGGTTTAGGTGTCCCAAATGCCATTTAGGCGTCCCCTACCCGCATGTCAGACACTTGTCTGACATGCGGTCTTCTCATCTATCACACCCTCTCCTCACATCCTCTTAACAACAACTTTACTCTTCTTCCTCCTCTCCCCACCCACACCGTCGGCCCTCCTCTGTTAAAACTTCAACTCCTCCCTCCTCCCTTGTTCAAGCTCTCTCCTCCACCGTCGGCCCTTGTTGAACTCCTCCCTCCTCCCTTCTTCTTCTTCCTCTTTGTTTCTTCAACGGCTGCAACCGTGTCTGCTGCAACCTCACCTCCTCCACAGTGGGTAGATTTTTGCTCTCTCCTCCACCTTCGTCCTTCCATTGTTGTGCACACCACCGTGGAGCTCCAACGTCTTCTCTACCTCTCAAACATACTAGCTAGTGGGCGCCCTGATCAGGTTGGTTTATTTTCTTCGTTTTTTTGTAACATAATGGTATATTTTGTTTTTGAAATATAAATTTACTTGAAATGGTTGAGATTGTGCTTATTATATATTGCTTATATTGAGATAGTTGAGATTAGCCTGATGTGTTTGGTGTGGTTATATTGCTTAAATTGCATTTATTCGGGAATGGTTTATTTTCTTGTTTAAATATAAATTTACTTGTGTATAATAGAAATCCCTGTTGTTCAGTTTTAGGGAAATCTAGCTTTTATAAGGTAATGGAGATTTATCCATACACACGTAGTGGCACCACCCCATTTCATTGGTCTTGTTCCTGCACCATTAATTAGTATATATAATAAAATAAAATATGATTTATTTAAATTAAAGAAATTCTTGTATTAATTCCAAACGGATTATGAAGAATAATTCAAGCCAAAACTTAAAAAGAAAACCATAACCCCAATATTCATTAAATGATTTTTATCTAAATATTTTCAATAAAACAATTTTATTTTTGGAAGAACTCAACTTAAAATTGTTTTGTTAATATGAAACTCGTTTTGTTTTTAATTCTTCCAAACCTCAAAAAAATTCTTTAATTTAATCTTATTGTATTTATTTTATTATACATTAATTTTATATACATATACTTATTAAAAAAATAAGTTACATAGCATTGAAACCCTTTTAATAGGAGAGATGAGGCTAGGAGGGGGCAATAAAGTTATTAAGCCCATATTTTAAATCCTAAATTGGGTTGATAACTTAATTAGGCAATCCCATCATATGTTGTTGAGAATTGTACTAAACGTGTGAATGTTATTGGTAATGCCTTAGGTGGTAACAAAATGGTTCATAGTTGGATGAATGCTTTGAGAACTAGTGAAGAATATGAGAAAGGGGTGGACGAATTTATTGAATTCGCTAAAAAGAATGCTCCTGCAAGAAATGGGAAGTATTTTTGTCCTTGTGTCAATTGTTTGAATGAGAGTAGACGGGATGTTGATGTCATAAAGGATCACCTACTTTGTGATGGAATAAATCTGCGATACACAAGGTGGATATGGCATGGTGAGGAAGTAACTGATTGTCCGTCACACAAGAAGGAAGCTGTGGATGTCATAGATGAAGATAGAATGGAGAGAATGATTAACGATGTTGAGGCAGAATCCTTTGCGCAGTCGCAGGAGTATGATAGCCTGCGGAGTGATGCAGAGACACCATTGTACAGTGGTAGTAAGTACACGCGGCTGATAAGAACATTACATTTAGTTAACTTAAAGGCAACTTGTGGGTGGACCGATAGTAGTTTCACATTGCTACTTGAACTATTGTGTGATATGTTTCCGGAGGATAATGTACTTCCAAATCGTATGTATGAGGCCAAGAAAATCCTGTCTACAATGGGTATGGAGTATAAGAAGATACATGCTTGCCCTAATGACTGCGTACTATACAGAAATGAGTACGGAGGTCTTAGTGAGTGTCCTAAGTGTAAAACTGCACGATACAAAGTGAAAAAAGATGGTGGTTGTGGTGATGTGACAAGTAAAAGGCAACCTTTAAAGGTTATGTGGTATCTTCCAATAATACCACGTTTTAAACGTTTGTTTGCGAGTGCAACAAAAGCGAAGAAGTTGAGATGACACTCTGATGAGAGAATATCTGATGGGAAATATCTTCGGCACCCAGCTGACTCTCCACAATGGCAAAAAATAGATGAAATCTTCCCTCAATTTGGCAGCGAGCCGAGAAACCTACGGCTTGGGCTTTGTACAGACGGCATTAATTCGTATAGAACTCTTACTAGCACACATAGTGCGTGGCCGGTTCTCCTTGTAATATACAACTTGTCTCCCTGGCTATGTATGAAACGTAAGTATATGATGCTATCTATGATGATTTCTGGACCAAAACAGCCAGGGAACGATATTGATGTCTATTTGGCGCCTTTGATTGAGGACTTGAAGAAGTTGTGGGAGGAAGGCGTAGATGTGTTTGATGCTTATAAGAAGGAGTCTTTCAAGCTACGTGCAATGATTTTCACAACGATAAACGACTTCCCTGCGTACGGAAACTTGTCAGGGTACAGCGTGAAGGGTCACAAAGCATGCCCAATATGTGAAGCTGACACACACTTCCAACAACTAAAGCATGGAAGAAAAACTGTCTACCTTGGCCACAGGAGGTTTCTTCATCGGTTCCACCCGTATCGTAGGCTAAGAAAGCGGTTTAACGGCTTACCGGAGCATGTAATGGCTCCAAAGTCACTAACCGGAGAGGAAGTCTACAGTCGAGTGGAACGTATCCATGTCACTTTTAGTAAGAATCAGAGGGTTGCGGGTGAGAAGAACATATGGAAGAAGAGATCCATTTTCTTTGATCTTCCATATTGGCGTTCGCTTGACGTGAGACACAGTATTGATGTGATGCATGTGGAGAAGAATGTTTGTGATAGCCTTATCAGTACGCTTTTGCATATACCAGGGAAGACTAAGGATGGGATTAATGCGAGATTAGACCTTGTCGATATGGGAATAAGAGAACGGTTACATCCACAACTAAGAGATGATGGTAGGAGGGCATACATAGAGCCAGCAGCGCATACACTATCAAAAGCAGAGAAAAGAAGTTTGTGTGGGTGTTTGCATGAAATGAAGGTGCCGCAAGGGTATTCCTCGAATGTGAGAAGATGTGTCTCAATGGACGATTTGAAGTTAGTGGGAATGAAGTCCCATGATTATCATGTGTTGATGCAACAACTATTACCAGTAGCTATTAGAGGCATAATGAAAGATGAAGTACGAAACACAGTGACAAGATTGTGTGTTTTCTTCAATGCTATCTGTAACAAAGTCATTGATACTGAAAAGTTGGATGAACTAGAAAATGAGGGTTACATTATTTTGTCACAACTAGAGATGCACTTTCCACCTTCATTTTTTGATATAATGGTGCATTTGGTAGTTCATTTGGTGAGGGAGGTAAGGTTATGCGGTCCAGTTTACCTGAGGTGGATGTACCCTTTCGAGCGATACATGAAGATCTTAAAAGGGTATTCTAAAAATCCTTATCGACCAGAAGCCTCAATAGTAGAAAGATATGTAGTTGAGGAGGCTATGGAGTTTTGCAAAGATTATATGTCAGGGAAGAAGGAACAATCTCGGCATGAAGAAGGGAGAAGCAAGGGAACACGAGGACTGAAAGTGAAGAATGTTCCTCGTGAAGAGGTGTTGCAAGCCCACTTGTATATCCTGAATAATATGGAAGAAGTTCAACCTTACATAAATGAACACAGAAACACTTTGAAGAACAAGAATCCAAGGAAGACTGACATGCAGATTGCTATTGAGCAAAACAAGACATTCATGCAGTGGTTCGAGGAAAAGGTTTTGCACGAGATCGGTGTGTCTGAGAGAATCGAGTGGCTAGCTTGGGGGCCTTCATTTCAGGTCATTACTTGGACCGGTTATTATATAAATGGCTATTCTTTTTATACCAAAGAGCAAGATGACAAAAGTACCATGCAAAATAGTGGGGTCATGGTAGAAGCTGAATCTATGCACTTTTCCAGTTCGAGAGACAAAAACCCCATATTAGCGTCTATGGCCTATTATGGAGTTATAGAAGAAATATGGGAGATGACGTACAACAAGTTCAAAGTTGCTTTATTTAAATGTAAGTGGGTTAGCAACAATGCCGTGGTAATAGATAAACAATTTGGATTTGTCTCAGTCAATCTTCGAAGAGTTGGCTATAGAGACGAGCCCTTCATTTTAGCAAGCCAGGCGAAACAAGTGTTTTATGTCACCGATCCTGCCAGCAAAAATATGTCCATTGTCCTTAAAAGTAAAAAACAGAAGTATGGTGATCCGACCTTCAACCTTGATGACACACCACCTTTCACAACAACTACACCTCGAACAAATGAAGTAGAATTGGTAGATGATGACGAATATGTTGTAAGAAATGACCATGGTGAAGGACTATGGGAAACAATATAGAGTAAGACCTTAATTTATAAACGAGAACTGTGTTTTTTCTGTTTTACTTCCCGCTTAGTATATTTCGTTTTCATTGCAATTTACTTACGTTTCTGATGATGCTTTTTGTGTTAACAGGAATATGGACAACGTTAGTGATGACGAGAGGCGTAGAGATGACGAAAGCTCTAGCAATGACGAAAGGCCTAGAGTTGAACCCCCTGCAAGAAGGAGGGTTAGAGGCTGTACAAAGATGGGAGCATTGGTTGCACGTCATGAACATCAACAGGAGAGGCTGCATATAGACTTCGATGACAATCTGAATCCAGTTGGTCCTGAGGAAGACCACTTCATTAGCTACGTAGGGCTTTTGGCTCGAAGCAAAGTGCGCATTACCTACGATAATTGGAGATTGGTTCCCCCAAAAACGAAAGACATGATTTGGCAGCAACTTTTGGTATGTAAGTTTTGATGCATTGTAGCTTTGTTCTTATTGTTTCAAATATAATAATCTTATGTTTTACCTTGCAGCAAACATACGATGTCCCAGACACCACGGAGATGTATAGGCACTGGATGGATGAGGTTCGTGTATGATGGAAAGGTTTCAAGAACAAGCTAACAGCGCATTACATTCGAGGGGCCCTTAGGGGTAAGGATCCATGTGCACAGTATACATATTTATCTCCAGAGGACTGGAGGTTGTTTGCGGCATCACGAGCAGATCCTGAGTTTTTGGTAAGATTTCTGTCATCATGATATAGAACTTGTAATTTTCATATACTTTATATCGTTGATTCATTTTTTGTTGTTTTTCATTCATAGAAATTAAGTGCAGCAAATGCCCAGAGGCAAGCAGAAAATAAATATCAACATTTCATGTCTCGCGGTGGATATCGGAAGCTTGAGCGGCAAATGATGGCAGAAGAGTTACAGAAAATGAAGGAAGCAGCGGAATCTGATCCTAGCGTTGTTATCTAGCCACCGGCACCTCCTCCACGTCACAAAAAATGGAAAGCAGGGAGGATTAAGGCTGGGAAGTACATAAATCCGACTGTTGCTGAGGTTGCTGTAAGGATTGTAAGTAGTTATACCATAAGTACCTAATTTTTTACATGTCGCGAGTGGTTTCGATACATTTACGATAAACTGCATGCTACAGGATGATCTGGACGAGCAGAGTAGCCAAGGTTCATTCAATCCAAGTAGACGGATGGACATCTTGTCAACGGCTATTGGGAAGGCAGATGACCTTGGTCGTGTTCGAGGAGAGACACGGGGAGTTAGTGCCGCGAGGTATTTTGGACGAGACCCACGTTATTCGTCACAAGTTGGACCTAGTAAGGATGTTGTGGCCAAGATTCGAGAGGAGCTCGAACGAGAGATCGAGGCCAACCTTCGCGACAAGCTCCGATAAGAGCTGTTGCCAGAGCTTCAACTTAAAATGGCAAAGATGTTTGAAGCACAAAGGGTAAGGGACGAGCATAGAACTCAGGAATCCCCGGCCTTCAATAGCACCAGAGGAAGTTACAACCCTCTGGAGCAACCACTTGGCGACCCTTCTCCCACTCCAGTGTCGGGAGACCCTTGCACCCTCTATTTGGATGATCCACTGTTGCGTGTTGTTGCTGATGCTCTCGTTCACACACGTGCTACCACCCGCCATAATCAGCAAATTCCGGAGGATTTTCGTAGGGTGAATGTGACGAGTGTTAGAAAGGGGGAAGAAGGTACAGCCATCCCTGTTCCTGATCCAGAGGTTGGCACGTTAGGTCAAGCGATAGGATCTTTCATCCTTTGGCCTCGCAATCTTATTGGTTCAGACGCAACACCTCCAATGGTAGGAATTACCTTACTGTTACTGAAAATCTGTTGGCATCCTAATAACAATTTGTTTTTTGATGTTCTAAAAGGATGACGAAGCTGCGAGCAAATGGCCCTACTTAGCACGGCTGCAACAGATCTACAAGGGCATTAAACAGATTGACTTGAAGATGCCTCCAGGGATTGTGGGCTAAGTGGAGTATCCCTACACGATTGACAATAAAGATCTCAAGCAGTTTATCAGGTTGAAGGAGATAGATGCAGGCTGGGTCAAATTTGTAGTCCGGTAAGTTTTTTTTCAATTTTCCCATAGAATTCATTTAGTGGTTTTTTGTTTTCATACATTCAAGAATTGATTCCTTATTTTAATTCTATTATAGCACCTTCCACGATCTCTGCACAAACATGGAAAGAAGTAATTGGTATGGATTCTTATGTCCTGCGAATACGACAGGGGATACTTGTATTGTGGCGCATACGACTCACTATGTCGGCTACGCAATGGCACAAACCAAACTTCGTTGTTATCTAGCACCCATTGTCCAACGGTTCGTATTTACATTTTGTCAATTTAAGAAGTTTAATAAATAATTGTCTTCTCACTCATCTAACTTCATTTTAATGTGTACATGTTGTTAAAGTTACCACTGGACTTTGTGTGTTATATGTCCCCGCCGCAACGTAGTCTATTGGTTTGATCCCTTGAGTAAAAAGCCAGACAGAGATACAAAATCCGTCTTCGACACGTAAGTTATTCTGTTTGTATTTCATTGACAACAAAAATAAATGAATGGTTCTAATTTCTATTCATTTTGCTTTTCATGATAGTGCTTGTCAAACATATAGAATCCTAGGTGGGTCACGCGAGGGTACAGTTGTTAAAAAGCCAAAGTGGTTTTATCCCATAGTAAGTACATTCGATCCTACCTAATTGTTTCATTGACGGTCCTTTTAGACATACCTTTATTGATTTTAACAACCAATTGTATCCCTTTGATTAAAAGTGCCCTCGGCAACCTGGCAACACTGAATGCGGATATTATGTTATACTTTATATGTATAACATAACTCAAAGTGGAATTACTAGCGATTTTGAAAAGGTAATCGCTTCTTCATTCTCAAATGATAATATTTTTGGTGTTCTAATCGAAATGCTAATTAATTCATTTGCTTGAGATTCATTTCATCAAAGCTTATTACTTTCTAATTTTCAGATTTTTGATAATGAAGATGCCTACCTACGTGAAGACCTTGATTTGATCAGAGATCTTTTGGCTGGACATCTTCTTCAACATATAGAGCAGTAAACTTGTTATTTTATATCAGTTTTTACTTGTGTGATGACAGCGTTTTGACACTTTCTGGTTGTTTTTTGTTGATATATATAGTAGTAGGTTGTATGAAAGGTTATTGTATGTATATATAGTAAAGATTGTAGTGCTGGATGTCCTTACCAGTTTGTAACGGACAGTGTGGTTTATGAATCCATCTTCTATTCTGTTTCTGCACTTTCAATTCGTTGGGTAATACAGAATGTAAATTATGGTATAAAAAAACCTAACTTTTAGACGTCCCAAATTAAGAATTGGGAGGTCTAAAGTCCCCCAGGGTGGGACTTTAGGCGTCCCAAATTACAATTTGGGACGCTTAAAGTCAGACTTTGGGCGTCCCTATCATTTGGGACGTCTTTTGTTTCAACTTACTACGCCCCCAGTATATATGTCCCCCCGTTTTGGGACGTTAAAGGTGCCAAATTTGGGAGGTTAAAGCCCCTTTTTGTAGTAGTGCAATCACCTCTTAAGGCATTATTGCAGTGCACTTAATGTGTGATTAGGATTAGATTACTGCAACTTGCTTCCTCTTGATATGAATGCGATAACACGATACTCAATTGATCCAATTCAATCATACAATCTAACAATAACACGTAGAAAGCACAATATCTTTGAATCAATAAGGAAAATCCACGTATATAAATCCAACAAGCTACAAAAATCTAATCCAACCACATAGGTTCAATCCATAAGACTATCCAAATGATAATCAAGTCTCAGCAATATATAAATATAATTCTAAAATGTAGGTAATCAAAATATACAAACAAGAAAAGGAATTGAACCTAATAACTCCCCTGTGTAGTTCATTGAGCTCAAGCACAAGTCTCCATTGCCAAGAAGCAAGAGATCAGTCAGACATAGCCACTGGATAATATCTAACAATCTGAAATCATGAAACAGAGTAGTGTCAAATCTTAAAGCAAGTGGGTCTGTCGGCCTTGAAGAAGAAATAGGAAAATGGAAGGAGACGATGAGAGGATGATTCCGGTGATAGAACGCAGAATAGAGAAGGTGGCTGATGTAATGGCGACGGTGAGTGAAATGGGTGGTGAGCTTCACCGGAAAGGGTGCCTGAAACTAGGAATGTGACTTCGACAAAGGTAAAGAAGACGAAGGCGAGTCTAGAATAGGAAAGAAGAAGACGGTGGTGATGGTGACGATCTCGGTGACGGTGGAAGAGGAAAGAAGGTCGCCACTGCTGCTCTAGTTTCTGGTGTCTGACAAATTCCACGGCACCTCAATGATGGAGAAAATGCCGGCAATAATGAGGAAGGAAGTCCTCGATGGTGGTGGTAGCACTCCATCTCCTTCCCTCTCAAACTTTCTCTTCCAATCGAGCTCTCGGTCTGTTCCCAAATCTCCTCTTGCAGCGCTACTGTATGATGTTCTTCCCCTCAGCTCATGTCTCTGCCTTGAAGAAGTAGGGTTAGCCCTGGTCAAAACGCAAGTTTTGACCAAGGACTAAAGTGAAAATTTACAAAGGTTTCTGGAGGGAGATTTAAGTGAAAAGGTTTGAAATGTTTTGGGGTTCAATTATAATTTCATGAACTCATGGGTCCTTTTTTGTGATTTTCCTTAGGCCGTTTTTCTCAACTGTTTTGTAAATTTCAGAATTTGTAGGGCCTTTTTCTGTAGTTTTCCCCAATCCTCAAAATAATTAATTAAGAACCTCCAAAAATCTCCAAATTCTTCTTTAACACCTACAATGCAAAATTAAGCACAAGGTAGCATCAAAAGTTTAAGAAACATATGTATGAATAATTAACAAATTTAAGACCATTTTGCACCTAATTACACTTCGTTCAATACAAATGTTCCTAACTCAAATTAGTGCTTAATTATGTAATAATTTCACATGAAATGCATTAAAAATCCCAATTTACTTATGAAAAATCATATAAAATTATGGTTCAATCAATTCCCCCATACTTAGACCTTTGTACTCCTGAACAAAGGCAATTTAGTACAATTTTCAAAATTCCAATCATCAATGCAATTGAAAGATGAGCAATTACATAATTAGAAAGCAATGGATTAATTAATCAAATTCCTCAAGCCAACACTAGTCATAGTCAAGTGATGCAAAGAAATTAGCTAACTACACAATCCAAAATATTAGAATGAAGCACAAGAGACTCTCAAAGTATTAGTGTTTCACTGATCTCACCTCATTGGAATAATTTCACTCTAACTCACTTAGTTAACACCTTACCATAGGCTTGCAACAACTCTAATATCTCCACTACTAATAGCACTTAATGCAATGAATCAAGAGGACTTAAAATGCTTGTAATGTTGAACGAACGCTAGATGGAGTGAATTAATTAGAAAAAGGAATTGTTGATATGCAAGTCAAAGTTAAAGAGCAAGTTTATAGCATCTGAATAACTTGAAAAACTCTTGCCAATTCTTTTCGAAATTCATGAGCAAATGCCTTCTTGGTATTTCTTTTGCTTTTCTTTTATCTACAAAACATTTTCCTCTATATATATATATATATATATATATATATATTTATTTATTTATTTTTCTTTTCTTTATAATACTCTCTTTTTTTGTTTTTTTTTCAATTCAATTTTTTTTTCAATCTATACTCTCACTTTTTTTTCTTTTAATATACACGGCATTTCAATATACAAATTGTTCACTTTGTATTGGTAAATTACTTTGATTTTAGAGTACCATAAACACTATGATTAAATCACATGACATGCATACAACATAGGAATGGCTCAAAGGGGTAAGCAAATAGTGATGAATGAGGGTTTGTGTTTGAGTGAAAGGGTTTAAAATTAAATGCATCTTTCATTTCCATCACACTAATGCAAATGTCATTTTGAAAAAGAGTAGAAACAAGTTCTAGAAGGTGAAAGGCTAAGTGAACATGCACACATGGAAAGAATTCAAGGCCTAAATAATCTTCCAACAAGGTTTTTTCCCCTCTAATACTCACTCTAACATAATCAATTGCATAGCAAGCTAACCACAAAACATCCTCTTAACTATTCCTTATGTCAACTTTACAAACATAACCAATCAAAACATTGCAATCAATTATAAGAATGCCCAACTCTTAAAAGCATTAATGATGTGGAAACTTTTGATTTCTCAAAAACAAGGAGTAAGCCAAAAATCTAATTATGGGTTCATTTCTCTTCTCATTCACTTGAAAAGAACAAAACGCGGTTTTAAAAAGTTGCCAAAACACTAGATCACATGAAAGCTCAAAGAATTTCTCACAAAACACATTTCCAAAGTGGCAAATGTGACCCTTTACCACTTAAGATATGCATCAAAATAAGTCATTCTTGAAAAATTTTCTAGTTTAAGGCATTTCTCCTTTAAAAAAAAAAAAAATCAAATAATGGGATTTAAAATGTATTCCCTCCCCTACACTTAATCAAGTATAAAAGAACTCCAGCTTTTAAGTTGCTTAAACTTGAGCAATACACATTACTTCTGCGGATGATTAAACTAAGCATTATTATATTTGTAAGCTCAAAAATTTTAAAACTTACAATATATAGGAAGTTCAAGAATACAGAGTTGACACTTCAAATAAATTCCTGAAAAAAATTATGAACACACATATAAGATTCATGACAGATTTTATCTAAAAAGGAAAACGTGAACCAAATGTGTAAAAAAAACACTTATACGCCAGGGAGCTTCTGAAAGAGGTCGAGACAAGGAAAAAAATACATGGGAGATGAAGCTCTGTACTACAACGGAGTTTTGAGAAATTGGAGAGTTAGAAGGAACACAAGAAGATGAAACTAAAAATGAAAACAACGGGTTGTGGAAATTAAATAGCACATTGTATGGCGATTGTTTGTCAATGTGTCATAACTTCAATTCTTAATCTTAAAAAAATTTTATTTTTTTTTAAAAGGCCTATTGACCTTGGATGGCACTTTTTTTTACCAAACGCTGTCCAAGGCACTCGCAAATTCAAGGCACCAGCTGCTTTAAATATAAGCACCACGTATTAATTAATGCAACTGTGATCTTTTGATCTTTGGGGGGAGAAGTTGTTGAAATCCATAATTGAAAACCACCGCACTATTTTTACTGCTACTACTTTAATTTATTTAGGACATGGTTCCATTGTTAATTAATTAATATTATTAGTACGTAGTTAGGATGATGAACATCGTATCAATTGACTTTAGAATGAATTTGGATCTATTTTTCTCCCAACTAGTTTGGAACTTGTGTATCTTAAGTTTATGAACGTGTAATATATATCTCTCCATGGATATGCTCCTAAGCTGGATTAGTATTTAGCTTAACTCTATCTTTTTAAGATAACTTAATATTAATTGCTTTAATTTATAAACTATCCTTTTTTCCATTGGCAGGCAATTAGAAAACTTTCTCTATCTTACGTTTTGTTCCATAATTAGTGAGAACTATGCACTTGTATCAAAATTTATTAATTTGGCCTCTCTCACCAATCAAACAATGATAAATGATTATGGATTAATAAGGGCTAAAAACATGATTTTCCCAAAATGTCAGCCTTTCATATGTCACAAATTCAAGTATAAATAAGTGTGGTTATCCTTTATAAGTAGCAATATCTCCAACAAAATGATATAAAACTATATGGATATCCTATATAAATAATATATATATATATTACTATATATCATAAGGACTAAGGAATTTGTGATGGATTTAATCCTTTTTTATCGATCTACATGCCTAGTTTAACAATCAACTTTGTGATTGTCTAGGGAATTATTATAAAGTGTCCCAAGAAAGGGATTTAATCATCCAAGAGTCTGATATAATTAACTAGCATATAATGATAAGTTTCAGTTATACTGGTACAAAAAAATGCCTTTTAGACTTGCCCTTTTAGACGTGTTATAGCGGATAAGGTCTAAAAGGTATAGGCGGTGGCAGTTTCGCAATAATGCAAAACTTGTGAGACCGGTTCCTATAAAGAAAGGTCTAAAAACAAGTTATTTAGACTGGTTATAATAAGAATCGGTCTAAAAATAAAAAAAATAAAATAAAAAAAACATGCAATAATACATTTTCTAGACGGTTGTAATATAATGGGTATATAATATATGTTCATAATTAAAAAAAAAATCCATTATTGTTTAGACCGGTTGTATTTTAAAACCGGTTAAAAATGTTAAAATTTTTATACCTGTTGTTATTAAGAATAGGTCTAAACGTATAGAAATAAAAAAAAACTTTTAAGACCAGTTATTAGAAATAACCGATCTAAAAGGCTTGATATTTTAGACCGGTTATTCCCTTAAACCTGTCTAAGAAGTTTAGCATTAAAAAATAAAAATGTGGCCAATTTTTAAGACCGGTTGTAGGGAACAACCGGTCTAAAAAGTTTTCTATTTTAGACCGGTTGTTCCTTGAAACCGGTCTAAAGAGTTGAGCATTAAAAAATAAAAATGTTGACTACTTTTAAGACCGGTTATTGGGAACAACCGGTCTAAAAGGTTTAATATTTTAGACCGATTGTTCTCTTAAACCGGTCTAAAAAATTTTTTAGCTACTTTTAAGACTGGTTTCTGGGAACAACCGGTCTAAAATGTTCAAATTTTAGACCGGTTATTCCCAATAACCGATCTTAAAAGTGCTGCCATTGCCCGCTCTAAAAACCTCTCTCGCTCGCGGGTTTTTTTCATGCTTGAATATGAAACTTTCCCCTTCTGCTAAATTTCTCCTCTGCCTAGCCGTTCCTCCTGCACATATCCCTCCTCCGTCCTTAATGCTCCTCGTCATTCCTCCTGCACACAAAGACTGCTGGTGGAAGATCTAGATTGCATTACGACGCTTTTTTTCATACTCGAATCTGAAACTTTCCCCTTCTTCTTCTAAATTGCTCCTCTGCCCAGCCGTTCCTCCTGCACACATCCCTCCTCCGTCCTTAATGCTATTCGCCGTTCATCCTGCACACAAAGACCGCTGGTGGACGCAAATCTAGATTGTATTATGGTGCTCCTCGCTATTTCTCCTTCATCCTGAAGCTCCTCGCCGGCTGTTTATCCTTGAGTTTCTTCCTGAAGCTCATCGCCGTTTCTCCTTCGGTGTCGTCGGTGTCTTCCTGCAGGTAATTAGAATATACATTGGGTTTTTTTCTTTGATAAATTGGTCAAGGCTAATTGAAGATATTTGAATTTTGTTATCTAAATTTAAGATACAGATGCATGAGAAATGTTGTTCCATTCCCTTTTACTTCTCTGTTTACTTTGCTAGATTGTTTGTCAAAGCTTTGTGGATTTCTTTTAAGATTAAGTGTAGGGGAGAGTCGACCTTAGGAAATTAGGTTAATTTTTTTCCTTTTATTTGTTTTCACATGATGAACTCCACTGTTATCATGGTTTAATCACGTATCTCTTGCCATTAGTTAGAGCTACATTGCTTATTCATTAATCTATGCTTGCATTGTGGACAACTCAAGAGATAAGTGTGTGTGAGGGAAGGACGAATGTGTGAATTTGTATGATGTTTTGATTGTTGGCTAGCTTGTTGTTGATTAATTGCATTTTGGACAAGCTAAAAGTTATGATGTTCTTCTTATGAATTATAGTAATGATTGACATACGAATGCATGCTTATAGTAATGATGTTCTTCTTATAAATATACTTGTACATTACAATTAAACATACATAAGATTATGTTGATTGGTCTAAGAATGGGCACGCTGAAGGCAGTGCATATAATGTTCATGCCTCTATGGAAAATGACCATTTTGAGAGTATTCAACTGCTTCACTGTCTTTTTTAGATGTCTACTTTTAAAGTTTCATTGACATATAATCTTAATGCCCTGTTTAGTTCACTGAGGAAGAGCCAGAGAGGGATTCACTCATCTGCCTCCTTGACTGATGTTTAATTTTTTCCCTTGTAATCATTAAATTGTATACTTAGGTGTGTTAGGTTTGTGAGACCAAGGGTTATGGTCAAGTTAAAAATTAAATTGTATTAATTTTACTAAAATTATTGGTTAGGGTGTTGTCTTGCCGTTTTATTGGCATCTTCCTTGCTTTGCATGCTCTTGGGTGTAATGATTGCATGCTCTCATCATAGTCTTGCCTTTTCCAGGGGAAAAAGTAGAAAACAAAAAAAAGGTGTTGGAATATATGGATCGTAGTTTGATACAAGCTAAACGGACGAGTGTTGAATATGATGTTGGGGTGAGGGGTTTTTTAGACTTTGCAAAAAGAAATGCCGATGATGATAGTGGGATGTTTTACTGCCCTTGTACAAAATGTTTGAATGAGAAGCGACTAAGTGCTGCAAATATATATACACATTTAATTTGTGAAGGGTTTTGTAAGACGTATATAGTATGGGTATGGCATGGTGAACAATTAGAAATGCTAAGTGCATCTAAACAGGGGAGAGTGACTTGTGATAATAATGACACAGATCTGGATGATCGGATAGAGGATATTATTTGTGATGTAGGAGAAGAGGCTTTTGAACAATCACATGCATTTGGTAATATGTGCAGTGATGCTGAGAGGCCACTGTACCCAGGGTGTAAAAAATACCAATCGCTGCAAGTTGTATTGAAATTGGTAAGTTTGAAAGTATGGCATGGGTGGAGTGACAAGAGTTTTTCAGAAACACTTGAGGCTTTTAAAGACATGCTTCCTGATGATAATGTGTTGCCTTGTCGATACTATGATGCTAAGAAAATACTGTGTCCACTAAGGATGAAGTATAAAAAGATCCATGCATGCCCTAATGATTGCATATTGTATAGAAAAGAGCATGAAGAGAAGGAGCAATGTCCGATATGTTAAACTCCGAGGTATAAATCAAACATGGCCCCTACAAAAGCGTTGTGGTATCTTCCAATCATACCAAGGTTCAAGCGCTTGTTTGCCAATGAAATTGATGCCAAAAATTTGAGATGGCATACAGATGAGATGATTTCTGATGGAAAGCTTCGACATCCAGCTGATTCTTCTCAATGGCAGAAAATCGATCAATTATTTCCTAGCTTAGGTGAAGAACCTAGGAATCTCAGGCTTGGGCTTAGCACAAATGGCATGAATCCTTATGGTAGCCTAAGCAGTATACATAGTTCATGGCCTATTCTGTTGGTAATTTACAACTTATCTCCTTTGTTATGTATGAAACGAAAGTATATTATGTTGTCTATGTTGATTTCGGGACCAAAGCAACCCGGAAATGATATAGATGTTTACCTAGAACCCTTGATTGAAGACTTGAAAGAGTTGTGGGATAAAGGTGTCGATGTTTTTTATGCGAACAAGAAGGGGACTTTTAATATGCAAGCAATGATCTTTAAATGACTTTCCTGCATATGGGAACTTGTCAGGATATAGCGTTAAAGGCCACAAAGCATGTCCTATTTGTGAAGAAGGCACATGCTACCATCAACTTCAACATTAAAGAAAGACGGTTTACCTTGGCCATAGACGATTTCTTAGACGAAGCCACCCATATCGTAGATTAAAAAAAGCTTTTTTCGGTGGCCAAGAGTTTGAAGATGCTCCAAAGGCATTGACTGGGAGAAAATTTATGAAAAGGTGAAAAATATCAATACTATCTTTGGTAAGTTATCAAAGAGTAGAAATGAAAAAAAATATATGGAAAAAAAGGTCCGTCTTCTTCGATCTTTCATATTGGCGCAATATTGACGTCAGACACTGTATTGATTTCATGCATATGGAGAAGAACGTATGTGATAGTATTGTTGGGACATTGCTCAACATACAAGGAAGTTCTAAGGATGACGTGAAGGCAAGATTAGATTTGCAAGAAATGGGAATACGAGAAGATTTACATCTAAGGCTGTATGGTAATAGAACTTTTTGTCCTCTAGCTGCTCATACTTTGTCTAAGGATGATAAAAGAAGCTTTTGTGAGTGTTTACATGGCACCAAAGTTCACTCAGGGTATTCTTCAAATTTTAAAAAGCTTGTATCGATGAAAGACTTGAAGTTAATAGGGCTAACGTCTTATGATTGTCATGTCTTAATGCAACAACTACTCCCAGTAGCTATTCGAGGCTTTGTTTCTTCTTCAATGCCATTACTGAAGCATCATTTGATGCACTATTAGAGACCCGGTTGAGCAAGATGAAAGAGGAAATGATAGTGTTTATAAGCTCAAGACAAGATACCAGTGCTCCCCAGCCACAATCGATTGATCCTAATAAGCAGAGCACTAAAGGAAGTTGTTGCAATATAGGGCAGTCATCAGAGGGTCCTGTAAGAGAAATTATTGAGCCTTGTGATATTTTTGTGGAGGATCCTCTAAGACGGTTAGTTGCACGGGGTAGTGTGCATAACTTGGGATCAACTGTCCACCACTGACAAATGGAAGCTGATCAAGTCTGAGTGTCAATTGACGAGGTGATCATTGCAGATGCACCTGTCCCTATCCCTTCTGATGAATTCAAGATCGTAAGCGATGTCCTGGGTGCGTTCATCTTGTGGCCAAAGAACCTTGTTTCTGTTCGAGCTGAGGAAAGTCCGATCAAAGCCCCACCAAGTCCAACTCCCTTCACTCAAGAAGTTTCACAGCCTCCATTGAATATCATGCAGCAAGTGATTCTGATGGCTTATGATACATCCTTTAAAACAAGAGATTGGCCTACGGATTCAGTTGTTGGACAGTCAGGGGTGACATGCTATCTTGAGAGGGATGATTTGATGTTCCTGGTATCTCCTAGACAAAATCTTACGATTGGGATTGTCCAACTGTTCTTAATGTAAGTATCTTCTGCAATTCAAAGTAAATATTTTAAAAGTTTCACCGTTTACCTTTGATTTATGTGCTTGCATTATTGTAGGTACATGCATCGTAGGTTGGTCTCCTCTGACAAAAGCGAAAAATTTGGATTCTTATGCCCCCATCACATCCAAGAGAAAGGGACCACTACTGCTATCAGACATAGATACTTATCAGAGAGGTTTAGTGAAATTGGAACTGAGTGTTTCTTGGCTCCATATGTGCATGGTTAAGAAACAAACTGATATTTTATAATTTATATCATGTTTTATGTTTGCTTAATATTCTTCTCTTTTTTTTCAGTGATCATTGGCAGTTGGTTCTTCTATGCAAGAGTAGTTACACTGTCATTCTCTTATGCTCCCTCCACTTCAAACCAGGGAATGATTTGAAAAAGACCATGAACTCGTTAGTTTTCTTGCATTATTACCTTTTGTGTGCAAAGTTTATGGAATTTGTATAAAATAAATAACCTTTGTGATTTTGATGATCATAGGGCTATGCGGACATTCCTACACATTGCTTGTGCTAAGTATGTTCGTAACTTAAAAGACCCTACATGGATCATGCCAAGGGTTAGTACATATTGATTTGTTTAAAGAATGTAATAAGCTATGCCTTTATATTTATTTTAATGATATCATGTTTTTTCTCAGAGCCGTAGGCAACCACAGGGGTCCAACTTATGTGGTTTTTATGTTTTGAGACACATTTACAATATTATCACTCTAGGCACGACTGATTTTACTCAAGAGGTAAGTTAATGTTTCGTCTGGTAATTTATATTTCAGAACTTTTGTATTACTTTATTGTTTTTAAGTTACTAAGTTAATGTTTCATCTGGTTTTTGTGTTACAGATGTTTGATCTTGCTGATCCCTTTCCTGAAGAAGATATTGATTTCATTCGCACATGTTGTGCTGAATTCATCTATGAGCTATTACAAAAATAATGAGTTTTTGAATCCAACGTTACATTGTACATTGTTCTCATATGTATTGCTCATGCTGTACGAATTTCTAACTGGGTTTATGTATCTGTGTAGGACAATTTTTGCGATATGGGTGATACTGGCATGGGATTTGAGGGAATCTGTACTTTTTCTTCCCTTTGTATTATGTAAAACTAAGGAATTTCTACTGTTGCTTACTTGTATCAAACCTTCAATTTTATTGCTGCCATTGTCATTCAAAGTTTTGCATCCATTTCTTGGCAAATTTGTTTGTTTGGACATTCCTTCATATTGCACATTGAGATTGATTCATAAGCTGTGTTGAGTGCATTTTGGAATTTGATTCATATTGAATTGCACATGCATTCAAAGTTTTAGACAGTTGTTGAGTGCATTTTGGAGTTCTTGGAATCTGATTTAAGCTTGTTGGTTGAATTGTCCACATTGAAATGATTGTCAAGTTATGTATATGAATTAATATTGCTCCAATTTGCAAAAATCTGATTCTACACCGTGGAAATTCATTATTGCTTATTTTGATATTGAACCTTGATATTTTGTAATATTTCACCAATTGTTAGCTAAATCATTTGATTTGTGGCTCAAAATTAAGTGTACATTCTACACTTAGCATTTGTTGGAAGTGATTTAAAGTCACCTAGCCTACACCTTCATTTGTGCTTGTTGTTGATCTTGTTGCTATCATTGCTTCTGTGTTACGTTGCTTCTTCTGTGGAATCTTGCTTATGTGAAATTTGTCATTTCTTCTATGCTACGTTGCTTCTTCTGAGGAATCTGGGATAGAAATGGCTTGCTGGGTAGTGTGTATATATAAAAAGGGACGTTTTGTAGAAAAAATAAACTTTTAAGACCGGTTGGACCTACAACTGGTCTTAAAAGTCAAACTTTTAAGACTTGTTGTAGTTTAAACTGGTCTTAAATTAACTTTTAAGACTGATTTGATCTACAACCGGTCTTAAAAGTGTGACTTTTAAGACCGGTTGTCACAAACGGTCTAAAAAATAACACACTTTTTAGACCTACTGTAATAAGACATAATACACAACTGGTCTAAAAAGTCTTTTTTAACCGGTCTAAAAAGTCTTTTTTCCATTAGTGTGTAGGAAATAACAATTAGTCTATACTGCTCACTTATTATTAACACTTTTATATTATTAAACCTATTATTTAGGACTTCATAGTAATTCTCCCTATTATCATTAAAACATGAATATGGTTATCATTGACTTGGAGAAAGCTTATGACTGCGTGCTAATAGATGTACTTTAAAAAGCATTAGAAAAGAAGAGTGTGCATATTGCATATATCACTACTAGAAAAAATGGTTTTAACGTCCCCTTTTTTGGCTTTTTAACATCTGAAAACAGAGGGACGTCTATCTGAGGGTCGTGGAAAAAAACGTTAATAACGTCCGTAAAATAAGGGACGTGAAAGGTAGACTTTAGACGTCCCCAGTTGGTACTGGGGACGTGTAAAGTCCACCTTAGACATCCCCAGTTCCAACTGGGGACGTCTAAAGTCCCACTTTAGACTTCCCCAGTTAAAAAACTGGGGATGTTTAAAGTGTCGCCACCCACTCTACCACGTCCCTTTTTATTTAAGGACGTTGAAAGTTTTTTTTTTAAAATGGCCTTTTTATATATTGCACTGTCTGAAAAATGTAAACTGCAGAAATAGGATTCCAACAACAGAATAAAACAACAGCAGTTCAGCAGAATGGAAACAACAACTTGAAACACAGTGATCAACCCAAGGCTCTACTACATGCAATAATTTTAAGGAGTAGCAAACTAATTAACTAACAAACCACACAAACTACACAACAATCTATATCCAAGTCTGTTATTGCACTAAAAAAAATAATAATGTGTATGTCTACAAGATTATTCTTTTTTATTTTTTTAGTTTCTCTTTATTCTTTATTCTTTTCTCCTTTCTTTTCCTTTCTCTACTAATTAAAAAGCATTATCATATGCCAAATTCTTTTCTTTTCCTTTCAGTCACTTTGATTCAGACAGTTTGTGAGATAATCACTTAGGAACCATATGTAAATGTACTAAAATGCAATCTATCTCTGTATTATTTTCAAAGGATGAGCTCACTGTTACAGAGAATCCACAATTGTATAACCAAAACAAGTGCGAAAATGAACCAATTATGTCAAATAACAGTATAAGAGAATGCAGAAAAGCAAAAAGTGTAAAGGAAAGAAATATCGGGGAAAAAGCAAAGAATAATCAAAGAGAAAATGCTAACCTGTAGCTGAAACTTTAGAGGGAGGCCGACGGTGGAGAGAAGATCGAATGGGGATGAAAACTCTACAAACCCAGAGCAAAGAAGGTGGTGACGGAAGTGAAGCTTTGGAGAAAGAAAAAACCAAGAAAGGGAGAGGAGACCGAATGGGGACGGAGTGATGAAGTTGGGAGGAGAGATGCAGCAGGGGAGTGAAGTTGGGGACGGAAGTGATAGTTTAGAGAAAGAAGGAAAAAAAGAAGTGGAGAGGAGACCAAATGAAGATGGAGATCGAGATGCAGCAGGGGAGTAATTGAGTAAAGTGGGAGGAGAGATGCAGTAGGGGAGTAGGAGTCTGACATGATCACATGCATCGGTCATATCAATTTTGGTGCATGTGAGTCAGTTTAGACGTCCCCAGAACAGCTGGGGACGTCTTAACCTTTAGACGTCCCCAGCAGTTCTGGGGACTTCTAAAGACTACCTTTAGACGTCCCCAGAAGTTCTGGAGACGTGTAAAGACTACCTTTAGAGCTGGGGACGTCTAAATCTTAGTTTACATATCCCTAGAACGGCTGGGGACGTCTAAAGGTAGATGTTTAGGCGTCCCCACCTGTTTTGGGGACGTCTAAAGTTTTTCTTTTTCTTTTTTTTAATGACATTTAAAGGTCTTTAGACGTCCCCATTTTTACTGGGGACGTCTAAAACACTACCTGACAGCTCTTGGCGTGAATTTTAATTATTTTAGACGCGCCAACCTTTATAATTTCAACTTGACTATATTTTGGGCGTCCCTTTTTTAAAAAGGGACGTCCTTTAGGGTAGTTGTAGGTATGTTCTGTAGTAGTGTATTAAGATCATACAAGATATGTATGAGAGGGTAATAACTCGTGTGAGAAGGTCTCAATGTGAGAGAAATGACTTTCATATTAGGACAAGTCTATATCAGGGATCAGCCTTGAGTCCTTATTTTTGTTTAACCTGGTCTTGGACATTCTAATTGAGCTTATAATCAAAGAAATCCCCAAGTGTATGATTTTTGCTAATGATATTGTTCTAGTGATTGAATCAAGAGAAGAAATTAATTCTAAACGTGAATTATAGAGAAGAATCGTAGAGTCGAAGGGCTTCTAACTGAGTAGAAATAAGACAGAATATATGCATTGTGCTTTTGATCAGAGGGGAGTAAGAAGTGATTTGAAGGTCACAAATGACAAAGTTCAGATATGTGTTATCGATTTTACAAAATGATAGTAAAATTGATGGAGATGTTAATAATAGAATTCAAGCTGGGTGGTTTAAATGGAGAAAAGCTATCAAAGTTATTTGTGAAAAGTACCTAATAAAGTAAAAGAAAAATTTTATAGACAATTCGACCAGTAATGCTTTATAGTAGTGAATGTTAGGCTGTGAAGGGGCTTTATGAGCGCAAAGTGGGGGTGGATGTGATGAGGATGCTAAGATGGATTTATGGTCATACTAGGAAAGATCATATTTGTAATGAACTTATACGAGAAAGGGTTGAAGTGACACTTATTGAAGAAAATTTGGTTGAAAATCATTTTAAGTGGTTTGGACACATATAAAGAACACCATTGGATGCATAAGTAAGGAGGGTAGATAAAGTTGTTTGGAACCCAGTTAAGAGGGGTAAAAAAAACCCGAAGAGAATACTCAATGAGGTTATTGAGCTATATCTCTTAGTTAATAATTCATCTCAAGATTTGGTTTTTATTTGAGTTCAATAGTGTCGTTTGATCTATATAGCTGACCACACCTAATGGGATAAGACGATAAGGCTTTGTTGTCATTGCTGCCGCCGCCTTCGTAGTATTTGTATTTGTTCAATTACAAACACCCTTTCAGCCCCAATATAATATCCATTGGCTTGATAGGGCATATATAAAGTTTGAGAAGTAGTCTTCAAGCAGCAACAACAATGACGTACTAAGTGGGATTGGCCATATAAATTGTACGATGCCAATATACTGGATCAACACTTATGCCATATCTAATCTACAAACTAAATTTGTTACAGATTAAATTTCATCAAAGCAAAAAAAAAAAAAAAAGATGTTAAAATACCAATATTTAAATAATTAAAAACACAAATAAAACTGTAACTGCATATAAGGTGGAAGATGGGAAGAGGCGAACTAGAGCAGTACATGACAATGAGAACCATTCTTCAAGAAACACGGACATGATCGATGTACAATAAAGCTCTGCTTCAACAAGAGATACAAGTCAAATGTCTTAATCAATGCGTATATCTACTGCTGCACTTAATACTTACAAAGGGTTTTCATAATTTTCTGGGTTCCTCATTCAATACTATTATATGGTACGAAAGTGCAATATGTTGCTTCACGAGTAGTTATTATCTCTAAATCAATGGTTCTATCTTCTTTTGGAATGATTACTGATTGAACCATATTTTTATAAGATTTTTCATGATTAATTTAGAATTTTTAATGTATTTTTTGAGACAATATTGTATAATTAAGCATTAATTTTAGTTAGGAACAATTGTTTTGAATTAATTACAATTATGGGCAAAATGGTCATAATTTATTAATTATTTTTGTACAATTGTCCTTTGAACTTTTGATGCTACATGGTGTTTAATATTGTATTGTAGGTGGTTTGGAAAAAAATTGAAGATTTTGGAGGGTAAATTAATATTTTGGAAATTGGGGAGAATCACAGAAAATGGCAAAAAATATCTGAAAATTACAAAATGCGAGAAAAATCCTGGAACAATAACAGTACGGAACCCAAATTGTCAGGAAATTATAGTGGGACCTCAAAACATTTCAAAACTACTCATAGTCCCTCCAGAAAAAGATTTTAATCTTTTTGATTAAATCCCTGGTCAAAACTTGCGTTTTGTCCAGGAACCATCAGGTTTGTTTCAGCTGAGACCCGACTGGAGGAGGGGTCCGAACTGCAGATCCGAGATTTAAAAGAAAAAGAACAGAGCTGACAGTTGCGTGGGGAGTAGAGGAGCGCCGCAGCTAGATCTTCATCTCATCATCACCTTCTTCTTCTTCCACTCTCGCCGGCGGCATAGCTCATCACCAAGGCCGCTGGCGAGCTTCGGCCTCCCTCAGCCACCAACATCTCCGGAGCCCACACAGAGAGAAGCTGAGAGTTTGCACTGCGTGAAACTGAAGACAGACACGAGCTGTGAGTCCGTGAGCTGGGAGGCGCGGCAAGCTTGATCTGGGAACTACCGCCGTCTTCTTCTTTTATCTACCACCTTCGCCCAAAGTTTCAGAGAGAGAGAGAGAGCTCGTCTTCACCACCACCGACGTTCACAACGTCAACGCCGTGAACAGGCTCAGAACAGAGTAGAAGACAAGGCCATCGTCCCTGTTCATCACTCCAAAACCGACCAACACCACCGTTTGCTTCGGGTAACACAGTCCGTGAGCACAGAGGGATCTAGGAGCTTGGTGTGCCGCAAGAGGAGAGTCAGCTCCACCACACCACCACCGGAAACCACCATTAGTCCTCCTCTGTTCTCTCCACCATTTCGTCCTTCTCTTTCTCTCTCACCACCGTCCAACACCACAGTCACCATTTCCACTTTTATTTCTTCTTCTTCACTGCCATAAACCACCGACACCACCATTCACTTCCTCTGCTTCTTACTTATTCATCCTTCAACCTCTTCTTTGCCTTCCACCAATTTCTTCCAGCTGCAACTCGTCACCACCATAACATTTCTATTCTTCTTCCAACCTCACACTCCATCGGCCTCACTGCCTCTCCCATACCGTTCCTCTGTTTCTGTTTCTGTCTCCCATACCGTTCCTCTGTTTCTGTCTACCGTTCCTCTGTTTCAAGAACCCATGTATTTCTCTCTATTCCCCATTAAGTCAACAATTACATTAACTTCATTGGACATTTTGGTTGGACAATTAATTTGGACTGTGTCAGTGGCTATGTGTGGCTAAAACTTTTGCTTCTTGGTGATGATGATTTGTGTTTGAGCTTAATGGACTTAAAGGGGAGTTTTGCTATTATTCAATTAGTCTATAATTATATATTTAAATTGTCTAGTTTTAGGAATTATTGTATATGATTCTGGAACTGAGATTAATGTTTATTGTCTCTGTTGGTTTGATATTTGTGATTGGATTGGATTTTTATAGCTTGTGGGATTTACATATATGCATTTTCCTTATTGATTCAAATATATTGTGCTTTCTACTTATTATTGTTAGATTGTATAATTGAATTGGATCAATTGAGTGTCTTTTTATCGTATTCATATTAAGAGGAAACATGTTATAATTACCCATTTCAATTGCACATTAAGTAATTTTAAACAATATCTCAAGAGGTGATAGTTAGCTATGTTTGTAGGAGCTATTATTAATTGGGAATATTGGACTCAAGTGTTATCTTGAGGTTTATCTTAAGACTTAATGAATTTTAACTCCTATAATCTTTTTGAGCAAGGATTGTTATTTCTTCATTACCAAGAGTATTTATCATTCATATTTTCAACTCCATACCATTACATTCACTCTTATCCATCTCATTTGTATAAGAAAAATACCAAAAATAATAGCTTAGCATTTAATTAAATCGCATTAGTCCTTAGTTTATTCATGTAAAAAACCAAAACTAATTTCCCCTTGTTTTATTGCATTTGCATGGTATATAGATTACTTATGATTCAATAAAAGGCTCATCGAGAAGAGAGACTGATCCTAGGTTTGTCTATACGCAATCCTTGATTAATTTTTAATTGTGGACTCCAAGGCTAACGAATAAGAGACAAAAAGTTTGCTAATCAAAGGAAATGCTTCTCATATTTTCTGGTTTCAAACTTACAAATTAAAGCACATATGCTAATCTAATCCTTAATATAAGACTCAATTAACTAATTTGATTAGGTTAAAGAAGTTAATTAATATGAGATTTTTTTCCCCTTAAAACACCTTATTGAATTTAGGTATGTATTAAATTGGTCTTTTTATCAAAATAACTCAAGTCAATTTGATAGGACCTACCTTTAGATTATATACCTTCACTTCAATATTCAAGTAATTAATGTAGGACTTTTCTTAATATAATCTAATATTCTCCTTACTTCATTTTTTCCATTCATTTTCCTTCTTTTTCACCTTGGCTTGTACTTTGTTTTTTAGTCTCAAAGGCCTCAAGTACCAGTATTCTTTTTTCCTTCTTTTTTTAATTCCTTCCCTCCATCTCCTTTATTAATGTTGAGGGAATGTCAATAGTCTAATTTGAGAAAAACATTAATAAATATGTGAAATAAGTATTACATTTAGGACCAATATTATCTTCCATTTAGATCCTATATTAAGAATCGGAGAAGTACATCATTAATTGTTTTCTAAAGTAAGACATTACCAATTAAGTTGAAACACACCCACACAAGTGCAAAGATTTAATTCAATGGACCGAAAAGAAAATATTACCAATTTATTAAAACTAGTGTGAAATAGTAAAAAATTGATTTTTGTGATATGGAGAACAAAAAAGAAGGGGGAGAATTAATGATGCATGTGGTTGCAACCGTCCATGAGAGAGACAATTCACACACACACTCTCATAAATTTTAAAGGCCTCCCATATTCAATTCTTCCACCAGAAAAGGAAGTGATCCCATATTTTTGTCTTTTCTCTTCATGGTGTCTAGTTATAAGTCCAACCACCTTAATTGTGTTGTACTGAGTTTTCGTGCAATTGTAAGTATCATATTTATTTCTTGTCTCTGGCTTAATATCTGGGTGTGTTTGATTGAAAATTTTGCATCAATGTTGTTGATCATGATCGATCTCTTGTTAGTGTAAAAGAACCGTGCCATTGACAAAATAAAAGACCTCTTGATTCATTTATGAAGGAACACTACTACTGCTTGGAGGTTTTTTAAGGGTTAAGGTGTAAATTTGTTTTGGAATTTTTCACAAAGGAGTAATGTTATCTTAAAAGTTTTTTTTAGATTCAATGTTTCCTTAGAAGTGTTAAAATGAAGCAATGTTATCCCTTACTGTTAAAAAGTTAACAATCAACATCAGTTTTTTAATGGCCAACGTTAATTTTTTAATAATATAAGGCAACATTATTACATGAATATCCCAATACATTCAAGACCATCCATTTCACTCACATACAAGCTTCTATATATCACTCTAAAGACGTTGCAACATCCACGTACACTTTCATATTGATCGATGATCAGGGCACTCACAAACTCCCCACTTAATTAATCACCAAATACATTTTAAAGGTCTCAATATATGCTTAAGAATTTTTTTTTGAACTTATGCTTAAGAATTTGAAATCACAAGGTTTTACAATCTTCTAACCACAAATCTCTAACTAATAACATGCATCTTCTATACGTGCAACTAATTAATAGTGCTTTCCGCTACCTTCTCTTCCATCTGCTATTTTCGTTTATTCCTTTCCATCATCTGACTTATCTGCATGTAGATATATGGACACAAATTCACACTTTAACTAACATCTTTTCCCCATCCATGTATAGCTTTAATTTAAAACTTTTCAGCATAACAAATAAAGCTTACCAGAGCAATTATGTTAGGAATTTAACATTACAGCATGCTCAGAGCCTTTTCAGATTTATGATTTCAATCTATATATGAAGTATACATAATTTTGGGGGCAACGAAATATACAACATCAAAATATTTTTTTTAAGAGAATAAAATATATTTTTTTGTGTACCAAAAGAATTAATTTCAAATGTCTATGATTTGATCATAAGCTCAAGAATGAGTCAACAAGCTAGTAATTCAAGGAAGCAGGAACAATTTTTTTTTGTTTTTGTTTTGTTTTACTTGTGCCTATCAAAATAGGGAATAATATATATGATGCAATGTTTTGATTTGTCAATAAAAAAAATTTAGTAGTTGAAAATTGTTGCCTATTACATACTTTAGGGAACAGTTGTCATTTGCTACTGAATATTTACTGCAATTCAATTCTGGTATAACAACAACTAATTAATTAGAACTAAGAAGTAACTCTACGATGTTTAGTTAGATCCCTATGATCTGATCATTAGTCAAAGAAAAAATCAACAAGTAATACCATAAAGTAGGAACAAAGATTTCCCCCCTTTCTGGCCTGAATACTAGAAGCATAGATTAGCAAATTTTTTATTTACAATGATAAGTTGATGCTTCGTTCAAGTTTTTTTTTTTAAACTAAAGAGTATGTTACATTTTTTATTATTTGATGATCTCAAAACTTGTTAAGTTTCGTAGATTATTCCACTAACATTATTTTTGTATTCTTAAAACAGAAATATTTGATTAATGTTCCATATACAGATTTTGAAGTTTGTAATAGGGACTGCTGGAAAGGAGCTCTGTACGTTGACCTTTTTTCCAAAAAAAAATTGATTTATAAAAAAATGCATATATCAAATAGAGCAAACTTCTTAATATTTGATCCATTTGTATATTTTGTTAACGGATTGCTACAAGTAAATAAGGAAATAGTGGGAGCAATATGATAAATAGTTAAATATATACCTGTGCTTTACGCTTCTTCCATATGCCTTTGTCCTTCATTGCCCATCATCATCATCATCATCATCCTCCTCCTTCTTCGTCTCCTCCATCCAAAGCTTTAAACATTTTCAGCGTAACAAATAAAGCATATCAGCACGATTATATGTTAGAAATTTAAGATTAAAGCATGCTCAGAACCTTTTCAGATTTTGAATATCAATCGATATATGAAGTATACCTGATTTTGGAGGGCCACAAAATATACAACATCAAAAGAAATTTTTTTGAGAGAATAAAATAAAATTTTTTTCGTATACCAAAAAAATTAATTTTAGATATCTATGATTTGATCATAAGCTCAGGAATGAGTCAGCAAGTAATACAAGGAAGCAGGAGCAATTTTTTCTTTTTTTTGCTTTTGACCAGAATACTACAAGCATAGAGATGGAAAATTGTAGGTTTGTAACAGATATATATGACTCTGCTGGAAAGGAGCTCTGATCTGTATGTTCACATTTTTTTACAATCAGTTTTATGAAAAAAGGACATGCATGATGAACAGAGTAAATGTGGTAATATTTGATCCATTATTTGTATATTTTTGTATTGCATTGGTATTATGTCAATAAGGGAATAGTGGGAGCATGAATGATAAATAGATAAATACCTATGGTTTGGGTGGAAGTGGGTTGTTGCAAGGAGAACGCAAAATTTGGGCATTCATTTATTTCGACTTCTGCGCGTTTTGGGGCATTTAAGTCATTGAGTCCCTTGCAGAAGTGAGTGGGCAGAGGCAATTTTGAAAGTTTCAATGTGTTTAGATTTGGCTATTCAATTACTTGCACATTGGCAGTGGCTTGATCACTACTTGTATGTGACAAGAGCTCCTCCATTTGTTAGCTTGAGATACACAAATCCTTTCTATTTGGGGAAGAAACATTGCAATTGAAGCTGTCCTAAAAAGGCATTTCAACTTGTGGCACCTGTTCACTTTTATTCTTTCCAATATTTTAAAATGTATTTTAGAAAAAATTGATACACATTTGATACAAAAAACAAATTTAACTAACTTCTTCAAACTCCATAAATTAGTTTTCTAGCTTTTATATTGATGATATGAGAGAGTACTTTTATAATTTAAAATCATGTAATTGTTTCTTGACTTGATCAATAAAGTGTTTGTTTGGATTGACTTTTAATTTTTAAGTGATTTTATGCTACTCAAAATAAATGTGAGAAAAAAATTATTTCCTGAAGCACAAAAGCACTTATTTCAAGTACTTTCAAATAAGCACTAACATCCATAAATTGAAATTCCTATATATATTATTCAAACTCACAATTTTACAATTTTACAAATATAGTACTCTTCTCTAGGTTGTCAGACTCACGGATTTAAGCAAATTCATAACAGTGACATAAAATCATATTGTGGACTCGAATTATAAACTCGTAAGAGTTTACTATTATTAATAAATAAGTATTAATGGTGTATAATTAATAATTATAACATAAAAAGTGATAATAATTTGATTTAAATATATTTTTAATCTAAATAATTGAAATTATATCCATCAACATTCATAATTTATCATACACAACAAAGAAGTTTTTATAAAATTCATATATTGAGGACGATTAAATCAAAAAAGTTAGTATGAGTCTAAGAGTAAGTTAATATGATTTTGTATGTTAGAAGTATAAAAGTGATAGACTCGGGGTGTGAACTCGTGAGTTTGATCAAGTTTACAGCTAGTACAATTTTAAGAAAAACTCGACACAATTTTAGAAAGTAAAAACATAAAAACTGTAAATTCGGAGAGTCAACTTGTAGGTTTGACCACAATGCTCCTCTCATATTTAATCTATGATTTAATTAGAAGTTAATCTTAGTCCTGGCTATAAGATCTATATTTTATCTTTGTAAATTTTATTCTAAAGTATTTCTATTAATATTCTGTTAACAATAATCAAGTCAAATAAGAGAAAAGTAATAAAGTTGAGATCTTTTATAAAAAACAACTTAACAAACTTTTAACTCTTTCAACTGTGGAAGGCTTCCCTCATCCCAAGATATCAACAACTGCTCCTGATAAGATAATATTAGATGAAAATTCATTAAAGAAAACCCAATTGGCCTCACGCTATGATCTTTAAAGTAAAAAATACACTCACCTAAGATTGGATTCACAACGCACATAATGACACCATGAATTATAATTCTTGAAAATATTAAACAAAAACTGCTCTACGGTGTCTTCTTTGAGCTGCAATAAACTTCATATATATCATTATCAATATGATCATCTAAAAGTGCAACACAAGGTAGCTGAAACAACAGCACTTTGCAAGAAATAATAGTTCACCTCAAGAGATGGAGCATTCTTATTTCTAATATCAATATTGGCAAGTAACAGGATAAGATGCCCCCTCTGATTTGCCACATTTCCTTTCTTTGGACCACAAATATACCAGGGAGATTTGGTCTGATCATTCAAAAGAAATTCATATGGCAAAAATATCTAGAAGTGTTCGGAATGGACATATGAACATACAAAGGTTAAAAGAGACTAACTTTAATTCGGTTGGAGTCAAACACAAACTTCCGGAAACATACCAGAAATATCAATAATAACTACAGTCAAGAAAAGTAGTTTAATAGTGGGTGAAGCAATATTATTGGTTGTCGTGTTGACTGCCAAGGCCTTTGGAATGATGATAGAGAGTTTATTATGATTTTATGGATTCCAGTACTGTCATTGGAACTTGAGCAATATTTTCAGTGCGATTGACTTCTGGTTCTCGATTCCTTCTTGCGCTGCATGATATTCAAAATATAAAGACAAACTGCCTTCAGGAAACTTCTATTCATCCTATTCCTTCCTATCAGCTTTCTTTTTCTCGTGCACAAAAAGGAAAAAAACATTGCAATAATTCAAGTTCTGGACATTTAGGTAACCTAGAATCTAACCAGTAGTTGTGGTTATTTGGAGTGAGCAAGTACACCCCATGCACATTTCCCCTCATCCTTCCCTTCCTTCAGTTGCTGCTGCAATTTCTGCACCTCATCCATATGACTTCTCACTTCAGCTAACCAATCATCAACAGCATCAACAACTTTTTCTGTTTTGTTATGTGCTTCTAGAACACTTAGTTGAACTCCAGCTTGTGTTGATTCAAGCTTCTGCTTTTCAGTTTCTAGAGTTTTTGTGATGTTGCCAGCACAAAACAAATATTGGCCTTGACATACCAATGGATCTACAAGATATTCTGCGAGTTTGGCAACAACAGCTAGTGCGATCTGATAACTATTGAGGCCCAACTAATTGAGGAAACCGGATCAAAAGTATTGATCCCCACTTCTCTTATTTATAGACAATCATGACAATGTATTTTACAAAAGAACATAACAGGAAAACATAACAAGAAAACACAGCATTCACTACTGGGCTTGTATTCAGGGCGGCCCACTAACTAAGCCTACTAACCTATATACAACTAACACCCCCTTCAAGTTGGGGGCTCAAATAAGTTCATAGTACCCAACTTGGAAAGCAAACGATCATAATATTCACTCCCAAGTGGTTTAGTAAAAATATCAGCAAGCTGGTATTTAGAAGGTACATGTTGTAAACTAATGATACCCTGTTGAAGCTTCTCACGGACAAAGTGACAGTCTATCTCAATATGCTTCGTCCGCTCATGAAAAACGGGATTAGAAGCAATGTAGATAGCTGATTTACTATCACAGAAAACAGAAGCTGGTGCAATGTTTTTGACTCCCAAATCCTTTAACAAACGCGTCAACCACACAAGTTCAGACACTGCTGTTCCCAAGGCACGGTACTCAGCCTCTGCAGAAGATTTGGAGACTGTGTGCTGCTTCTTGGATCTCCAACAGATAGGAGACCCTCCAAAGCAAATGAAATAACTGGTGACTGACCTTCTAGTATCCGAACATGTTGCCTAATCAGAATCAGTGTAACAGTCAATTTGAGTTCCTCCCGTGACAGCTAGAAGGATACCTAGTCCAGGCTTCCCCTTCAGATATCTCACGACCCGAACTGCCGCTGCCATGTGAGATCTTCTTGGAGCACTCATGAATTGACTTAACATCTGCACAGCAAAGCAAATATCAGGCCGAGTAGTTGTTAGATATAATAACCTACCTACCAACCGACGATATATAGAAGGGTCAGTCAATAAAGGGTCTTCTTGTTTGAAAGATTTGCGTTTTCGTTTCTGTTTGGACTTGCTTCCTTTCATGGCTGTAGTGCCCCCTGCATTCAAGCGAATATGCCGTTCCATGGGAACTTGTAGTGGCTTTGCCCCACTTAATCCTACATCAGAAATGAGATCTAGAGTGTATTTTCGCTGACTAAGGACTATACCTTTAGGTGATCTTGCTAATTCTAATCCTAAAAAATATCTAAGTGGCCCCAAGTCTTTAATTTGAAAGTGATGATGCAGATATGACTTCAATTCATTAATTTGACTAATGTTATTTCCAACTATGACAAGATCATCAACATAAGCTAATACCAAAAGTGTATCTCCTTTATTTTGTTTAATGAATAAAGAGTAGTCATATCTACTTTGCCTAAACCCCCCTTGAATTAAAGTTTCTGTGAGCTTGATATTCCATTGACGAGAAGCCTGTTTGAGTCCATACAATGATTTGATCAACTTGCAAACTTTGTTATTCCCATGTTGATCAAACCCTTGTGGAATTTTCATATATACTTCTTCATGTAAATCTCCTTGAAGAAAAGCATTATTGACATCCATTTGAAATAGATGCCAATTATGTTTTGCAGCAAGGGTAAGAACCAATCTCACAGTAACCATTTTAACAACCAGGGAAAATGTTTCAAAGTAATCTATTCCTTCTTGTTGACTATACCCTTTTGCTACTAACCTAGCCTTGTATCTTTCTACTTGACCATTAGCCCCATATTTGAGTTTGTAGACCCACTTACACCCTATAGCAACTTTCCCTTTTGGTAGGTCCACAATTTTCCAAGTTTTGTTGTGTTCAAGTGCCTACATCTCCTCATGCATCGCATATACCCACTTGGGGTCCTGAACTGCTGCCTGGTAACTATAATGCTCAATAAGAGTATCTGTAGAAAGAATATATTCTTTACAATCATTGGAAATATGAGCATAAGACATATACTTATGAATGGGATACCTGCATTTTACCTTTATATCAGATGTTGCGACTGTGTCCATTAAGCACACATAATCATTCAACCAGGAGGGTGATTTCTTGTCACGAACAGCCTGCTGTGGTCTGTCCATGAGCTAATCTGTGTCTATATTAACCTCATTTCCAGGTTGCTGATCATGTAAATCAGGTTCTGTTGGCTGCTGCACATCAGGTGCTGATTGTTCATTCTGTTGTGGGGTAGTGCTAGACACACATGGGGCAGGATCAAGAGAAAAATAATTTCACAGAGTTTTGGAGCTCTCCGTTGGAGCTGCATTATGTGAATCCCTGAAGGGGAATCTATCTTCATGAAAATTTACATGCCTACTGACTAATAATTTTCTTTCCTTAAGGCTGTATAATAGGAACCCCTTCTGGTGGGGTGGATATCCTAGAAAAACACATGGTTCTGCCCTACTTTGGAATTTATCATGCTCATTTTGTACAGTAGAGAACCCCAAACACCCAAAAACTTTCAAATAGGATAAATCAGGTTGCTGTTTGTACAGTATTTCATATGGAGTTTTGTAGCCCGAGGTCTTGGATGATGTTCTATTGATAAGAAAGGTTGCTGTTTTGATACTCTCTCCCCAAAATTTAATTGGAACATGTGAATGAATTAAAAGACTCCTAGCCATATTCAATAAGTGCCTATGTTTCCTCTCTACCACTCCATTTTGTTGGGGTGTATAAGGACAAGTTGTTTGGTGTATAATCCCTTTGTCATTTAAGAAAGTCTTTAAATCATGGTTAACAAACTCTAAACCATTATCAGTCCTTAATTTCTTTATGGTAGTAGAAAATTGTGTGTGAACATATGCAACAAAATTCTTCAAGTAGAAAGTACTCTCACTTTTATTTATCATTAGGAAAATCCAAGTACAACGAGAAAAGTCATCAACCACGGTTAAAAAATATCTATGACCTTGATGAGTGGGATCCTTATAGGGGCCCCAAACATCCACATGTATGAGTTCAAAAGAACAAGCACTAACAGATTCAGAAACAGGAAAGGGTAACCGGGTTTGTTTAGATTGAGAACATACATCACAAAAGTGTTTAGGGAATTCTATAACCTCTGATTGTAAGCATTCTAAATGCCTAAGGATTTCAATAGGAGCATGGCCTAGCCTATTATGCCATAATTCTGTGATGTGCTGCCCAGTTTGCATATTCATTATTCTGTCCATCTTTATGTTTGTTTCAAGCAGATATAGACCATCATGTAGTTTACCAATCACATGGCATTTCCCAGTGGGAATCTCCTGCAAGGTGCAAAAGTTGGGATAAAATACAATGCTATAGTTAAGTTGCTTAATCATTTTGGAAATGGATAGCAAGTTAAAACAACATTGAGGTGTATAGTAAACATCAGTCAATGTGACATTATTGAAAAGATTTACAGTTCCTACATGTGTCACTGTTATTTTATGTCCGTTTGGCAACTTAATCATCCTAAGAGGTCCTGTGTAAGATTTAATAGAGCTTAACATAATGGAGTTTCCAGTAAGATGACATGTGGCACCAGAATCCAAAATCCAATTAGATTGACATAGGGAAGAAGGAATAGCATTTACTAAACCTGGCACGCTTTCCTCAATGAAGTGAGTTGCAACAACATCAATTTCCTCCATGTCCTTACTGAGCAACTGAAGAATTTTATCATATTGTGCTGTGTTAGTGGTGACTGAGTACCCATTGGTGTTGGATTACTGGTAGAGCCAAGTACTGCTTGGGTATTGCTTTGCTCCTTGCGTTTTGGAAAATCAGCAGGATAGCCAATTAACTCTTAACAGTTTTCTCGGCTGTGTCCTCTATGGTTATAGTGGGTACACTCTATAGTGGACCTTCCTCTGCCTTAACGTCCTCTGCCTCTTGTAGTGGCAGTAGTAGCTTCTATAAGAGTAAAGGAAGATTGAGATGCTATAACACGGTTTTCTTCATCTTGGCAAATCATTGAATATGCATGATTAACTGTTGGCAGAGGAGACATCAGGAGGATTTGAGATCTTGCTTGTTGCTAAACATCATTCAATCCCATAAGGAATTGAAAGAGGCGCTGTTGTTGAGTCACGTTCACATAGTCCTTGGAGACAGCACATTCGCATGAAGGCAAAGGCACAAGAAGGGTATATTCATCCCACAGCTCCTTGAGTTTGGTGAAATAGCTTGTCACAGTCAAGGTTCCTTGTGTGAAAGAAGAAATGGTCTTGTGAAGTGAATAAATCCTTGACCCATCAATCTTGTTAAATCTTTCTTGCAAATCAGACCACACATGCTGAGCACTATCGGAGAAAACCATACCATTGGCAATTTCTTTATCCACTGAATTGATTAGCCATGAAAGAACAACAGCGTTGCATCTATCCCAATGATCAACCAATTTGGGGTCCCTGTCTCTCCTAAGTGATCCATCGATAAATCCTAGTTTATTCTTTCCACGGAGTGCCAATTTCATAGAGCGACTCCAGACAGTGTAATTATGAGTACCAGTCAAGATTTAAGGGACTAGTCTTACCGATTGGATGTCAGATGGGTGCAAGTAAAAGGGATTAGAGGAATTGACTACTGGTGTTGTGGGGGAAGACATAGTGTTGTGGAGTGACAATGGGTCTGGAACAGGGTGTTATGGCGCAGATGACGAACGGCAGCGGCAGATCTTGAATAATCGATCAATTCACCGAATTGATCTATGGCGCAGATGACGAACGGCAGAGGCAGATCTTGAATAATCGATCAATTCACCGAATTGATCGGTGGAAGGACGACGGTGGAAGACGACGGTCAGAGATGCGAACAACCGCAATAGGTTCTTGCTGAGATCGAGACTTATCTTCGCCGGAGACTTCGACAGTGAGCTTTAACGGGGCTCGACAGAACGACACAACGATCTTTTCTGAGATCGACACTTATCCTCGCCGGAGGCTTCGACGGTGAGCTTTAACGGCGCAAGGTCATAGGCTGCGATGGTAGAGTGCTAGTGGCACAGATGGCAGAACTTCTCATCGAACCTTCAAGAACCGAGGAGAGTCGACGGAAATCGAAAGAAAAACAAAGTAACCAAGAAAAACGGATCTTGGTTTACCACCATGTGGGGATCCGACCCAAAAGGAAAACTGGCCCAAAACTAAACCAAGCTCTGATGCCATGATAACTACTGAGGCCCAACTAATTGAGGAAACCGGATCAAAAATATTGATCCCCACTTCTCTTATTTATAAACAATCATGACAATGTATTTTACAAAAGAACATAACAGGAAAACATAACAAGAAAACACAGCATTCACTATTGGGCTTGTATTCAGGGCGGCCCACTAACTAAGCCTACTAACCTATATACAACTAACACGATCTCTACAATTTACCCATTTACGCTAAAACTACCTGAAAGAGAAGTGGTTCAAAACCCATTTATGAGTCGTCGGACTAAATGAGTTGTTGGTAATCTAATGTAGAATCAGATTACAAGTAATAATTTTTTCGCCAACTTGACGCATATATTATATTATTTTAATTAACATTAAAACCGAGAAAGAGAGATGTATATGTCTCTATAAAACGGTTCGATAACCGAAACCTCGTTATAAAATTGGGTGCCCTGCAATTGTCACATTTAATATAAAAAAACTTCTTTAAACTTTTTAAAATACTTAATTTTATTAATTAAAATTATAAAAAAATTTAAATTTATAAGTTTTAATTTGCCCACGTGATCTTATTGTCTATCCTCCTTTTCTCACCCCAATTTAAAGAATTTCAAATAATTAAATATGGTGATATTTAGATAACAATTTGAAAATATTTTTTTTTCAACTTTGATTTAACAATATTTTATTAAAGTTATAAAATTTAAAATTATATTATATTGATAAATTTATCTCTCATTAATTCTATTAAATTTATAATTCATTATAGTTTGTTACATAAGTGTTTGAAATATTATTATTTTAGCCAAATATACATTTAGAGTTTTGAAAATTAATAAATAAATTTAAATTTTTAAAATCTGATAAATAGCTTTTTAAATACATACTTTAACATTATTTTTAATCGAAATTATTTTTAAACAATATTTATGTTAAATTTTGGTTTAAAACGAATAATTTGATGATTAAATAATAATTGAGTAAATGAAAATAAAATCATGAAAAAAAATCATTATGTAGTTTTCATTTTAACAAATGTTTATATAGATTTTAGAAATATCATAACACTACAAAAAAAAAAGACTTTCGGTAGCGACTTTTGTCGCCGCTGAAAGTATACTTTCAGTAGCGACTTTTGTTGCCGCTGAAGGTGACTTTCAACGGCGAATTTTGTGTCGCGGCTGAAGGTGACTTTCAGCGGTGACTTTTGTCCCTACTGAAAGTGTTAATTTTTTTTTAAAAAAAATTTGAAAAATTATTTTAAAAAAATTTAATTTACAGCACGTGCCACCTCCTCATAATTCCTCCAAGTGACTCTACCTCAGGGAGCCGATGCCTTCGCGCGCGAGTCTCTGCTAGTTATGCCGAAATGAACCTATGTCATATTATTACATATTATTATATATATAATATTATCATATATATATAAACATACATACATATAATTAATTCATTATATACATATAATTAATTATTAATTAAATATAATATTATTAAAACTAATGAAAAATTAAATAAAAATGAAAAAAAATATTTATATATTTAAATTAAAATTTTTTTAATTAAAATTATTTAATAAATAATAATTTAATATCATAAATATTATTTTTAATATAAAATTATAAATATAATATTAATAAATAAGGTTAAATAAAATTATTTAATAATTAATATTTTAATTTTATAAATATTATTTTTAAAAAATATTAATAAAAAAAATATGAAATTGACTTTCAGCGGCGACTTTTGATAGTCGCCGCTGAAAGTGTTTTAAAAAAAAATAAAATTTTGAAAAATTTCAAATAAGACTTTCAGCGGCGACACTAAAGTCGCCGCTGAAACACACTTTCGGCGGCGACAACACAATGTCGCCGGTGAAAGTGTTTTAAAAAAAAAAAAAATAAAAGTTTGAAAATTTCAAACAAGACTTTCAGCAGCGACACTAAAGTCACCACTGAAACACAATTTTGCCGGCGACAACACAATGTCGCCGCCGAACGTCTCACTTTCAGCGGCGACATTAAGAGTCGCCGCCAAATGTTGCCGCTGAAAGTGATTTTTTTTGTAGTGTAATTTTTAGTATCAAACGAAAATCTTATAAAAAGTCAGAGAACATAGTACACATTATTTCTATTATAAAATGTTATTTTTTTTATTTTAATTTTCTTATAACATTTTTTACTCATAATAAAAGAACAACTCTGTAATAAAACAAAAACAATATTTTTAAATAATATGATATTTATATTGGGAAGTAAAATGAAAGAATGGATTTGCAGAAACAAGTATAACGAATTTGTTTAATCATTTACTAATTTATATTATTTAAAATTAATAAAACAATAAATAAAGGTAAGATTTTAATATTATTAATGAATTTAATAATTAATTAACATTGTACTTTTAATTGGTATTGATATCCATAAATTTTCGCCCCAAAAATTATAGCGTTGGACGGAGGTTTGACGGAGATCAGTCTCACCGACACAGTGAATGACAGTGTCCCGACGAACGACTGCGAGAGGTGGAAGATGATTGAGAGAATAAGGAGAGAGGAAGCCAAACTTGAATTTTTTTTGATCAAATGAAGCCAAACTTGAATTAACAATAAGGAATGAATAATATATATTGAATTATTTATGGTTGTTTAGGTCCTTCTTGTCTGTCATTCAAGCTTTTATTTGTCGCTTCGAGGATGTAAAGTGATATATGGCATCCAGTGCTGCCCCTTTACCTTCACCACCCGTATTAAAATATATTAATAAAGAAAAATTATAGGCTTTCTAATTTTCGCAAGAGTCTCACTTCCTGAGTGCTTGCCAGTTTGGTGTCCACTTAACATGTATAATTTATTTTCATTAACATATATTAAAAAGTTGAGAAAGAGATGTCCATCCCAAAATCAATTTTAAAATTGAAAAACGAACTATAATAATAACATACAAAATAGCCATGATGTTAGGTTGATAATTAATATTGACATATATAGAGGTATTTAGTAAATTAATTGTGTTTTGTACTGAAGTAAATCAAGTTCTCTATCATTCATGTGTTATGTACATGTATATATAATTACATAGAAGAAAAACGCTTCAACAATGGTTATACGTTTCAACTACGTTTCTTAACGTTATAGATTTTCTCTGACTTTGTGGATTTGCTTCTGACACTCTGACACTTCCCTTCAAGTTGGAGCATATATATTTATCATGCCCAACTTGTTACAAAGATACTCGACCTATGTCCTATGTAAGGCTTTCATCAGAAGATCTGCTAATTGACCGTTTGATTGCACATGCTCTGTAGATATAATATTTTCTTTAATCTTGTCACGAATAAAATGACAATCGATCTCAATATGTTTGGTATGTTCATAGAACATAGAGTTCAATGCTATATGAAGTGTTGTTTTGTTGTCACATCATAGTTTTGCAGGCAATGTCGTGGTGATGCCAATTTCCGTCACGAGTTGAAATACCTATACAATTTCTTGTATTGATTGTGACATGGCTCTGTATTCCGCTTTTGCACTTGATTTTGACACAACCCCTTGCTTCTTACATCTCCAAGATATCAAATTTCCACCAACAAACACACAGTAACCCGTAGTGGATTGTCTTATGGCCTTATATCCTGCATGATTTGCATCACAAAAGCACTCAACTTTAGTGTGCCCGTAATCTGTATAAAGAATACCAAAACCTGGAGAACTTTTCAAATAATGCAAGATATGCTCTAAAGCTTCCCATTGTGCCACCGTTGGTGATGCCATGAATTGGCTGAGTCTACTGATTAAGAAGTTTATATCAGGACGAGCTACTGTTAGATAATTCAACTTCCCAATGAGTCTTCTATATCTCTCAGGAAAAGGAAATAGTTTCAATTTTTTTAGATCAATTTTATTCTTCAAATCATCAGGAAGCTCATCAAACATAATAGCATCAAGATCTAGGAAGGGATTTGAAATCATAGGAATGCTGCTTGGTGCAGCTCCAAGCTTTTTAGTCTGCTTTAAGAGATCGAGAGCATACTTCCTTTGAGTGAAAAGAATACCTTTCTTGCTCCTCAAAACTTCAATACTAAGAAGTACTTTAATGATCCCAAATCTTTTGTCTGGAAGTAAGAGTTAAGGGAAACTTTTAAGTTCTAAGATTTCAGAAATGTTACTCCCTGTGATCACAATATCATCAACATACACTACTAAAAGAATCATGCTTGCATCAGATTGCTGGTATAACATAGAGTGATCACATTTGCTTTTACTTAACCCAAACTTCTTGACCACATTACAAAATCTATCAAACCAGGCACGAAGACTTTGCTTTAGACAATACAACGACTTCTGGAGGTAGCACACTTTTCTATTCTCCCCCTGAGCAACGAACCTAGGTGGTTGCTCTATATAAACTTCTTCAAGGAGGTCACCGTTCAAACAAGCATTCTTAACATCCAACTGATGCAAATCCCAATGATATGTGATAGCCAAAGAGATAAGAAGACGAACGGAGGTAAGCGTAGCCACAAGAGAGAAAGTCTCAGAATAATCAATACCATAAGTTTGTGCATATCCTTTGGCAACAAGCTGAGTTTTTAATTGCTCCAAGGAACCATCAGCCTCAGTCTTAACAACAAACACCCATTTACATTCAATGGCCTTCTTTCCAGGAGGGAGATCAACAAGAATCCAGGTACCAGCCTTTTCAAGGGCCAAAATTTTAGCTTCCATCATGGCATACCAACCAGGGTGAGTCAGGGCTTGTTGAAGGGTAGTAGGGTGGAGACATAATCAAGGGTGGCAATAAGAGAAGAGGAAAAAGGGGACAAAGTTTTGTAAGATACAAAAGATGAGATAAGATAGGTACAGTCAACATATCGTTTGGGAGGACAATAAGAACGGGTACCTTTTGATGGTGCAATAGGCAGGTCATTAGAGATATCAACAGGAGAATATGGAACAACTGGTTCAGTGACAGCAAGTGGAGGATTTGTGGAAACAAGAGTAGGAACTAAGGAGGCATTAACGGAATCAATCGGTGAAGCAGTAACTAGCGAAGGTAAAATATTGGCAACTTCAGCATCATTGATGATATCAGGTTCCAGAGCAGCAGCCTGTATTGGTGAGAGAGGGACATGATAAACTAAGACATCATCAGGCTCATCTATGATAGAGGGAGACTTAGAGGAGGTCGAAGTCTGGAAGAAAGGAGAAGACTCATAAAAAGTCATATCAGTGGAGACAAGGTAATGACGGAGATTAGGAAAGTAACACCTATGACCTTTTTGAACACGAGAATAACCAAGAAAAACATATCTTAAGGACTTGGGATCGAGTTTACTAATACTTGGACGAACATCTCGAACAAACTAGACACAACCAAAGATTTTAGGATCAATAGGAAATAGTTTAGTGGAGGGAAACATAATGGAATACAGGATATCCCCACTAAGGACAGCCGAAGGCAAGTGATTGATGAGAAAACAGGCTGTAGACATGGCATTTGCCTAAAAAATTTTAGGGACAAAGGAATGAAACATGAGAGCTCGGGCAGTCTCTAAGAGATGTCAATTCTTTCTTTCAGCAACACCGTTTTGAGCAAGGGTATCAACATAAGAGAATTGGTGAAGAATACCATGACTTTGAATGTAATCGGTATATGGGGCGAAAAAATATTCTTTTTCATTATCACTTTATAAGATTTTCACATGAGTGTTAAACTGGGTTTGAATTTCAACACAGAAATTACAAAGGTGAGTAAATAATTCAGAACACTATTTCATTAAGTAAAGCCAAGTAGTTTGGGAAAAATCATCAACAAAAGTGACAAAATAACGATAACCAATTTGAGATAGGACTAATTAAACAAGGACCCCAAACATCAGAATGTACTAACTCAAAGGGGGATGCAGTCCGTTTATTTACGTGAGGTGCCAAATGAACATGATGGTGTTTGGCAAACTGACATGACTCATAATCTAAAGTAGACACAGAAGAAAACTGAGGATACAATTTTCAGAGAGATGACAGAGACATATGACCTAGATGACAATGAACTTCAAATGGAGATGACCTACCAGAACAAGCAACAGAACGTGGCACATGATCATCAAGGATGTAATGCCCATCGAATTCATAGCTCTACCAATAATTTATTTCGACGATAGATCCTGAATTAAACAATAGTCAGGGAATAGTGAGATAAAATAATTTAAATGACTAGTCAATATACTTGGAGACAAAAGATTAAAGGTGAGATCGAGAACATTAAGAACAGAAGATAGTGAAAGGGATGCAGTTGGTTTAATAGTGCTTGAGCTAAGAACATGGATGGGGGAACCATTGGCGAGGAATATGGATGAGGGATTGTTATAGGAGGTATATGATGAAAAAAATGATGATTACCTGTTATGTGGTCCGTGGCACTAGAATCAATGACCCACTTTGTTGAAGTAGTAGTAAGACCAGAAGATAAAGTACCTGTACCTAGGGCTCCTGCAGATAAAGATCCTAAATCAGATGGACCAGGTGTATGGGCAATATAAGCAAGACCACGTTGTTGATCACGCTGCTATTTATTTTGCAATTTTTGACAATTTTTCTTAATGTGACCAGGTTCCTTACAGTAATTGTGAATAATACTGCCAGAATTCATTGTCAGAGAACTAGTGCTTTGTTTATACCCATAATTCCTGGTTTCAAAGGGACCATGCCCAACTAGAGCACTTGCATTTGGATCAACAGAAGAATGAATCAAACTTTCAGCATGAAAAACCCTTGAAAAACATCCTTAAGAGAGGGGAGCTCTTGACTAGACAAAATTCGAGAACAAATAGTCTTATAAGACGGGTTGAGAGCTTTAAGGAAACTTTTGATAGCCTGAACTTCCAAATTCTTGATACGAGTTGAAAGATCCACTTATGGAGACATGAGTACTTTCATTTCCTCATACATCCTCTTGAAGTCCAAGAAGAGATCTTTCAATAGACGACCTTGCTGTTGAGAACGATAAAAACCTTTATAGACTTCATAAACCTGATTAATATTTTCTTTGCTATAAAATATAAATTCAAGATAATTCATAATTTCTTTGACAGTGTTACAATGGCTAATAGGGGATAGAATCCATGGTTCAATAGAATTTTGAATTTGAAATAGAATTCGAGCATCCGTTGTTTGCCAAGCCAAAAGTTTTGTTTCATCACCAAAAGGAGAATCCTCAGTTAAATGGGTTTCCATCTCAATTCCCAGAATATAAACTTTAACATTTTTGTTCCAATCACTATAATTTGTCCAGTTCAACTGTGAAGCAGTAATCTTAGCAAACAAAAGTAACATATCAGAGTTCTTAGAGTCAGCCATGTAGAATATCGACCACGATAGCAAGCAAAAATTCAAACAGAAGTCTCAACTTATCTTAAAAATAAGTAACAAGTAGCTAGCCATAAAATGCCTAAGGTACACAATCCCCCAAAAAGGAATAGAATGGCAAGCTAAGAGCAGAAAATAGAATGCCAAGCCAACAAACGTCACACTGTGACCAAATGGAACAATCCTAACAAAAAAACCTTCAAAGAATATCTCGACAGAAGCAAATATCAAGAGATACCCGACAATCCAAAGTCAAAATTGAATCACTAAGCCACCATTGATGTGTTAGGATTGTGAAATTCATATCAAAAAGGCACATTTACACTTGATTTATCACACTTTTTGATTGATTAATGGGTATATGAGGATTGAAGTGTGAAGGAAATGTGCCTAATGAGTGTTTGGTTAAAAAGGTTATAATTCTTGGATTAAATGTGAATATTTTGCTATCATACATCACCTTTTGCTTTGTATAGACTTTATTGTGTTGATAGGATCACAATTGAGACACACAAAGAGTCATTGGAAGCACAAATCATGAATTAAGAATTTGGGAAGAAGAGTAGAACATCATTGCATCATGGAAAGAGTTAGAGGAGTTGAAGAGAAATGCTTGGCTGCAGCCAAGAAATTGGCTGGCTATAGCCAGAAGACCTCCAAAATGTTTTAGGTTGCAACCAGATGACAGGCAGAGGATGTAACCCCCTGCCGTAATTAATATCCGGATTACTCAATAAACGTGAAATAGAGACCAATAAACCAAAACATCATTTATAAACCCATCAACCAGACGGGGTTTTCACAATCGCATTTCGAAATCATTTACAACACGGTCTCATATTTACACTCCGAATATAATTACTATGCGAAGATAAATTACATTTATACAATTATCAGAGTACGCAAAATAAATTCCCGACAATTCCGGGATCATATCTTCGCTCAATAAACATAGGGCACATTAGCCCATACAACTCAAATAACAGGGATTACACAACTTATCCGAATACATTCTCAATATTGATCCAAATATACAAATATATAATCCCAATTACGCATTGATAACCGATACTAAGCTCTCACCCAGAAACGAGTCATCTTCGTCCTTGGATGCTTGCTTCATCCTCAATCTTCCTTCCCTGTCTAAAATGTTGATAGGGGAGGGTGAGATTCTGGGGAATCTCAGTAGGAAGCAGATACCAATATGCATGTAAGATAAGTATTTAATGCATGACATGCTTGCATCACAATAGCTCATGTTCACATAATGATATATCCGCATGCTCAATGCTCACATAACATACTCATGGCCATAGTATAAATAGAAACAGAGCTACAATCATTCTCATATGTTTCACATAATTCAAGCAAGGCAATAACATGCATCAATACACAAATACAATTATCAATACATGCAGGAGAGGTAAGTTCCCTACCCTCTTTCCACGTAAGCTCCAGCTCCGGCTGCTCACGATCGGGGAAATCATCAAGTCCTATAACCAAAATCAAGGACATAGGATTAATCCCTTTTCCAATTCCTTTACTTTTAGACACTCAAGTTGGTTATCATTATTGCCCTTTAAGTGCCCTCAAACACCTCAATCCATAGCTCTAAAGGGTTAGAAGACAATCCCCAAAGATCCCCTTTTTAACTCTCAAACTTGATATTTTTCACTGCCTCACTCGAGCACAGAAACTCTCACTCGAGCACAAGTACGGACATCACTCGAGCACAAATGCTCTCACTCGAGCATTGGTACGGGCAACACCCGAGCACAAGAGAAAGTGAGACAGAAAGCACATGCCCGAGAGCACAACTCTCACCAGGGCACAAGCTCACTCGAGCACACGCGAGAGAAATTTAAGAAGTGAGGACCCGAGAGCACCCAAAGCTCTCCAAGACCGGGATCACTCAAGCACACCACTCTCTCCCGCGAGCACACCCGCGAGCACACACCTCTCACCCGCGAGCACACACGGCTCACTCGAGCAGATGCCCTCCACCCGCGAGTGAGAAGGCACACTTCTTGCACCTTGCCCGCGAGTGAAGACCAGAAAGCAACCCTTCACTCTGGACTCCCACTATCACTCGAGCAGGCCATACTCTCTCGAGCATGTTCTTCCCTCACTCGAGCATAAAGCGATGTGCTCGAGCAGTGCTCATAAAAACCCAGGTGCACTCGAAGCGAAACAAGGGAAAACTCTCATATCACTCGAGCAGGTTCTTCCTCACTCGAGCAACATTCATCCCTCACTCGAGCACACCCCTGTCTGCTCGAGTGAATCTATCAGATTCCAGAAAAACGCAGCAAAACATGCCACATTCCCTAACTCATGCCCAATTGATCCAAAGGGATCCAAAACCTCTACCAAAGCTACTCCCACACAAAATCACCCACTGAATTCAATGGAATCAACAGAATTACCCAATTCCCATTCCATTAACAAGCTTTGGCCTAGGGCAATATAATCATCCATTTTCCAAAATCATTAACCTTACACATTTCAATCCCAAAACCATTCTATCTATTCAAAACTCATACCAATATACCATTTCCAATGCCATATCATGCCAAACTACCCATTACCCATATTTTCGAAATTAGGGCAATAATTCCAGAAATTCATAACATAATCATTTGGCATGAAACATAGATAGAAAGGTTGGATCCACATACCTTATCCACTTTCTCAAAGACACTCTTTGATTCTCCAAACTTCACATTTTCGTGATCCTCAAATCACCACCAATGGAGAAGCTACAACCATCAAATTGAAGCTCTCAACTCAAGGATTAACATTGGAGAAGAGAGTTTGAGCTAAAGAAGCCATTTGCTTACCTCACAATTCAGATTTTCCTTTCTCTTTCCCAAGCTCCATGGCTTCTGCACAAGAGAGAGAAACCGAGAGGGAGAAGAGAGAGAGAGCACGAGAGAGAGAAGGGAGGGGATGGAGATGATGGTGATGTGTCTCTTGTCTCATCCTAGGGCTCACACTTTGCCACTTGTCACCATCTCCCTTCAACTCCTATGGGCTCACATGCATGCACACACACATGATTATGCCCCATGCTCACTACACAAATCAATCTTAGCCATTGATCATGTTAATCACACATCTCATTTTCTCTTAGCTAGTAATTAATTTCTCTATTAATCACTAACTAATTCCCAACAATTTCACTCTTTCCATTTCTAATAATTATGGCTTATTAATTAATATCGCCATAAAACACATAATTATTCACAATAATTATCATTAGTCCTTAGTCGAAAATCGGGATGTTACAGAGGAGACAGACGATTTTGGGCTGCAGCAAAGAATTTTTTGCTACAGTCAAAATACGAAAACAGCAGCCATGCATTTTGTTTCTAGGTCATTTAAAAGGCAAAATGCAGAAATGGAAAGGGGAGTTCGACATTCTGAGGTTTTGTGAGGCGGCTAAGGAGCATTTGCAAGCAAAGGAGTGGAGTTTTCTCAAGGAAAATCAAGTGGGATTGAAGATTGAAAGAGATTCCAACTCAATTTCTCTTGGTTTTTCTGTACTCATTCCATTTCTCCTTTGTATTTCTGATATGGCTGTAATAAATATGTATATCTGTGATTCGTTTTTGAACATGGGTAGCTAAGATTTTCATTCTAGGATTGTTTTTGAACCTTTGAATGGATTAAACTTGATTCCTTCTCCCTCTAAGTATCTAATGGCATATATATGTTGATTTTACCCTGTTTTTGCTGCTATTCGTGACTGGCCATCACTATAGATAATTTGTTCAATTAAATTAAGCTTGAGAGAGTTAATTTAATTGTAGAACTTTGGTAGAATTATACTAGACTTGAAGTTTAAGAACTAAATGGATGGTTTGTTAGTAACATAGAGATATAGTTACTAACCTAGCATTGTCAAATTAAGGTGGTTACTTAATGATTATTTTCCTATAACTGTAGCAAGAGATTGTGCGTGTTAATGGAGGATATTAATTTGTTTATTACTTGAGAGAGCTTAATCAAAGGCTTGTGAACCTTAGACTGACATATATATATATATATATATATCCTATGGAAGTACTCTTGGAGAGGAAAAGAATTAAGTTTATGAAATACAAAGGGGATGAACAATCCTAGGTTTATTACAATTGTTGAGCACACACACATGGATGTTCAGGCTTTACTACCTGAGTATGGTGAGCCATCCTCCTCCTCTCAACCTCAACCGACCATGCACGGCCTCTTCTCCATGATGCAGAACTTAACTGACACTGTTGGACAATGCCTCACTACTCTACACAACCAAGAAGCAGCTCTGCACAACCAAGATGCTCGATTGATTAGAATAAAGGCGTACATTACTCAGCAACCTCAGCAAGCCGCACAAGATGCTGGTGAGGATGATGATACAGCTGCTGGTGGAGCTGGGGAGGGGGATTTTCTTGCTGATAGTCATATGGTTTAGTTGCATTTGATGTTTGTGTCATAGGTTGTCGTCTGTTTTTGTTTCTGAGAACCGACTTGGAACTTTTGTCTAAATTTTCCTGCTTGTTCTGCTCTTGTATTCTGTTTCTGTTTTTGAGAATTATCCATAATGGTGATGATTGTTATGTAGTGGACATTCTTATGCTTCTCTTGTGCTACTAAATTGTATATGGCTGCTATGGGTCATTGTTCTCAGTGGTTCTTTAAGTCATGAATACATATTTATGCTACAAATGGCTATCCTTGTTGGTGTCTTGTGACAGTGAGGACACTGCACGTCTTAAGTTTGGGGGTAGTTTTGATGATTTGTGTATTTATTTGACAAAGATTTCAAGTGCATAAACTTTGACTATTTCTCGTCCTTTGGTTTGAAAGCTGAGCTAGGTTGATTAATTATTTGTGATAGTAAGTGCATATTCCAATGATAGAATGGATGCTTGGATTTTATGTTCTATAAGACATGATAGTTAATATGCTTGAATGCTTGATTTATATCTTAAAGCATTATTTCCTGACAATTTTTAGAATGAATATTTTGCACTGGAGTTGGGAATGATTTAATTGTTTGGATAGGAGACCTTGGTAGCAATTTGGCGTGTATATTCTTTCTTATTTGAAGGACTTTAGAACCTACATTGGATTCTCTTGAAATGAGTAAATGAAGTCGAACATTTTTGAAAAGTGATTTGGGCATTCTTTTAACTGCGTTTTGTGCCTTTCAAGCCTACCAATGACAATCGATCAATTTGCACCCTATTTGAGCCATATACAGAAAAACCATGTCAATTATCTCTTATAAATTCCTGCTTAATCTTTTATATTTGATAAGAAATTCTGTTTAATATTCATTGATGGATGCATTGTAGAGATAAAGCATGTTATTTAGGAATTTTTAAGCTAAGAAAGCACTATTGGAGTTGGCTGTATTTTGGAAGTTCTTGTTGAAGGGATTTGTGACAAATTAGGTTATATACTTTTGTTTCAAACGGTTTATTGGAAAATAATCTTTTGAATTCTTCAAAGCTTTTGATTTGTTTCATACGATTTGAAGAAATGATTAGGGCAGTTTATAAAATGCGATTAAGCCTTTCAAGCTTATATAATTGATTTAATTCCCCTTTTGAACCCTTATTTTGAGCCTGATTGAAAAATCAATTAGAAAATTCTTTTTGAAAACCTAACATCTACCTACCTTAGCCAATATGAAAAATCATGATTCCCTTGCTTTGAGATAGATGATAAGGATTAGGGTATGGAATGTGGTGATGTGTAGAGTGTTATATGATTGGAAAAAGGAGCGTAGAAAGAAAAAGGGTTCACATTGTATAGACATCAAGCCAAAAATATGAAAAAAAAGAAAAAAAAAAGAAAAAGAAAAAGAAATATAGTAGTAATGTGTAATAAGGCTTGAATTGGAAAAGATCAATTTGGTTTAAGTTTAGGGAAGTATGTTTAGTTAGAAAAGGAAGAAACCCCTTGAGTGATTATCATCTATCTTGAGGTATTTGTTGAATATCCTTTGCCTTTTCTTTTAAATACCTTAACCCCTGGCCCCGTTACAAGCCGAAAAGTCCCTTTGATTTTTAAGTCAATTGCAGTAAATTAGAAGAAGAAGGGAAGAAATTAGAGTGATGTAATTGATCGTTTGAATATGGGTATATGCAAAAGGAATACATGTTGACTCCGTTCACACACTCACACTTAGAAATTCTTGAAAAGCATATTTTAAATCTATAAAATGTTCATCTTTGCATATTCTTTGAGTTTCTTGTTTTATATAACTCTTTGAGCAGTTGATGAGGTCAAGTGAGGGTAAGTACTTTGTCTTTTGAGTAAGAAATCTGGTGTAAAACAAAGAGAGGAATTGTGAATTGTTAGTATTCTCTTGAAACATAAATCCTCTTTGTATCCCCATTCTTTCAATGAGTATACCTAGTGGCCAAATCATATGCTTATAAAGTCCCATTGATTTTGAAATAGTTTGAAATTGTTTATTAGTGGAAAGAGAGGAGAATGTAGGTATATGAAAACCTGAGACTGAGGTTGATTTATATATGCTGAATTGCTACATTTGATCTCGATAATTGCAGGAAAACTTGTTCTTTAAATCTCCTCACACACACACATATTGAAAATTGTTAGGAAGGATGCTTTAAGTTGTGAACCTTGCATTCCTTTATATTTCATTGTGTTCCTATTGAATATAACATCTTGAGCAACCAATAAGGAAATCATCATGCCTGTGTATTGAGTTAATGGTTAATTAATCTAGCTCTTTCATTGTTCAACTGGTTTGACTCGAGGACGAGTAAAAGTTTAAGTTTGGGGGTGTGTTAGCATTGTGAAATTCATATAAAAAAGGCACATTTACACTTGATTTATCATACTTTTTGATTGATTAATGGGTATATGAGGATTGAAGTGTGAAGGAAATGTGCCTAATGAGTGTTTGGTTAAAAAGGGTATAATTCTTGGATTAAATATGAATATTTTGCTATCATACATCACCCTTTGCTTTGTATAGACATTATTGTGTTGATAGGATCACAATTGAGACACATAAAGAGTCATTGGAAGCACAAATTATGGATTAAGAATTTGGGAAGAAGAGTAGAACATCATTGCATCATGGAAAGAGTTAGAGGAGTTGAAGAGAAATGCTTGGCTGTAGCCAAAAAAATTGGCTGGCTGCAGCCAGAAGACCTCCAGAAAGTTTTGGACTGTAGCCAAGCCATTTCTGGCTGCATCCAGAAGATAGACATAAGAGATAGACGATTTTAGGCTGCAGCAAAGAATTTCTGGCTGCAGCCAAAATGCGAAAACAACAATTGTGCATTTTGTTTCTAGGTCATTTAAAAGGAAAAATGCAGAAATGGAAAGGGGAGTTCGACATTCTGAGGTTTTGTGAGGCACCTAAGGAGCATTTGCAAGCAAAGGAGTGGAGTTTTTTCAAGGAAAATCAAGTGGAATTGAATATTGAAAGAGATTCCAACTCAATTTCTCTTGATTTTTCTGTACTCATTCCCTTTCTCTTTTGTATTTCTGATATTGCTATAATAAATGTTTATATTTGTGATTCGTTTTTGAACATGGGTAGCTAAGATTTTCATTCTAGGATTGTTTTTGAACCTTTGTATGGATTAAACTTGATTCCTTCTCCCTCTAAGTATCTAATGGCATATATATGTTGATTTTATCCTGTTTTTGCTGCTATTCGTGATTGGCCATCACTATAGATAATTTGTTCAATTAAATTAAGCTTGAGAGAGTTAATTTAATTGTAGAACTTTGGTAGAATTATGCTAGACTTGAAGTTTAAGAACTAAATGGATGGTTTGTTAGTAACATAGAGATATAATTACTAATCTAGCATTGTCAAATTAAGGTGGTTACTTAATGATTATTTTCCTATAACTGTAGCAAGAGATTGTACGTGTTAATGGAGGATATAAATTTGGTTATGACTTGAGAGAGCTTAATCAAAGGCTTGTGAACCTTAGACTGACATATATATATATATATATATATCCCATGGAAGTACTTTGTAGAGGAAAAGAATTAAGTTTATGAAATACAAAGGGGATGAACAATCCTAGGTTTATTACAATTGTTGAAATCACAAGAATCAGATTTTCGTTCAGTAATTCTTAGTTTTTGCAAAAATATCTTTTGAAAATTCTTTTTCCACACAACAACATGTTTTGGCTCAACTTAATTGAATTCACCAAGCCTATTGCTTGACTAATTTGTTACTCAAATTCTCGAGGGAACGATCTTACTTATCACTTTATTACTTGACATGATCCGTGCACTTACGGTAGTGAACAGGATGGAATGGGCTTGAAAAATTGATCGAGACACACCTGAGAACTACCGAAAGCAGATCCATGAGCCAATGCATGGTCGGAGAGTTACCTGAAGGAGTGGCGCGTGATTGAACACACGTGGCAGTAGCTGGATGCCACCGCTGGGTTAGGCCAATTGGAGGTCAGGGAGGCTAAATATCCCGCACGTGTGGTCAAATGATGAGCCGGGGAAGGAGATCTGAAACAGGTAAATCAAAGGAATACCCACTAGTGCTCTGATACCATGTATTGAAGTAAATCAAGTTCTCTATCATTCATGTGTTATGTACATGTATATATAATTACATAAAAGAAAAACGCTTAAACAACGATTATACGTTTCATCTATGTTTCCTAACATTAGAGATTTTCTCTGACTTTGTGGATTTGCTTCAGACACTCTGACATGTTTAAGATTTGTCATTATTCCAAGTCAAACTTTGGGCATTCATTTATTTTGACCATATGCATTGTGAACACCCTATTTTGTCTGGGCCCAAATAAAAATTACAAAAATAATTGATAATGATTGGTGTCCAAATTGGCAATCATCATTGAAAGAAAAAATAAAAAAAAATGAAAATAAGGAAAATAAGGAAATCCTCCTATTGATGATGATCGGTGTCTAAATAGGCAATCATCATTGAAAAGGAAAAAAAAATTAAAATAAATCCCCTCATTGATATGATTGGCATTGTCATTCATTAAGGGAAAATAATAAATAAAAAAAACGAAAAAAAAAATCTCATTTATGTTGATAGGTTTAAATTAGGAAGTTACTTGTGGGGAGAATAATAAAAAAAAATTAATTAAAAACGAAAAAATCTCCACTAATGGTAATTGGGTCAAGTTAGGTAGTTCTTAACATAAAATACAAAAAAATCAAAAAACGAAAATTTTAAAAAAAAGGAGCATTTATGAAGAAAACCCTACCTTGAGACTATAAATAGGAGTGCAAGGGTTGAAGCAAGGGACAATAACTCCGGTGGAAAAAAAGACTAGTGAGAAAAGGTAGAGAGAATATGTTATACTTTTTACTTCTCTTATTCTGATGGTCAAATAAGGGGATGTTTAGGGACACATAATTATCATATGGCTCCAACAATTCCTTTACCCATAAGAACAGCGTCTGTCATCTTCTTTAATGTTATGGTGATATGTTGCTTTAATCTATATCCACATGATGTTCTTGGCGCGTATGACTATGTGTGTACCTTTTGTTTTATTACTTGTTTTGCTTGCCTATAACACCTCTTGCGCAGCATCTAAGATCAGGCTTATGTGATCATTCAACTTTAGTATGCAACGACCTCTACTTGTTGCATTCAGGATTAAGAGTGAGTTTAAAGGATAAAAGGTACGCATAAATCTCCTCACATTTGACTTCATTTTTGTTTAACTCGTGTTACTTTTCTTCCTTTATTTTTTTTAATCCCTTTCTTAGGTTCTCTTTCAAAAAAAAAGGAAAAAAAATATTTTGACACATTTTGATAAATGAAAATAAAATGGAAAAACTCTCTTTTACAAAAAATAAAAAAAACGTTTTTAAAAAAAATACAAACCAAAAAAAAAATCATTTTCTTAAATAAATTAAATAAAATTTTTCTAAAAAACACCAACCAAGTGACACGCTTTTCTACCCCCCAAACTACGTGGGCTTTGATCCCTCTAAAGGGTACGTAGGCCCTAGGTTTTCATCCTAGGTCAAGTCCAATTTTGTAAATAAATATATTTTTTCTTATTTTCTTGTTGTAAATAAATGTTCTTTTTTTAAATAAATATATTTTTTCTTATTGTAAATAAGTGTTCTTTTTTTCTTCTTCTTTAGTTTTCATTTCATTTAGTTTTGCAAATATTCTTTTTGTTTATTTGGGTAATTATAATAATGTTAAAGGCCATTTTTATTTTTAAATAATTAACTTAGGGTAACCATTCTTATGAATGGGTGTTGTGGGGTGCCTAGCACCTTTCCCACACACAATCGACTCCCGAACCATAAATGGTTTTTGTAGACCAGTTTTCATTTTAAAAAAGGTTTCCAAAATTATCCTTTTTTCTAAAATTTTGGTGGCGGCTCCATGTTTTTTCAAAATTCCGGGCGCTATAGCTTGGCGACTCCACTGGGGATATGATTTGAGGGTCAAGCCCATTTAAGTTAAGTATTTAAAAATAATATGGCCTTAATTTTTTTTAATTACCCTTTTTCTTTTTTGTAAATATTTGTTTTAATTTTTTTAATTCTTTATTCATCTATTTGTTTATTCTTTTTTTTTTCCCTATCTATCTTGTGATCTGCTTAGCAGATAAGAGTTGGGTAGAACCTAGGCCCATAGGTTGGTATGCTCCCCGCACACACTGAACACATACACTATTCTCCTCACACACATTTTGGGCCCTATACCCGGGTCTGTGAGTTCCTTAGGTGAGTGGAAGTTTCTAGCGGTCTCCCTGTGGGGTTTTAAGAACCCTCTGAGGTTACTGTGAAGACTTCATCCTAGCTGTTACTCATTTAGTGAGGTTGATCCCTGTGGGGTTTTCAGAACCCCCTGAAGGTCAAGTTCATCAAATGGGGTCTTCATCTTTACGATGGGGGCAGTTAGGAGACCTTTATCTGTGAGAATTAGAACCACCTTGAAACCATTGCATCTATTAGTAGAAATTATAGACCTGCCCAATTAATTAGTACCTGCCTTTCTTAGGATAGATACTACTAACCTAGGGTCATTCCTAAAATAGGACACTGGAGGGCATATATTTATTTATTGTTAATAATCTTTATTGTCATCCATGCATAATCAACGGAACCCCTAGGATCAAGTGACTAACTGTCGCTTCACCTGAGTATGTATCTAGCATCATTCCACATAAAGATACATCACAAGGACGGTGTATGCATTTGATAGCTAACCTTAGTCTAAGGGTCTATGACCCTAAAAGACCATGATCTCATCACATCAATCATGTTAGAAAACATCTCGATGAGGGATAACCCTTTAGGACTCATAAGGCATCATCATATCATCCATTAGTATTTTAACTTCATTTGATATGGGCCTTGGACATAATCATCATTTTAAAAAAAAAAACCCTTAACCGCGTGATGGTTTGGGCCATTCGCAGGTTAATGGGCACTTCATTCTCCCTATGAGGTAATAGATTTCTTGAGGAGGTGAAGTTCTTTTTATTAATGTCCATCACCCATATCAAAACTTGAAGTATAAGTCGTCACTCTTTCACGTCTCATGAGGTATCCTTGCATCATCCATTAGCATTTTAACTTCATTTGATATGGGCCTTGGACATAATCATCATTTTAAAAAAAACCCTTAGTCGCGTGATGGTTTGGGCCATTCGCAGGTTAATGGGCACTTTATTCTCCCTATGAGGTAATAGATCTCTTGAGGAGGTGAAGTTCCTTTTCTTAATGTCCATCACCCATATCAAAACTTGAAGTATAAGTCGTCACTCTTTCACATCTCATGAGGTAGCCTTGCATCATCCATTAGCATTTTTCATTTGATATGGGTCTTGGGCATAATCATCATTTTAAAAAAACCCTTAGCCGCGTGATGGTTTGGGCCATTCGCAGGTTAATTGGCACTTCATTCTCCCTGTGAGGTAATAGATCTCTTGAGGAGGTGAAATTCTTTTTCCTAATGTCCATCACTCATATCAAGGCTAGAAAGCACATATAATCATCTGCATAGCATGCATTTGAAAATACTTTCTGACTCTTCCTTTTCTTTTCTTTAATGAAGGGCAAACGAGTTATCCGACAACCGAAAATTTGGCATAAAGGTTAAATGGCACAAAAACCAAGTTTAAATCAAGTTCCTATAGGAAAGGTATATAGAGGGAAGGGCATCAGACTGACTACTGGAGCAGAACCACTTGAAGGCCTAATTCGATTAAGTCGCTACATTCAAGGTTCAGTCAAATTGGGTTTCATGAAGAAGTATGGAAATATCATTGATTTATTACACGTGCCTGTGCATAATGAGGCTATCATAGAACTGGGCTAGTATTGGGATGCCTCTTTGAGATGCTTCACTTTCTCCGATTTTCAACTAGCCCCAACCCTTGAAGAATACGGGGAAATCCTTAGGATGCCAATTAAGAGGAGTGATACGATCTACCATTATCCAGGCCGGCTACCTTCTCAGGGAGGAATAGCGAAGCTGTTAGGGGTTCACATGGAAGAAGTACAGATTGTAGGCACTGGACAGGTCAAGGGGATTAAAAGGACCATAGTGGAAGCTCGCTTAGCAAGATTTGCAGAAAATAAAGATTAGGAGAGTTTTTGTAGGGTTTTTGCCTTGGCTATTTATGGCATGATCCTCTTTCCTTCATCAGTGGGAATAATTGACTTGGGAGCTATCAGTGTCTTTCAATTAGTCGAACACTACCAAATTAACCCGGTACCCGCAGTTTTAGCAGAGACCTACATGTCATTATCTCAATGCCACCTAAAGAAGGAAGGTCGAATAAAATGCTATCTTGCATTGCTTGAGGTATGGATGCCGAGTCACGTATATGGAAAGAAGAAGTACTTCCGAGAAAGGCATGACAAGTTTACTAATCCACTTATGGCTTTCAATCATCTTCAATTAAACAAAAATGATTGGAGGAAGGAGTTCTCACAGTTAACAGAAGATTCTCTCTTATGGAAAATAGAATGGTGGGAGGATGAAGAGATCATCCATCACTGCGGGGACTTTTCTAATGTGCCTCTTATGGGACCAAGAGGATGTATTAACTACAACCCTTCTTTAGCATTAAGGCAATTAGCATTTTGGCAAAAAGTTCCCTCTCAGGAAGAAGTGCAAGCCATACACTTCTCATACGGAGAAGATAATGGGAAGGACTTATGTCGAGAAATCAAAGAAGCTTGGAGCAAGATAGCATACAAGGGAAAGGCTGAGCTGGGGAAGCGAGAAATAGGTGCAACTCCGGGCTATAAGGACTGGCTCAAGGATAGAATCAAAGGAGCCAATCCATCTTATTCCCCCCAAGATCCTTTGTTAGGAAATGATGCCCAAGAAGTAAACAAAGAGTTGGCAAGGCGCCTGGAAACAAGAGAAAAGGAGCTAGAGGAGTTGTCTATGATGGAATCACAAAATAAGAGAAAGATGAGTCAGCTAGAGGATAAATGTGCATCCCTTCAAGAAAAACTGACAAAAAAGAGAAAGAGAAGAGAATTAGAAGAACGCTCAAGGATCATGAAGCTGGAAGAAGAAAACAAAAGCTTAAAAAGGGCTATGCAAGAGAACGATAGGCAAATGAAGAATAATAGAGTTCGACTATTGAAGATGACTACAGCAAAAGAGTTGCTCGAAGAGAAACTGCAAGACAATGCCCCTCTTAAGAAATTGCAAGGGGAAGTTGATATTCTTACTCAACTCCTAGAAAACAAGAAGGGTGAATTGGTTGCTGTAAGGGCCAGTAGCACTGAAACCATCCAGAGCCTCGTGGACAAGCTAAATCACGAAAGGAAAGTTTTAGCCAACTGGGAACTCCTCTACCACAGACAAGTTGTTGTGACAGAAGAATGGGTAAAGAGGTGTGGTAACTTAATCAGCTTTACTAACACCAGAATCCCAGAATTTGCTAGCACATTCAAGCGCGCTGAAGGCATGATCATCCCTTTGAATCCGCCAGAAGAGATTGTTGAATTCTTCAACTTATGTAATCAAATAGTAGAGGAACTCAAACTTGTAACCAAATTTTGATATTATCAAATAAAAGCATATCTCCTTTTACTGTCATTTTTTTTATGCTTATTACTACGATCAATAACAAGATCTTGGGCTAGGGTAGGATTCAAGGTCCCCTCTATCTAATGATCAACTCTAGTTCTCCCTGTAGAATAATGGGTTCTTTGAGGAGGCTAGAGGACACTCGTTCCAGAAGACTATGTGCCGACTAAAATACTCACCAAATAAAAAGATCTTGATTAGGATGGGACTTAAGGTCCCTCCTATTTAATGATCAACTCTAGATTCTCCCTGTGGAATAATAGATTCCCTGAGGTAGCTAGAGGATACTTGTGCTAGAAGACCTTTATGCCAATACGCCGTGATAACTCGCCATGCTCGCTCAAAATTGTAGGTTTAAATAAACTAATGATATTTTGTTCCTTCCTAAGCAGGTGATACAATATTGCTCCGTCTAAACGTCCTAACCAGCTACCCCCTGCGCATTCATACAACACGCGCTCACGTAGTCGTCAGATGGCAGCTAATCCCGGTGAAGCCGAATCTAATCTGAATCATCGGATGTCTCATATGGAGGCACAAATGGCAGATTTGAAAGAAATGATTTCCACCTTGACTATAGCTCTTCAAGCCCAGAATAATGAAAAAGAGTCAGGAACATCTGATCCATTGAAAAATGCTGAGATAAGCATACCAGAAAATGGCGAGAAAGAAAAAATGATAGAAGAGCCCAGAGTAAACAGAATCCTCAAATTCCGAGCAGTAAGGAGGAACAGCCAGGTGAAGATTCAACATACACTTTCAACATTCCCTCCCTATCATCTGAAAAGGAGGGGTAGAAGGAAGAGTTAGGTGAAGTAAAAGACCAACTAAAAGCCCTTCAAGGTCCAAACACTTGGGGTTTACTTGATTTAAAATATTTATGCTTGGCACCACATGTCTCAATTCCCAAGAAATTCAAGATGCCAGACTTTGATAAGTACAACGGCACAGGGAATCCGATATACCATCTTAAGGCCTATTGCACCAAGATGCTTGTATGGTCACAAGACGAAATCTTTTTGCTACTCTTCTTCCATGAGAACTTGAAAGAGCCAGCACTGGAATGGTACATGCAACTTGACCAGACAAAGATCAAGAAATGGAGAGATTTAACTGATGTATTCATGAAACAATACAGGTTCAATCTTGACACTGCCCCCACCAGGGAACAACTGAAGTCAATGAGCAAGAAAGCCACTGAAGCTTTCAAAGATTATGCCCAAAGATGGAGGACGGTCGCAGCACAAGTTCAACCTCCCCTTATACCATCTGAGCTCAGTTCTTATTTCATTCGTACTTTACAAGAACCTTATTACAGATACATGGTTGGGACGCATGTCACCGATTTTTCTAGTTTGATTGAGATTGGTGAGAGAATTGATGCTGACATACGCGACGGTAGGATTCTTCAAAGTGAGAGCATCACCAAAAAGGGGAACAACAGGAAGAAGAAGGAAGGCGATGTTAGCTTCATCCAAACTACTAAACAACCCCAAGCAATACATCCAGGTAGTAATGATGGGTTTCGACAGACGAAGAATGATCTGACACAAAATAGGCAAGGTCAAGCTGGAGGACGAAGGAATTGGCAGCAACGAGATAGTCGACAGTGGCCAGATTTTGGCATGACAAATACTGAGCTATATCGCCAACTTTTGGAATCTCAGCTGTTAGGGCCACGTACTTACAAACAGCCTCAACCACCATTCCCCGCTTGGTATGACTCTAATGCCCGATGTGAATACCATATGGGCGCCCCGGGACACTCAATAGAGGACTGTGCGACATTCAAAAGGAATGTATTAGACTTAATTGATTCTAATCACATTCAATTGAAGAGGAACGACAACTCCACTATCAACGCCAATCCTCTTCCAAGTCATGAAAGCCAAGTAAATGTTGTTGATGAAATTGAGTTCTCCAATGATCCTCTACTAATAGGAGAAGATATCCATGCTTGTTTAAAGGCAGCAGGTTATATGCCTCGAGAAGAGAAAGAAGTAGGCATGGTGGAGAAAAGACATGTCGAGTTCGTCATTAAGGAACCATATGAAAAAAGAAATTCTCATGTTGTCTCTTTCACCACCTTGACTTCATTGCAACAGCCTGCAGTGACCATTAAGGTACCAACCCCTTTTTTATATCAGAGTAATCGTGCCGTACCATGGAGGTATAAAGGTATTGTCGAGAATCCCTCAGGACAAGTAATGGAAGCCGGGGCCAGCAACGAAACATTGGTTCGCCCAACAGGAGTAACACGGAGTGGGAAATCTTATCTGCCACAAAATGTTGGATTATCGAAGAAGGGAAAACAAGCCAATGTTGATATTCCATCAAGTTCTGGTCTAAAAGGCATGGAAAATAAAGATGAAGAATTCCTTCAAATCATGAAGCAAAGTGAATATAGCATAGTAGACCAATTGAACAAAACTCCGGCTAAGATCTCAATTCTCTCTTTGATCTTGAGTTCTGAACCGCATCGTCATGCACTACAAAAGGCACTAGATGAAGCATATGTGCAGTCCAGTGTGACCCCGGAGAAGGTTGCAAGCATTATGAATGTGGCAAGGGCATTCTCTACCATCTCATTTTCAGGAGAAAAAGTTGTTCAATCAACCGTTGATCAGTATAAAGCCCTCTACATTTCCCTGAAGTGCAAAGGGTTCATTGTGGCCAAAGTATTGATAGATGGAGGATCAGCGTTAAATGTTTTACCGCTATCCATATTTGAGCAATTGTCAGTAGAGGCGTCAGAGGTTGAAAAGAGTAACATGGTGGTTAGAGGATTCGATGGTACTCGGAGTGGTGTGTTAGGAATGGTCCGTTTGCCTTTACAGATTGGACCAACTTCATTCACAGTAGACTTTCAACTTATGAATATTGACCCATCCTATTCTATGCTATTGGGGAGGCCGTGGATACACTCAGCTGGGGCAGTACCTTTTACCTTGCACCAGAAGGTAAAGTTCGTTGATAGTGGGAAGATAGTGATAATCAAGGGCGAAGAAGAAATCATGGTGAGCAACCCGAGCTCTCTTCCATACATTGAGGCTGCCGAGCACGAGGAAGGAATGGTTTTCCAAGGTTTTGAAGTCGAAGGACCCAAGGGATCTAAAAATGTCAACTCCATATTAGCCAAGATAATGGAGAAGAATGGGTTTAAGCAGGGCGGAGGATTGGGCACTCACCTCCAAGGCATCAAATCCCCTATAAATCTGCAAGAGAATCACAAGCGCCAAGGGTTAGGATACGAACCACCATTGGAAATGCAATTGAAAGAGCAAGCAAGCTTGAAGGTAGAGAAGGATGACGAGCATTTTGAAATCCCCCACATAAGGAAGACATTCCCGACATCCTCTGAAGTGCTAAACAAGCCGATTGTTGCAATGGTTTCAACAATAAGCAAAAAGACTTGCACGTGGATTTCAGCTGATGATTCTGGAAGGGCTCTGGAAAATTGGGAGTTCGAGGACACCTTCAATTCTATCATTTTAGAGAAATCAATTTCCTCGGAACTCTTGTCTAACGCAGAGGTTCCTGAATCCCTGAATGATGATTCGCTTGTTGCCATTGATATGCATGATTATGAGTATGATGATGATGAGATCATTCAAGTATACAAAAAAATCCTCGAATCCGACAACAATAGAATGTGCCCACATGAAGATGTAATTGAAGTAATAAATATGGGCACAGAGGAAGAAAAGAGAGAACTAAAGATAGTAGATAACCCCGAAAGAGAGCAAATGGTTGAACTCTTCAAAGAATTCATAGATGTATTCGCATGGTCTTATCAGGACATGCCAGGCCTTGACCCAGGGATTGCCTCTCACAAGATCCCTTTATTCCCAGACACTAAGGCTAAAAAGCAAAAATTGAGGAGGCTCACTTCTGATATGTCCTTAGTGGTTCGAGAAGAGGTGATGAAGCAATTAGAAGCGGGTTTCCTAGAAGTAGCTAAATACCCACAATGGATAGCAAATGTCGTTCTTGTCCCAAAGAAGGACGGCAGAATTCGAATGTGTGTGGATTATCGAGATCTGAACAAAGCTAGCCCAAAAGATGATTTTCCATTGCCTCATATTGATGTCCTGGTTGATAATACAGCCCGTAGCTATAGGTACTCATTCATGGATGGGTACTCAGGGTATAACCAAATCCCTATGGATAGAGAGGACAAATAAAAAACCACATTTATTACATAATGGGGAACTTATTATTACCACGTCATGCCATTCAGGCTAAAGAATGCTGGGGCAACTTATCAGCGTGCCATAGTGGCACTCTTCCATGATATGATGCATAAAGAACTTGAAGTATACGTGGATGATATGGTAGCTAAATCTTCTGAGGGAGAAAGCCATGTTGTGGTGTTAAGAAAGCTGTTTGAAAGGCTACGCAAGTACAAGCTACGACTAAATCCTAATAAATGCGTCTTTAGAGCTTTATCTGGAAAATTGTTGGGCTTCATTGTAAGCCAAAAAGGGATTACAATAGATCCAGACAAAGTAAAAGCAATACGGGAAATGCCCCCTCCTCAAACAGAAAAGGAAGTTCGAAGCTTTTTGGGGCAACTGAATTACATTGCACGATTCATTGCTAACCTGACTGCAACTTGTGAGCCGATATTCAAGCTTTTAAAGAAGAACTGCACCAGGAAGTGGGATGAAGATTGCCAACAGGCATTTGATAGAATCAAGGATTATTTGTTAAATCCCCCAATTTTGGTTCCTCCTGTACCAGGACGACCTTTAATTTTGTATTTAACAATACGACCAAATTCCATGGGAGCCATGCCGGGGCAACAAGACGCATCTAAGCGAAGAGAACAAGCGATCTATTACTTGAGCAAGAAGTTTAATGATTGTGAGTCACGTTACCAGATGATCGAGCGAACTTGTTGTGGTTTAGTCTGGGCTACAAGGAGGTTGAGGCAATACATGCTTTACTATACCACTTGGTTAATTTCAAGAGTAGACCCACTCAAGTACATCTTTGAAAGCCCGCATGTAGCTGGAAGAGTCTCTAAGTGGCAAGTAATATTGTCTGAATATGATATAAGATACGTCATTCAAAAATCTGTCAAGGGTGGTACGATAGCAGATCACTTAGCGGAAAACCCCATAGATGAATGCCAGCCACTAGATTTCAAATTTCTAGATGAAGACATATGTGCTACAGAAGACCCGATCGAGGAAAGCAAATCGAAGGGGTGGGAAATGTATTTTGATGGGGCAGCAAACATGCATGGCAATGGTGTAGGGGCAGTAATCATATCCCTGGACGGAAAGCAACTTCTGATTGCTATAAAGTTAGGATTTGACTGCACCAATAACATGACAGAATAAGAAGCTTGTATTAATGGTCTCCAGGCTGCCATAGATCTTGGGATAAAAACCTAAAAGTCTATGGTGACTCAGCTCTCATAATTTATCAGGTAACTGGCGAATGGCGTACTAAAGACCCAAAGTTGATCCCTTATCAAGAGTATTTGATAGAGTTGATCAAAAATTTTGAAGTAATCAAGTTTCATCACATGGCTAGAGAAAAGAATCGCTTCGCTGATGCATTAGCTACTTTAGCAGTTATGATCCAACTTGATTGTGGGGTCCAAGTTTAGCCAATACAGATTGAGACTAGAAGATCGCCAGTATTTTGCTTCAATATTGGACGAGAACACGACAAGCAACCTTGGTACCATAGTATCAAGATGTATATGGAGTATGGTACTTACCCTCCAGACGCAACACATAATGAAAAGAAGACCATCCGGCGATTGGCCATGGGCTTTTTTATTAGTAATAACGTCCTATATAAGAGAAGCTTTGATGGGACATTGCTACGCTGTGTAGACATGAGGGAGGCGCACAAGATTATGGCAGAGATCCATGAAGGCGTATGCGGTACACATGCAAATGGCCACTCATTAACTAAACAAGCTCAAAGATCTGGTTACTACTGGATAACTATGGAGAAGGATTGTATCAATTATGTTAGAAAGTGTCATAAGTGCCAGATATATGCCAATAAAGCTAATGCCCCTACGACTATAATGCATAGTCTCGTATCTCCATGGCCATTCTCCATGTGGGGAATAGATGTCATTGGGCCGATTAACCCAAAAGCTTCGAATGGTCATCATTTCATCATCGTTGCTATTGACTATTTCACTAAGTGGGTAGAAGCCAATTCCTTTGCTAGTATTACTCAGAAGGCCTTCATCAAATTCTTAAAGGCCAATATCATCTGTAGATATGGGTTACCAGAGAGGATCATAACTGACAATGCACCAAACCTCAACGGGGCAGCAGTTAAAGAATTATGTGATCAGTTCAAGATCAAACATCATAATTCTGCACCATATAGGCCACAGATGAATGGTGCAGTTGAGGCAGCCAATAAGAATATTAAGAAGATCCTCAGCAAAATGACAGTGACCTATAAGGACTGGCACGAAATGCTTCCATATGCATTACACGGATACCGTACCACAATGTGTACTTCAACTGGGGCAACCCCTTACTCTTTAGTTTATGGCATGGAGGCTATTACTCCAATTGAGGTGGAAATAAGAATCTTGGCTGAATCAGACCTAGATGAAAGCGAATGGATACGTTCTCGATTTGAACAATTAAATATGATTGAAGAAAAAAGGCTCACAGCCATATGTCATGGGCAGTTATATCAATCACGAGTGGCAAGGGCCTTTAATACGAAACTACGACCCAGGTGGTTTAAAGTAGGAGACCTAGTCCTCAAGAAGATCCGCCCAAATCAAGAAGATGATAGAGGTAAATGGGCTCTAAACTATGAAGGCCCATATGTTGTTAAGCAAGCTTTCTCTGGTGGGGCATTGATATTGACAAACATGAATGGCCAAGATCTACCAAGGCCAATCAATTCAGATGCTGTAAAGAAATACTATGCGTAAAGAAAAAAAGCTCGCTAAGTTGAAAACCCGAAAGGGCAGCTTAGGCAAAAGTTTGAGCAAAACAAAAAAGGGGCTCGCTAAGTTGAAAACTCGAAAGGGCGGTTTAGGCAGAAATTGGAGCAAAAAAAAAAAAAGAAGCTCGCTAAGTTGAAATCCCGAAAGGGCGGCTTAGGCAAAAGTTAGAGCAAGAAAAAAAGCTCACTAAGTTGAAAACCCGAAAGGGCGGCTTAGGCAAAAGTTAGAGCAAGAAAAAAAAAAGCTCGCTAAGTTGAAAACCCGAAAGGGCGGCTTAGGAAAAAGTTAGAGCAAGAAAAAAAAAGCTCGCTAAGTTGAAAACTCGAAAGGGCAGCTTAGGCAAAAGTTAGAGCAAGAAAAAAAAAGGCTCGTTAAGTTGAAAACCCGAAAGGGCGGCTTAGGCAAAATTTAGAGCAAAAAAAAAAAGGGAGCTGTTAAGTCAAAATCCTGGAAGGGCAAGGTTATCAGTCTTAGCCCCATGACTCTCTCTACTTGTCTATTTGGAAGACTCCATAATCATTCATCGAAAAGTGCATATCTCTGGCAATTAAGCGCGGCACCATCAGGGGGACTACACGGAACTAAAAGTGAAGGACCTCCTAATAACATCACGTCTACACCAATATATGATCATCATCATGCATCTACTTGAATATTGGAAGATCATTTCTTTTAAATGAATCTTCATCCTTAGTATATCTTTCCCTTCTATCGCATGTCAAACTTTGTGCCATGATTTGTATAAGGGTAACTCTTTTTAATGAAAGCACAACTTTTGTCTGGATAAACACTCACGTTGATATACATGGTGTCCTCTACTCCCAGTTAACTTATGCAATTTCAGGATCATTAGCGAAGGTCCCAACTAGAATTTTTGTTGTGGGGTCAAACAGTTGACAAAGGGACACAATCTAAACTGAGGGTTCTAGGCTGTGGCATCTATGTGAATCTCATTATACACATCTTCATACCTCCGACAAGACTGCGAAAGTAACGGGGTACTGGTTAGGCACCTGGACGAAGAAGGAGCAATATCACCTGCCAGGCTATTCTTTAACACCACAATTATTGCACTCATTCTCATTAGCATGTCATCACCTCCATCATCACTATCATCATCACTACTATCATCATCATCATCATTAGCATTATCATTGTATTCATCATCCTCATTAAGATTCCATCATCACTGTCATAATCATTATTAGTGTCATCACCTCCATCATGACATCACTATTCTGATATTCCCTTCATTATCATGGCCATTATCATCCTCTTTATCATCATCATTGTCATCATCACTGTCATCATCTTCATAAGCACTACTCCAAGGGGCATCATATGTTCATAGCACCATTTTCAAAGCCCTGTAACAGCAGGCACCCTCAAAGCCCAGTAACGGCTGGCACCCTTTCAAAGCCCTATACCGGTAGGCACCTTCAAAGCCCAGTAACGGCTGGCACCCTTTCAAAGCCCTGTACCGGCAGGCACCCTCAAAGCCCAGTAACGGCTGGCACCCTTTCAAAGCCCTGTACCGGCAGGCACCTTCAAAGCCCAGTAACGACTGGCACCCTTTCAAAGCCCTGTACCGGCAGGCACCTTCAAAGCCCAGTAACGGCTGGCACCCTTTCAAAGCCCTGTACCGGCACGCACCTTCAAAGCCCAGTAACGGCTGGCACCTTTTTCAAAGCCCTGTACCGACAGGCACCCTCAAAGCCCAGTAACGGTTGGCACCCTTTCAAAGCCCTGTACCGACAGGCACCCTCAAAGCCCAGTAACGGCTGGCACCTTCAAAGCCCTGTACCGGCAGGCACCCTCAAAACCCAGTAACGGCTGGCACCCTTTCAAAGCCTTATACCGACAGGCACCCTCAAAGCCCAGTAACGGCTGGCACCCTTTCAAAGCCCTGTACCAGCAGGCACCCTCAAAGCCCAGTAACAGCTGGCACCCTTTCAAAGCCCTGTACCGGCAGGCACCCTCAAAGCCCAGCAACGGCTGGCACCCTTTCAAAGCCCTGTACCGGCAGGCACCCTCAAAGCCCAGTAACGGCTGGCACAATTCTTTTAAAGCCCTGTATCGGCAGGCACTATTCTTTCAAAGCCCTGTACCAACAGGCACCCTCAAAGCCGAGTAACGGCTGGCACAATTCTTTTAAAGCCCAATAACGCTTGGCATAATCCTTTTAAAGCCCTGTACCGGCAGACACTATTCTTTCAAAGCCCTGTACCAACAGGCACCCTCAAAGCCCAGTAACGGCTGGCACAATTCTTTTAAAGCCCTGTACCGGCAGGCACTATTCTTTCAAAGTCCTGTACCAACAGGCACCTTCAAAGGTCGGTAACGGCTGGCACAATTCTTTTAAAGCCCTGTAAGGGCAGGCACTATTCTTTCAAAGCCCTGTATCAGCAGGCACTCTCAAAGCCCAGTACTGGCTGGCACAATTCTTTTACGCCCCACCAAAGTCCTATGCTACTAGGCGCTTCACTTCCATTCCAGGTAATCATCTATCTCCACTTGTGTTCTTCTCCCCTATGAACCAAGTAAAGAGGGGCATGGACACTGTATTTTGTCCAAACCCTCTTTGGTTCCAAGGGGGGCACCTTATTCTCTGGCCGGACAAAATACGTGTTCTTATCTTTACTTGCTTCATAGACGAGAATCTCACTTTTCTCAGCTACGAAACAAGTAAAGAGGGGCAACTGTGAACACCCTATTTTGTCCGGGCCCCACTAAAAAATACAAAAATAATTGATAATGATTGGTGTCCAAATTGGCAATCATCATTGAAAGAAAAAAAAATGAAAATAAGGAAAATAAAGAAATCCTCCTATTGATGATGATCGGTGTCTAAATAAGCAATCATCATTGAAAAGGAAAAAAAAATTAAAATAAATCCCCTCATTGATATGATTGGCATTGTCATTCATTAAGGGAAAATAATAAATAAATAAAAAGATAAATAAAAAATAAAAAAATCTCATTTATGTTGATAGGTTTAAATTAGGAAGTTACTTGGGGGGAGAATAATAAAAAAAATTAATTAAAAACGAAAAAATCTCCACTAATGGTAATTGGGTCAAGTTAGGTAGTTCTTAACATAAAATACAAAAAAATCAAAAAATGAAAATTTAAAAAAAAAGGAGCATTTATGAAGAAAACCCTACCTTGAGACTATAAATAGGAGTGCAAGGGTTGAAGCAAGGGACAATAACTCCGGTGGAAAAAAAGACTAGTGAGAAAAGGTAGAGAGAATATGTTATACTTTTTACTTCTCTTATTCTGATGGTCAAATAAGGGGATGTTTAGGGACACATAATTATCATATGGCTCCAACAATTCCTTTACCCATAAGAACAGCGTCTGTCATCTTCTTTAATGTTATGGTGATGTTGCTTTAATCTATATCCACATGATGTTCTTGGCGCGTATGACTATGTGTGTACCTTTTGTTTTATTACTTCACTACTACAAACTAGACCTTCTACATCCCTAAAGGACGTCCCTTTTTTAAGTTAGGGACGTCCAAAGTTGAATATTTGGTGGGAGGATATGGCGCTGGATGAATTTGACCAAAAATAAAATATTCCAACACTTTAGACGTCCCCAGAGAAACTGGGGACGTAGAAACATCACCAGAAACATCACCTCATTCACTGTACATGGCAGCTTTACCTTCTGTGCCAAAGCCATACCCGTTAGTGTCCCCTGCTGTATTTGTTTTCTCTCTTCTCCCAAACCCGTGAGCTGCATTTCATATCTGTTTCACTGAACAAGTTCCAAAGCCAAACCCGTGAGCGTCTCCAGATTTGCACTTCCCTTGCTGCATTCGTTTTCTCTCTTCTCCCAAACCCATGAGCTGAGTTTCAGAACTCATTCACTGAGCAAAGGCGCACCTCCCCTCCCCTGCATTTGTCTTCCCTCTTCTCCCATTCCCGTGCCCGTGTGGGTCTTCCCATTTGCTACTGCTGCTGCATTCTCAGAATTATTCAGGTGCGTTTCTGGGTTTCCTAAAATCATGTGCATATGAGGCGTGAGTTGGATTATTATGTGAAGCAATTAAGAATTTAGATTCTGCGTTTGTAGAATATTGTTGCTGCAATTGGATTCTGCGTTTCTGGATTGTTGGTGTGTGCACTTGATTCTGCGTTCTGGGTTATATTGTTGCTGCATGCACTTGGATTCTGCACTTGGTTTTTGAGAAAATCAGGTGCGTGGGTTTTATGTAATGTCTATAATTATTTTTGCAAACTTTTGAACAAAAAAATTGCGTTTAGGAAGTTTGGATTTTGATTTATGAATATTCTAAAAGTTGTTTGATTTGATATTGAAAGAATGGAGTTTGATTAGGATTTGGTTCTATCTTCTTAGAGTGTTAGTAGGTAGGCATAGAATTTGGCTTTGATAATTAACTTTAGGAAGCCAAAGACTAGTGAGGAATTGAGGCTAAATTTTTATTTCTTTTAAGAAAGGGTATATTTATTGCAATTTCATCTCTAGAACTTATAGTCTTGAATCTCTTTTAAAATTTAAAACTCCTTTTGAATGATCAAAAATAATTTAGGCATTTAATTTTATAGCTAGTTTGGTCAAATGTCCATTCCTATTTCATGAATCCTTTGTTTCAACCATTTGAGCCTAAACTTTCATTAAAGAAAAATTGCATTGATTAATTAGCCATTTGTTTGAGTTAATGCAATTTCCCCCTATCTTCTCATTCATTTATTGTTTTATTAAGTGTAAGTGATATAAGAAAGAAAGACAGTGAAGGGATTGATGAATAAGAGAAACAATGCTATGTGAATTTTTTTAAATAGTGAAAATAAAAGAGAAATTGAAAAAGAAAATAGAAAAAGGATATAACAAGAAAGAGAAAAAACAAAGAAAGAGAGACTAAGAGATTGTTATCATTGAGTTAAGGTCATTATTTTCATGTTTTTCATTGAAATTCTTGGCACTAATTAAAGTATTCGTCCTTTTGTTTGGGTTAGAAGAATTAATATTAGCTTCGTGCTTTTTACTCTTGTTTTACTGTTATGAATTTTTATTTTACTCTTCTTAATTAGTTTAGTTTTGTTTAAATTAAGCTGAGATGGTTTGTTATTTTGATTTTGGGATGTGTCACTTTTAAGGGGAAATGCTGCCAAAATTTTGGAAAACAAAATAGTAAATGGCAATTCCCAGTGTTGACAATGACTCTAAACTTGAGTGTGAATGGCATAGGTGGTAATAGAATGGATCATAGTTGGATGAATGCTCTGAGAACAAGTGAAGAATATGAGAATGGGGTTGAAAACTTTATTGAATTTGCTAGGAGGAACGTTCCAGCAAAAAATGGGATGTATTTTTGTCCCTGTGTCAATTGTTTAAATGAGAGAAAATGGGATGTTGAAGTTATAAGGGATCACCTACTTTGTGATGGAATAAATCTTCGATACACAAGGTGGATATGGCATGGTGAGGAAGTAACTGATTGTCCGTCACACAAGAAGGAAGCTTGGATGTCATAGATGAAGATACAATGGAGAGAATGATTCACGATGTTGAGGTAGAATCCTTTACGCAGTCGCATGAATATGACAGCCTGCGGAGTGATGCAGAGACACCATTGTACCCTGGGAGTAAGTACACACGGCTCACAGGAACATTATATTTGGTTAACTTAAAAGCAACTTGTGGGTGGACCGATAGTAGTTTCACATTGCTGCTTGAACTGTTGTGTGATATGTTTCCAGACGATAATGTACTTCCAAATTGTATGTATGAGGCCAAGAAAATCCTATCCACAATGGGTATGGAGTATAAAAAGATACACGCTTGCCCTAATGACTGCGTACTGTACAGAAAGGAGTATGAAGGCCTGAGTGAGTGCCCTAAGTGTCAAACCGCACGATACAAAGTGAAGAAAGATGGTGGTTGTGGCGATGGGAAGACTAAAAGGCAACCTGTTAATAGCACACACAGTGCGTGGCCAGTACTCCTTGTAATATACAACTTGCCTCCCTGGCTTTGTATGAAACGCAAGTATGTGATGCTTTCTATGATGATTTCTGGACCAAAACAGCCAGGAAATGATATCGATGTCTACTTGGCGCCTTTGATTGAGGACTTGAAGAAGTTGTGGGAGGAAGGCGTAGATGTGTTTGATGCGTATAAGAATGAGTCCTTCAAGCTACGTGCAATGCTGTTCACCACCATAAATGACTTCCCTGCCTACGGAAACCTCTCAGGGTACAGTGTGAAGGGGCATAAAGCATGTCCGATCTGTGAAGCAGACACTCACTTCCACCAACTGAAACATGGAAGAAAAACGGTCTACCTAGGTCACAGGAGGTTTCTTCCTAGATTCCACCCGTATCGTAGGTTAAGAAAGCATTTTAACGGCTTGCCGGAGTATGGAATGGCTCCAAAGGCATTAACTGGAGAGGAAGTTTACAGTCGGGTTGAACGTATCAATGTCTTACTCGGTAAGAATCATAAGACTTCAGGTGAGAAGAACATATGGAAGAAGAGATCAATTTTCTTTGATCTTCCATATTGGCGTAGTCTTGACGTGAGACACAGTATTGATGTAATGCACGTGGAGAAAAACGTTTGTGATAGCCTTGTCAGTACACTTTTGCACATTCCAGGGAAGACCAAGGATGGGATTAATGCGAGACTAGACCTTGTTGATATGGGAATAAGAGAACGGTTACATCCACAGCTAAGAGATGATGGTAGGAGGGCATACATGGAGCCAGCAGCGCATACACTATCAAAAGTAGAGAAAAGAAGTTTGTGTGGGTGTTTGCATGAAATTAAGGTACCACAAGGATATTCTTCGAATGTGAGAAGGTGTGTGTCAATGGACGATTTGAAGTTAGTGGGAATGAAGTCCCATAATTATCATGTGTTGATGCAACAACTGTTACCAGTAGCTATTAGAGGGATTATGAAAGATGAAGTTCGAAGCACTGTGACAAGATTGTGTGTTTTCTTTAATGCTATCTGTAACAAAGTCATTGACACTGAAAAGCTGGATGAACTGGAAGCTGAGGGTTATATCATATTGTCCCAATTAGAGATGCACTTTCCTCCTTATTTTTTTGATATAATGGTCCATTTGATAGTTCATTTGGTAAGGGAGGTAAGGCTCTGCGGTCCAGTTTACCTGAGGTGGATGTACCCTTTCGAGCGATACATGAAGATCTTAAAAGGGTACTCTAAAAATCCCTATCGACCAGAAGCCTCAATAGTTGAAAGGTATGTTGTTGAAGAGGCTATGGACTTCTGCAGCGATTATCTATCAGGGAAGAAGGAACAATCTCGGCATGAAGAGGGGAGGAGCAAGGGAACACGAGGACTGAAAGTGAAGACTATGCCTCGTGAAGAGGTGTTGCAAGCACACCTTTATATCCTGAATAACATGGCAGAAGTGCAACCGTACATAGAGGAACACAGAAAGAGATTGAAGAAAGAGAATCCGAGGAAGAATGACATGCAGATTACTATTGAGCAAAACAAGACATTCATTCAGTGGTTTGAGGAAAAGGTTTTGCATGAGACCGGTGTGTCTGGGACAATAGAGTGGCTAGCCTGGGGGCCTTCGTTTCAGATCATTACTTGGAGCGGTTATGATATAAACGGGTATTCTTTCTACACAAAAGACCAAGATGACAGGAGTACCATGCAAAATAGTGGGGTGATGGTAGGAGCTGAAGCCATGCACTTTTCTAGTTCGAAAGACAAAAACCCCATATTAGCATCCATGGCCTATTATGGAGTGATAGAAGAAATATGGGAAATCACTTACAACAAGTTCAAAGTTGCTTTATTCAAATGTAAGTGGGTTAGCAATAATGCTGTGGTAATAGATCAACAATTTGGATTTGTCTCAGTTGATCTTGAAAGAGTAGGTTATAGGGATGAGCCCTTCATTCTAGCAAGCCAGGCGAAACAAGTGTTTTATGTCACAGATCCCGCAAATAAAAAAATGTCCATTGTACTTCAGAGTAAAAAACAGAAGCATGGTGATCCGACCTTCAACCTTGACGACACACCACCTTTCACAATTAATCCACCTACAACAAGTGAAGTAGAATTGGTAGATGATAAAGAATATGCTGTGAGAGATGATCATGGTGAAGGAATATGGGAAACAATCTAGAGTAAGATCTTAACTTAGAAAATAGTAATGTGTGCTGTTTGTTTTATTACGTCTCAGTTTATTCATTTACTTACAATTTATTCACCTATCTGACAATGATTTTTGTGCTTACAGGAATATGGACAATTCTGGTGACTCTCAAAGTGATAGGGACAATGAAATGAATAGGCCTGAACGTGATGCGACACGTGAACCGGTTGCGCGATGAAGGGTTAGAGGCAGTACAAAAATGCCTGCATTGGTGGCACGGCATAACCATCAACAGGAGAGGTTGCATATTGACTTTGATCAAAATATGAAACCAATTGGTCCGGAGGAAGACCATTTCATTAGCTACGTAGGTTTTTTGGCTCGAAGCAAAGTTCGCATTACCTATGCTAATTGGAAGTTGGTTCCACCAAAAACCAAAGACTTGATTTGGCAACAACTTTTGGTATATAAGTTTCAATACATCTGCATTATATCTTTATTCCTATCGCTTCAAATATAATTAACGTATGTTTTTACCTTGCAGTAAACCTATGATGTCCCTGACACCGCGGAGATGTACAAGGAGTGGATAACGGAGGTTCATCTACGATGGAAAGATTTCAAGAACAGGCTCACACGAGATTACATTCGAGGGGACTTGAGGGGTCAGGATCCATGTCATGAGTATCCATTTTTGTCTCCAGAGGACTGGAGGTTGTTTATGGCATCACGAGAAGATCCAAACTTTTTGGTAAGATTTCTGTAAGCATAGTGTTTTATTTGAATATAGTTGACATTATTGATTCGGTGTTCATTGTTTTCCTTTAAAAGGCACTAAGTGCAGCAAATGCAGAGAGGCAAGCAGCTAATAACTATCAACATTGCATGTCTCGTGGTGGTTATCGGAAGCCTCAGCGACAGATGATGGCAGAAGAGTTGGAGAAATTGTAGGAAGCAGCCACATCAGATCCTACCGTTGTGGTCCAGCCCCCGCCACCTCCACCATGTCACAAAAAATGGAAAGCAGGGAGGCTTAAGGGTGGGAAGTACGTAAATCCGACTATTGTTGAGGTTGCCGCAAGAATTGTAAGTAGTTAAAGCATAATTACAAACTTATTTTTTCATATTGGGAGTGCTTACGATAACTTTTATGCTGCAGGATGAACTGGAAGATCATAGTAGCCAAGGTTCGTTCACTCCAAGTGGACGGATGGACATCTTGTCAACGGCGATTGGGAAGCCAGATCACCCTGGTCATGTTCGAGGGGAGGCAGTGGGAGTTCGTGTCATGAAGTATTTTGGCCGAGCCTCACATCCTTATTTGTCACAAGTTGAACCCAGTAGGGAGCTTGTGGCCAAGATTCGTCAGGAAGTCTTACAAGAGCTCGAGGCCAACCTTCGCGACAAGCTCCAACAAGAGCTGTTGCCAGAGCTACGTCTTGAGCTGATGCCTGAGCTACGAGCTGAAATGCAGAAGATGTTTGAATCACAGATGGCAACTACCGAGCGTAGAACCCATTCATCCCCGGCCTTCCACAGCACCAAAGGAAGTTACAACCCAGCGGAGGAACCACTTGGCGACCCTTCTCATACTCCAGCGCCGGGAGAACCTGCCATCCTCTCTTTGGATGCCCCAGTGCTGCGTGTAGTTGCAGATGCTCTCGTTCACACAGAAGCTACTACCCACCATCATCAGCAAATTCCACAGCATTTGCGTAGGGTGATTGTGACGTGTGTTCGAGCGGGGGAAGAAGGTACAGCCATCCCTATTCCTGATGCTGAGGTTGCCACGATAGCTCAGGCGAGAGGATCTTTCATCCTTTGGCCTGTACATCTTATTGGCTTGTTACCACCAACACCTCCAATGGTATGGAACTACCTCACTTTTACTTGAGATGTGTTGACATCCTACTAACAGTATGTGTTTTTATGTTCTAAAAGAACGAGCAGGAAGCAGAGAAATGGCCCTTCTTAGCACGACTGCAGCATATCTATAAAGGCATTCGCCAGATTGATTTGCATATGCCTACAGGGATTGTGGGCCAGGAAACAGAGTATCACTTCACAATTGATAAACAAGATCTTAAACAGTTCATGAAGTTCGAGGAGCTAGATATTGAATGGGGCAAATTTGCAATCCTGTAAATTTTTTATTTCCCATTTTTTGATTCATTTAGTTAAGTTGATTTTACTAGCTAATACATTCATCATTTTAATTCTATTATAGCTCCTTCCGTCGTATATGCGTTGACTCTCAGAAAGTTGATTTATATGGATTCTTGTCTCCTGCACATACGACAAGGGTTGGGAATACATTGAAAAGAAGGATGAACTATGTGGGCTTCGCATTGGCAGAGGACGAGTATCGTTGTTATCTAGCACCGATTGTTCAAGGGTACGTATTTTAATTTTGTGTATTTGAGATTATTAATAAATAATTGCCTTCCCATCTAACTTCTTTTTAATCTATATATGTTGTGATAGTTATCATTGGAGTTTGTGTGTTGTCTGTCCTCGGTCGCACGTTGTTTACTGGTTTGATTCCTTAAATAGAAGACCAGACAAAGAAACTAAAAGCGTCTTCAACCAGTAAGTTATTTTTTTGTATTTCATTGCTTCTTGATTCTTGACTTAATGAATTATTCTAATTTATTTTGATTTTCATGTTAATGATAGGGCATGCACGACGTATCGAGCGCTTGGCGGGCCACGCGAACGTAGAGGTGGCAAAGATCCGAGATGGTTGTTTCCAAAGGTACGTAGTTTCAAATCAAGTTCTTTTGATTGACGGTCGTTTTAGATATGCCTTTATTGATTTTAACCATTTGTTTTTGATTTATAGTGTCCTCGACAACCTGGCGGCTGGGAATGTGGATATTATGTCTTGCTTTATACGTTTAACATCATTCAGAGTGGCATTACGACAGAGTTTGAACAAGTAATCGCTTCTTCATTCTCAGAGGATAATATTCTTGGTGTTGTGATTCAATGGCAATTCATTCACTTCATTCATTATTTCATCTAAGATTATTTTCTAATTTACAGATTTTTGACAATGAAGATGCCTACTCATATGAAGACTTAAATATGATCAGAGACTTTTTGGCTGGACATCTTCTTCAACGTATACCAGAAGAGTAAAGTCTTTAGTAGTTTGTGTAGGACATACTTTTGTGGTAGTACATATAATTAGCGTTATTGTTGTTGGATATGGATTGGATTTTAGTCTTGGTTATTGTACAAACTGGGGACTTGGATATAGATTGCTGTGTAGTTTGCATGGTTTGAAAGTTTGTGTGGCATGTAGTAGACTTGGATATAGATTGTTGTGTAGTTTGTGTGGCATGTAGAAGCCTTGGGTTGATCACTGTGTTTGTTGTTGTTTCCATTCTGCTGAACTGCTGTTCTTTTATTCTGTTGTTGGAATCCTATTTCTGCAGTTTACATTTTCAGACAGTGCAATATATATAAAAAGTCCATTTAAAAAAAAAATTTCAACGTCCTTAATAAAAAAAGGGACGTGGAAAGTATTGCTGTCGACACTTTAGACGTCCCCAGTTCCAACTGGGGACGTCTAAAGTCTGCCTTCTACGTCCCCTGTTTTACGGACGTTAATGATGTTTTTTTCTACGACCCTCACATAGACGTCCCTCTGTTTTCAGACGTTAAAAGGCCAAAAAAAGGGACGTTAAAACCTTTTTTCTAGTAGTGCTTGTTTTGCTTGCCTATAACACCTCTTGCGCAGCATCTAAGATCAGGCTTATGTGATCATTCAACTTTAGTATGCAACGACCTCTACTTGTTGCATTCAGGATTAAGAGTGAGTTTAAAGGATAAAAGGTACGCATAAATCTCCTCACATTTGACTTCCTCTTTGTTTAACTCGTGTTACTTTTCTTCCTTTATTTTTTTTAATCCCTTTCTTAGGTTCTCTTTCAAAAAAAAGGAAAAAAATATTTTGACACATTTTGATAAATGAAAATAAAATGGAAAAACTCTCTTTTACAAAAAATAAAAAAAACGTTTTTAAAAAAAATAATAAAAAAATACAAACCAAACAAAAAAATCATTTTCTTAAATAAATTAAATAAAATTTTTCTAAAAAACACCAACCAAGTGACACGCTTTTCTACCCCCTAAACTACGTGGGCTTTGATCCCTCTAAAGGGTACGTAGACCCTAGGTTTTCATCCTAGGTCAAGTCCAATTTTGTAAATAAATATATTTTTTCTTATTTTCTTGTTGTAAATAAATGTTCTTTTTTTAAATAAATATATTTTTTCTTATTGTAAATAAGTGTTCTTTTTTTCTTCTTCTTTAGTTTTCATTTCATTTAGTTTTGCAAATATTCTTTTTGTTTATTTGGGTAATTATAATAATGTTAAAGGCCATTTTTATTTTTAAATAATTAATTTAGGGTAACCATTCTTATGAATGGGTGTTGTGGGGTGCCTAACACCTTCCCCACACACAATCGACTCCCGAACCCTAAATGGTTTTTGTAGACCAGTTTTCATTTTAAAAAAGGTTTCCAAAATTATCCTTTTTTCTAAAATTTTGGTGGCGGCTCCATGTTTTTTCAAAATTCCTGGCGCTACATGCATTGTTTAGGTGTTTCATATTTAATACAAAAGTAGACAAGCTGTTCAACGCTCTACCTATGATAACTCTTAATCATTAACTTTTTTCTTAATTTTATTTCGAATGTGGAAAAAGACAAAACCAACATGAAAATACAACTTACTATTTTGTTTTAGTGAACATTCTCCCAGTTGCCCTCATAATCGAAGAAAATTTTGGGCAATTCTTCATTCGGATATATTCAACACGTTCACTGCAGATAACTTTCCAATTATATAGTTCCCATGTTTGAAGATAAGGAAGGTTGGGAATATGTGTGGGACCCATCCATATCGCCCACAGTTCACTTCATTTTTCTTAGCCTCTCAAGCATTTTCTTCAGTTGCATTTTTCCTTCCTTTTTCTTTCCACTTTGTTAATTTTCCTTCCCTTCCCAACTTAAATTTAGACTTTCCATTCTTCCATCTTCCAAAGAAATTAACCTCTGCAAGCATCAATGACATGCAACACTGGAAGTTCAATCCCCAATATCATAAAAAGGAACAAAATGAATGAATGCGCGAAAATATTGTTAATTAAGTATATGTATACTTGTTTGGAAAGTACAATCTTGAATCAGTGTCAAGTCCAAGTCAAAATTTGGCCATTCATTTATTTTGACACTCCAAATGTACTTTGTAATCTCCAACTTTGACCCTTTACAGAAGTCAGTGAGTCTAGGTAAATTTTCAAGTTTTATGGTTTCCAGATTTGGAACCAAAATTTGTTGAGTAGCAACAGTGCCTCATTCATTTTTATGGGGAACTAGTTCCTCTGTTTGCTCTGCCTCTTATACTTCCACGTGTCTAGGTTTTGTTGTGGAAGCATTCCAAAACTGTTGCTATGCTTAAAAGGCAACCACAGATGCTCTAGTTTTGAGGCAGAGTTACATTAAAAAAAGAGAAATAAAGAAATATTAATAATAATAGTGTGTAGGTTGAAGGGAGTTGTGTTGAATTTCTGTCATAACTATGTCAATTAATTTTAGGCATTAATTTATTTTCAGTTTTCGAAGGTATGGGCAATTAACTTAAACTTTTCCTAAAGCAAGTAAGAGGAGGCATTTTTGCAAGTTTTATGGTTTCTAGATGATCTGCAACTACAATTTCTGGAGTATCAACAGCGCCTCCCTTCAGTTTGATGTGGAAAAAAAAAATTAAAGTTGCTTCTGTTGATGAGTAGCCTCTAATATGCATCTTAATTTTGGAACCACAATTTCTTTTTTATTGTCAGATCTATAGTATAGAGTATAACAAATCAAGGTTTTAGGATTTCTTCTCTATAAAATTCAACAATTTCCTTTCCTCATTTTTCTCTATTCCGTCTCAAAATAAGAACTGTTTGAAGCAGGAATTATTTCCCCACTTGTCAACTGCATCATCAATTTGTTTTTTTAAATTTTCTTTGGGTTCTACTCAGCGCATCTTGGACACGTTTCTACATTACATCTTGTATCCGAAACTTCCCACTTAAAGAAGCTTACATGCCACTAGACTACAAGACTATCTTCTAAAGCTTGTCATTCGTTTTGAATAACTAGTTGTAACTATCATATAACTAAGGAGAGAAAATAAGGTAAGCATACAAAACCAAAAGGGTACAATAAAAACCAGATGAGCAGTAGCCAAAGAAGATCACAAATATTAATTGCAAACAGTTCTACATTTGATTGTAACAAAATTTAGGTACGTAGCTTGAATTAGGAGATGCAGAGGAAGGATGATTGATAACAGAGAAATGAAGCAAAGGTTTAATGGGTAAGAATACTCCTTTTCCTTTATGTAGAAATTGAAACGAAAGAGGAATCAGTTGGTAACAAATCAGAAATTAAATAATTGATGCAAGATTCAGTAGTTGAAAACTTGACCATGCCAGAATTTAATTTAAGAAAGAGGAACAACATTCCAAACCAAAAAAAAAAAAAAAAAAGAACAACATTATTAAAAGACACTATTTTATGGTGGTAATCAAAAGACAACATCCTTTTTATTTTGCTCAATCGACACATGGGCGGTCCCCATTGCATTATGTAATTTCAGTTGTACTTCTTTTCCTTATAATTACCAAATACACTTTAAAGGTCTCAATCCTTAAAGAATTTGAAATCACAAAGTTTTACAATGCAATCACAAATCTCTAACTAATAACATGCATCATCTGACATACGTATAATAATGCTTTCCCCTCTGCTTTTTTCCTTTGTTGCTCTCCATCACATGACTCATTCTGTATATGAACATACACCAATTCACATGTCAATTCATATATCCATAGAATTTAAACCAATATTAGCATATATAGCAAATAAAGCATAATAACATGTCAGGAATTTCAGATTACACCATGCTCAGAACCTTTCTAAATTTAGAATTTCCATCAATATATGAGCTATACATAATTATGGAGGGAAACATGATATATAGCATCAAATGAACAATGTTTTTGAGCGGAAAAAATAAATTTTTGTGCATACAAAAAAAAAGGATCAATTTGTGTTCAAAATTATTAATAGCATAAATTTCAATCAATTAAATTATCATATTATTGTGGACACAAAAATTTGATATCTTTCTATTTATGCAGCCTCTGACACCTGAATCCATACTTTAGTTATAACCGATTTCGACTATGCACACATCATCACTTGGCGTTTCGATATCTCCAACTTGTTACAATTTTTATTATTTGATGATATGAAAAACTTGTTAAGTTTCTTGGATTCCACTAACATTATTTTTGCATTCTTAAAACAGAAATATTTGATTAACGTTCCATGTACAGATTTTGAAGTTTGTAATAGGGACTGTTGGAAAGGAGCTCTGTATGCTGACATTTGTTTTTTTTAAAAAAAAATCTGTCTTATAAAAAAATGCATATATCAAATAGAGCAAACTTCGTAATATTTGATCTATTTGTATATTTTTGTAACGGATTACTACACGCAAATAAGGAAATAGTGGGAGCAATATGATAAATAGTGCCAGTTTGCCAATCAAGTTCAACCAGTTTGCCAATTAATAAGTGCCCGGTGGATTCATTAAACAAATCCTCACTTAACCAGAGTGTGGTACCAAACAACGTTGCTCCATTTGACTGAACTACATCCCCAAATCAATCTGCTCTGACATGGGGGACAGTGAGTTTAGAGTTCTTGATGTTTCTTTAGTACTTGAGAAGCTCAAGCGCGACGGTGAGTGTTCGAAATGGGGAGGTATGCATCACAGATATAGAAGTAATCATGGGGAGAGTCATGAGAATCTGAAAATAAGATCCAAGAAGACGCTAAAACCGCTGTTAAAGACGATTTACAATCCTACATCTCAATGTGGCAACCAATGTCGATCACAGAATAGGGATAAAGGGGATTTTCAATTTTGTAATTGCAAATGAGAATGTTCTCTCATGCCTCATCATCATGGACCATGAAATAGTTAGAGAGGAGAAGGCCATACGATTGGAAAAATAGAAATTCGAGAATCATGGGAAAGTTGGAAACAGGTGACAACCATTTAGTTAGATTATAATTTAAGCAGTTGAACTGACTTTCTAGTTGTAACCACTTCTTGTTATATTTCTCTTTGTTATGTATTATGTATATATATGGTTGTACAGTGAATTAATGAAAACAATTCATTTTTCTCTCTCACTCATTGTCTCGTCACATGGTATCAGAGCATAGTTTTTTTCCCTAAACACTTTCCCCTTTCTTTGACTTTTTCCCTTTCTTCTTTATTGAGATCTCTGTCAGGGTTTCAATGGCTTCCGCTTCCCTTTCTCATTCAGCCGTCGCTCTGATCTCTGATCCGACTAGCCCGTACTTCATTCATCCCAACAAAATCCCTACCTTAGTCCTCGTTGTTCCTCCTCTCGATGGATCTAATTATCATTGTTGGGCCCGATCTATGCGCAGCGCCTTACTCACCAAGAACAAGCTCTCGTTCATCGACGGTTCCCTTCCTCTACCAGCAAAAGATGATCCATTATTTTTAGCCTGGGAACGGAACAACAATCTTTTCCAAGGATGGATTATGAAATCGCTATCTCCCACTATTGCAAAGAGCATACTCTGGTTTGATTCTACCGTCAACATTTGGAATGACCTTCAATCGTGTTTTTCTCAAGCTGATCTGTTTTGAATTTCTGATCTCCAAAAGAAAATCTGCAATTTCCACCAAGGTACTCTTAGTGTTAGTGAGTATTACACACGTTTAAAGATTCTTTGGGACGAACTCACCAACATTTGTCCTCTTAAGCCTTGTACATGTGGTTCTGGTAGTCTTGCCATTCAACACCATGATGAAGATTATGTTACACACTTTCTGAAGGGTCTCAACAAGCAATTTTCCACCACTAAATCACAGATTATGCTCATGGATCCATTGCCTCCAATTAATCGTGTGTTTTCTCTGATTCTTCAACAAGAAAGAGAGCTTTATGTTCCTGTTGAGTCCATGGTTCTCCTCACTAAGGCTCCTATTTCTTTGAGTACCAAGCAAAAGCAATGTTCCTATTGTGGCAAACCACGCCACACGAAGGCCACCTATTATAGGAAGCATGGCTTCCCTCCTGGTTTCAAATTTTTGTCTAATTCTTCTTCTCCTTCGATGCATAATATCATCACTTAGTCCTCTGGTAATGTTCAAGATTCTTCACCTACTGTGGTCTCTTCTCCGGCATGTTCCTCACTAGCTGCTATTCTTCTTCACCTATCTGCTGCTCAATATACTCGACTTCTTTCCTTACTTAATTGTTCTTCTGCTTCTCAACCGTCTGTCAATTTTGTAGCCACATCTGTTCCTCCTACCACTCCAACCACTAGTGCGTGTCTTTTTATTTCTTCTAACTCCACTATTTCCTGGATCATAGATTCTGGAGCGACCGATCACGTTTGTTGTTCTCTTGATTTGTTTACTTCTTATCATTCAATTCCACCTATCTCTGTTAGACTTCCTACAGGGTCATTTGCTGTTGCTTGCTTATTAGGGACAGTTAGTATTTCTGATTCTTTAACTCTACATAATGTTCTTTACCTTTCTACGTTTTCATTCAATATCTTGTCTGTCTCTCGATTAACATCATCTCTAAAATGTTCTGTAACTTTCTCTGCTAATTCTTGTCAGATACACTCAATTCAACCTTCTCTGATGATTGTTTCTGCTAGACTAGTGGAGGGCCTATACATGTTACTTGTGGTTAAATCCTCTCTTGCATCACCTTCCCAGATACATCTATGTTAAAGCTCCTCTATCTTGGCTTCATCCCTTTGGCATCTTCACCTTGGTCATCCTCTGACTCTACACTACATACTATACATAAACAGTTTCCTGACAGTCCTTGTAATTTTTCTTCATTTCCTTGTGATGCTTGCCATTTGGCTAAACAAAAACGTTTATCCTTTCCTGTAAGCACAAGTTCATGTAATAAAATTTTTGATTTGGTTCATATGGACATTTGGGGTCTATTTTCTGTCTCTTCAATACAAGGTTACCATTATTTTTTAACTATTGTCGATGATTACTCTCAATATACTTGGCTTTTCCTTTTGCACCATAAATCTAACACTAGAACTCATATTAAACATTTTTTCTCTTTAGTTAAAACTCAATTTTCCACTACCATTAAAACTTTATGTACTGACAATGGTGCTGAGTTCTATATGCCTCAATTTTATGCATCTAAAGGTGTCATTCATAAAAAATCTTGTGTTGCTACCCCTCAACAAAATGGTTTGGTTGAGAGGAAGCACCAACATCTTTTAAATGTTGCACGTGCTCTGCATTTTCAATCTGCCGTTCCCCTTCTCTACTGGTCTTTTATGGTTCAGCATGCTACTTACATTATCAATTGCTTACCTTCCCCTGTTATCAATAATAAAACTCCCTTTGAACTTTTGCATGGTTTTCCTCCTTCTTATTCCAATTTCAAGGTTTTTGGATCCCTTTGTTTTGCATCTACTTTATCAAGTCAGCGACCCAAATTTGATCCAAGGGCACGAAAATGCATTTTTTTGGGTATTCCCCATGGTTCAAAGGCTTTCACACTATTAGATCTTTCTACTAATGACATTTTTCTTTCTAGAGATGTAATATTTCATGGACATGTGTTTCCCTTTAAGAATGGCAACATCACTGCATCTGATCCTTGGCCTGAACCTCAATCTTATCCACCTTTACCTGATGATATCCCCACTACTTCAGATTCACCTCCCCTTCGCAGATCCACCAAACCCCATAATCCTCCCTCTTACCTGCAGGATTTTCATTGTGCTCTCTCTTCTTCTGCTAACCAATCATCATGTCAAGGTAGTCATCGTTATCCCCTTTCTTATGTGCTTTCTTATTTTGGTTTATCCCCTTCCTACCACACTTTTATCAATTCCATTACTTGTTCTCCTAATCCTAAATCCTTTAAGCATGCTATGAAACATCATGTCTGGAGAGAGGCCATGAAAGCAGAACTCACAGCCCTTAAACAGAACCAGACCTGGATTTTAACTGATTTACCACCTGGGAAAAGATCTATTGGCTGTAAATGGGTTTTCAGGACTAAGTTTAAAGCCAATGGGGAGATTGAACAACATAAAGCACGTCTTGTAGCCAAAGGTTTTACACAAACTGAAGAGGTTGATTATTTTGACACTTTTTCCCCCGTAGCTAAGATGACTACACTACACATGTTGCTTTCCATTGCTGCTGCTAAAGGTTAGTATTTGAATCAATTGGATGTCAACAATGCTTTCCTCCATCATGATTTACATGAGGAAGTTTACATGGATCTTCCTCCGGGCTTTACACCTTCTGCACCAAATTAGGTTTGCAAGCTTCAAAAATCTCTCTATGACCTTAAGCAGGCTAGTAGGCAGTGGTATTCCAAATTATCCTCTGCTTTGCTGTCATTTGGTTACACTTATTCTGCATCTGACCATTCTCTTTTCTATAAAGCTATTGTTGGTTCTTTTACAGTCATTCTAGTATATGTTGATGATGTTGTCCTTGCTGGAAATGACATGGTTGAAATCAATTTGGTAAAACAACAATTGCATGCTGCCTTTACCATTAAAGACCTTGGTGAACTCAAATACTATCTTGGTCTTGAACTAGTTAGGTCTAAGGATGGTATATTTTTGTCCCAAAGGAAGTTTGCTTTAGAATTACTTGATGATTTTGGTTACTTGGCTTGTAAACCTGCTACTTGTCCTATGGATCCTCATCTCAAACCTTCCAAGGATAAGGGCACACCTCTCCTTGATCCTATATCCTATCGTCAACTAATAGGACACCTCCAATACCTTACCACCACTCAACCAAATCTCAGCTTTGTAACATAACAACTTAGTCAGTTTATGTCTGATCTTAGGGATACTCATTTGGTAGCTGCTTATCATGTTCTTCGCTACATTAAATCTTCTCCTGGTGCTGGTCTCTTTTTTTGTGCACATTCTAATTTAAAGTTGCGAAGTTATAGTGATTCTGATTGGGCTGGCTCTATTGATACTCATCACTCTGTCACCGGTTTTGTTGTTTTTTCTTGGCAACTCTTTGATTTCTTGGAAAGGTAAGAAACAAGCTACAGTTTCAAGTAATCTTCTGAGGCAGAATATAGAGCTTTATCCTCTACTACTTGTGAGCTTCAATGGCTCATTTACCTCTTGACAGATTTTCGTGTTTCTCACATTGATCCTGCTCTTCTCTTTTGTGACAATCAATCAACCATTCAAATTGCTGCTAATCCCACATTTCATGAGTGCACCAAGCACATAGAACTTGATTGTCACCTTGCTAGAGAAAACCTTCAAGCCAAGGTCATCAACATTCTTCCAGTGAGATATTTTGACCAGCTTGCTGACATTTTTACAAAGCCCTTACATCTTACATGGTTTCATGAGCTTATATCCAAGCTAGGCATGAAAAATATTCATGCTCCAGCTTGCGGGGGGTGACAACCATTTAGTTAGATTATAATTTAATCAGTTGAATTGACTTTCTAGTTGTAACCACTTCTTGTTATATTTCTCTCTGTTATGTATTATGTATATATATGGCTGTACAGTGAATTAATGAAAACAATTCATTTTTCTCTCTCACTCATTGTCTCGTCACAATAGGGGCTTTGAGAACAAGAGAAACCAGGTCAACTTTATGGAAAGGTGTGAGTTGGGTGTCGTGAGGTTTTAGACAGAGAAGAGTAATGGCGTTAAGTGATGACTTTTTTAATGAATACACATGTCACTTGTTGATTAGGAACTGGTTGAACTTGATTTAAGGAACTAGAGGTAAGTTTTGTCCATAGTTAAATATAAACTTGTGCTTTTGTCCAAATATATATATACACACACCTGTGCTTTTCGCTTCTTCTAGATGACTTTTTCCTTCATTGCTCATCATCATCTTCTTCTTCTCCTCCATCCAAAGCTGTAAACATTTTCAGCATAACAAATAAAGCATATAAGCATGATTATATGTCAGGAATTTAACATTAAAGCATGCTCAGAACCTTTTCAAATTTTGAATTACAATCGATACATGAAGTATACATGATTTTGTAGGGCCACAAAATATACAACATCAAAAGAAAATTTTTTTCGTATACCAAAAAAATTAATTTTAGATATCTATGATTGGATCATAATCTCAAGAATGAGTTAACAAGTAATACAAGGAAGCAGGAACAACTTTTTTTTTTAGCAGAATAGTAAAAGCATAGAGATTAGCAATATGTAAAAATTTCAGGTTTGTAACTTATATGACTCTGCTGGAGAGAAGCTCTAAAATCTGTATGTTCACATTTTTTTACAATCTGTTTTATAAAAAAAAACATGCATGATGAACAGAGTAAATGTGGTAATATTTGTTCCATTATTTGTATATTTTTCTATTGCATTGGTATTATGTCAATAAAGGAATAGTGGTAGCATGAATGATAAATAGATAAATACCTGTGGTTTGGGAGGAAGTGGGTTGGTGGAAGGAGAAGTCAAAATTAGGGCATTCATTTATTTCCTCTTCAAGTTCTGGGGCATTTAAGTTGTTGAGTCGTCCCTTGCAGAAGTGAGTGAGAGCTGGCAATTTTGAAAGTTTCAACGTGTTTAGATTTGGAAGCTCAATTCGTTGCGTATTAGTAGTTTCTTGATAACTTGTATTATGTGAAAAGAGCTCCTCCATTTGTGCAGCCTCTGATACCTCAATGTATTCTAGTTGTGGAAGAAGCATTCCAACTGGTGTATCTGTCCTGAAAAGGCATTTCAACTTGGAGCAACCCTTCACTGTTATGTAATGCAATTTTGGAAAAGGTGACAGATAATGTATATTAGAGTTAGATACTTCTTCTGACGACTCTTGCATGATTTCCTCTACTTGCTCACATTCTATTATATACAAGGATATCAAATGTGGGAGGTTTCCCCAATCAGACATGGACAATATACATTTCACTTTTCCACATCCTTCCACTGTTAAATCTTCAAGGTAGTGGAAGCTCAGATTTTGGAAGGAGGTGAAAGCCTTGCATACAAAACTTAGCTCACTTAGTTGTTGCAACTCTAATTCCCCTAAAATCAATAATTTCGGATTCAAATATGGAAGTTGTTGAAGCATTTGGTTGCCGTTGCTGTTGGCATCAATCTCTGCAGCGTCCTATACATGTAAAACACAAATAATGTAATGAACTCAAAGAAAGAAAGAAAGAATGGAAGAGCCTAAAGTTATGAAGACATTTAAATGATTTCCACTTTATTCATTGTCTTGTCCAGGTGCTCAATAATATTAATAAAGTACAAGTGGTTCAAGGCTCTAGCTATGTGAAACAAATAAAACCAACATGATATATAAATGCAAATTACCTTTCCCTTTAAGTGAATCGTCATGCTTCCAGTTGCTCCCGTAAGTGAAGAAAATTTTGGGCATTTTGACATATGGATTTCTCCAAGGTTCGCTGAGTATAACTTGAAGCCTATGCAGACGTCAACAAGACTTGGCAATTCCCTTAGGATTATCTGTCTCAAGTTTGGAAGCTGGATTTTGTTGACAGTGTCACTACTGCTGGCTTCACTAGTATGTCTGAAAAGCTCCTCTAACTCTTCACATTCTGATATCTCTATTCTGTCTAAATGTGGAAGCAATATAGTGTCAAAGGAGGTTAACAAAAAAAACTTGAGCTTCTTGCAATGCTTCACCTCCAAATATTCCAATTTAAGTAAGGTGCTTGGGTGGAAGCCCTCACCAAATATATATTCCAATTCATTACATCCACTTAATATCAAGCACTGAAGATGGTCAGTGTTTAACCTCAATCCTGTCAGTTTTGAACCCAACAGCTGCGTATACACAGACAATAAGAAAAACAAACAAACCTGATAAGATTCAATTAATTACTTCCAATAATCTTTAAAACATTCGGTGCTATAACTACCTTTTTATGTTTCCATTTGAAATTTTCAATTCAATAACATGTGAACAACTCTTTCTTATTCTTTAAACAAACTTGACAGGTAGAAATTCTCATTTAACTTCACATAAAAATTTATATTTGAAATAAAAAAATCAATGAATCAGCTATTACGATTTCAAATAGTTTGCCAAAGCAACAGAAAAAAAAAAAAATTGAATAATCATGCTGCATATATCTAAAAAGCATTATTGGAAGTGTCTACGTACGAGCAATGTAAAATGCTAAATCCTTTGATAAAAATTATCCTTTAACAAAATTTATATATTCAAATTCTCGTTTTTCAATAAAATTATAATTTTAATCTAGAATCGAAACTTGATAACTCAACTGTTATTTTTTCAAACAGTTCCTTATAAAAAAAATCAAAAAAAAAAGAAAAAGAATAGTATTATATATATTTAAGCCATATAAAGATTTTAAAATCAGGGACATGGGCACATATTTTAGAACAACCATATACATGTTACATATATACAGATACATACACATGATATTAGTTTTTAGGAATTTCAAACTCAAATTCAATTGCTGGTAAAAGAGGGAACTCAAGATCTAATTATTTTTTTAAAAATCAAAAGCAAATTAATGAAAAATAGAATAGTGATTAAATGTGATGAGACAATAATGATTGAAGAGTCAACGTAAATATGGTTAAACCAGGTCAACCTAATCATGTTTAAAATAATATAATTCAATTAAAATATACAGAAATATTCAATTATATTATATTACCATGAAAAGAGTAACATTCAAATAATAAAAATACAGTAATCCACAAGTAAATGGAACATTTATGCATAAACCACATATAATCCAATAAAATAGAATTGCTAAAGAATACATGACGGACAACTATTTTTTAACTAAAATAATGATGACATTTAATTTTCCGGCTCACTGAATGAAGAAAAAATATAAAATCCAACTAGGTCAATCTGTACAAAACTCCTAATCAGATCAACTCACTTCATTGGTTGCATTTTCATACCATGACTAAAAAAATCAAGAGAAGACTTAGGGTGTGTTTGGATTAGCAATGATAAAAGTGACTTTTTTCAATGTAACTTTTGCAAACTTAACATGAGGTAAAAGTCATTGTGTAAAGTGATTTATATTTGAATTGACTTTTATTAAAAAGTCAATTTGACAAATTGAAATTTTTTTGGATAAGTAATGGAAAAGTAAGTGTAAATATAAAATGATAGAAAAGGACATGAGTTTGATTAAATATATATAATTTGATAATTGACATTATTGGGAAAAATTTATAAATACTAAGAAACACTTAATTAGATAAGTTTAATAGATAAAAATTTATATAAAATAAAAATAATTAGAATTTTAAGTTCTTTTTAACTAAAAAATATTATATTATTAAAACTACAATTAAATTGTTTTACCAAATTTTTTCCAATACATACTTTTTTACCAACTTAAATTTTAATATTATATGTCTCTTTCTTTCATTAAATTTACAATTTTATTTTTGATAAAAAACGAATTTTTATTAGAGAATATTAGTTTTGTTAAAATTATAATTAATAAACAATACAAATTAAATAATATAATTATGATGTTAATTTGGCTTACTTTTATTTTTTATTCGTTTTATTTTATTATTGATGAATTAAAAAATATGATAAAGGTATTGGTAAGGCCACCTGTATGGAGTAATAAAAAGAATGAAGGGGGAATTGGTCATTGTGTGTGGCAAGAAAAACCACGCCATGGAAGAAGTTAAAAGCATCTAAAAGTATGAATAAGCCAAAATTTTTTTTTCCCTCCTTATGGTGGAAAATCCACTTTTACTTAATTGTGTGGATGTGAGACTCTTATTGATTCGAAGCACTAATAATAATTGAGTTGCATTATTAAAAAAATAAAATTAAATTAAAGAAAGCAAAATGATTAGTAAAGATGTGTGAGCACCTGGGGAAGGCTGTCGTTGGAGAAGGAAAAACCATGACAAAAATCCTTGAGGATTGGCACTTCTTCCAAAGTTAGCGATCTCAAGTTGGGTAATATATACTTCGAAAGATTATTCAAATCTATGGCCACTGAAAACAGGCATTTCAACTTGTTGCATCTTTGAGCTTCAAGCCTTTGCAGATTTGGAAAATATATTTCTAGGGATTGAGCATTCGGTGGACCTTGATGCTGCTCTCCCAACTCTGTTCTAGACATTATTTCCTCCAATTCATTGCAATCTGATATGTCAAGATCTTCCAATAGTGGTATGCTTTTAAGAATTACAGGGGAGAAAATAGTTCTCAAATTGTTGCACCCACTCACTTTGAGTTGTCTAAGATTTTGGAGGCTCAGTGTTCCTATTGGACCACTCCAAACAAACATTAGCTCAAGTAGATTATTTAATTCCATAGTGTTGAAGAGTGGGATTAACTGGTTCTGGTTCTGGGAATTCCTTTCAGTAAGATCTTCCCTTTCAAAGACAAATAGAATATCTTCTATGCTACAATTGTCAATCTTAAGTTTCTCTAGATTGAGAAATGATAGTGAAGCTGAAGCCCTTTTATACAAGTGGTTGTCCTGAAACAATAACATTTGGAAAATCAAAATAATATACTCAACTCAATTTTTGCATTATAAACATTATAAATAATTGAGATAGAGGGCACATGAAAGGGCACATGAAAATGCATACCATATTTGTATTTGAACTAGCAATGATGTTAACACACGAGGCGTTGAATTTGGGACATGCTACCCAATGCAATTCTCTCAAACATGGGCAACTTGAATGAAATTTTTTTGGGAAAATGCTGTGTAAATTTTTCAAGCCCTCAAGTTGGAGTGATCTTAAAACAGGAAGCTTGATCTGAACATCTTGATGCACATCTTCATGCTGACCAAAAGCATATTTTAGTTGAGAAGCCCAGCTAATGCATACCTCTTCCAACTGTTCAAGGCCTTGAACATGACAGTTCGAGAATACATATTGTAACTTATCACAGTCATATATAGTCAAGCTTTTCAATTTTGAGAATATTGTATTTTCTGAAGCTGAAATTATTTCATTGTTTGAACCATCACCATCCTCCTCTATTATATTCAACAATTCACTACAACCTCTTATAGTTAGCTTCTGTAGCAACAAGGCTCTATCAACCCTCTTTGGTAATAGTGATATCAACAAAGGGCAATGAGATATATCTAGTTCTTGTAATTTCTCGAAGAAGCAAAGCAAAGGTGGACCACGCCAAATTTCTTTCAAATTGGCCAAAAAGTCCAACTTGATTACCTTTGGGAAGAACAAAGTTTCCACTTGTAACAAATCAATGTGTTGAGAAGTTGCATCTACAAGGCATTCCAAATCTGAACAAGAACGGAGCCACAAGCTAGTCAACTCATTCATCCCTCCCACAACTTGAATAATGTCTGGTACAATATTTTTGCAACCACCACTAAATTCATTCAAACAAACAGCTTCTGCTTGTTGCAATAGATACTTAATAAAGGGACTTAGAGTAGAGATTTTGAACCCTCCCAAGCACAAAGCTTTGCAGTGAAAATCCATTGAATCTATATCAAGATAAAATTTGAAATCAAAGTTCCCAATTTCAACTTCATATCTCTCCAATCTAGGGAAAGTAGCATCATTTGAAAAACATTGGTCAAGATTTAAAGTTGTTCTACTGAATTTGATTATTGGCACATATAACTCCTGTAGCTGTATACATCTTTCTATTACCTTAAAACTTTGCTCTTTGATCTGAGATAAATGTAACAGCTTCAATTTATTCAACTCTTTCAATCCTTGTGGCAGATGTTTAAATGAACTATGTATCAAGTCAAGAACTTCAAGTCTTTTGAGGCATAACACCCATGACAAATCATCACCTAACTGACAATTTCGCAAGCGTAAAGTTCGTAGATTATGTAGCAAATTCATAGACTGTGGCAATAATGACTTGAGGACTACTGGTTCGTAATATAAAGAGTCAATTTGCATAACTTTGAGTGCTCCCATACTTCTGAAATTCTCTTCTGATAATTCACATTCACCTATATTATTTAACAACAAAATCTCAAGTTTTGGAGCATCTAATAGTAGAAGAAATTGAGATGTTTGATTGCACCAAGAAGCAAGTGCATAACAATCTTTTATAGACCAATCTGCTACCACCTTCATGTCTTTCTCAAGATTCACCACAACAATAGTGCAGTTCTCTTGAGATGATATATGCAATGCTACATCACGGATTGTGTCATGCATTCTCAAGTGGTTTTTCTTTTTCTCAGAGCGCATTAGCAAACAAGAATCTACAAGATGATTTATACATGCACTCACTTTGTTTCTTGCATCTTCGAGTGATGAGCCCAATTCTTCACACATGCCCAAACCTATTGCGATTCTGAACAAATCTTCAAGAGAGATATCTGCATCTTCTGGATACATGCAGCACATCAAGAAGAGTGACTTGGCTTCATTGCTCCTCAAATAATCGTAACTCAACTGAAGACAAGAAAAAGCATCTCTGATTCCTGGTGCCACATTGATTGGTTTTGAATCCCTCAATTTTCGTAATGCTGCCTTCCATTCTTCTATAGACTTTCCTCTCAAAGAGGCTCCTACTGCCTGAATTGCAATAGGAAGTCCTTTACATTTCCCAACAATTTTTTGAGCCACACTATCGAATGACTCATCTACAATAGTAGCATGTTTTTCGAACAATAGCCTAGATTCCGTATCAGATAATAGATTCAAGGGAATCTTCCACTCACAATCCATCGAATTGCATGCTTGTTGAAGCCGAGTGGTAAGAAGGACCTTGCAGCCCACATGATAGTCTTGAAAAGGGATCCCCACATCCTTCAAATTGATCTTTTCCCACACATCATCCAATATTATAAGAATTCTTTCCCCACTACCCAATCTCATTGATAAACGTTTAGCTCTTCCAACATCACTTTTTTCTTTGAATTCCAAACTCAAATCATCTGCAATCTCATCTTGAATCTTTCTGATATTCAGAGTTTGGGACACAGATGTAAATATAACTCGATCAAAAAGGTTTAATTTCTTAGCTTTGTTGCCTACTTCTGTTGCCAAGGTTGTCTTACCGGAACCCCCCATTCCATACAATCCAATCATGCGAACACCATTATCTCGGAGAGCTGCCAATAATTGATCTGAAGCCAGCTTTGTAGACTGGAAATACACAAAATCTCCAGAAGAAAAATACTCTATATCTGGAAGTGGGGCCAAGATGGAAAAGGGATTAAATTCACTCCTTTGAGTGAGATTTTTTGTTGCTTCTATCATCTTTGTCATTTGTCTACACAAATGATATCTCCTCCAAGTAGGACACATTCCTTGAAAGCAACCATTGCTTTCCTCCATTTGCTGCACCAATTTCTGCACCTCATCCATATGACTTTCCACTTCAGCTAACCACTTGTAAACACCATCAACGGCTTTTTTAGTTTTGTTGTGTGCTTCCCGAACACGGTTTTGAACTCCATCTTTTGTTAATGCAAGCTTCTGCTTTTCAATTTCTAGAGTTTTTGTGATGTTGCCAGCACAAAACAAATACCAGCCTTGACGTACCAATGGATCAACCAGATATCCTGCGAGTTTGGCAACAACAGCTCGTGCAATCTCCGCCATTTAAAGCTAAAACTACCTGAAAGGGAAGTGGTTCAAAACCCATCTTTACGAGTTGTCGGACTAAATGAGTTGTTGGTAATCTTACGTAGAATCAGATTATAATTAATAGCAAGATTTTCTTATATAAAAAAACACAAAAATATGCTTGCGTTCATATAAAATTGATAAATAAAATAGGTTCATGAAAAATTACATTGCCAGTTGTTTGTGATTGGGTCTCAGTACATGAAGACTTTCGCCACGCCTCACAGAATCTAATAATCTTGTGATAATGAGACCCAAGCACATGTGTATAATAGATTGAAGAAAGAGTGTCCTAGTCCGCGAAAGTGTATCTTTTATGTTTTGATTTATAGGTTTCATGTTAAGTCCTTTAATTTTATAAAATATTTTATTATTTTTCTAATATTAATAATCTAACACCGTTAGTCTATTTAATAAAAATTTCGATACTATAAATTTAAAGGGGATAAAACATCGTCAAATGATAATATAATAATTTTTTTTTAAAAATAATAATTTGACTCACAAAAAAATCAATATTTGAGACTAATAAGAGTAAGATTTAAGAACTAATTAAAGAGAAGGTTTATAAATTTAAAAGGTCAAACCAAAATTTAATAGTGTTAGAAGACCAAACTACACTTATGCGGGTCACTTTCTCATTTTATTACAAAATTTGTTATTGTTTTATTTTAATTTTTTTATAACACTTTTTACTCACAATTAAAGTACAACTCTATAATAAAATAAGAAATATTTTTAAATCATATGATATTTACAACCGTCTACTATTTTGAAATACTTGACGGTCATAATAGAATAATCGCCAAGTAATGCCAACTAGAGACCCATTTAAACCAGAAGGCAAAATGTTTTGACGCTTGTGGTGTCAGTTCTATCAAATATAGTACCCAATATTTGACAACTAAGAACCATTAAATATTTATTTAGAGAATATATCACACGTCCTTATATTATTTGACTGTTATAGACAAAAATAACCTTATAAGGCTAATAATTAGTAGGATTTCCACAAATATGTGAATATGGGTTGTTTTATTATCCTATTTTATTCTTATTTGCTGCAGGCAATCCATTAGACTCATGCAAGCAAAAACAAGTAATACTCAACGAGAAAAACATGATTTTTAGTATTGGTATTATTACGGTAGAATAAAAATTTTAGATATTAACTTCTAAGTCGAAACATATATACATTTTAGAAAAAAAGGAAATGACAGAAGAAAACACTAAACTTGGCCTTAGGTGGCTTACAATTTTAAAAAAAAAGGCTTATATAAATTTTAAGGATAATATGACTTTTAAATACCAAATTTGTTCTCAATTAATGATTTAATATCTAAAATATGACTAAACTATATCAAGTTAAAAGAACTAAACCATATTGAGTTAAAAGAACTAATAGATGATGTAGTTAAAAATGTATGAGAATTGAGTTTGTTAGGACGATGAGAATGACAAACCCTTCTTTAGTGAAAATCGAAGATTGAGTTCTGGCTTAGGGTGACACCACCAGAATCCATCATGGATTTAGATGGATCAACATCCAATGGTGGTTCAACACGGTGGTTCAACACGGTGGTTCAACACCACATCGTTCTTCTTAGACGTTATCTTGAATGAATTGTGTACAGCTATGGAAAGTTTATGGCTTTATTCTATTCTTACTTGCAGGTAGTCCGACTGAAGCGAGCAAGTGATATTAGGAAAACACGATTTTTAGTGTTGTTATTATTGCGTTAGAAAAAACTGGTAGATACTAACTTGTGATCGAGTTGAAACATAACATGAAAAGAATAAAGCTAATAAAAGAATAAAGCACTAACCTCGGGTATATATGATAAAGATGACAGAGACTAAGCAAAGCCACGGGAGCAATTGATGAATCCAATATCTGAACTCTCTTTGAGGTCGCAATGTGAAGCCTGTAAGCAAAACCCAGATCCATAATTTTGCAATGGAAACCCAGATTTAAAAAAAGGCTTAATTAAATTATCTCGTTGCTTGAGTTCTTCCCAGCTTGGTGCCAACTTGACGCATATATTATATTATTTTAATTAATAACATTAAAATTAAGAAAGAGATGGATACTTCTCTATAAAACGGTTCTACAACCGAAACCTCTTTACAGCATTGGATGCCCTGCAATTGTAACATTTAATATAAAAAAACTTCTTTAAAATTTTTAAAATACTTAATTTTATCAATTAAAATTATATAAAAATTTATAAGTATTAATTTGCCCACGTGATCTTATTATCTATCCTCCTTTTCTCACCCCAATTTAAAGAATTTCAAATAATTAAATATGGTGATCTTTAGATAACAATTTAAAAATATTATATTTTTTAACTTTGATTTAACAATATTTTATTAAATTTAATAAAATTAAAAATTATATTATATTGACCAATTTATCTCTCATTAATTCTATTGAATTTATAATTCATTATATTTCTTACATAAGTGTTTGAAATATTATTATTTTAGCCAAATTATACAGTTAGAGTTTTGAAAATTTAATAAATATATTTAAATTTTTAAAATATGATAAATAATTTTTTAAATACATATTTTAAAATTATTTATTAATATAAATTATTTTTAAACAATATTTATGTTAAAAGTTGGTTTAAAATGAATAATTTGATGATTAAATATTAAATAATAATTGAGTAGATGAAAATAAAATCATAAAAATAAAAAAAAAAATTCATTATGTAGTTTTCGTTTTAAAAAAATTTATATATTTTTTAGAAATATCATAATTTTTAGTATCTAAACTTTTTCTCATTCATAGATTTAGTTTATAAATTTTGATTCAATATAACTTTTATTTATTCAAGTAACCTTGACTACATTTTTTAATTTTTAAAAATTAATATTTATTCATCTTTTATAAAAGAGATCCAGAACGAAATTGTTCATTAAATAGAGTAGTTTATAGAGTTATGGGATTACAGGGAACTTCAAAAAAATCGTTAAGAACTGAGTTAGCGTACTGTCACGGACTCGGAACTCCCCTTCCTTGTATCATGCTGGCCTTAGCGTGATCAACCTCTTGATCTTAGCTAAGTTAGCCGAACCCTCAAGTTGTAGGCAAAGAAGTTGAAGCACAAAAGCACAAATAAGAGAACTCTCGAATGAGAGAACTTGAGAACTTTACTACTTTGTTCGATGGTTACAAATGAGGGTTGATGAGGTATTTATAGGCCTCCCCCTTGTTCCAGAACTTTCCCACCTCCTTAATGGACGGTGGAGATCAGTTTGATCCAACGGTTCACATCCGTTCTCCAAAATGTTCTATAAGAATATCTACAAAGAATATCTAGATATTTACAAGGAGAAATCTAGAATATACAAGAGAGAGATATCCCTAGAATGTTCTAGAATTATCTAGCATTCTCCATACTATTCCAGAGATATCTAGTACGCTCCAGTCTCTTCTTGAGTATTTCGGTCTTGTCTTGAATGCTTTGGAATTCTCTAGATCGTTCTGGAGCCTTATAGGAGCATCTCACGAACTCCTAACCTTCATGGGTTGTAACAGTCTCCCCCATCTATTTTAGTGACGCCATCATCACTAATGCATCTTTATAATGATGGAGTTGGTTTTCAAATTGCCAAAGATCTTCTTGAGCTTCTCATGTCGCTTTGCTCTCTGGCAGTCCCTTCTACTTGATCAAGTATTGGGTACTTGGGGGTACCCGTCTTCTTCGCATAACCATGTGATTAAGTATCTCTTCAATTTGACGATCATAAGACTTTGTTATCATAGGGGGTACTCTTGACAATATCCCTCGAGTAGGTTCATCTGGTCCTTGTGATATGGCTTCAGCATGCTAACGTGAAAGACAAGATAAATCTTCAAATTGGCAGGAAGTTCCAGATTGTGCACCTTTAAATCTTTATCACCTTATAAAGGCCTTTATATTTTCAAATAAGACCCTTGTGTACCTTCTTGAAGGCTTTGAATTGTTGGGTAAGAAGCTTTACCGTTACCAAGTCCCCTTCTTGAAAATCAACTGTGCGCCTTCGTTTATCTGCAAGCTTCTTTATTCTCTTAGCAGCTTTGGTAAGAAACGACCTCGTTTGATCTGCTTACTCCTGCCAAGATTTTACTATATGAAAGGCTCTAGGGCTCTTACCTTTATAAGTGGATTCAAGGGCAAAAGGAGTGATTGGTTGTTGCCCCATCACTATCTCAAATGGACTTTTTCCTGTAACCTCGATTCTCTGCCAATTGTAAGAGAACTGAGCTACATCAAGCAACTTTGCCCAATCCTTCTAATTAGCACTCACAAAGTGCCTCAGATAGCATTCTAACAAAGCATTCGCCCATTCTGTTTTCCCATCGGTCTGATGATGGAAGCTTGTTAGAAGTGTAGCTCTGTCCTCAGTAACTTGAATAACTCTGTCCATAACTTCCCTGTGAAGCAGGGATCATGATCGCTAATGATAGTTCTCGGAAGGCCCCAATACTTTACCACATACTTGAAGAACATCCGAGCTGCCTCCTCTACTGTGCATTCAGTTAGGGTTGGTATGAAGGTGGGATACTTGGAGAATCGATATACTACCACCATGACGGAACCAAACCCTTCTAACTTAGGCAATGCAGAGATGAAATCCATAGACACGCTTTCCCAAGGTTGGCTTGGTATGGGCAAAGTTTCCAATAGTTCCCCTAATAGTTGGTTATCTACCTTGTCTTGTTGACACACAAGACAAGTCTTCACATAGAGTTCCACATCTTCCCTCATATGGGGCCAATAATAGGCTGCTTTAAGCAAAACCAAAGTTCGCTTTTGTCCTAGGTGTCCGGCCTACTTAAAGTCATGACACTCCTTGATTAGTTCCTTTATGAGGTTAGCCCACTGGGGAATAAAGATTCGCCTTCCTAGGGTGTAAAGAATCCCGTAAACCAGAACCTCTTGGTTTTCCCTTCTCTTGCAAGTTCTACAAGTTGTTGAGCTAAAGGATCTTGGGTCATACCTTCCTGGATTTTGTCCAATAAGTTTTTGTTGACTTGGCTCAGGGCTGCTAACTCAGCCTTCTAGCTTAAAGCATCAGCAACAACATTCACAGATCTTGGCTTGTACTCCAGCATATAGTCAAACTCAGCTAAGAAATCTTGCCATCTTGCTTACTTCGGCGTTAACTTCTTTTGAGTTTGGAAGTAGCTAGTTGCCATGTTATCTGTCTTAATAACAAACTTTGCCCCAAGTAGTTAATGCTTCCAAGTGAGCAAGCAATAAACAACGGTCGTCATCTCCTTCTCTTGGACGGTATATTGCCTTTCGGTTTCATTCAACTTGCGACTTTCAAAGGCAATAGGATGCCTTTCCTACATTAAGACTCCTCTAATAGCAAAATTAAAAGCATCAGTGTGTACCTCGAATGGTTTGGAGAAGTCGGGGAGCGCCAATACTGGCTCTTCCTTAACTGTTGTCTTCAAGTCTTCAAAGGCTTCTTGACATTCCTCTGTCCAAGCCTAACATTTGTTCTTTAATGAATCCATGAGAGGCAGCTCTCACAGATTAGCTCTTGATGAACCGCCTATAATAGTTCACTAAGCCCAAAAAGGATCTTAGCTCGGCCACTCGAATAAGAGGCTCTCATTCCTTATAGCCTACACTTTTTTTATTCATCTTGATGATCCCATGGAGATGACATGTCCGAAGAAATTAACTTCCCCCATGGAAAAAGAGCACTTCTTCTTCTGTACATAGCACGTAATGTCTTAAACACAACACAATGATGACCAACATGTTCCTCTAAAGAGCTACTATAAACAACAATGTCATCCAAATACACCACCATAAAGCGATCAAGGTAGGGATGAAAGATCTTGTTCATCAGAGTACAGAATGTGGTTGGTGTATTAGTTAGCCCGAACGGCATGACTAACGACTCAAAGGACCCGTAACATGTCACACATATGGTCTTGGGATTGTCTCCTTTGGCAATCTAAACTTGATGATATCCCAACCTCAAATCCAACTTAGAGAAATACTTGGCTCTACCCAGCCTGTCAAATAAGTCAGTTATTAAGGGAATAGGATATTTATTTTTTATAGTTACCTAGTTAAGGCCCGATAATCAATGCACAAGCGCAAGGATCCATCTTGCTTCTTCTAAAATAGCATCAGCATCCCAAAAGGTACTTTTGAATGTCGAATGTATCCTACATTGATCAACTCCTTTAGTTGCTTCCAGATTTTCTCTAACTCAGGTGGTGCCATATGGTATGGTCCCATGGCTGGTGCCTTGCTCCTAGTTCTAGCTTGATCTTATGATCCACCTCCCTCAGAGATGGGAGCTTCCTGGGTAACTTGAATGCCATCATATCTTGATTTTCTTTCAAGACACTTTTGATAATTGGAGGGACTTCCTCTTTAACCTTGTCCCCTAAATCAACCTCTTTCACGGTTGCTAGGTATGTTACTTCACATTTCCTCAATCCTTTCTTTAATTGTAAGGCTGACAAGTATTGACCACTGCCTATTCTCTTGGCAGGTATCAAGTAAGGAAAGTAAATTGTAGTAAGGCATGGGATAAACATTCACCTGTATGGAGAACTTCAATCCCAATACCACCTTGAAATCATCCATTGGAGCCACCGAGAAATCCACTTCACTACTCCAATTGCCTAGGCATAGCTCAACCCCTTGTGCTCAATCATAAAGCTGTTTAGGAAGGTGAGTTGATTGCCTTCAGAATCCCTCCTTCTGGCGTCACCTTGAGACTTATCCTCTTGGCTTCCTCAGGAGTGATAAAGTTATAGGTAGCTCCAGTGTAACACATTATAGTGATGGGTTCCCCTTTTACCTTCCTATCCGTATACATTAAAATCTCACACTTAGTGTTCTTAGGTAAGGGCTTACCCTTCATAGCATTGAGAAGCCTAAGAGAACTCATCTCTGCACTGGCTTCCTCCTCAGTTCTCTCCACCATAATAGCTAGAGTACCTAGCTTAAGGCAATCCTTCATTCGATGAGGACCTTTGCACACAAAGCACTTGAGTTGGTCATTAAAAGTCCTTCTAGGCCCCTCATATTGGTTCTTCTACGAGAACTTGTTATCACTTCCTTTGTTGATCACCTTGCCTTTATCTCCCTCACCTTTTCCATGATTAGGTTTGGAAGGCTTAGGCATGGATGTTTCACCTTTCTCCTTCTGATATTCAATTAAACTCTCAGCCATGGCAATAACTTCATAAACATTCTTCACATCTCAACGTTACAACTCAATCTTAGCCCAGTTTTGAAGGCCATCAATAAAGTTAAAAAGAAGCTCCTTATCGCGCAGGCTAGGAATCTGAAGAGTCAAAGAGGTAAAATCTTGTACATAGTTAGATATGGCAATCTTATGTTTTAGCTCCCTCAGCTTCTTACAGGCTTCGTAAACCACATTCTCCTGATAGAATTGCCTCTTTTCAGCTACTTCTTGAATTCCCCCCAGGTTTATAGTGCAAAACCCTCTTTCTATATCTGCATGCTTTCTTCACCACCAAAGCATAGCATTATCAGTAAGAAAGTAAGTAGCAGTATGTACCTTGGTCTCATTATCACTCAGCCCCAAGATCTCTGTGTAGCGTTCCATTTGCCACAGGAAGTTCTCAACCTCCTTGGTGTCTCATATGCCCTTAAATTCTTTTGGTTTGGGAAGATCCACCTTTACTTCCCTTAATGCACTACCTCCAGCCGCTAGTGGATTCTTTCCTTGGCCCTCTAAGGAAGTCTTGACAGTATTGAGTTGATTATGCATTGTTGTGATGACATCCATCACCTTTGTCTCCAAGGATCACATGCCTTCCTCACGATCCTCAGAGTTTGGTAGAGTGTCCATACTTATTTTCAACCCTCCTAGTTCATTGAGAGTGTGACTTTCTAACATTCCCATGTCACCCTTAATCTTCTCAACCTTGCCGACTATCTCTTCCACGGCTTTCTCTAAGGCATCAATTTTGACCAACAAAATAGCAGTCATCAGAATGTACCTTACTAGTACTTCTTGCCTTCTTGCTACCTTGGAGGGGAGGTTGGGATTCCCTTTCTCTCCCCCCACCATACATAGTAGCCTCATCGGTGCTATATAAAGTTACCCGACATCCTTGCCTACGAATATGACCTCAAACCAATAGCTCCCACAAACTAGGCTCTGATACCACATTGTCACAGACTTAGAACTCCCCTTCCTTATACCATGACGGCCTTAGCAATATCAACCTCTTGATCTTAGCTAAGTCACCCGAACCCTCAAGTTGTAGGCAAAGAAGTTGAAACACAAGAGCACAAATAAGAGAACTCTTGAATGGGAGAACTTGAGAACTTTACTACTTTGTTCGATGGTTACAAATAAGGGTTGAGGAGGTATTTATAGGCCTTCCCCTTGTTCCAGAACTTTCCCACCTCCTTAATGGATGGTGGAGCTCAGTTTGATCCAACGGTTCACATCCGTTCTCCAGAATGTTCTATAAGAATATCTACAAATAATATCTAGATATTTACAAGGAGAAATCTAGAATATACAAGAAAGAGATATCCCTAGAATGTTCTAGAATTATCTAGCGTTCTCTATACTATTATAGAGATATCTAGTATGCTCCAATATCTTCTTGAGTACTCCGGTATTGTCTTGAATGCTCTGGAATTCTCTAGATCGTTTCAGAGCCTTACAGGAGCATCCCACGAACTCCTAAACTTCATGGGTTGTAACATTACGATTGAACCATGGCCAGACTCCGTTGTCAATTTGGATGGATCAAAATTGAATGGTGGCTTCAATGCTACCATATCATTTTTTCTAGAATACCTCAGATGCAGTCCTTCTTGCTTTCCCATGTCTGTTCGAACTTCGAACCCATGACCCATGTTGGTTCTCAACCAACCAGCATGCAATGCCATATCGTTTTTAGAATGAGATGAGCAACTTTTCTTTTTGTTTTTTTTTTTTGAATAAATATGAGCAACTTTTGATCCTTTGCTAGCTCTGAAACCATGTCTAGGAATCTAGAATCTAGCAAAGCCCATCTTTATATTGATAAAGATGTCATACAGTACATACCAACTAGGGCCTCTAATTAATGTGCTAGCTAATACAGTATCTCTTAAAATTTTTCAACATCCCTAGATGCTTTGTGCTTGTTTCTTTTGTTTTTTTTAATGAAATGGCAAAGTTTTGTTTTTTTAATCCTTTGATTACACAGTATTCATTTAAAACATAATCAAGTTTAGCCTATAAATCAGAGAGAATAATATTATATCTAACTATTTACAAGTGGGAAGGAAATAAAAGACAACATTTCAAGGTTAATAATTATCGAGATTTACATATTCTTCACGTTATATAATAATATAGTCGTGGAAAGTTTTAGATACTAACTTGTGAGTTGAAACATGACATAAAAAAATTAAGTGAATAATAACAGAAGAGAACACTAACCTCGATCAGGTATTTTTTTTTGGACTGAGCAACCTCAGACATATAAGATGAAGATAACAGAGAGACTAACAGAGTCAGAGCGAACCCAATATTTGAACTCTCTCCGATTTGTCGCTATCTGAAGCCTGCAAGGAAAACCCAGTTGAATAATTTTGCAATAGAAATCTATGAAGTATATGACAGGAGGTAGCCTAAATGCAGCAATAATATATCAAACTAAGTAGCTAGCATTGGGATAGAAAATTCAAAATGGTTTAGAAAGCAAGAGAGAAAATGGAACTAACCAAGCAATGCAAGAAGAGCGTGTGAAGGGAGTTTGGTTTCCAACAAGGAGTGTAACATTTAATTGAATTAGGGATGCTTGTGTGGGTCACTCTTGTCTGCCGTTGAAGCTTTGATTGATCTGTGGCTTCCACAAAAGTGACGCGATTTGTGGCATCTCGGCTCTAGCGCTACCTCTTTAGTCTTTACCTTCGCCTCCTCTATGAATTAAACTATTAATTAATAGCAAGATTCTCTTATATAAAAATAATACAAAAGTATGTTTGCGTTCATATAAAATAGATAAATAAAACAGGTTAGTCAAAAATTACGTTGCCAGTTGTTTGTGATAGGATCTCATTACATAAAGACTTTCGTCATGCCTCACAGAACCTAATAATCTTGTGATAATATGAGACCCAAGCACATGTGTATAATAGATTGATGAAAGAGTGTCTTAGTCCGGGAAAGTGTATCTTTTATGTTTTGATTTATAGGTTTCATGTTAAGTTCTTTAATCTTATAAAATATTTTATTTTGTTTCAAATATTAATAATCTAACACCATTAGTTCATTATATTTAATGAAAATTTCGATACCGTAAATTTAAAGGGGATACAACATTGTCAAATTATAATATAATGACATTAATTTTTTAAAAAAATAAATAATATGACTGAAAAAAAAATCAATATTGGAGACTAATAATAGTAAGATTTAAGAACTAATTAAAGAGAAGCATTATAAAATTAAAAGGTCAAACCAAAATTTAATAGTGTTTGAAGACCAAACCAAGGTATTAGAGATTGAGTTTGTTAGGACTAAGGAAAGGGAATGACAAAACCTTCTACAGTGAAAATCAAGGATTGAGTTGTGGCTTCAGGTGACGCCCCCAGACTCCATCGTTGATTTGGATTAGATCAACATCTAACGGTGGTTCAACACTAGATCATTCTTCTTAGATGTTATCTTGAATGAATCGTATACACGGCTATGGAAAGTTTTTGGTTTTATTATGTTTGCAGGCAGTCCGACTCAAACAAGCCAGTGATATTAGGAAAACATGATGTTTAGAGTTGTAATTATTGTGTTAGAACAAAAATGTTAGATAATAACAGAAGAAAGCACTAACCTCAGCCAGCCTCGGGTACATATGATAAAGATGATAGAGAGACTAAGCAAATCCACCGGAGCAATTGATGAATCCAATATCTGAACTCTCTCTGAGGTCGCAAAGTGAAGCCTGTAAGCAAAACCCAGATGGATGAATAATTTTGCAATGGAAATCTTTGAGCTTGAATATCCTAAATACACCAACATATCAAATCAAGTAGCTAGCCTTGAGATAGAAAATTAAAAACGGGTTAGAAGACATACAAGAGAACAAATGGAAATGGAACTACCACTAGTCCTATTTATAAGTCTTTTTTATCAAAAAATTTGGTCCTATTTATAAGTCCAGTTTCAGAATAGTAAATGCATTTTGTACTTTTTTACCCCTATTAACTGCAATAAACAAAAGAAATTTATTCATGTTGACTTTTGGAACCAATCATAGATAAGGGCAAAATTAGAAATTTAGTTCATAGTTAATAAGTTAACTAACTTTTTCTTGGTTTGTGAGAATTAATTAAAAAAAATTTATAAATAAAACCAGAATGAAAATTAGCAAGGCGATGGAAGGAGGAGCAAAAGAAATAGCCCAGTTTTGTTGTAACTGCGTGAGAGTATAAGCAAAAGCTTGGCCAGCGTTGCTTTGTGCAAAGACTGAATAAAGACTTCAGGTTGCTTTCATTATAATTTATTATCGTGGTCACCAATAATTACGATCAGTCACTGTTGGACTGTGATTCGACAGAGGCTAGGCTAATAATTAGGTAAAATCATTTATAGGTCCCAAGGAAGAGACATATTAATAAAAAGAATCCCAGAAAAAAGTCAAATATCTGACAAGTCCCTAGGGACTTTTCTGTGATTATTTCTCAAAGTCAAATGACACACATGCCCCTCTTCTATTATTTCTCTCTCTCATTTATTCTGTGTTTCTCTCAGATCTGGCCTCGGTGTTCAACTCCCTGTGCTCTCTCTCTGCAGAAATGGTGGCTATGGTGAAGGCTGAAGCTTTGAGGTGGTGAAAGATTTGTAGGATGAGATGTAAGATAGAAGGAAGAAGAAGATGGAAGGAAGGTTGTGGGATTTTTTTGATGTTCAAGCTTCCGCCATTTTTAAAGAAGGAAGGGATGAAGGTAATGATGATGATGAATAGTTCAATCCATCGCCCTTTTCCAACCTCATTGAAACCCCATCTCATAGTGGTAGGGTGCTGTGAAAACGCTGATACGGAAAAAAAATTAAATTGTTGTTAATTTACGCAGTTGTAGTTGTTAATATAATTGTAGTAGTTGTTAATACAGAAAATGAGGTTGGGTGTCATAGTGCTCTGTTTTTTAGAAACATAACAGAGGAAATGGTATGTTTGAAGTGGAAATGGTTGATTCTCATAGTGGTGGGATGCTGTGAAAAGGCTGATATGGAAAAAATAAATTGTTGTTAATTCGTGTAGTAGTAGTTGTTAATATAACAGTTGTAGTTGTTAATACAGAAAATGAGGTTGGGTGTCATAGTGCTCTGTTTTTGGGAAAGGAAACAGAGGAAGTGGTATATTTGAAGTGGGAATGGTTGATTTTCATAGTGGTGGGGTGATATGAAAAGGCTGATATGGAAAAAAAATGTTGTTAGTTCGTGCAGTGGTAGTTATTAATATAACTTTTGTAGTTGTTAATACAAAACCTGTGCTATGTTTTTAGGTAATGTAATAGAGATAATGGCCTATTGTTTGGCAACCTAACAGAGGTATGATTTTGTTTAAAGTGGGAGTGATTGAATGTGATTGTACTTTGTGTGATTACAAAAAGCTGATATGATAGTAAAAGAAGTGTTGTTAATATGTGCATATCCAGTTGTTAATATTGATGTGGAAGTTGTTAAACACACTCAGTGTTGTAAACGTACCACTTTGCAATGTTAGCTAGAGAAAACATTGTTTCGGGGAGAAACGTGGAGTAAGCTATAAATAACAATCAACCTGTTGTTAATACATGCTTGACGAGTTGTTAAAGACCGTTTGGCATACTTAATATGAGAAAACATTGTTTCAAGAAGAAACGTGTTGGAAGTTGTAAATCACAGTCAAAGTGTTGTTAATGCACGCTTTAGTAGTTTTAAATAGACCATTTGGCATACTTAACATGGGAAAACATTGTTTCAAGAAGAAACATGGAGGAAGTTGTACAACACACTCAAAGTGTTGTTAATTCACGCTTTACGAGTTATAACTAGACGTTTGCCATACTTGACATGATAAAACATTATTTCAGGGAGGAACGTGTAAGAAGTTGTAAAACACACTCAATGTGTTGTTAATGCATGCTTTATGAGTTGTAAACAAATCGTTTGTCATACTTAACGTGATAAAACATTGTTTCAGGGAGGAATGTGTAGGAAGTTGTAAAACACACTCAAAGTGCTGTAATACACGCTTTACGAGTTGTAAACAGACTGTTTGCCGTACTTAACTTGATAAAACATTGTTTCAGGGAGGAACGTGTAGGAAGTTGTAAAACACACTCAAAGTGTTGTTAATACACACTTTACCAGTTGTAAACAGACCGTTTGTCATACTTGACGTGATAAAACATTGTTTTAAGGAGGAAACTTGAGTACGTTGTTAAACACACTCAACCTGTTGTTAATATACGCTTTACGAGTTGTAAACAGACCGTTTGGCATACTTAACGTGATAAAACATTGATTCAAGAAGAAACTTGGAGGAAGTTGTCAAACACACGCAACCTGTTGTTAATACATGCTTTACGAGTTGTAAACATCCCATTTTATAGTAACTAACGTTTTGAACAAAGGTTGTTTCATTGTAACATGCAAAGTCTCTTGTGCAACAAAATAAACTGGTCTCAACACAAACATAACCAATCAATTATATCACTGCAATTATGTACTCAGCCTAGCAGAACCTAAACCAAGCTCACATCAACTCACAATTCTCATCAAAAAACCACCAAGTCCAGTCATACTTTGCAGCAATTTATGGCAACTAAATAGAGGTTAGCCTCAAGTAATCAAGTGTCAGCAAGATTAATAAATGATCTCAAACAAGTTTATTTCTGCTTTTTTACCAAGTACTCAGTTCAGTGCCATAAAACATAGCACTATGACACCCAACCTCATTTTATGTATTAACAACTATAACTGTTATATTAACAACTACTATTGCATGAATTAACAACAATTTGTTTTTTTTCCATATCAGCCTTTTCCCATCACCCCATCACTATGAGAATAAACTATTCCCACTTCAAATATACCACTTCCTCTGTTTCCTTTCCCAAAAACAGAGCACTATGACACCCAACATCATTTTCTGTATTACCAACTATAACTGTTATATTAACAACTACTACTGCATGAATTAATAACAATTTGTTTTTTTTCCATATCAGCCTTTTCACATCACCCCGCCATTGTGAGAATCAACCATTCCCACTTCAAACATACCACTTCCTCTTTTTCCTTTCCCAAAAACAGAGCACTATGACACCCAACCTCATTTTCTGTATTAATAACTACAACTGTTATATTAACAACTACTACTGCACAAATTAACAACAATTTGTTTTTTTTCCATATCAGCCTTTTTACAACACCCCACCACTATGAGAATCAACCATTCTCACTTCAAACATATCACTTCCTTTGTTATGTTCTCCAAAAACATAGCACTATAACACCCAACCTCATTTTCTATATTAACAATTACTACAGTTATATTAACAACTATAACTACACAAATTAACAACAATTTAATTAATTTTTTTTCCGTATCAGCGTTTTCACAACACCCTACCACTATGAGATGGGGTTTCAATGAGGTTGGAAAAGGGGGATGGGTTGGACTATTCATCATCATCATTACCTTCATCCCTTCCTTCTTTAAAAATGGCGGAAGCTTGAGCATCAAAAAAATCCCACAACCTTTCTTTCATCTTCTTCTTCCTTCTATCTTACATCTCATCCCACAAATCTTTCACCACCTTAAAGCTTCGGCCTTCACCATCACCACCATTTCTTTAGAGAGAGAGCACAGGGAGCTGAACACAGAGGCTAGATCTGAGAGAAACACAGAATGAATGAGAGAGAGAAATAATAGAAGAGGGACATGTGTATCATTTGATTTTGAAAAATAATCATAAAAAAGTCCCTAAAGACTTTTCAGATATTTGATTTTTTCTTAAGACTTTTTTGTTAATATGTTTCTTCCTTGTAACGTAGAAGTGATTGTCCCGATCAATTATGTGCTTTGGTGGTTTGCTTTAGTGTACTATGTGTTGAATTATGAATGGTTGTGTGGGTCCTCTATGTCTGTTATTGACGTCGGTCCCTCACTTCCTGTACTTGTTTCCATTATAATTTTCAAAATTTAGGTGAGGTTCTCATTGCTTGAGTGCTAATTGGGGTCAACTTGATATTGGGACGTGTGCGTAATCCTCCTCTTCTTGGGTGAATGATTGTGAGGTCGCGAGGATCAAATAACATAGCAGTAAAGCCCATGAAAAAATATAACAACTCGTTAAACATGTTTTTATAACTTAATATATTATAAAAACATGTTTAATGAATTATTATTTTTTTTATAGGAATCTTAATAATATTTTATTTGGTTCTTAAGACCTGTACATAATTCTCTCATTCTTTTTTGCTCAGCAACTTGACATCTATTCTGTAGTAACACAATACAAAATAACATTTGAATTAAAAAATCTTAAAATATCTACTAATAAAAAGATAAATAAGTAATTTGATAGAAATGTGAAATTTTAAAGTTGAGTGTTGACAATTTGAATATATAAATTAGTAATTTATGTATAGAGATTGATAACTTGAGTTCTCCAAGTTGTCACTGTGTATGTCCAAGTTACTAATGACTATTCTTGAGTTGTTATTGCCGGTACTGAAGTTGTCAACACTCAAACTTTAAAATTTCAAATTCCTACCAAATTACCTATTTATCCTTGTTGCTAATTTATTAGACATTTTAGGATTTTTTTTTTATTCAAATGATATTTTTTTTATCATTTTCCTTATTCTTAACTTTTTAAATTCATAATACCAATAGTTTTTTGGGAAAAAGACAGAAAAAGTTTCGAAATTATAAAATTTCAAATCAGGTATTTTCTAAAAAAATGAGTTATGAATTGTTTATCAAATTTCATCATTCCCTTATTAACTCTTTGTAACAAATCTAATTTAAGATTTTATAATTTCAAAATTCTTTTGTATTTTTTCTTAGTTTCTTTTAATTAAAATACAGAAAATAAAAAACACTTAGAAAGAGACGAAGAACATAGGAGGACGAGGACCAATAGGATTGAACCAGCGGGGGGATCTTCTAAATCCTGTCTAACTTTTAAGACAAAACCATCCAAATGGATAAACAGGTCAAGTTGGACCTAATTAGATTACAATTATATTAACTAAAACCTCAATTTATAGAATCCAATAACGAATTATAATCTTAACTAATAAGATAAGATGTTAAACATTATTTAATATCAATATCTATAGAATATGGCTTTATATTAGGTCCCCACCCGCCCCGGGGGTAGACACCGGGTTTTCCCTCTATTCCCTTGTAATCTGTAACTTGGAGTACGGATTTATCCCTTCATTTCTACTAAAACAAATAAAGATAAAATCTTCAAAATCTTCCTTGATCTTTAGATCGTTAATTGCATCTAGCCCCTGAATATTTTAGTGCTTAAATTTAATGCCTTTGGCATTTGGCATTAAACCTCGTGCTATTAATTTCATAATTAAATTATTCATAAAAATTGTCACATCAAATTAATGAGTATGACATAGTATTCTATAGTTAGGAAAAAAATGAAATTTTATCATTAAAAAGAATTTAAATTTTGAATTGTTATATGCAATTATCTTGGTATTAGGGGGCTTTGATATGCAATATACACACACAATCTACATTTATATAAGAGTCAAAATCAAATATGGGAGAGGAAAGAAAATAAATGACATTGTTTTAAGGCTAATAATTGTGGGGATTTCCACGTACCAGAAGCTATCTTGAATCATACAGCTATCACTACTAAAAAAAAAGTTTTAAAATCGTCACATCTATATCTTTATAGGTAGACGTTTAAAAATTAGAGAGAATTATAATTAGGTCTCGTCCAAGGAAAAAAATGAAAAATTGGTCCCGCTAACAACCTCAGGAGCCTGAATTAACAACCCGAGGAACGAGCCTAACAACCCCAGGGGACCAATTTTTCATTTTTTCCCTTGGACGGGACCTAACTGTAATTCTCCCTAAAAATTATGACTAATGGTATTTTTGTAAATACTATTTCAACTTTAGACCTATTACGCATTAGTAAAGTCTAAATAATATATTTTAGACTAATTATAATTATGTCCGGTATCGATATTAAAATAATTATACCGGTTGTCTTGAACCCATTGTAAAAAGTAATTTCAAAACTGATCATATTTTCGTCCACTCTAAATTAATTGTGCTTGTAGACAGGCTTACACATTAAAACGGTGTAAATATATGAGTGCCTAATATATACTCCCGCACTTGAAACCTAGAAAAGTATCAGTTCATTGCATTTCTCTGTGTGACCTTATTCAGCTTCAATCTTACTTGCCTTGGAGTGTCATTTCAAACAATCGCACTCTCATTCAATATTTAAACTTCTACTTCAATACCTGAACTATCTCTTTCATTTTCTATTTTGTGACCTAAAAATTTTCACACTTTTATTCTACCATGAGAGCACAAAGAGGAACCCTACTATATTCTCATTTTCGCAATTTCCTAAAGTAAGTATTTTCGATGTGGTCTTATTCATGCTTTCAAGTGTTTTGGTAAAATTTTTCAGGTTTTATTGCTCTTCCTACGAACCATTTTTCATATTTATACTAACTCACATTTTGTTTCACTCACATTGTAGGATGTTAAATATGGATTGTAGTTGAATATATTGTAAACAGACAGGTGCTAAGTGTTGTAATGGGGTTAGGGAATTTTCGAAACTTTCTAAAAGAAATTTTGATTCTGATATTTAGGGGAGGTTTATTTGCCATTGTATAAAAATGTCTGAATGGTAGGCCTCTAATTCCCACAGAAATATACACCAACGTAATTTGTAAGGGTTTTATGAAGAGTTATACAGTATGGGTATGTCATAGTGAAGCAGTGGAAAGGCCGAATAAATCTTAACAGTGGGAAGAGGAATTTCATCGATCATGGCTATGATTCTATGGATAGTGGTGATAGGATGGAGGACATGATCTGTGATGTTGGAGCAAGGGCCTTAGCTTTGAGCAGGGAAGTATATATGGTGATTTGTGCAGTAATGCTCAGAAGCCCTTATATCCAAGCTGTGAAAAATACCAAATGTTGAAGATACTGGTGATATTGGTGAGTTTGAAAGGAGTGGAGCAACGTCAGCGTTAGAAGACCAAACAACTCACTCACTTATGCTAGTCACTTTCTCATTTTTATTACAAAAATTGCTATTATTTTGTTGTAAGTTTTTTATAACATCTTTTAATGAGATATTTATAACACTTTTTACTCACAATAAAAGCACAACTCTGTAATAAAATAAGAAATATTTTTAAAACATATGGTATTACAACCGTCAAATATTTAGAAATACTTCATTATCATAATAGAAAAACTCCCAAGTAAAATATAGAAAAACCTAGTGATCCATTTAAATCAGAAGGCTTAATATTTTGATGGTTGTGGTGTAAGTATGGTCAAATATATAGTACCCAATATCTTACAGTTAAGAACAATCAAAATTTTGTTCAAAGAATATGTTATGAGTCCTTATTTGACCGTTTGTAACAGTTAAGTATAGGTAAAAATAACCTTATAAGGCTAATAATTAGTGGGATTTCCACATTTCTGTGAACATGGGATGTTTTATTATCTTATTCTTATTTGTGCAGGCAGTCCATTAGACTCAAGCATGCAAAAACAAGTAATATACTTGACGAGAAAAATAAAATTTTTAGTGCTGATATTATTGCGTTAGAATAAAAATTTTACATACTAACTTATGAGTTGAAACTTTGAAACATATGTAACATTAAGGAAAAAAAAGCAAATAATAGAAGAAAGCACTAATCTCGGCCTCAAGTGTATAGTACTTAATATGTGAAATCTCTAAGATGTCACAATCGTATGCCTGTAAGCAAAACCCATATGAATATATAATTTTGCAATGGAAATCTGAAGTATATGACGGCAACTAAGCCTAAATGCAGGAATATAATATTATACATATATATATATATATATAGCGCCTTGAGATAGAGAATTCAACAGGGTTAGAAAATAAGGGAAAAAGTAGAATCAACCAAGCGATGGAAGGTGAAGGAGCAAAGGAAGGGCTGTGTTGTGAGGAATATAAGAAAGCTTGGTCTGTACGTTGTGGCTGCCAAGAATGGATAAGCCTTTAGGCTTCTTTGTTTTTTATTTTAGGGTCATCAGCCACTAAGTGCGATCAATGTTTGGACTTTGATTCGTTAAATTACCATGGCTAACATCTACTTCACCAATAATTAAATAATTTGAATAGATTAAGAAAATTAGTTAAGTATCTTATTTGTTAAAAATGCATATTGGTTCTCATAAAATACCCTTTTAAATAATTTGTATTGAAATTATCTCTTAATACAAATATCTTAACATGTGCAATTAATAGGAAAAACTAGCAATTTCGTTCAATTTGCCCAAATGTCCAGTATAAAATTGAAGGATAACAAGTGGATCCTACAACAAAATATGAGGCAAACATTTGGATCAATTTAATGAAATTGTTAAAATTGTTCTGTTTTTGAAGGATTGTGTTGACTTTTGCACACTTCAACATACAATTGTGTCACAAACGGAAGTTGGCGCAGATGGGTAGGCATCTGCGCCACACCAATCCGTTCCTGGGTTCGATTCCAGGAAATGGAAGGTGTAGAGAATTTCCGTTGGGAGCTCTCTCCCCTGGGGCGCCTCAAAGAGGTGAATTCCTGTCGGGCCTATCAGATTGGGGGCGCTAGGACTAGTCGGTTGTCGGGGGCTCATGTCGGTAAATCCGGCGTTGGCCTTCAGGTTAACGCCAGATACCTGGAAGGTGGGTGCACCGAAGGCCAAAAATGGTCCATTGCATAAACCATAAAAAAAAAACATACAATTGTGTCATTCGCTCATGGTAAAAAAAAAGTTGTTAAAGTTACACCTTAACCTTAAAAAGATAATAAATGTAAGGAATAAAATGGATTAAGAACTTAAATAAATAAATTTATGTTTGGAATAGCTTATTTTTGGGAAATAAGCACTTATTACGTAAGTCGAGATAAAACTCCTTTCACATACTTACCTCATATACCATAAATCACGAATTATAAGTATTTATAAGTCAAAAATAAACTATTCCAAATCAGGATTAAATTCACCTCCCAACAGTTAACTCGGTAGTCACTTTCTTGCGGTGGTTGGCTTCCGATCAGCAATTAGTGTACTGTATTGAATTATGGATGGTTGAGTGGGCCCTTCTTGACAGTGAAGCTTTGATTTGTCGCTTCAACAAAGTAAAGTCATACACGGCAACACTATTTAGAGAATCGGACTGGACCGGACAGTCAAACCGTCGGCCGATCATTGAAGCGGGCCGGATATATGCATTGAATTGTTTTTCTGAGGGAGCCGTTTTAGATAGTCGTTTAGCTGGTTTTGTGCCGTCAACCGTTATTAGGCCGGAAACCGGACCGATTTTTTAAAAACCGTCCAGTCCAATAAAAAAACGGAAAACAATTTTTTTGCTGCAAAAAAAAAATTTGATGCTGAAAAAAAATAAAAAATGACATATAAATTTTAGACATATTACTTTATTTTATTTATATTATATGTTATTAATTTTAATAATTTGGTTTGTTGCAAACTATTTTATAAAAATTTTTTTGAAGAAAAAGATAATGAGGCTTATCCTCAAGTTAAGGATGAAATTAGAAGTACTGGGATTGGAGTTGAAGGTCTTGATTTTGGGTCATTTTCTCAAGATGTTGATGATATTTACCACTCTAGTCCTACTTATAAGTTCATTTTAACTAAACTCCTATACTAAGGAGAGGTACTAGCATGTTTGGATTAGCTTATTTTTTAAAAATAAGCACTTATTACGTAAGTCGAGATAAAACTCCTCTCACATATTTGCCTCTAATACCGTAAATCTTGATTTATAAGTACTTATTGCCCAAAAATAAACTATCCCAAACGAGCAGTTAACTTAATAATTATGGAGTAAATTTATAACTATATCCTCATTTATGATGGATACTTTTCAACTCTTTCTTCTCTATCTATCTTTAAATTATTTCTTCATTTGTACAATAAATAGGGGTAAAATTGTCACAATCTCATTTATTACACTAAAATTAAACTTATAAATAAGACCAAAATTTTTTGTCAAAAAGGACCTATAAACAAGACCAGAGTGGTATGGTCCAAGTATCTTTCAAGAAACTCATGCTTGGATCATTTAAGGGCCATCAATATTTGACAAGTCATGAAATTATTGTTGTTAATGCATTTTGTTAGGTTGATGATTGATTTAATGTTCTTCTTAAATGGTATTTTTTTACTTTATTAACTTTATATGAAATTAGACTGAAGATTAATTGTAATATATAATATATATTATTTTTAAATTTAATTATTACATCACCAGTCCGATCAAACGGCTTGACCATTCCAACTGGTTAAACTATGACCCGCTAATCTTTCCAATTCCACAACCACCCAGCTTTTAAAACATTGCACGGCAATGCCAGCCATCGCTACTTCCTGTATTTGTCTTGTTCCCAATCTTAAAAATCTGAGAATGATTTGTAGTTGAGTGGACCCTTCTTGTGTGCCCTTTAAGCTTTGGTTTGTCGCTTCCACAAAGTAAAAGCCATATACGGCGATGCCATCCAGCGCTACCTCCTGTGTTTGTCCAGTTCCCAATCTGAGGAGATAGAAATTTTGGAAGGACCAATAGGATTGAATCAAATACAGGGTTATATCTTGTAAACCCAATCTCTGGGATTTAGACAAAATCAAACATCCAAAAGCCCCAACGGGAAAGAAAACGCAGATGAATAAATTTTTCACTGGAAATCTGTTACCGATGGATGTTGGAATAACCTAACAACAATAATCCTAAATATATTGTATAATTCTATAAGAAGGAGCAGCAACAGAATACTTGATAAAATACCTCCATCCATAGCGATTCTGTATGTAATGTCTCACAACCTGGAAACTGTAGAGAACTAGAAAGAGTTAGAATTAAAAGAAAATAGAAGAGAATAGATAAGGGCTTATTCTAACAGGAATATGAGAGACAATGATGGTTTGGAAATAGCCGTCACCCGTCAAGAAAAATCCTCAAGGAGCAAGTATGTGTTTTGCATGTTACCACTCTAAGACCTGACTTACGCTATTTATAACCTCCTATCAAGGCTTGTAACAGCTTACCGATCGGGTAGTTAACCCTAAACCAAATATCTATCCAAATCATGTTTAGGTAACAATCAAGAGATATTTTATTCAAAAACAATGATAAAACAATATCACTAGATATAATCCATATTAAATAATAAAATATGTAATAAAAAATAATAAAATATCTAACGGTCTCCCATTTGGCAAGCAACCTAAAGTTAACCGGTAAGTAAAGGCTCATTTAAGCAATACAACAGAAATAATGGCGTTAAATCCTCTTTGATAGAGTATTACCTTCCATATATCACAAGTACTACTCTTACTTAATAGAATAAAACTTAATGAATAAAGTCAGAATGTTTATTGGGTTCCAACTTAAATATTTATTAAGATCACACAATTTAGGTATTAATAATTGAGACAACTTGTATTTGTCTTGTCCCCACTCTTAAATATCTGAGAATAATTTGTCGTTGAGTGGGCCCTTCTTGTGTGCCCTTGAAGCTTTGATTTGTCTCTTCCACAAAGTGAAGTCATATACGGCCATGCCATCCAGCGCTGCGTCCTGTGTTTGTCCGGTCCCCAATCTGAGGAGATAGAAATTTAGAAGGGCCAATAGGATTGAATCAAACACAGGGTGATATCTTGTAAACCCTGTCTCTGGGATTTAGACAAAATCAAACATCCAAATGCCCCAACGGGAAAACGCAGATGAATAATTTTTTTCACTGGAAATCTGTTACCTTCATTGATGGATTAGCCTTGGAATAGTTTTCTGCCAGAAAAAAGGGGTGATTTTGTAATATGTAAATTGCATTGAAAGTTCATGCAAACAAATACAACATTTTATTTTTGCAATGGTACTGCAAGCTTCATCATAGTGTTGGCACGGCTTTCACTCTTGGTACTACTACAAATTATATCCCATACAATCAGCTTTTCATTTTTCTTGGTCAGTTATAAAATGGAGGAGTACATCTTTTTTTTTTTACCGAAAATAATCAAATGTCATTAATAAATATCAAATGAGTTACATTAAGGTTCAATAAGTCAAACATACTAAAAAGCTGAAGCAGATTTCCTATATCTTGGCGGACCACATTTGATGAGGAAGACCATTTATCAACCTGGGAAAACCACTTCTTTCTGATGCAAGAAATCCACAAAGATTCCTCTGTTGTGGCTTTGAAAAAGGGACATTGTGAGATCCAATAGAGGGAAGCCCTTAAATAAATTTAAATATTATTTCCTTGTGATATTTGTTTCCTCCAAAGCGAAGCCTGTAGATTGCCCTTGATAACAAATGAATGAACAGATGAAGCTAGAACTTCTTGAGCAATATTTCTCATTAATAATACACCAACCAACTTGAGGAATGGTATTTAGTGAAAATACCTCCTGTGTATACGCCAAATTTATGCTAATATCACCTTCATGATGCAAAAAATCAGCAATGGTTATGAAGGTTGAAAAATGAACATCTTTGATGACCGCTACTAGATCCAAACATTTACACTCATGAAGAGCTTGATTTCTTTTTGTCCATATGATGGAGATTAATTTAACTGTTTGAATCATTTGATCAAGATGACCCTCTTTAAATAGATTCTGCAAAGTTCTCTTTAGCCAATTTTTGAAAGCTCCCAATGTTTGAAAGGGAAATCTAATTGACAAACTACCATACCACACTGCTCTAGTAAAAGGGCAGTTCATAAAGATATGTTCTAAAGTCTCAGCATCATTACAACCAAACAGACAAATACCTTGAACGAGCATATGATGCTTTGCAAGAATATCCATCTATGGGATAGCATCATTCAAAACCTTCCAAATTAGCAATAGGTCCTTTACAGGGGGAGAGATAGACCATAAGAATTTCCAAAAGGAGTATTCTAGCCTCTGTATGGCTTGAGTCGAGATACTTCTGAACCAAAGATTTTCCCTATAATCTCCTGAAGGGCTTAAATTCGAAACCAGTCTATCTTGATTATTTAAAAATGAAATAGAAATCTATATGATTGAATTGGCAATTTGCCTAGGATAGATTTCTCTAACCAAATGATGATTCCATCTAACTGTGCGCTAGCTACGAGGAAGATGCAATAATAAATCCGCAACAATCTTCAAATTAGAGGCAGTTGGGGTTCAGAGTGCATGGGTCGTCGCCACAAAGGGTGGTTTAAAGAAATTGAGTTACTAGATCCCACTTTCTATTTTAAATGATCAGTGATCATATGAGCACATTGAAAAATACGCCTCCAAATCCAAGAAGAATTATAGGGTTTTCTTACCAAAGAAGCACTGTTCATGACAAAATATTTCGGCTTCAAGGTCTCAGCAAGCAATGATCCTATAGGAGCTACAAGAATTCTCCAAATTTGCTTCTCAAGTAACGAATTGTTAACTTGACCAATGGGTCTAATTCCCAACCCTCCCTCAGAAACAGGTCTAAATATAAAATATTTACTAGCTAGATGAAGTCAGTTTTGTTGCGGAAGCGGGATATATAGAGCGTAACCAATTATACTAAAAAATCACAAACTAGAAATAAAGTCTCTAGACGTAATTTAATAATATAATAAATCACAACTACTATATCTAATAACAGCTAATAAATAATAAATAGGACAACAATAAGGGAAATACCAGAATCTAATTTCACTCTAAATAATTTACAAGTGAAATTCTATAAGAGAAGAGGAGATACAAAATGCCTTATAAAAGGAAATAGGCAAGTTGAGGGGTGAGTTGAGGAGGAGGGGCAAGCTCCCTATTTATATCACAAATCCTCCCTCATCCAAAGAGATCCCACCGATGTGGGACTCTTTTCCACAACCAACAAATCTCCACCTTGGAAAAATTCCCACATTCCTAATTACAAATTCTATTTACAATTCAACAATTAATGTTCAACAATGTTGATCAAATCTAAACAATGTTGAAATTTGACAGAAGTCACTACCTTTGTCAGCATATCAGCAGGATTCTCACTTGTCCGTATCTTCTGTATCATGGCTCCACCTTCTTCTAAAATTCCTCGTACAAAGTGATATCGAACATCAATGTGCTTCGTCCTTGCATGGTAAACTTGGTTCTTTGCTAATTGAATAGCACTTTGGCTATCACAAAATACTATAATGTCTTCTTGACCAATATCAAGTTCTCCTAGCAATCCTTGAAGCTAAATTGCCTCCTTCACAGCCTTTGTAATTGCCATGTACTCTACCTCTGTGGTAGACAAAGCAACTCTTGACTGCAAAGTTGACTTCCAACTAACTGGTGCTTTTGCAAGAGTAAACACATAACCAGTAGTTGATCTTCGTTTGTCCAAATCACCTGCAAAATCTGAGTCACAATACCCAACTAAAGATCGGTCATCTTCCTGCTCAAAAACCAAACCAACATCCACATTATTACATATATACCGTAGAATCCATTTCACAGCTTGCCAATGCTCCTTTCCTGGATCATGTATATACCTACTCACAACTCCAACAGCTTGTGAAATGTCAGGTCTCGTACAAACCATCGCATACATCAAGCTACCAACAGCATTTGCGTATGGTACCCTTGACATATACTCTCGTTCATCTTCATCCTTTGGCGACATATCAGCACTAAGCTTAAAATGAGGGGCAAGTGGAGTGCTAACCGGCTTCGTTCACTCATCCATACCAAATCGATTTAGCATTCTCTTCAAATACTCCTTCTGAGATAAAAAGAGTTTCTTTGATTGTCTATCTCTTGTTATCTCCATGCCGAGAATCTTCTTTGCCTCTCCTAAGTCCTTCATCTCAAATTCCCCTTTTAGTTGAACCTTCAGCTTCTCGATTTCTGCCTGATTTTTCGAAGCTATCAACATATCATCAACATATAAGAGGAGATATATAAAGGATCCATCTTCAAGCTTTCACAAATAAACACAATGATCGTATCTGCTTCTTTTGTATTTATGCCCAACATAAACTTGTCAAATCGTTTATACCATTGTCTTGAAGATTGTTTCAATCCGTATAACGATTTTTCAAGTTTACATACCATATTCTCCTTTCCAGCAACTTTGAACCCTTCTGGCTAAGTCATGTAGATTTCCTCTTCCAAGTCTCCATTTAGAAATGTAGTTTTAACATCCATCTGAACTAGTTCCAAATCTAACTGTGCTACCAAAGCCAACAAAATTCTAATGGAGGAATGTTTCACAACTGGAGAAAATACCTCATTGTAATCAATTCCCTCCTTTTGAGCATAGCCTTTAGCTACCAATCTTGCTTTGTAGCGTACATCACCTTGGTTAGGAAATCCTTCTTTCTTTGCATATACCCATTTGCAACCAATTGCCTTCTTACCCTTCTGGAGTTTGGCCAATTTCCACGTACCGTTCTGATGAAGGAACTGCATTTCTTCATTCATGGCATTCCTCCACTTATCCTTCTCTGAGCTTTGGATAGCCCACTTGTAAGTTGAAAGAATATCATCAGCTGCAATTGAGGTTGCACAAGCCACTATGTCCGCGAAACGAGTAGGCTTTCTTATTGTTCATTTTGGGTTGCTGGTTGCTATTGATTCACGTTGCTGTTGAGGTTCATGAGTTGAAACCTCCCTTTCAACTGGCTCTTCATTTGCTACAGGAAAGTCTTCTCTTGTTTCCCCGTCTGCACCTTGTACTGGGAAAATCAACTTTCCTTCAAACTCCACCTGCTTTGAAACACCATTATCTTGCTTAGTATCTTCAGCTGCTACCTTTCTTACCATGGCAGATTCATCAAAGGTAACATCCCTACTGAATACAATCTTCTTTGTCTCTGGATACCATAAACGATATCCTTTGACTCCAGAAGTGATTCCTAGAAAAATGGCTTTCTTTGCTCTCGGATCCAATTTTGATTCTTTCACATGGTAATATGCAGTTGAGCCAAATACATGTAAAGAATTGTAATCTGTAGCAGGTTTTTCATACCACTGTTCCAATGGTGTCTTACCACCAATAGCAGAAGATGGTAGACGATTAATAAGGTGGCTCGCATATGTAATTGCCTCAGCCCAAAATTCTTTGCCCAAGCCAGCATTGGACAACATACACCGAACCTTCTCCAACAAAGTCCGGTTCATGCGTTCTGCCACTCCATTCTGTTGTGGTGTATGCCTGACTGTGAAGTGTCTGACGATGCCATCTTCCTCACAAATCTTCTGGAAAGGATCATTTCTGTATTCTCCTCCGTTATCTGTACGAAGACATTTGATCCTCCTGCCTGTTTGTGTTTCTATCATCACCTTCCATTTGAGAAAGATTCCCAACACTTCATCCTTGGTCTTCATTGTATACACCCAGACTCTTCGGGAAAAATCATCAACAAAGGTTACAAAATAATGTTTTCCTCCCAATGATGGTGTTTTGGAAGGACCCCAAACATCAGAGTGAACATAATCCAAAATACCTTTTGTATTATGGATAGCTGTTCCGAACTTAACCCTTGTCTGCTTCTCTTTTACACAGTGCTCACAAAAATCCAAACTACAATGCTTTAATCCTTTTAACAACCCTTGATCTGATAGAGTTTTTAAGGATTTACCTCCAGCATGTCCCAAGCGCATGTGCCACAACCTCATTGCTTCTACTTCCTTCTCATCACTGGATGTCACTGCTGCTGTTCCAATAACTGTACTACCTTGATAGTGGTACGTGTTATTGTTCTTTCGTATACCCTTCATTACCACCAGTGCACCGGAAAGTATCTTCATTACTCCACTTTCTATGGTGATTTTGAATCTCTTTGAGTCCAAAGTTCCCATAGAAATGAGATTTTTCTTCAAATCTGGTACATATCGAACATCAGTCAATGTTCTGATCAGTCCATCATGGTTCCTCAAACGAACTGAACCAATGCCATATGCGGTAAGTGAAGTGTTGTCTGCTGTGTGGACAACTCCACATCCTCCTTCTTGGAAATCAGTGAACCAGTCTCGATTGGGACACATATGATGGCTGCAAGCTGAGTCTAACAACCATACACCTGACGATTTTGACGACGTTGTTGTAGATAGTGAAAAATCTGAATTTTCATCATCACAGTCAGCTACATTTGAATCCATAGCAGCCTTCTCATTGTTGTGTTTGGATTTGTTCTTCAATTTCTGACAATCCTTCTTCCAGTGGCCTTTTTCTCGACAAAAGGCACATTCATCTTTACTAGGTTTGGACCTCGATTTGGATCTCCCTTTCCTTGATCTCGACTGATTTTTAGTACGTCCTCTTGTGACTAGTGCCTCTGCTTCTCTGCTTCTTTGTTTCTCTTTCTTTCTTTGTTCATAGCTATATAGCGCAGAACAAACGTCTCTAAGAGATACTTCTTCTTTGCCATGAAGTAGAGTAGTCTCCAGGTGCTCGTACTCATCAGGAAGTGATCCCAACAACATCAATGCTAGATCTTCATCTTCAAAGGTCACGTCCAGATTCTGCAAATCTGTTACCAACTTATTGAAGCTGGTAATATGATCATTCATTGTGGTACCAGGTACATAGGTGAAGCGAAACAGTCTTTTCTTCATGTGAAGTTTATTCTGAGAGCTTTTCTTCAAAAATTTGTTCTCCAGTGCCTTCCACAGTCTATATCCAGAAGTTTCCTTTATGTATGGATACTTCTGTTCTCTTGAAAGGAACGATCGAATGGTACCACAAGCAACACGATTGATCCTCCTCCAATATTCCTCCCCTATGCTATCTGGTTTTCTCTCTTCAATAGCAAAGTCTAGTGATTGTTGCAAAAGGACATCAAAAACTTTGCTCTGCCACATCCCAAAATGTCCAGATCCGTCAAATATTTCAACTGCAACCTTCGCATTTGACACAATTCTTGCCATAAGTGAAGATGTCAACGACGAGTTGTCGACATTTGATGTGGATTCTTCAGTCTTCTTGTCCGCCATTTCTGCTCCAGATACTATTTAATAGCTGTCAATACAAAAGCCTAAAGTAATTCTTTTCTGATGTGGAAGTTCAAATTACACTGCAACCACAGAGCATACTCAGACAGAACCTTGTCTCTGATACCAATTGTTGTGGAAGAAGGATATATAGAGCGTAACCAATTATACTAAAAAATCACAAACTAGAAACAAAGTCTCTAGACGTAATTTAATAATATAATAAATAACAACTACTATATCTAATAACAGGTAATAAATAATAAATAGGACAACAATCAGGGAAATACCAGAATCTAATTTCACTCTAAATAATTTACAAGTGAAATTCTATAAGAGAAGAGGAGATACAAAATGCCTTATAGAAGGAAGTAGGCAAGTTGAGGGGTGAGTTGAGGAGGAGGGGCAAGCTCCCTATTTATATCACAAATCCTCCCTCATCCAAAGAGATCCCACCGATGTGGAACTCTTTTCCACAACCAACAAGTTTCAATCTCCATTTGGGCCCCAGAAAAAATTAGCACATCTTGAATCAATCCTATTACAAACATAATTAGGAAGCTTCTTGCAAGAGATGACATAAAGATTGACCCCCGCTAGTATAGACCTGATTAGAGTTAGTCTAGATGCTTGAGATAACAATCTAGCTTTCCACACAGTAGTTCTTTGATCCACAGACTAAGTTACTTGTGAATAAACATGTGATTTGTTTCTCCCCAAGATCTACCCAAGTTCCCAATAACTTTCCTAGCCTATCAGAGAAATTTATTCCCAAAAATTGTGCATAATAATTTTTCTGAGCATAATAATATTACGGTTTGATTATTCTGTGATCACCCAATTCACCCCCTCCTGGGTGAAATGCTTACACTAATATCATATGCTCTCAATTTAATCAATAATACTATGATTTTCAACCATAAAATGCACAACACACTCATGAAATCCCATAGAAAATATAGCAATAAAATGGATTCATCATCTACCCAACTTCCCAAGAACTTCCCCAGTCTATCAGAGAAATTTCATCCCTGAAAATTGTACATAATAATTTTTTCGATCATGAGAAATATTGGAACTGAAAATAATGGTAGATTTTGCTCTATTGATTTGCTGTCCAGACTACAAACTACAAAGATCAAGGGAAGCCTTAATAGAGTTAATGCTCTGATCTATTCCTTCAAAAAACAAAACTGAGTCATTGGCACAGAGAAGATGAGATATAGGCTGCAAGTTGTTGCTTATCTTGATCCCTTTCGACAATCCCGAATTCTCAAATGAATTTAGAATACAAGAAAGCACATTTGCAGCCATAATGTAGATGTATGGTGATATAACGGATCAACCTGCCTGACTCCTCTTGTTGGAGCAATGGAGCTTGTAATCTGACCATTGAACCTGGTATTGAACACTTGTAATGCATTGCATGGTTAATGCAATCCACCTGTCTGCAAAGTTAATTTTTTCATAACAGCATAAATGAAATTATGGAGTACATCTAAGTAATCTGAGGATCGAGATTTTGAAAACAAAAAATTTAAAAAGAAAGAAAGAAAGAAAGATTTTGGACTAGTTTGGAATCACACAAAGATTAATTTCTAGACCTTCGATTCGGTCCTACTCTCTCAAGTCCTTAATATAAAAGCTAAATAACTAATTTTGACAAATTAAGAAAATAAGTTAGAGTAGTTATATGTAACAAATGTGTGTTGGTTTTTCTAAATTTTCATTTCTAATAATATGCAAGGTAAGTTTGTAACTATTCCTTAATGAAAACCCTTTTTCATGTGCAATTAGTAGGGGCACTATTCCAGGGAAAAATTATAAATTTAAGAGATAATGTGAATTGATGTTGTATATTTAGCATCAAAATAGTCATATGTCTGACTCTTATATTTAGGACTAGAGGTAGTATTATAGTATTTTTCTACTAAAGCAATATGTGGAGTGACTATCATCTATATATGATTCCAATTACAAAAGAGCATGATAATATAATTGCTAAATTAAGGGATAAGAAATAATAATCATGTAATGAAGGGGAAGGGCTACATTCCTCGATCACATAGGCAAAATTAAGATTGCAATTCAACGTGCGTGTTCATTTAGTAATAAAGGCCCATTTGCAAGATCGAGACAAATACTATCACACCAACCCTATATTTAGATGGAAAAAAAATTAAGGAGAAAGAATATTATGAGAAAATATTTCTAAAAAAAAATTCTTTTTGGAAAATCTCACTTAGGTCTCAAGGACTAGAAAAAATATCCATAAAGTTTCAGTGTAGATTCCTATATAAAAAAAGTCATAGCATAGGTTCATCTATCATAAAAGTCCCAACAGACCTCATTGACATAGATATGCTTATCAATGGTCACTCTATGACTTGTCAATATATTCACATACACTTGCAATGTAAACTATTTTAGTTAACATAGACGGGCTTGTTAATATAGTGACATACCCTTTTCAACGAGAGCTGATTTAATTAACATAGATGGGTTTGTCAATGATCACTCTATGACTTGTCAATATAGTCACATATAGTGACATACACTTTTCAACAAGAGCTGGTTTAGTTAAAATAGATAGGTTTGTCAACTGCCACTCTATAACTTGTCAATATAGTCACATATACTTGTCTATGGGAGTTGCTTTAGCTAATATATATGGGCTTGTCAATGTCCACTCTATGACTTGTCAATATAGTCACATACACTTGTCAATATGGTAAATTCACATTTGGAATCTATATTACTGAGATCCATACGGACTATTTTTATAGAGAAATCTGCACTGGGATTTTTTTTATAGATGAATCTACACTGAAACTTTTTTGATATGCTTTTCTATCCTAGAGACCTGAGTGAAATTTTCCCTTTTATTTTTTTACTATTTTAAGAAGTTTTCCTTCTTCTTATTCATTCCCTCTATTTTTCGCTCACTTTTCCTTCTTCTGCAAATTTTCGAGTTTTATGGTTTCCAGATTTGGAACCAAAATTTGTTGAGTAGCAACAGTGCCTCATTCATTTTTATGGGGAACTAGTTCCACTGGTTGCTCTGCCTCTTATACTTCCATGTGCCTAGGTTTAGTTGTGGAAGCATTCCAAAACTGTTGCTATGCTTAAAAGGTAACCTCGAATGTTCTAGTTTTGAGGCCAAGAGCTACATTAAATAAGAGAAATACAGGAATATTAATAAAAAATATGTGCGCAGGTTGAAGGGAGTTGTGTTGAATTTCTGTCAAAACTATGTCAATTAATTTTGGGCATTAATTTATTTTGAGTTTTCGAAGGTATGGACAATTAACTTCAACCTTTCCTGAAGTAAGTAAGAGGAGGCATTTTTGCAAGTTTTATAGTTTCTAGATCTGCAAGTACAATTTCTGGAGTATCAACAGCGCCTCCTTCACTTTGATGTGAAAAAAAAAAAAAGAATTAAAGTTGCTTCTGTTGATGAGTAGCCTCTAATACTTTTATGCATCTTAATTTTGGAACCACAATTTCTTTTTTATTGTCAGGTCTACAGAGTATAACAAATCAAGGTTTTAGGATTTCTTCTCCAAAAAATTCAACAATTTCCTCTCCTAATTTTTCCCCATTCCATCTTAAAATAAGAACTGTTTGAAGTAGGAATTATTTCCCCACTTATCAACTGCATCATCAATTTTTTTAAAAAAATTTCTTTCGATTCTACTCATCGCTTCTTGAACACGTTTCTATATTACATCTTGTACCCGAAACTTGCGACTTAAATAAGCTTACATGCCACTAGACTACAGGACTTTCTGCTAAATCTTGTCATTCATTTTGGATAAATAGTTGTAATTATCATATGACTAAGGAGTAAATTTTTGTTCAAGATTATTAATAATATCAATTAAAATATCATATTCTTGTGCCTACTATGGACACAAAAGTTGAAGTCTTTCCATTTTCTTGAACTAAATAATAGATAATTATTAAATTTTGAAGTCATGAGTTTGCTGAAGTAAGATTTGGATACAGCAATCCTGGTATAACAACAAACCAGAACTAACAAATAACTCCTACTTTAGATACCTATCATTTTATCATATGCTCAAGAATGAATTAACAATTACTATTACCTGGAAGTGGGAACAAACATTTCTTTCCCTTGTTGGCCTAAATACTAGAAGCATATATTTGCAAAAAAATTTATTTACCATGATGAGTTGGTACTTCGTTCAAGTATTTTTTGTTTTAAGAGTGCGTTACAGTTTTTTATTATTTGATTATCCGAAAAATTTATTAAGTTTCTTAATTAGATTCCAATAAGATTATTTTTTATTGTTATAACAGAAATATTTTGTTAACGATCTTTCCATTTAATGTCTCAATCATCATTTCGACTTTTAATGGATGAGCTTTAATAGTAAATTTTTATTATATTTAAAATTATAATGGTATTTTTACATCTATCATTAAATCTCAACCATTAAAAGTCGACTCCCTTATTAATGCTGTTAATGTTCATCTGTCACTTTTTCCTCATATGTAGTTTTGTTTTCAAGTAATTAAACAAATCATGAGCATATGACATGAATTACATCCGGATTTGCAAGTAAAAATAAGAGTGAAGGAGTAAGAATACTCATGAACATTTACTTGAAGTGTATCTAGCACTATATATATTTTAAAGGTATAAAAATACCCACGAACTTTTAAAGTGGGAGTATAAATGCCAGCACTGTTAAATATAACATAACAATTACATATGTATATGCAAAAAGTGTGTGAACTCTATTACAAAAAGTAACTATGTTAAGTCAAATTTAAGGTTACCGAAATTTTTGCTTTTATTTTGAATATTTATGGGTATTTCTGCACCTCCGAAATGTATATGGTGCTAAACATACTTTGGGTAAAAGTTCATGGGTATTTTTACACCTTTATCCTTAAAATAAATAACAAAAATGTTTGAATAAAATTTTATATTTTTATTATTAAGCTTCACAGAGAGCTTGGCCCTCATCAAAGTTTTGCCGTGAAGTTAAAGGCTGCGACTACTAACAACATGAACGTCCCGCTCTGCAATGTTCGAATTTCGCCACACTCACAAGTCTATGCCTTTGTCATCTCTTATTATAATTCATTCTCTCTTTTGTTAGAGATTCTGATTCTACAATTATTAACCGTTTTGGCCTCCAGAGAGCGAGCTCTTTTTCTCTCTGGAAATTGCATTGATCTTATCTGTTTCTGGGTATCCTTTTTTTTTTTCAACCTAGTTTTGTCAGTTTTCTTTTAAAATTTCGCCTTTTTTTTTAAATGAAAACTGGAATCATTAATGACTCAAAAGAGCAAATACAAGAACAAACCCACACAATCAACTATCCCTCATCAACTGGAACTTTCGAGCTCTTTCTGTAATGGGACTTTCATCTTTCATGGCTTCCTAAAAAGTAAGATTTTCATTTTAATCCCAACAAATTCTGAATAGCGCTATGTTCGGATGGGAATTTTTGAGCTTCTTCGCATCCAATTTTCAGACCTTCAGGTTCGAAATTTGACCGTTTCCTGGTTTTAGAATGGTGCGATTTCCTCTTTCTGAAACTAGGTCTCTTCCAATTCAACGGTCAATTCTTTCTCTTTTCCTCTGATATTTCTTGATCTATCGATATAGCCCCATGGGAAAAAGAAAATGTATGGAACTCAAAGCAAAATAGACCTCGCCATTGAATACCAATCCCAAAGTAAAAGAAAAATTTTATTGTACTGCTAACAATTGTTTATGGTAGTGAATATTGGGATGTGAAAGGGCTTCATGAACACAAAGTAGGGGTAACTAAGATGAGGATATTGAGATTGATTTGTGGTCATATAAGGAAAGAAAAGATTCATAATGAAATTTTGTTATTGTTGTTGTTGTTGTTGTAGTAGTAATAATTGTTCAATTCCAAACAACCTTTCAACCTCAATATATAACATCCATTGGCTTGAGAGGGCATATATAAAGTTTGAGAAGGAGTCTTCATTGAGCAACAATAATGACGTAACAAGTGGGATTGACTATATAGATTGCAAGATGCCAATATACTGGATCAAAACTTATGCCATATCTAATCTACAAACTAAATTTGCCACAGATTAAATTTCATCAAAGCAAAAAAAAAAAAAAAAAACGGTGTCAAAATACCAATATTATTATATGGTACGAAAGTGCAATATGTTGCTTCACGAGTAGTTATTGTCTCTAAATCAATGGTTCTATCTTCTTCTGGTATGATTACATCGGCAATATAATGCTTCTCATATGTTATGGGTTTAAACTTACAAATTAAAAAACGTATGCTTATCCAGTCTTTAATGTAAGACTTAATTAACTAATTTGGTTAGGTTAAGAAAGTTAATTAATATAAAATGTTTTTTTTCTAAAACACCTTATTGAATTCATTGATTTAGGTATGTATTAGATTGATCTTTTTATCAAAATGACTCAAATTAATTAGATAGAACCTATCTTTTGATTATATACCTTCACTTCAATGTTCAAGTAATTAATGTGAGACTTTTCTTGATGAATTCTAATATTCTCCTTACTTCTTTTTTTCTTCTTCTTCTTCTTTTTTCCATTCATTTTCCTTTTTTTTTTTTTTTTGCGTGGGCTTGTAGTTTTTTTTAGTCTCACAGGCCTCAAGTCCCCTATATTCTTTTTTTCCTTCTTTTTTTAATCCCTTCCCTCCATCTCCTGCTTAATTATTAATATTGAGGGAATGTCAATAGTCTAATTTGAGAAAAAAATCGATAAACATGTCAAATATGTATTATATTTAGAACAAATATTATCTTCCATTTAGATCCTATATTAAGGACCGGAGGAGTACATTATTAATTGTTTTCTAAAGTAAGACATTAACAAGTTGAAACACACACCCACACAAGTGAAGAGATTTAATTCAATGGACCGAAAAGAAAAAATTACTACTTAATTAAAACTGATGTGAAATAGAAGAAAAAAATTGATGTTTGTTATATGAAGAACAAAAAACAAGTGGAAGAATAATTCACACACACACTCGTAAATTTTAAAGGCCTTCCATATTCAATTCTCCCACCGGAAAAGGAGGTGATCCCATATTTGATATTTCTGTCTTTTCTCTTCATGGAGTATAGTTATAAGTCCAACCGCCTTAATTGTGTTGCACTGAGTTTTCGTGCTATCGCAAGTATCATATTTATTTGTTGTCTCTGGCTTAATATCTGCGTGTGTTTGATTCAAAATTTTGCATCAATATTGTTGATCATGATCCATCTCTTGTTAGTGTAAAAGAACCGTACCATTGACAAAATAAAAGACCTCTCGATTCATTTATGAAGGAACACTACTATTGTTTGGAGGTTTTTTTAAAGGTTAAAGATATAAATTTGTCTTAAAAATTTTCACCAAGGAATAATGTTACCATAAGAAGTTTTTTTAGATTCAATGTTTTCCTGGAAATGTTAAAATAAAGCAATTTTATTCTTTGCTATTAAACAGTTAATAGTTAACGTTAATTTTTTAACGATTAATGTTAGTTTTTTAATGGTATAGGGCAACATTACTTCATTTTAAAACTTCCTACTTTGGATCTTGACAAATCCCAATTTTAATTATATATTTTTATACTTTAATTAGGGTTTTTGTCATAACAATTGAGCCTAAATTGCCTTTCTTGAGATAAATTGAGATTAAAAGTAAATGGATTAAATTAGGAGTAAAAAGGGTACAATTGTCAATTAAATTATAATTACTCTTACTCATTGATTTTTCTGAGATTATTTGATATTGGTTAAATTGTTTTCAATTGAAAATTTGGATTAAATCTGAAAATGGCAGTTTGGGACTCAAATTTCGGAAATGACAGTTTAATACCACTGAAACTACAGCGTTTATGCAGAGCAGTTTTAGGTCTGATTCACGCTGGGATAGAAGAGATTTAAGAACAGAACCAGAGACGCGTGAGGGGGGAGAGCGCCGCGAACCAGCCAGGCCTTGCGACCTTCATTCCCTTCGGTTTCTTCTTCCTCTCGCCGGCGGCACATCCACCACCACAGGCCGTCGGCGAGCATCATCCAGAGCTGCAACTGCCGTGGAGCAGATAGGGAGGGGAGCTTCCACGAGTTTGGAGAGGCAGGGAGCGTGGAGCAGAGAAGGAGGGAGAGACACCGTAACACCACCATCTTTCATCCTCACCATCGATTCCATAACCGGTGACCATGAATCCACCATTACCTTCATTTTCTTCCCATCCTGTCATCACCTTCACCTTGAACTCTAGTTTTAGCAACAGAGGAGTGCATTTCCAGATTGATTCTGGATCTTAAACTTGGATTTCACCCTCAGCCGAGAGACTCCATCTTCACTTCTTCATTTTCCTGTCAATTACTATATTCCTCTTTCATTATCACTCACCACTGTTCCTTCTTAATCTGTAATCTATCATTTGTAACTGTGTTTCTTCATGGCTGAACCGTTGGTGAATGCGACTGATTCTTTTGTGGCTGGTTCTATGGCTATCAGTGGCTAATTCTCAATCCCTTGTAGCAAGTGGCTATGGCATGAGCTTGGAGCTTTAATAGGGAGTTTTTGCTATTTCAATTCTCTATTTCTATATTATATTTGTGATCCTAGGTTTTAGGATGAATTTTATAATATTGAATTGATTTATTTTGATGTATTTAGAGATTTGTTGTGGCTTGAACCTTTGTTAGACACTTGACATTGTGGTTAATTAGCTTAATTATCATTTCTTTGTGCTGCTTACTCATTGAATTGATAATTTTGTGAACATTTTGTGCTAATTTCAAGGTGGCTTGGTTAGTGGATCAATGGTGTCTTGCGTTTGCATTGGTTAATTGAATATGAATTTATCAATTATATTTAGCATTGGGCTTTAACATCATTAATCTTGATTTTTCATATGGGTGGCCATTGTTAAATTAAGATTAATGAGAAAATTAAGTGGTAATGCGAGGTGGATCGGTATTGGATCAAAAGCTAAATATGATTTTTAAGTTCATTTAATTGCTAGAGTGCTTAATCAACCTAATTTAGAGAGATTAATATGTAAGGTGGCTTGATGTTAATCAATCTAAATTAGGCCTAGTCTAAGGGGTGGCCCTTAGAGTTATTTTGGAACTAGCATGATTAATTCTCCCATAAACATTTGAAGTGAGGATTGCTTGCGTCATTGCTATGAGGGATTGCTTATTCCATTGTTTTCTTTCATTTCATTAAATCCATTGTCCTTCCTTTTCATATTTTCAAGAAAAATCCTAAAAAGAATTAGTTTAGAACGATTTAATTCTTAATTGCAAAAAGTAGTTGATAGTTTTTCATAGATAAAAGACCAAATTTTTTCCATTTTTAATTATTCTATGCCAATCATTGCATTTAGTTCCTAGGTAATTAATAAAAGGCTTTTCGAGAGACGATCCGGGATTGCACCCTATATTGCAATCCTTGGTTAAATTTGGAAGAGGTTACCAAGGCGCAAAGCCAACAACGCCTAATTCCTTCAGATCTGAAAAAACTTATGGAGAGTTTCTAGAACCATAAAAAAATTGGGCAGATTTAGCAAACAAACCGAATTTTTCCAGTAAGAACTCACAATCATCATTTGCATCTCCAAGACCCCATCCTTCACATTCACAAGCACAAAAGTGCCTAAGGATTCATATATCATTAACCGTAGTTAGTAGGGTTAAGGGTCTCATCCCCAGGAAATATCCTAATACATTCAATGGTAAGGTTAAAGGTTTCAATATATGCTTAAGAATTTGGAATCACAAGGTTTTACGATCTTCCAACCACAAATCTCTAACTAATAACATGCATCTTTTATATGTGTAATTAACAGTGCTTTCCGCTACCTTCTCTTTCATCTGTTATTTTCCTTTATTGCTTTCCTTCACCTGACTTATCTGCATGTTTATGGACACAAATTCACACTTCAACTTACATCTTTTCCCCACCCATATATAGCTGTAATTTAAAACTTTTCACCATGACAAATAAAACATATCATCACAATTATGTTTGGAATTTAACATTACAGCATGCTCAGAACCTTTACAGATTTATGATTTCAATCTATATATGAAGTATACATATTTGAAGGGCCACGAAATATACAACATAAAAAAAAATTGAGGAGGATAAAAGAATTTTTTTTGTATACCAAAAAACTAATTTCAGATATCTATGATTTGATCATAAGCTCAAGAATGAGTCAACAAGCTAGTAATTCAAGGAAGCAGAAACAATTTTTTTTTTTTTTTTTTTACTTTTGCCTATCAAAATAGGGAATAATTTATATGCTGCAATGTTTTGATTTGTCAATAAAAAAATTTAATAGTTGAAAATTGTTGCCTATTATATACTTTAGGGAACAATTGTCATTTGTTACTAAATATTTACTGCATTTTGATTCTGGTATAACAACTAATTAGAACTAAGAAATAACTCTACGATGTTTAGTTTGATCTCTTTGATTTGATATAAGCCAAAGAACATATCAACAAGTAATACCCGAAAGTAGGAACAAATATTTTTTTCACCTTTCTGGCCTAAATACTAGAAGCATAGATTAGCAAATTTTTTATTTACGATGATAAGTTGGTGCTTCATTCAAGTTTTTTTTTTTTTAAAAAAACAAGAGTATGTTACATTTTTTATTATTTGATGATCTGAAAAATTTGTTAAGTTTCTTAGATTCCACTAACATTATTTTTGTATTCTTAAAACAAAAAATATTTGATTAACGTTCCACGTACAGATTTTGATTAAATATTTGATTAACGTTCCACGTACAGATTGTATGCTGACATTTAAAAAAAAAAATTGTTTTATAAAAAAATGCATATATCAAATAGAGTAAACTTCGTAATATTTGATCCATTTGTATATTTTTTTCAACGGATTACTACCCGTAAATAAGGAAATAGTGGGATCAATATGATAAATAGTTAAATATATACCTGTGCTTTCTGCTTCTTCCATACACCACTTTCCTTCATTGCTCATCATCATCATCATCATCCAAAGCTTTAAACATTTTCAGCATAACATTAGAGCATGCTCAGAACCTTTTCAGATTTTGAATTACAATCGATATAAGAAGTATACATGATTTTGGAGAGCCACAAAATATACAACATCAAAAGAAATTTTTTTGAGAGAATAAAATAAAATTTTTCCCGTATACCCAAAAAATTAATTTTAGATATCTATGATTTGATCATAAGCTCAATAATGAGTCAACAAGTAATACAAGGAAGCAAGAACATTTTTTTTTACCAGAATTGTGCGAGCATAGAGAATAGCAATATGTAAAAATTTTAGGTTTGTAACAGATATGACTCTGCTGGAAAGGAGCTCTGATCTGTATGTTCACATTTTTTTACAATCTATTTTATAAAAAAACAGAACATGCATGATGACCAGAGTAAATGTGATAATATTTGATCCATTATTTGTATATTTTTGTATTGCATTGGTATTATGTCAACAAGGGAATAGTGGAAGCATGAATGATAAATAGATAAATACCTGTGGTTTGGGAGGAAGTAGGTTGGTGGAAGGAGAAGTCAAAATTTGGGCATTCATTTATTTCGTCTTCTTCAAATATTGGGGCTTTTAAGTTGTTGATTTGTCCCTTGCAGAAGTGAGTGAGTGCTGGCAATTTTGAAAGTTTCAATGTGTATAAATTTGAAAGCTCAATTTGTTGCATATTGGTAGTTTCTTGATCACTTGTATTATGTGAAAAGAGCTCCTCCATTTGTGTAGCCTCTGATACCTCTATTTTATGTAGTTGTGAAAGAAGCATTTCAATTGGTGTAGCTATCCTGAAAAGGCATTTCAACTTGGGTCGCCCCTTCACTGTTATGAATGCAATTCTGGAAAAGGCGACAGATAATGCCTATTAGAGTTGGATACTTCTTCTGATGACTCTTGCATGATTTTTTCTACTTGCACTACTACAGAAAGGACTTTTAATGTCTGTTTTTATGCCCTTTAGACGACTGTTTTCAAGAGGACGTATATGTGAGTGTCGTTGAAAGTTTTAAAATAGACAACCGTTTCAAAACAGTCGTTGTATGTTATGACTTACAACGACCGTTTTTGCAAAAACGGTCATTGTATCCCTCTATTTTTTTTAAAAAAAAAATCTTATACAAAAATCAACTTTTCCGATAAAAATTTCCAATGAACAACATTCAAACGAAATTTCCAACGAACATCATTCAAACAAAATTTCCAACGAGCAACACTTAAACAAAATTTCAAACTCTTCATTTTAGGGAGTAAACCCCAAATATAATTGCAATTCAACTTCCAAAAATGCTAACCAAACAAAAATAAATATAAAAAGGCAAGGAGAAAAACCTCAAGTGCTTTGCAAACACTCTCAAGCTCAAGGAAATACTTAATCTTCTGGGCTATCATTACAACCTCATTAACACCCAAGCAAATGTTGCTACTTTGCTCAAAGACTGGTAGTGCTCAAGATCCACGCACATCATACTCTTGAGCACGGACTAAACATGCTCCTGATTATCAGAGTGAGGGCGAGGAGGAGAGGGTTCACTATAACGCTGGCAAAGAGGAAGGTGAAGATCGCGATTGGGTCAGAGAAAAGGCTGGAGGTTGGACTAGGGCTCAGAGGTGGATCTGAGAAGGAGAGGCGAGACTAGTAGATGAGATATGATTAGGTTTAAAACAGATCTGGAACACTTTCAACAACTAGTTTTGGAAAACGGTTGTTGAAAGTTTACACTTTCAATGACTGTTTTCCAAAAACGGTCATTAAAAGTCACTTTCAACGACTGTTTTCGAAAACAGTCGTTGAAAGTCTACACTTTCAACGACCGTTTTTGAAAAACAGTCGTTTAAAGACAAGTCAAAATTTCAAAAATGCCACCGCCTCATTTTTAAAGACCGTTTTTTAAAAATGGACGTTAATTAGTGACGTTAAAAGTACTTTTTGTAGTAGTGTTGCTCACATTTTATTATATTCAAACATCTCAACTGTGGGAGGCATCCCCAAACAGACATGGACAATATACATTTCACTTTTCCACATCCTTGCATTGTTAATTCATAAAGATAGCGGAAGCTCAGATTTTGGTAGGAAGTGAAAGCCTTGCATACAAAACTTAGCTCACTTAGTTCTTGCAACTCTAATTTCCTTAAACTCAAGAATTGCGGATACAAATATGGAAGTTGATGAAGCTGTTGGCTGCTGTTGCTGTTGGCATCAATCTCTGCAGCTTCCTATATGTGTAAAACACAAATAATATAATTAACTCAAAGAAAGAAAGAAAGAAAGGAAGAGCCTAAAGTTATCAAGACATTTAAATGATTTCCATTTTATTCATTGTCTTGTCCAGGTGTTCAATAATATTAATAAAGTACAGGTGGTTCAAGGCTCTAGCTATGTGAAACAAACAAAACCAACATGATATATAAATGCAAATTACCTTTCCCTTTGATTGAATATACATGTACCCTGTTGGTCCCATAATTGGAGAAAATTTTGGGCATTTCTCCATTCGGATCATGGAAACATTCGCTGCGGATAACTTGAACCCACTGCAGATATCAAGACTTGGCAATTCCGTTAGGGTTATATTTCTCAAGTTTGGAAGCTGGATTTTGTTGACAGTGTCACTACTGCTGGCTTCACTAGTGTGCCTGAATAGCTCCTCTAACTCTTCACATTCTGATATCTTTATTTCGTATAAATGTGGAAACGATGGAGTGACAGAGGAGGTTGAGAAAAGAGACTTGAGCTTGTTGCAATGCTTCACCCACAGAAGTTTCAATTTAGGTAAGGTGTTTGAGTCGAAGCCCTCACCAAATACATATTCCAATTCATTACATCCCATTAATGACAAGTCTATAAGATGGACAAGGTTCAAAATATGTGAAGGAGCTCTCCATATCAGCCACGCCTCTGACAGACTCCTTAACATCAATGTTGTCAGTTTTGAACCCAACAGCTGCATATACACAGAAAATAAGAAAAACAAGTCGGATAAGATTCAATTAATTACTTCCAATAATCTTTAAAACATTTTGTGCTAGAACTACCCTTTTTATGTTTCCATTTGAAAATTTCAATTCAATAATATGTAAATAACGCTTTCTTATTCTTCTAACAAAATTGACAGGTAGAAATTCTCATTTTACTTCACATAAAAATTAATATTTAAAATAAAACAGCGATCAATCAGCTGTTATGATTTCAAATAGTTTGCCAAAGCAACATAAAAAAAATTGAATAATCATGTTGTACATATCTGAAAAAGCATTATTGGAAGTGCCTACGTACAAGCAATGTAAAATGCTAAATCCTTTGATAAAATTATACTTTAACAAAATTTAGATATTCAAATTCTCATTTTTCCGTAAAATTATAATTTTAATCTAGAATCAAAACTTGATAATTCAACTGTTATTTTTTCACACAGTTTCTTATAAAAAAAATCAAAAAAAAAAAGAAAGAATAGTATTAGATATATTTAAGCCACATAAAGATTGAAGAGTAAATGTAAATATGGTTGAACCAGCTCAACTTAATCATGATTAAAATAACATAATTCAATTAAAATATACAAAAAAATTCAATCATAATCATGAAAAAAGTAACATTCAAGTAATAAAAATGCATTAATCTACAAGTAAATGGAACATTTATGTATAAACCACTCATAATCTAATAAAATATAATTACTAAAGAACACATGACGGACAACTATTTTTAACTAAGAAATTATGACATTTAATTTTCAAACTCACTAAATGAAGAACAAATATAAAATCCAACCTAGTCAATCTGTACAAAACTCTTAATCATATCAGCTAGGAGATTAGCTCACTTCACTGGTTGCGTTTCCATAGCATGACTAAAAAAATCAAGAGAAGACTTAGGGTGTGTTTGGATTAGTTGTAATAAAAGTGACTTTTTTCAATCTAATATTTACAAATTTAGCATGGGGTAAAAGTCATATTATGTAAGGTAATTTATGTTTGTATTGTCTTTTGTAAACAAGTCAGTGTGACAAATTGAAATTTGTTTGGATAAATAATAAAAAAGCAAATTTAGATGTAAAATGACATAAAAGGACATGAGTTTTATTAAATATATATAATTTGATAATTGACATATTATTGATAAAAATTTATAATTACTAAGAAACACTTAATTAGATATGTTTAATAGATAAAAATTTAATAAAATACAAATGAGAATTTTAAGTTTTTTTAATTAAATAATATTATATTATTAAAACTAGAATTAAATTTTTGTACACAGGGGTCCCATAGAAGCCAAGGTACGAAGAAATGGTCTCGGAAAAATCTGAATTTACTCTCAAGTCCCAAGAGACCATTTTGTAATAAATTTCATCTGAGAAAAGTCATAATTGCCCTTAAGGAGGCAGGCAAAAAGGGAGACAGAGGGAGGCAGAAAAGAATTTCGAAATCAGAGTGTGTTGCTCATTCTCCGTTCTCTGAAGCTGACAATGAATGTGAAAAGCGAAACGCAACGGTGTGCGATGGAGTTGTGAAAAATGAGACGTTGCGGTGTGCGACGGAGCTCTCTGGTGTACTTCAAGGGCGGACGGCCGGGTAAAGCAACTCTGATCTTCTTTCTTCCGTGGGTAGGGTATGACGAGCTTCATTTTTCTTAAAATCGGTAAGCTTCTTCTCTTCTTTCGAGTGGCTTCCATTTTCTTTCGATTGCCTTCCCATTATTCAGTACGCCATTGTTTGAAACCCGAGATTGAGCTTCTTTTCCTCTTTTGGCCAAATCTATGAAACCCAAGACACGACGGCGTGCGACGGAGCTCTCTAGTTTTGTTGAGGGAGTACATTTCCTTCCTGTGGATGATACAATCGAAGGGGTAACTGGGAATCTGTTTGATGCATATTTAAAACGTGAGAGCTCCATCATTTTCTTGCTATGTCTTTTTTGCTTACAACTATGGATTTTATGTTGGATACGACATTGATAGTTTTACTCATCCACATCATTTTGCTGGGTTAGACTGCTAAAATGATAGCATTTCATTGTTTTTCTGGTTAACTTTCTATACCTTTTGGTAACAACTCGCGTTATTAGAAAAAGAATAAGTTAATTTGAAATGCATGTCATTTAGAATCTACCTCATTCAGTTGTTGAATTTCGAAAGAGTATCTTGTTCTCTGGACAGTGACCATTTGATCTCTTGAGCATTATTTAGGACTAACACCCCACACCCAAAACAAAAGAAAATATAAAATAAAATTCAGACTTGCAAGAAAGAAAATTAAATCATCCCAAGCATAGCATTGGAACTCACTTCCCTTTATAAGTAATGGATTGTTGAAGCTATAGGAGGATCAATGTGGCATGTATAAGGCATGGATTTATTCACTTGTGCGATTGAAATGTATATCTATCCCTTTTGTTGTTAGATTGCATCTACTTCTTACTATAGAGAGAGGGGCAAGCATGTTTGTTCTGGAAACATCTTAGTGCTCTCTATGTGTTTTATTGGTGCTTGGGGTATTTGTCCACTTTGCATTGGTTTGTTTGATAGTTATTTTGCGAAAATTGTTATTTGTTGAATTAAGCATGCAGTATGAAATAGTACAATTTAAGATCTTTTATTTCATTTGCTATATGTCAGTAGGGACTTTGTCTAAATCTTGTGTTAATTTTTTTCAGAAATTTATTGATTTTGTACCTGGTTCCTTTGTTTCACCTAAAAGTGACCTTGGCCATATAAAACAATTGAAAGGTCCCTTATCTTTAAGTAATAAATTTAAGTTTAAATTATACAACCGTTCCATGTAGAGGCTTTAGTGGCTCTTTTATGGTAGCCGTACTATTGCTTTTTCTTGTGGTTTGATTGTTGTGCTTGTTTAAAGTGATTAACTTTTTGTTTATGAAGTTTTGCTTTGAAAGCTTGGATGCCTTCAAATTGGGATTAGCTTATTATTTAAGCCAACTATCCTGCTTCTTATGATAACTGTCGTTTAATTAAGCTTGTTTTTCCACTTTGCAAGTTTCTTGAAACTTCAAATTCGTTTCTATCTAAGATCTGCAATTTCCTGAGGTATTTTTATCTCTTATTTGCTTCCTAGTTTCATCCTTTTGTTTTGCTTTTTATTAAGATGAAGAAGAAGCCAATTCCTCTCTTATTATATATATGATACAGTTGCTGATATGGGATGAGACTGATCATTGAACTTGCAACTATTTCATACTTTTACAGCTAGTGATAATCAAGCTCCTCTTCTTTGCTCTCTGTGTTGTCCACATTATGCATTTACTTATACTTGAGTTGCTATATATATTTTTTGCTTGCTTGTCTCTGTTACGTATACACTAATTGAATAATAGAATCTGTACAAAATTCTTTTTTTATGTAGTGCCTAACTTGAGTAATCATTGGCAAACATATTGCAAAAAGAACAAGTGCTTTGACTTCTCTCCCAGGTGTGTTGGTAGCCATACAAATCCTATTTGTTGTGCTTTTAAAGCTTGTTTAAAGCTTGTTTACTCTCTTCTGTTTGGCTGCGGGTTCTCCTCTTCCCCATGGGGCTTGTTTTTTTTTTGTTTTATTGCATTTTCTTCTGTAGTCAACTATAGCTTTGAATTTTGATGCATTAAACTTCACCCTGATGTTATGAGTGTATTTTGGATTTTGTGTTTCCAACTAGTTCATTCCTCTGTACTTTGATAAAAAGTGAACTATTAGTCTTCGATAGTTAGGTGAATATTTTATCTATGATATGCATCCAATTGGTTGGCTGGCAAGTGTTTCATTGAAATTGAAATTTTTGAAATATTAGTTATCAAATCTTTTAACTCTACTTGAGCCTTGACTTATAATGCATTAAACTTGAGTCTGATGTTTTGCACATGTTTTTTATTAAGTTTTCATGATTAGCTCATTCCTCTCTACTCTCTGAATTTGTAGTTTTCTGTTCATCTCCAATTTCAACAATATGAATTTGTTGCCAATGGCTTCTTTAGAGATTTTTATGCTTCCAATTCATTTAGGCATTTAGGAATGGTGCTTGGTTGTTTGTGATTGTCATAGTGTTTCTGAATAAAAACAAGCTTTGAACTCTTTAGCTTTGAAATCATTTGTTAGGATTTTCAACTCTGACGTATTAAACTTGACTATGATCTTATGTATATTTTTTATTTACTTTTGGTGGTTAATTTACTCCCCTTTACTGTCTTCATCTCCATCAATGTTGTGTATTGATGTTATTGTGAATGTGTTTCTCTAGCAGTGAGTGATTTGTGTTTTTAGCCATACAATTGCTATTTCTTGAGGTTTTATTGTTGTGCTTGTTTAAAGTGATTAACTTTTTGTTTAAGAAGTTATGCTTCTAAAGCTTACATGCGTCCAAAGGGGGAGGGATTTTTGTTTACTCTCTTCTTTTTAGGCGCGGGTGCTCCTCTTCCCCACGGAGCGTTTTTTTCTCTTTTTTTTACATTTTCATGTGCAGTCAACTATATCAACTAATATATTGATATGGGTGTTGTTTTTGGACATGGATTGATTCAATTATGCATTTATATTTTTTGGTCTGCCATGTTTGGTCTTGTAAATAAAGTTTTGATTATATGAAGAAGATTTGGGGAAAATCCCGAAATTTTCTTTGGCTATGTCTTTGTGGTTTATGAAAAATTCTGAATATGATGGGCCTCATTTTTCTGCATATGAAAAATTCTGTATTAATTTTTTGGTTGGTTGTTGCTTCTGAAAGTTTTGAAGTTGGGATTTAAGCCTGAACTACTATGTTAATTTTTTGGGACTGAGAACAGTTTTTCTTATGCTACTGGATATGAGAACAGAACTAAGAGAACATTTTTATGTTTTTATTTTTGTCCAGATGAGCTATTAATTATAATAATCTTAATTTTTGTGGAGGCCTTTTTGCTAAGCATACTTTTGAAAGATGCAAATCTGTATTGTGTTTAAGGAGCTTATGTTGAACAATCTGTTTGTAGGGAATGAAGATGGAAAAAGCTGGTTCTGCCAAGAAGCAAAAATGAAGTAACAGCCCCACACGAACAAGGGCAGCAAGCTTTTCTGGGTATACCTTATTCACGGAAGAACATTTCATGCTCAATGATGACAAGCAAAAGGGAAAGGAGAAGGAAAAAGAGAAGAGGAAGGTGAATAAGGTGCACAATTTGCAAGAGTCCAACCTAGAGGTAAAGGAGGCCTGGAATTCATTGACTGAGAATAAGAGAAAAGAATATGCGAAATGGACTGAACAATTAAGAGGCCCTGCTAAGGGGAAGACATATGTTGTTCCATTCCTGACTAGATGCTCGCTAAAGCAGTTTATGGCTGTCTGCAAGAACGTGCAGGGCAGACCAGACACCATGAAAAGGCTTAAGAAAATTGGGTTTGACAAGCTGGTACATATATGTTGCCCACAAATAAACTGGCACATATGCGCGAAGTTCATGAGATCGTTTGACCCTCCCACCAACCAATTCTCATTTCGAGGGCACACCTGTGAGTTAAGGGCTAAAGATGTGCAACAATTGCTCGGTCTACCTAATGGTGGGTTAGACATAAAAGTACAAGTAGATGATGAAGATCAAATATTCAAGGACCTTTGGAGTGTGTACATAAATTTAAAATACCAACAAATAGGAGAGTTGTTGATGGGAGAATAGATGAAAATTTTGAGTTCCTTTTTGTCACATTCGCATTAGGAACCTTACTGTCTCCTAGTGCCAGTATTTATGTTAGTGATCATGTCTTAAAGTTGATGACGCAGACAAAAGACGCACTCGGTCAATTCAATTGGTCATCCTTTATTTTGAAAGAACTTTGTGCTGTAATTGGGGATTTTCATAAGGAGTTGAGGAAAGGGAACGCTAAAGGCAGAAAAATAGTTGGAGGTTGTATATACTTCCTTATGGTACATGCCTATCTTGTCTTTTTTTGCTGCAACTAGAAATGTGAATGTATAATTGATAATTGTCATGTACATGTGATGTAGATTTTTTGCCTACAACATTTGCCTTTAGACAAACTGAAAGCAACTAAAGATGATGATGCCATCCTATATTGGGATGAGGAACAGGTGAGGAGCAGAGTTCAACTAGAGAAAGCAAGCAAGAAAGGGCTGCTTTATGGTGTCAGCCAGGGGGTTGGGCCTTTATCTGCAACATTTAATCCTGAAACAATGCTAACACACTCGGTAATGATGAGTACTGAAATTTGTAAACTGTTGTCAATTACATTTCTATCAACTTGTTAATGGCTTAACTAGAAAATCTAATGAATGTGTTAATGTTACAGGAATTGCAACGGACATATACTAGGTTGGTTGGCATGATCGACAACGAGCTCTTTGCCCTTCAAAATAGGTTGTTAGGTGGGAAAAGCAATAATGTAGAGGAAGAGAATGATGGTGAACATGAAGATGCAACAAAGTATAAGCCATCTAGTTTGAAGATTTTGGAGGAGGAGGATGATGACAAGGGAGCTGAAGAGGATGAACCTAAGATGATAAAGAAGAGGAATCAGACACAAAAGGAGAGGATGAGGCATCAGAATGTGAAGAGAAGGATGTAGGGGATGTAAAGGATGAGAAAGACAATGAACACCATGACACGGCCATTGACATTGAAGCCTAATATGGCGTTGACTCCTTGGTTGAAGCACAATTCCAGCAGCATCAACATGGAGATAACCAACAAAAAGGGAGTAAGGTGGAAGTGAGAAGGTCTAAAAGGTTCATAACTCCCAATTGGGTCGTGAAATCTCCTTGGATAGATGCAAACAGAAAGTGTAAGGGGAAGAGGAAGGTTGATGAGAAGGATGTCTTATTTAAGTTGTGTACAACCCGGTGTACTGACGATAAAGGCGATGAGTAAGTGAATGCTAAAGGCTTTGGATGGTTGCAATTGTATGACATTGCACTTATAGTATGATTTACATGCTGTGTGTTTGTTGTATTTCAGGGACTTCATGGAGATGCATGATTACTTCCTCACAAGGAGGGAACTCCAGTGTCTACGACCAAGAGAATGGATCAATGATAAGGTATGTCACTAATATTGAGTTATGTATCATTGCTTTGCTGTCTTACTTTTGTATGGTTAATTGTTTATGTCACTGATGCAATTAATGACGATGGTCGCGAAGACCTTTGTTGCTGATCAACAAGTAAATGAGGGTAGAGTTAGAAGACACATCTTTACTGCCGACTTCACTCGTAAACTTGTTGCAAATCCATTTAGATAGTCTTTGGCTGAGAATGAAACACAAATCCTCCCCAAATATATGGGATATAACATTGGGGATTGTGATTTCATATTTGCTCCATGTGTTTGGAGTAATCACTGGTTTTGCTATTTGGTTGACACCAAACCCATGCGATGTTATGCCCTTGACTCTTTGGTTGACATATTGACATATATTATGAGGCAGGATGAATTGGAATCTGGGTCAAAACCAATACAGCCAAAGAAGAAGCCAGCGAAATGTAAAGGTCAAATTGACCCAAAGGAACACATGGCACAAGCAGTTGTATGGAATATTTGTCACCTGACACCTTACACCTTAATTACATTCATATCCCTTGCTGATGTTGTCTCTTTTTTTCAGAGAAATTGCTTATTCCAGATTATGTGAAGAGTGAAGCCGCAACTGTTTGCTGATGAGGACAAGATTGAGAAGGGTGTCACATGGGCAAAAGTACATGTACAACATGCCACGTGAGTTGCACTTATGGTTTTTGTTCATAATTTCACATTAAACATACATCTGACTTTGTTTGTTACTTGTTAACATGTTTATGTGTAGAGATTCTTGTGGTATGCATGTACTATCACTACTACAAAAAGGGGCTATAACGTCCCAAATTTGGCACCTTTAACGTCCCAAAACGGGGGGACGTATATGCTGGGGGCGTAGTAAGTTGTAAGAAAAGACGTCCCAAATAAAAAGGATGTCTAAAGTGAGACTTTAGACGTCCCAAATGACATTTGGGACGTCTAAAGTCCCACCGAGGGGACTTTAGACATCCCAATTCTTAATTTAGGACGTCTAAAGGTTACATTTTTTTTATACCATAATTTACATTCTGTATTACCCAGCGAATTTAAACTACAAAAACAGAATAGAAGATGGATTCATAAACCGCATGTCCGTTACAAACTGGTAAGGACATCCAGCACTACAATCTTTACTATATATACATACAATAACAACTCATACAACCTACTACTATATATATCAACAATAACAACCAGAAAGTGTCAAAACACTGTCATCACACAACTACAAACTGATATAAAATAAAAAGTTTACTGCTTTATATGTTGAAGAAGATGTCCAGCCAAAAGATCTCTGGTCAAATCAAGGTCTTCACGTAGGTAGGCATCTTCATTATCAAAAATCTGAAAATTAGAAAGTAAGCTTTGATGAAATGAATCTCAAGCAAATGAATTAATTAGCATTTCTATTAGAACACCAAAAATATTATCATTTGAGAATGAAGAAGCGATAACCTTTTCAAAATCACTAGTAATTCCACTTTGAGTGATGTTATACATATAAAGTATAACATAATATCCGCATTCAATGTTGCCAGGTTGCCGAGGGCACTTTAAATCAAAGGGATGCAATTGGTTGTTAAAATCAATAAAGGTATGTCTAAAAGGACCGTCAATAAAACAATTAGCTAGGATCGAATATACTTACTATCGGATAAAACCACTTTGGCTTTTTAACAACTGTACCCTCACGTGACCCACCTAGGACTCTATATGTTTGACAAGCACTATCATGAAAATCAAAATGAACAGAAATTAGAACTATTCATTTTTTTAAGAGTCAATGAAATACAAACAAAATGACTTACGTGTCGAAGATGGATTTTGTATCTTTGTCTGGCTTTTTACTCAAGGGATCAAACCAATAGACTACGTTGCGGCGGGGACATATAACACACAAACTCCAGTGATAACTTTAACATGTACACATTAAAATGAAGTTAGATGAGAAGACAATTATTTATTAAACTTCTTAAATTGACAAAATGTAAATACAAACCGTTGAACAATGGGTGCTAGATAACAACGAAGTTTGGTCTGTCCCATTGCGTAGCCGACATAGTGAGTCCTATACGCCATAGTACAAGTATCCCCTGTCGTATTCGCAGGACATAAGAATCCATACCAATCACATCTTTCCATGTTTGTGCAGAGACCGTGGAAGGTGCTATAATAGAATTAAAATAAGGAATGAATTATTGAATGTATGAAATCAAAAAACCACTAAATGAATTCTATGGGAAAATTGAAAAAAAAACTTACCGGATTGCAAATTTCACCCAGCCTGCATCTATCTCCTCCAACTTGATAAACTGCTTGAGATCTGTATTGTCAATCGTGTAGGGATACTCCAATTGGCCCACAATCCCTGGAGGCATCTTCAAGTCAATCTGTTTAATGCCCTTGTAGATCTGTTGCAGCTGTGCTAAGTAGGGCCATTTCGTCGCAGCTTCGTCATCCTTTTAGAACATCAAAAAACAAATTGTTATTAGGATGCCAACAGATTTTCAATAACAGTAAGGTAATTCCTACCATTGGAGGTGTTGCGTCTGAACCAATAAGATTGCGAGGCCAAAGGATGAAAGATCCTATCGCTTGACCTAACGTGCCAACCTCTGGATCAGGAACAGGGATGGCTGTACCTTCTTCCCCCTTTCTAACACTCGTCACATTCATCCTACGAAAATCCTTTGGAATTTGCTGATGATGGTGGGTGGTAGCACGTGTGTGAACAAGAGCATCAGCAACAACACGCAACAGTGGATCATCCAAATAGAGGGTGCAAGGGTCTCCCGACACTGGAGTGGGAGAAGGGTCACCAAGTGGTTCCTCCAGAGGGTTGTAACTTCCTCTGGTGCTATTGAAGGCCGGGGATTCCTAAGTTCTATGCTCGTCCCTTGCCCTTTGCGCTTCGAACATCTTTGCCATTACAAGTTGAAGCTCTGGCAACAGCTCTTGTCGGAGCTTGTCGCGAAGGTTGGCCTCGATCTCTTGTTCGAGGTCCTCTCGAATCTTGGCCACAACGTCCTTACTAGGTCCAGCTTGTGACGAATAATGTGGGTCTCGTCCAAAATACCTCGCGGCACTAACTCCCCGTGTCTCTCCTTGAAGAGGTCATCTGCCTTCCCAATAGCCGTTGACAAGATGTCCATCCGTCTACTTGGATTGAATGAACCTTGGCTACTCTGCTCATCCAGTTCATCCTGTAGGATACAGTTTATGATAAATGTATCGAAACCACTCACGATATGTAAAAAATTAGGTACTTATGGTATAACTACTTACAATCCTCGCAGCAACCTCAGTAATCCCAGCCTTAATCCTCCCTGCTTTCCATTTTTTGTGACGTGGAGGAGGTACCGGTAGCTGGATAACAACGCTAGGATCAGATTCTGCTGCTTCCTTCATTTTCTCTAACTCTTCTTGCATCATTTGCCGCTCAAGCTTCTGATATCCACCAGAGACATGTAATGTTGATATTTATTTTCTGATTGCCTCTGTGCATTTGCTGCACTTAATTTCTATGAATGAAAAACAACAAAAAATAAATCAACAATATAAAGTATATGAAAATTAAAAGTTCTATATCATGATGACAGAAATCTTACCAAAAACTCAGGATCTGCTCGTGATGCCGCAAACAACCTCCTGTCCTCTGGAGACAAATATGTATACTGTGCACATGGATCCTTACCCCTAAGGGCCCCTCGAATGTACCGTGCTATTAGCTTGTTCTTGAAACCTTTCCATCGTACACGAACCTCATCCATCCAGTACTTATACATCTCCCTGGTGTCTGGGACATCGTATGTTTGCTGCAAGGTACAACATAAGATTATTATATTTGAAACAATAAGAACAAAGCTACAATGCATCAAAACTTATATACCAAAAGTTGCTGCCAAATCATTTCTTTCATTTTTGGGGGAACCAATCTCCAATTATCGTAGGTAATGCGCACTTTGCTTTGACCCAAAAACCCTACGTAGCTAATGAAGTGGTCTTCCTCAGGACCAACTGGATTCAGATTGTCATCGAAGTCTATATGCAGCCTCTCCTGTTGATGTTCATGACGTGCAACCAATGCTCCCATCTTTGTACAGCCTCTAACTCTCTTTCGTGCAGGGGGTTCATCTCTAGGCCTTTCATCATTGCTAGAGCTTTCGTCATCTCTACGCCTCTCGTCATTACTAGAGTTGTCCATATTCCTGTTAACACAAAAAGCATCATCAAAAACGTAAATAAATTGTAATAAAACCAAAATAAACTAAGCGGGAAGTAAAACAGAAAAAACACACAGTTCTCATTTATAAATTAAGGTCTTACTCTATATTATTTCCCATAGTCCTTTACGATGGTCATTTCTTACAGCATATTTGTCATCATCTACCAATTCTACTTCATTTATTCGAGGTGGAGTTGTTATGAAAGGTGGTGTGTCATCAAGGTTGAAGGTCGGATCACCATACTTCTGTTTTTTACTTTTAAGGACAATGGACATGTTTTTGCTCCCAGGATCGGTGACATAAAACACTTGTTTCGCCTGGCTTGCTAAAATGAAGGGCTCGTCTCTATAGCCAACTCTTCGAAGATTGACTGAGACAAATCCAAATTGTTTATCTATTACCACGGCATTTTTGCTAACCCACTTACATTTGAATAAAGCAACTTTGAACTTGTTGTATGTCATCTCCCATATTTCTTCTATAACTCCATAATAGGCCATAGACGCTAATATGGGGTTTTTTGTCTCTCGAACTGGAAAAGTGCATAGATTCATCTTCTACCATGACTCCACTATTTTGCATGGTACTTCTGTCATCTTGCTCTTTCGTATAGAAAGAATAGCCATTTATATCATAACCGGTCCAAGTAATGACCTGAAACGAAGGCCCCCAAGCTAGCCACTCGATTGTCTCAGACACATCGGTCTCGTGCAAAACCTTTTCCTTGAACCACTGCATGAATGTCTTGTTTTGCTCAATAGCAATCTGCATGTCATTCTTCCTTGGATTCTTGTTCTTCAAAGTCTTTCTGTGTTCATCTATGTAAGGTTGAACTTCTTCCATATTATTCAGGATATACAAGTGGGCTTGCAACACCTCTTCACGAGGAACATTCTTCACTTTCAGTCCTCGTGTTCCCTTGCTTCTCCCCTCTTCATGCCGAGATTGTTCCTTCTTCCCTGACATATAATCTTTGCAAAACTCCATAGCCTCCTCAACTACATATCTTTCTACTATTGAGGCTTTTGGTCGATAAGGATTTTTATAATACCCTTTTAAGATCTTCATGTATCGCTCAAAAGGGTACATCCACCTCAGGTAAACTGGATCGCAAAGCCTTACCTCCCTTACCAAATGAACTACCAAATGCACCATTATATCACAAAATGAAGGAGGAAAATGCATATCTAGTTGTGACAAAATAATGTAACCCTCATTTTCCAGTTCATCCAACTTTTCAGTGTCAATGACTTTGTTACAGATAGTATTGAAGAAAATGCACAATCTTGTCACGGTGGTTCGTACTTCATCTTTCATTATGCCTTTAATAGCTACCGGTAATAGTTGTTGCATCAACACATGATAATCATGGGACTTTATTCCCACTAACTTCAAATCGTCCATTGAGACACATCTTCTCACATTCGAGGAATACCCTTGCGGCACCTTAATTTCATGCAAACACCCACACAAACTTCTTTTCTCTACTTTTGATAGTGTATGCGCTGCTGGCTCCATGTATGCCCTCCTACTATCATCTCTTAGTTGTGGATGTAACCGTTCTCTTATTCCCATATCGACAAGGTATAATCTCGCATTAATCCCATCCTTAGTCTTCCCTGGTATGTGCAAAAGCATACTGATGAGGCTATCACAAACATTCTTCTCCACATGCATCACATCAATACTGTGTCTCACGTCAAGCGAACGCCAATATGGAAGATCAAAGAAAATGGATCTCTTCTTCCATATATTCTTCTCACCCGCAACCCTCTGATTCTTACCAAAAGTGACATTGATACATTCCACTCGACTGTAGACTTCCTCTCCGGTTAATGACTTTGGAGCCATTCCATGCTCCGGTAAGCCGTTAAAATGCTTTCTTAGCCTACGATACGGGTGGAACCGATGAAGAAACCTCCTATGGCCAAGGTAGATAGTTTCCATGCTTTAGTTGTTGGAAGTGTGTGTCTGCTTCACATATTGGGCATACTTTATGACCCTTCACGCTGTACCCTGACAAGTTTTCGTACGCAAGGAAGTCGTTTATCGTTGTGAAAATCATTGCACGTAGCTTGAAAGACTCCTTCTTATAAGCATCAAACACATCTACGCCTTCCTCCCACAACTTCTTCAAGTCCTCAATCAAAGGCGCCAAATAGACATCAATATTGTTCCCTGGCTGTTTTGGTCCAGAAATCATCATAGATAGCATCATATACTTATGTTTCATACATAGCCAGGGAGGCAAGTTGTATATTACAAGGAGAACCGACCACGCACTATATGTGCTAGTAAGAGTTTCATACGGATTGATGCCGTCTGTACAAAGCCCAAGCCTAATATTTCATCTATTTTTTGCCATTGTGGAAAGTCAGCTGGGTGCCGAAGATATTTCCCATCAGATATTCTCTCATCAGAGTGCCATCTCAACTTCTTCGCTTTTGTTGCAATCGCAAACAAACGTTTAAAACATGGTATTATTGGAAGATACCACATAACCTTTAAAGGTTGCCTTTTACTTGTCACATCACCACAACCACCATCTTTTTTCACTTTGTATCGTGCAATTTTACACTTAGGACACTCACTAAGACCTCCATACTCATTTCTGTACAGTACGCAGTCATTAGGGCAAGCATGTATCTTTTTATACTCCATACCCATCGTAGACAGGATTTTCTTGGCCTCATACATACGATTTGAAAGTACATTATCCTCTGGAAACATCACACAATAGTTCAAGCAGCAATGTGAAACTACTATCGGTCCACCCACAAGTTGCCTTTAAGTTAACCAAATGTAATGTTCCCGTCAGCCGCGTGTACTTACTCCCATGATACAATGGTGTCTCTGCATCACTCCGCAGGCTGTCATACTCCTGCGACTGCGCAAAGGATTCTGCCTCAACATCGTTAATCATTTTCTCCATTCTATCTTCACCTATGATATCCACATCTTCCTTCTTGTGCGACGGACAATCCGTTACTTCCTCACCATGCCATATCCACCTTGTGTATCGCAGATTTATTCCATCACAAAGTAGGTGATCCTTTATGACATCAACATCCTGTCGACTCTCATTCAAACAATTGACACAAGGACAAAAATACTTCCCATTTTTTGCAGGAGCATTCTTTTTAGCGAATTCAATAAATTCTTCCACCCCTTTCTCATATTCTTCACTAGTTCTCAAAGCATTCATCCAACTATGATCCATTTTGTTACCACCTAAGGCATTCCCAATAACATTCACACGTTTAGTACAATTGTCAACGACATATGATGGGATTGCCTAATTAAGTTATCAACCCAATTTAGGATTTTAAAATATGGGCTTAATAACTTTATTGCGCCCTCCTAGTCTCCTTTCTCCTCTTAAAAGGGTTTCAGTGCTATGTAACTTATTTTTTTAATAAGTATATGTATATAAACATTAATGTATAATAAAATAAATATAATAAGATTAAATCAAAAATTTTTTTTAAGGTTTGGAAGGATACTCTAGAATAATGCAAGCCAAAAGAAAAAAAAAGAAAGAAAGCAAAACCCCAATTACAATTAGATGATTTTTAGTTGAATATTGACAATACAAAATTTTAATTTCTACCTGAATTTTTTTTATGAGAAGAAAATTAAACTTTAATTTGTTGATCACAATAAGTCTGACTCCTGTGATATTATATATATCAAATATTTTCATTAATGGAATTTAAAAAAAAAAAGAGTTTCATATTAACAAAACAATTTTAAGTTGAGTTCTTCCAAAAATAAAATTGTTTTATTGAAAATATTTAGATAAAAATCATTTAATGAATATTGGGGTTATGGTTTTCTTTTTAGTTTTGGCAATTATTCTTCATAATTCGGTTGGAATACAAGAATTTCTTTAATTTAAACAAATCATATTTTATTTTCTTATATATACTAATTAATGGTAATATACACAAGTAAATTTATATTTAAACAAGAAAATAAACCATTGCACTGAAGTTCCCGAATACATGCAATTTAAGCAATATAAGCACACCTTTGACAAAAAAAAAAAGCAATATAAGCACACCAAACACACCAGGCTAATCTCAACCATCTCAATATAAGCAATATATAAGCACAATCTCAACCATTTCAAGTAAATTTATATTTCAAAAAGAAAATATACCATTCTGTTACAAAAAAAAACAAGAAGAAAATAAACTAACCTGATCAGGGGGCACCCACTAGTATGCTGGAGAGGTAGAGAAGACGTTGGAGATCAGAGGTGTATGCACGGTGGGGAGGTACACCGGAGGGTGGAGAAAGCAAAGAACCACGGTAGTATGGACGACAATGGAAGGAAGGAGGTGGAGGAGAGCAAAAATCTACACTGTGGAGGAGGTGAAGTTGTAGAAGGGTCGACTGGTTGCGTGCGTCCTTCAATGGAAGGTGGAGGAGGGAGGAGTTGAAGAAACAAAAAGGAAGAAGGGAGGAGTTGAAGAGTAATGCAAGCCAAAAGAAAAACAAGAGCCGACGGTCGGGTGGGGGAGGAGGAAGAAGAGTAAAGTTGGGTCAAAAAAGGAGGGAGGAGGGAATGGGACATGTGAGGAGGGGTTCCCTTCCATTGAGAAGACGCATGTCAGACAAGTATCTGACATGCGCCCAAAGGCGTCCCAAATGGATTTGGGACGCCTAAAGTCTGGGTTTAGGCGTCCCAAAATTATTTTGGGACGTCTAATCCCAGCTCCAGGTGCTAAAAAAAATTTACAAAATTTATATTTCGCGCTTGGAAGCACTTTAGATGTCCCAAATTCAAATTTGGGACGCCTAAAGGTTCCCCTGCATACATATAATTACAAAAATGCCACCACCTCCCTTTTTAACCACCCAATTTTCAATTTGGGACATCCTTGGGGGTGGTTATATCCCAATTCTGTAGTAGTGTATCCTAGCTTCAGATGTGGGACGGCACTGAGCAAGGGCAAGATGGATACACCATGCTGTACTATACCTCAGACGAGCTCAACAAAATCAAGGTCGGGTTCTTGTGGTGGCTCGTTACGCATCCCCTCAACAAACATGTAGACAAAGTTATGGCTTTAGTTCAAGGCATGCAAAAGAGGAGCAGAACCAATTAGGATGCTGACTAACTTGTACAATATTCTTGTGAATAGCGTTGACATAGTAATTGTTAATATGGTATATTTGTTGTCATGATCAAGTGTAGCCACAATATATGGGTGATATGTTTTTGGGTTTGTCAAACATCAAACTTGTACTTGAGCTCAAGAAGTAGATATCTTCAGCTCAAGAAACCAATATGATATTGTTTTACTAGGTTCTTTTCAATATAATTATCTTGAATCACATTATGTTCTTGCTTTGACCTTTGTTTTTTTGCTATTTACTCTGGGTATATATATTGCTAAACCTGGTCTGTACACTTTGCAATTTACTTCAAGCGACTGTTATATGGTTCTTGGAGGGCATATGGGCCATTTGGGATTTATGCACTTGATGAATATGAGCCTAATCAAAGAGTTTCAGGTATTGTCATTATACTTCTGCAATGTTAGCACGTCCTAAACGTGATCGTTTGTTGTTTCTTTATCATATGTTTGCTTGCATTGTATTAAGCGGTGACTTAGTGCACATATTTGCTTCTCTATAAGGCATGGTTTAGTGTATTTTTTCTAGTGGGGGATACTTTGAAATATCTCATAATGGTTCTATTTGGTTGTTCAATCTTGAAAGCTCATAATGATCACGTGAATATGAACCATTCTTACTCTTTGTCTCAAATTATATCCAGCTTCTGATTAACTTTTTTTGTTCTATACAAGTTCTGGGTGATCTTTCTGGTTTGCAGAATTATTCCAGATATATGACTCATTCCATGGTTGAAGGTTACCAAGTATCAAAGTCAATGTTTCGACCATATGAAGATGATCTTATTTAAGCGGAGGAGGACTGATTAGGATACTAACTTGAATTGTACATTCCATTATTGTATAGCTTTGACGTATTACGCTATGATTTGTATTTTAGCTTATGATTGTATGCACAACACATTAGGGGTTTGTAATGTTCATGTGCACACTAATTGTAAATGTGCTAGCTTTTTTGTAATGATAAAGTGTAATCACATTATATGGATGATACGTTGTTGGGTTTGAGCAACTTGAGACATGTATGTTAGACATTCAGAATATTTATGAATTACAAAGTTATTTTCAGTAATTAACGGTAGTACTGCAAAAATCCAACATTTGATGCTCTTGCTTGCACAATGCTACAGCCTCCATTGACAACTCCCATTGTCTTCATTGACACGTTAATGAAGTTCCATTGACAAGTCATGACATCTATTGACAACTCTTCATAACAGTATAAATATATTAACAACTCAATTAGGGGCCTCTACTGACAACCCAAGGGGCCTCCACTGACAACCCAAGGGGCCTCCACTGACAACCCTAGGGGCCTCCACTGACAACCCAAGGGGCCTCTACTGACAATGTAAAGGGCCTCCACTGACAACCCCAGGGGCATCCACTGACAACCCCAGGGGCATCCACTAACAACCCCAGGGACTTCACTGACAACCCCAGGGGCCTCCACTGACAACATAAGGGGCCTCCACTGATAACCCAAAGGGCATCCACTGACAAACCCAGGGGCCTTCAATGACAACGCAAGGGGCCTCCATTGACAACTCCATGGGCCTACAATGACAACTTGACATCTATTCATTGAGAAAAAAATTTACATCAGCTTCAAACATTCAAAACATGACATTGGTTTACACAAATGTCAATACATAAATATATATTAACAACTCCATGGGCATACACTGACAACCCCATAGGCCTCTAATGACAAGTTGACGTCCATTCGTTGACAACTACATCAGCTTCAAACATTCAAAACATGACAGTGGTTTACACAAATGTCAACATAGCAGCATAAATATATATTAACAACTCCATGGGCATACATTGACAACCCCATGGGCCTATAATGACAAGTTGACGTCTACTCCTTGATAAAAAAATTTACATCAGCTTCAAACATTCAAAACATGACAATGGTTTACACAAATGTCAACATAGCTGCATAAATATATATTAACAACTCTATGGGCATACACTGACAACTTTAGGTCCATACATTGACAACATAATTTACAACTCATTACAACTTTCCATAAATGAAAGTGGGATACCAAGCCATATTTTATCCAACCTTCATATCCAACATTCATTTACAGCTGAAAATGCATGCACAAGTAAGACAAAAGTCACAAACCATTGCTATAGAACTAGTTTGGATTTGTATCTGTTTATATTTACAAATACTATGACATGCACTTTCCAAATTTAAAAGAACCAAAACGACCATGATTTATCATCTTGGATTAGGATTCTTGTAGGTCTTTACAGTGTGGCCAGCTTCATTGCACCTCCCACAGTGATAAACCATTTTGTCTTGAAACTGAGATTCAATCCTTTTTCGTTTTGGCCTTCCCGGGGGCCTTCTAGTAAGTGGTGGTCACAATAAATTTTGAGTCATCAGCTGTGTCACTGTAATGGCTTCAGCAGGTGGGCAATCATGCGTTGCTACAGGCCTCATGGCAGTTGCATATATTTTTTCTTGGGTACAAAGTTTGTAGCATTTATCGACGTACGAGTAGACACTACAATGAACTAACTTAATTGCTGCACATGCATGTGGACAAGGGATTCCGCTCATATGCCATGCCAAGAAAGTGCATGTGTGCCCTATGAGGTCAACACTCATATGGATAACTCGGCTATCATACACTGTTGCAACTGAAATCATATCATCACCATAATATTCACATTCCATATTTTCGGCACCCTTGACTTGTTCCATCAACTTAGACTCTATATTCGGCCCAATTTCATTCCTCCAATTTCTCATCGCTGCTTTGCACGCAACCATCTTCTTGGCTAATTTTTCTCTATGCTTATGAATGAAAACATCAACATTGTGCTTCCTCTCTTTCAATACCCAATCGTTAAATAACTCCGCAAGATTCGAGGTTAATTTATCCCATCTTTTATGAGAAAACTTGCTTTCTGCCCATCTTTCAACATCTCCTTCAGCCTCAACCCACATACCTAACTCCAGAGAAAACAATTTCAGCCTACCTAATGCAACATTATATTCATGTTCATGTCGTGCATATGCAATAGCATCAAGCATTTTAAGTGCATCTTCTTTGCTGTTCGAAGAAGTCCTATCCTTTACTCTTATAAGCTTTACAAATTGTGCACTAAAGTTTTCCTTCACGTGCCGGTAACAAAATGCTTGTCTCTGAGATCCAAATATACAACAAACAACACTTATGATGGCAAGATTCCTATCTGACACTATTGTGATCTCCCTTGTGCTAATGATATCCTTCACAATCCTAAGAAACCAATTCCAATCATCATGTGTTTCTCTACTGACTATGCCATATGCCAAGGGAAACAATTAATCATCAGCATTATACGCATTAGCTGAAACCAATGTTCCCTTGTAAGGACCACTGACGTGACATCCATCTATATACAGTATGCCTTGACACCCTTGTAAGAAGCCTTTAATTGAGCATCCATAAGCAATGAATAGCCTCTTAAATCTGTCACCCTCAGAGAATTCACACCGGGCTACCGTGTCTGAATCGGTCTCTATAAGCCTATCACATATCCAAGGAAGAGTTATGTATGAATCTTCGACGCAGCCATGTATTTCCATCAATGCTCTTTCTTTTCCCCTGTACGCTTGACTATAATTTAGACGCACCTCATAATCTCTATACATTTCTCTCATAACCTCATTTGCATTCTTGTCTATGTTACACCTCAAACTGTCTGTGATTACTGATGAGGTTAATTTGGATCTCTTCAAGTGAGGTACAAGTAGATTATCCTGTGCGTTATGTTTGTGGTCACCTTTGAATGTCTTTATAGTGAGGAATTCAGTATCTTGTTGTTCACCCATTAAATATGCTCCCAAGTACCATGGACATCCATCAACCATGCATTTGGCAATCATCTTTTCCTTGTTGTTTTTGACATATTTATATGCAAACTTGTGGGCAATGCCATACTTGTATAATGTTTGTCGAAGGCCATCCGCATTAACAAAAACTTGTTCCTTCCCGATTATAAGATCCTTCCACTTTGTCGAGTTCATTTCAGGTGTTCCTATTGGCACCATTTGGACAGCGCATTGCAATGAAGGTGAATCTTCAATAGACATAGTGGCTGATCTTCCATCCCAACCTTCTGACAAATTATCAAACCTGCACCACATTGCAAAGTAAAAGATGTTACTAATGACAAGCTCATTTGCATTCGTTCACAAGCTTTTTTTTATAATGATTTTAAACTTACACATATTGCTCATCACTTCGATCATCCCTTATTGTCGTTGTATTATCATCTTCATTTTGTCCTTCATCTACATAGACATGCCCACTATCTCCACTATAACTGATTAAATGTTCAATTACATCATCATCTAGTATGTCCACAAATGTTGTTCTATCACACGGCAATGTGAACTTCATAACAAGTCCGCCACTCTCTTTTCCCACAATGGAGGATATCATTGTTTTAAACTCTTCTAAACTTGTTCCTTCCTTAATGGTTCTAGATCTGACGGATCCACCAACATATGTTAAATCTGTTAGATCTCATGTTTTGATGATAACAAAAGAATGGTTTAAAAAGGAAATGATTAATAAAAAAGTTTGAACAAAGTAATGACAGGGACAAGCATCACTTGAAGTAAGCATTGGAGTAATGAAGAAAGACCAAGAGAAAATGCTGAGGAACTTGATCAGAAGCAAGTTTTCTAAAGCATTACTTGAGGCGGTACCCGAGTAATGAGCCAAAACTTGAAGTAACCAGAAGCACCTTTCAGTAAACTGCCAACGTTACTCGAGTAGGTACTCGAGTAATAGTGTAAGTATTTTCAAGTTGCTCTCGGCCTGCCAATGTTACTCGAGGAGTTACTCGAGTAACCAGGTAAAAACTTGGAGTTGCTCTCGGCCTGCCAATGTTACTCGAGGCGCTACTCGAGTAACCATGTGAAAAACTTCCAGTTGCCTTCAAGTTGCCAAAGATACTCAAGGAGCTACTCGAGTAACTCTGTCTCTGAAAATATGGAGCTCTCGGCACTTTGTACTACTGCTAATGTTACTCGAGGAGCTACTCGAGTAACACACTAAGGTAAGTGAAAAACTTGAAGGTGGTACCCGATTAACTTGATTTCTTTTCATCTCACTTTCCTTGAGTCCTTACTCTAGTATGCAAGTTTTTAATGTTGTATTTTAAGTGGATTCCTTGAGTAAGTACCCGAGTATGCAGAATTATTCTCAAGGAAAACTTCAAGTCATTACCAGGGTAAGCAATGCACAAAAGTACCTTTACTCGAGGTGGTACCCGAGTAACCTATGCAAAAATGAGTTGATTACTCGAGTCGGTACCCGAGTAACAAGGTAAGTGCTCTCGGCCTTTGAAATCCTACCAACATTACTGGAGTAAAGCATCGAGTAACCAAAAGTTAATTTGAAGGTTTACTCGAGTTGGTACCCGAGTAACTCATAAAGTTGTAAGTGCATTACTCGCGTAGGTACCCGAGTAAACATATATTTCCAAAGGTTTGAAAAATGGTTATTCCATGCACTACCCGAGTAATCTTGTTTATACTCATTGACTTTCAAATAATTAAAGATTTCCCGATGATACTCGAGTAAGTACTCGAGTAAACTTCATATGATACTCGAGTAGCTACTCGAGTAAGCAAACCCAGAAATTTAGAAATCATTCAAACGTTCATTGATTTGTTTCCTATATGATTAATCTTTCATTGTATTAGTATTCCTAGCATACTTACAGATAAACAATGAAGAAATCATATCAAATAAGGAAAGTCAAATGAGAAGTTCAAATGCCACCTACCGCCAACGGATATTTTTCAAAAAACTTGAAAAGTCAATAGTGGCTGTGCACTCTCCAACGGACAAAAGAAAAATGTTCCAACGGTCATCACCAACATATCTATATATATGGGAACATCCAAACAGAGTAGAAGAACTAAGCACACACACAAACGAATTATCAAGTTCATTGCTCTGTTTTCACATTAAGATTATATTTATGCTTCAGTGATTCTTATTCACTCTTTGAGAGAGATATTTCATTCAAACTCAATATTTGTTATTGAGATAACTTGAGGTTGTGGAACCTTGAGTTGGGATTGGATTACAGCTTGTAAGGGGGAGCGAGTGTCCAGGTGTAGGAACTTGCTTGTACTGAGGTGCCAAGAACCCACTGAATCTTGGAAGTTATAGTGAAACTCTCAGAGAAGCTCTGAGGACTGGACGTAGGTCAAAGTGGTTGTGGCCGAACCAGTATAACTCTCGGTGTACACTTCGGTGATATTTCTCCTTACTCCTTACTGTTTTAATTCCTCTGTTAAAGCTTTATATTTCCGATGAAATTTTAGTATCACCCAATTCACCCCCCTCTTGGGTGAAACGCTGCTCTAACATTTGGTATCAGAGCGTAGGTCTTCTTGTTAAGGTTTAACAGCCTAAGAAGGATCCAATGGCAAGCATAGGTGAAGGAATTCTTCCCGACGGAGCATCCATTACTAGACCCCCTGGTTTCAATGGAGAACACTTCTCTTTCTGGAAAGCTAAGTTCAGAGTGTTCGTAATGGCTATTGAATATGGGCTATGGGATGTAATTGAGAGTGGAAATTATCAACCTACAAAGATTGTAGATTCTCAGAAAATTCCAAAGACGCCAGCGGAATATGATGAGAATGACAAGAAACTTATCACTCTCAACAGAAAAGCAATTCTGATGTTACAAAGCGCCTTGAGTCAAAGTGAATATTTCAGAATTTGCACACTTCCAACAGCAAAACAAATATGGGAAGCTCTGGAAATAGCTCATGAAGGGACTTCGGGAATAAAGGAGAATCGAATCAACACCTTCGTCACTGAATTCGATCTACTTCGAATGAAATCAGGTGTGTCGATTTCTGAATTCGAACTTAGATATACTCATCTTGTTAATCAACTTGCAGCACTTGGGAAAGTCTATGATCAATATACCCAAGTACGAAAGATTTTGAATATTCTTTTTAAAGAATGGGAGGCCAAAGTCACTGCAATAGAAGAGGCAAAAGGAGAATCAATAAGATCAGTTGCTTCTCTATTTGGAAGTCTTTCTGAATACGAAAGCAAATTAAAGTTCAAACGTGAACTAGATGACATTGGTGACAAAAGAAAGAAAGGCCTAGCACTAAAGGCAAAAGAAGAAAATCAAGATGAGGATGAGGAGCTTGATGATGATGAAATGGGCTTAATCATAAAACGATTCAGAAAGTTCTACAAGAAAGTTCAAGGCTTCAAACATTTTCAAAAAGGTGGAACTAGCAACAAAGATCATATCATTTGCTACGAATGTGGAAAACCAGGACATAACAAATCAGAATGTCCAGAACTGAATCAAAAGAGCAAAGAAAAGAGAAAAGGCAAATTCTTTAACAAAAAGAAGGCCTTTGTATCTACTATATGGGGAGATAGTTCCTCTAACGAAGAAAGTGATGAAGAAGAAGTAGCCAATATATGTCTTGTTGCTCAAGAAGAAACAGAAGAAGAGGTAAATGATTCTGACCCTACCTATGATGAATTACTCTCTGAATATAATGCTTTACATTATGAATTCATCAAAGTAGTTAAAGAATTAATTAGTTTCAAAAAGAAAAACAAAGCTCTTGAAATTGAACTTCAAGAAAATTCAGAAAAGAATTGTGAAAATTGTTTTTTGTTGAAAAAGAAAAACACTGATCTCACAAAAACTCTTGAAAAGTTTACGAAAGGAAGTGAGATGCTAAGTATGATTTTAAAAGAACAACGATTTGTAAATGACTGATCTGGTATTGGATATGATCCAAAATCAGATAAAAGGAAAGGTAGAAAGAAAGCAGGAGGTAAGTCATATTTGAAATATTTCCAGTATTCTATGCATATATCAAATCCTTTTGCATTTTGTAATTACTGTAATAGAAAAGGTCATTATACTTCTTCATGCATTCATAAGAAGAAAGGAAATATAGGAACCTACAAATGGGTACCTAAAGGCTTATATGATCATAGAATTATTTATACTAACCCAAAAGGACCCAAAAAGATGTGGGTACCTAAGACCTAGTCATTTGATTGCAGGTATGTCTCAAAGCATCCAAAAATAGCAAGTGGTACATAGATAGTGGATACTCTAGATATATGACCGGAGATTTCGAAAGTTTTACCACATTGCAACCTAAGGAAGGTGGCAAGGTAAAATTTGGAGGAAATCAATCCGGAAAGATTGCAGGAATTGGTGAAATCAAAAATGACAAAGGAATACAAGTCAAAGATGTATATTACGTTGAAGGCTTGTGTCATAATTTGTTGAGTGTAAGTCAAAGTGCAGATAAAGACAACTGGATAATATTTGATTCAGAGGAATGTCTGATTGTCAACAAGGAAGACTTTCAACTTGATAAGAAAAATATCAAGGCAAAACTCAGAGCTAAAAGGGAAGGTAACTGTTATACTCTAGATATCAGTAGAAATGAATCTGAAAATTGTTTTCTGAGTAATGCCGATGAAAGTTGGTTATGGCATAAGAGATTGGCTCATGTCAATATGCATCAACTAGGCAAACTACTCAAAAAGGATTTAGTGCTTGGATTACCCAAAGTAAATTTCAAAAATGACTTGATTTGTGATGCATGTGAAAAGGGTAAACAAACTAAATCATCTTTCAAATTGAAAAATGAGATTTCAACAAACAGACCACTACAATTATTACATATGGATTTAGTTGGTCCAGCAAGAGTAAAAAGTCTTGGTGGTAACTTATATTCATTGGTTATTATTGACGATTTCTCTAGATTTACATGGGTTATTTTTCTGTCATCAAAGAATGAGACCTTTGAAGAATTTATTGTTTTTGCCAAGAAAGTGTAAAATGAGAAAGGTATATCCATTGCAGGTATTAGGACTGATCATGGTGGAGAATTTGAAAATCAAGCCTTTGAAGAATATTGTGATACTAATGGCATTGATCATAATTTCTCTGCTCCAAGGACGCCTCAACAAAATGGAGTTGTGGAACGCAAGAATAGAGTGCTCACTGAAATGGCTAGAGCAATGTTGAATGAAAAGAACGTGTCTCAAGTATTTTGGGCTGATGCTATGAGTACAGCATGTTATATCTCAAATAGAGCCTATGTTAGAACAAAACTTGGAAAGACACCATACGAGCTATACAAAGGAAGGAAGCCAAACATTGCTCATCTTCACATCTTCGGTTGTAAGTGTTTCATTCATAATAATGGTAAAGATAACTTAGGAAAGTTTGATTCTAAAACTGATGAAGGAATTTTCCTAGGATATTCTAACCGAAGTAAAGCATATAGAATTTTCAATAAAAGAACATGTGTTGTTGAAGAATCAATTCATGTTGTATTTGATGAATTTGAATCCTCTGACAAAACCATTGATGAAGAACAGGAAGTTGTTTTAAATCAAGAAAATGGTCAATCTATTTCTAAGTCTCTTATTCCAGAAGTTGATAAAACCAAGGAAGAAGAGCAATCACTAGATCAACCTAAAGCTTGGAAATACAACAAAAGTCATCCCTTAGATCAAGTCATAGGAAATGTGAATGAAGGGATCAAAACTAGAAATAGAATTTTCAATGAAGTAAGTTTTCCTGCATTCATTTCTGAGATTGAACCTTCTAATATTGATGAAGCCCTATCAGACAATGATTGGGTTATAGCAATGCAAGAAGAACTAAATCAATTTGAGAGAAATCAAGTTTAGGATTTGGTGCCCCGACCCAAAGATCATCCGATCATTGGTACTAAATGGGTATTCAAAAACAAACTCGATGAATCTGCAATTATTGTCAGAAACAAGGCAAGATTGGTGGCCAAAGGCTATAATCAGGAAGAAGGGATTGATTATGAGGAAACATATGCTCCAGTGGCTAGATTGGAAGCTATACGTGTACTCTTAGCCTTTGCATGCATTAAAGGATTCAAACTCTATCAAATGGATGTAAAAAGTGCTTTTCTCAATGGATACATAATGGAAGAAGTGTATGTAGAACAACCTCCATGTTTTGAGGATGTTACTAAACCTGACTATGTTTTCAAACTCAAAAAGGCTTTATATGGTTTAAAACAAGCTCCTAGAGCCTGGTATGAAAGGCTCAGTAAGTTTCTTATCGATCAAGGTTTTGTACGAGGAAAAGTTGATACAACACTCTTTATAAAACGAAAACACAATGATATTTTAATTGTTCAAATATATGTTGATGATATTGCTTTCGGTGCTACTAATGAATCTCTGTGTAAGGAATTTTCTGAGATAATGCAGGGAGAGTTTGAGATGTCAATGATGGGAGAATTGAATTTCTTTCTCGGTTTGCAAATCAAGCAAAGAAAGAATGGAATCTTCATATCTCAAACAAAGTATTTGAAAGAGCTATTGAAGAAGTATGGAATGGATGAAGCAAATGGCACGGACACACCTATGAGCTCAACTACGTTACTTGATGCTGATGTCAAAGGAAAAGACTACAACATCACGAAATATAGAGGAATGATCGGATCATTACTCTATCTCACAGCAAGCAGACCAGACATCCAATTTAGTGTTGGCATATGTGCAAGATATCAATCGGCACCAAAGGAATCACATGCTGAAACAGTCAAACGAATCTTTAGATACCTTGCTGACACACCCGAATTGGGTTTGTGGTATCCCAAAGGAAGAAGTGAATATCTTGTTGCATATTCAGATTCTGATCATGGAGGATACAAAACAGATAGAAAGAGAACAAGTGGACAAGGACAATTTCTTGGAGGATCACTTGTATCATGGTTTAGCAAGAAACAAAATACTGTGTCTCTCTCGTCAACGGAAGCCGAGTATGTTGCAGTCTCAAGTTGTTGTGCTCAAGTGATATGGTTAAAACAACAATTACAAGATCTTGGTATTTATCTCAAAGAAATACCAATCTATTGTGACAATACTAGTATGATTAGCTTGGCAAAGAATCCAGTTCAACACTCTAGAACCAAGCATATCGATGTCAGACATCACTTCATCAGAGATCATGTTCAAAAGAAAGATGTGAAAGTGATATTCATCCCTACTCATCTTCAATTAGCTGATATCTTTACAAAACCCCTTGCAAAAGAACAATTTCTTTACATTAGAAGAGAATTGGGAATGGTAAATCCCAATGAGTTATAAGTAATTTCAGCATTTCATAATGTTAGATGAAGTCACTTGATAATGTTTTGATGATCACTGACTTAAGCATCGAAGTATATAGAAACTTGTTTTGCAGGAAGAAAGAAACTCTGTTTTGGGGAACAAAAATAGAGGTTATCAGAGGACACATTTACTGGAGTACCAATTTGAAGTAATGTGTGACAAAGAAGCAATACCCGAGGAACAACTTGAAGTAAAGTAACACTTTACTCGAGTATGTACTCGAGTAATGGCTCCCAAAACTGGAAGTAATGGATCAAGTTACTTGAAATTTTAAATCTAACGGTTCAGTTTTCAAAGAAATAAAGAGTCAGAAGTGGAAAAGCTGGTTACCCGAGGTGGGCCTCGAGTAAACTTGAAGCTTACTCGAGTAAGGCCTCGAGTAATGTCGGAGTTCAGATTCTCAAATTGTTGAAAAACGACTCAAATCTGCTCAGAATGGGTTATAAATGATCGAGGGAACACCCATGGATAATTACAATATTATTCATGCCAGGTACGCAATTTAAATGAATTATTTTAGAATTTTTCTGTATGAACACCCGAGGAAGGCCTCGAGTAAACTTGAAGGTTACTCGAGTAAGGCCTCGAGTAAAGTCGGGTTCTAGGTCTTTATCTTGCGCAAACTTGGTCATTTCCACAAAATCTCCTCGAGTAAATCACTATACACCCTCACAAAAACTTTTCACAATCGATTCCTTGCTTCATTTCCGTCAAAACCCAACAGATTTCAGTTCCTAAAACTTCCTATTTTTCTCAGATTCTCTGTGCCCTAAGCTCGCGACCGTGACCCTGTTTCTCTGAAAATTTCAGTTTTTCAATTCTTCAGAAAAATGAGAACCAAAAACCTTACTCCCATAGATTCCTCTGAATCCCAACAACACTCTGATCCTCTTTCTTCTCATCCCAAGAAAAGAAGAAAACTCACCCCAAGACTAAAAGCAAAAATCCCTCTTCAACCTCAATCACAACCAAAACCCAAAGGAGTTGTAATCAAAGAGCCTATTGTTACAAGGGCTTAATCCAAGAAGAGTACATCTACCGGAAGAGGCAAGAGTGCCAAATCTCCCTCACCTCCTCACTCTGATTCCTCTACCCCCTCTTTCACACCAAAGCCTATCAAAAAGCCAAAGTATGATAAGAATGTGGCTAAGGCTATGGCGGGAATTATTGATCAAATGGAGAAAGGACAATCTTCCAAGAAGTCCAAAATACCGGAAGAAGAGATCACCAACCCACCAAAGGGATTCAATGTGACCAAATTGGTGGAGTCTCCGAAGTACTTATCTCAATTCTCCAGAAGGAAGGTGTGTAAGACACACTATGTTGATTTGAAGTTACTTCAAGAGGTAGTGAAGCATGACCTAAGTTCTTATTTAGAGCCTTTTATACCTTGGTTATCTATTAGATTGCCTTTTTGCACAAAGGTAATCACTCATTTTTATTGCAACTTAGAGATCATAGATGAGCCTAACCGAACCTCAGTTGAGGAAGAGATGACCACTACTGTGAGAGGCCAAAAGATCCTTATATCTCCCTCTAGGATTAATTTGTGGTTGGGAATTGAGAACCCCCCAGATGATATCTATTCCCAACTTGAGCCAAATGAAATATTCACTATCCTTAAACCCGGTGAGCTAGTTGGCCCTCTAAACTTCAAGCCCAATGACATGTGTGATCATCATAGGGTCCTTTGGTACATCTACTCTAGGTCCCTAGTTAACAAGGCCAACAACTATACCCATTTCTCAGATAGGGACTTTAGGTGGTTTGCTTCACTGCTTTTGAAGGAACAGAAGGATCTGGGAGAGTATATCTTTTCAGAGATGAAAAGGTATAAGGTGGATGGAAAGGCTACAACACCAATGCCATATCCTCAAATTGTGTCTCTAATCCTGAAAAAGAACAAGATATGGTATCTGGATAGCAAGGAGCCCATTGAGAGGTTGACTCCGGTTGGGAGAAACCAAATTGGGAAATTGAATATTGAAATCCCTCTCAAAGGCCCTATGGAGTCTGGATCCAAGAAGAAGAGGAAGACCCTTGAGGCTGAGACCAGTAAGTTGGATGACACTCAGTCATCGGCTCCAGCTGCTACCACATCATCACCATCCTTCCTCAATGCCACTCTCCAGCATTTTATGGAAAATATGCTGAGAGGTTTTCATGTGGACATCGCTAACACAAATGCAGAATTGATAACCCACATGAATACCAAGATGGGAGAGCTGGTTGACAGAATGGATAAGAGGCATGAGGAGTTGCTTGCAGAGCAACGTGCCCAGGGAGAGACTTTGAGACTGATTCTGGCACGCTTGGACTCATTGGGTCCCGGACCTTCAGCCGGTCCCTCCTCTTCAGCAGCACCACCACCACCTCCAGTGAACCCTCCTTCTGACACTCCTATCACTGAGGATGAACCATCTACCCCTCTGGTCTCTGATCCACTTGAGCCCCAAGGCAAAGATATTCTATTTACAGTGGATGATCCTGAAACTCATGAGACCACACACATCATTATTGATGATTCACCCCCCAAACCATAGCCTAAACCTATTCCCTCTCCTACCCAAACAGAAGAAATATCTCCCTCCTCTTCACCTGAACATCATACTCCCGAGGTAGAGATTACTCCTGAGATTCAGACTACTCCTGAAATTTCTACTATGGTTGTCTTCCAACCATCTTCTATTGCTCCTAGAGATGACATCCATATTCCCCCACTAAATCTCCCTGAACCAGAATCTTCCAGCTCCTTTGATACATCTAGTTCAGATGATGGTTTAGTGCTTCCTGTGAAGCCTATCTCTATGGTCAAGCCTTCTAGCCCTCCTCTTGATTGATGAAGACAAAAAGGGGGAGAAGAGCTTGAGAGTGATTTTATGGATATGTCTTAGTTTACTTTGGGATATTTGGTTGTATATGGGCTCTAGAGTGCATTTTTAAACTTGTTATTAGTCTTCTTGAACTTGTAATTTGAAAGTCTTAAGTTTAATGCAAGAGTGTTTAAGTTATGATTTCATTTTAAGTACATTTAAGCTTTGAATTATGATATATGTTTGGACTAATGATGTTAACTGTGAATGCAAGGTGTATGCTATGAATTCAAACTTAATAAGACATATTTAATTGAGATTCCAATTTGAAAAATCATGTTCAAAATCACCAAGTTTTGTCATCATCAAAAAGGGGGAGAATGTTAGATCTCATGTTTTGATGATAACAAAAGAATGGTTTAAAAAGGAAATGATTAATAAACAAGTTTGAACAAAGTAATGACAGGGACAAGCATCACTTGAAGTAAGCATTGGAGTAATGAAGAAAGACCAAGAGAAAATGCTGAGGAACTTGATCAGAAGCAAGTTTTCTAAAGCATTACTCGAGGCAGTACCCGAGTAATGAGCCAAAACTTGAAGTAACCAGAAGCACCTTCCAGTAAACTGCCAACGTTACTCGAGTAGGTACTCGAGTAATAGTGTAAGTATTTTCAAGTTGCTCTCGGCCTGCCAATGTTACTCGAGGAGTTACTCGAGTAACCAGGTAAAAACTTGGAGTTGCTCTCGGCCTGCCAATGTTACTCGAGGTGCTACTCGAGTAACCATGTGAAAAACTTCCAGTTGCCTTCAAGTTGCCAAAGATACTCAAGGAGCTACTCGAGTAACTCTGTCTCTGAAAATATGGAGCTCTCGGCACTTTGTACTACTGCTAATGTTACTCGAGGAGCTACTCGAGTAACACACTAAGGTAAGTGAAAAACTTGAAGGTGGTACCCGATTAACTTGATTTCTTTTCATCTCACTTTCCTTGAGTCCTTACTCTAGTATGCAAGTTTTTAATGTTGTATTTTAAGTGGATTCCTTGAGTAAGTACCCGAGTATGCAGAAATATTCTCAAGGAAAACTTCAAGTCATTACCAGGGTAAGCAATGCACAAAAGTACCTTTACTCGAGGTGGTACCCGAGTAACCTATGCAAAAATGAGTTGATTACTCGAGTCGATACCTGAGTAACAAGGTAAGTGCTCTCGGCCTTTGAAATCCTACCAACATTACTGGAGTAAAGCATCGAGTAACCAAAAGTTAATTTGAAGGTTTACTCGAGTTGGTACCCGAGTAACTCATAAAGTTGTAAGTGCATTACTCGAGTAGGTACCCGAGTAAACATATATTTCCAAAGGTTTGAAAAATGGTTATTCCATGCACTACCCGAGTAATCTTGTTTATACTTATTGACTTTCAAATAATTAAAGATTTCCCGATGATACTCGAGTAAGTACTCGAGTAAACTTCATATGATACTCGAGTAGCTACTCGAGTAAGCAAACCCAGAAATTTAGAAATCATTCAAACGTTCATTGATTTGTTTCCTATATGATTAATCTTTCATTGTATTAGTATTCCTAGCATATTTACAGATAAACAATGAAGAAATCATATCAAATAAGGAAAGTCAAATGAGAAGTTCAAATGCCACCTACCGCCAACGGATATTTTTCAAAAAACTTGAAAAGTCAATAGTGGCTGCGCACTCTCCAACGGACGAAAGAAAAATGTTCCAACGGTCATCACCAACATATCTATATATATGGGAACATCCAAACAGAGTAGAAGAACTAAGCACACACATAAACGAATTATCAAGTTCATTGCTCTGTTTTCACATTGAGATTATATTTATGCTTCAGTGATTCTTATTCACTCTTTGAGAGAGATATTTCATTCAAACTCAATATTTGTTATTGAGATAACTTGAGGTTGTGGAACCTTGAGTTGGGATTGGATTACAGCTTGTAAGGGGGAGCGAGTGTCCAGGTGTAGGAACTTGCTTGTACTGAGGTGCCAAGAACCCACTGAATCTTGGAAGTTATAGTGAAACTCTCAGAGAAGCTCTGAGGACTGGACGTAGGTCAAAGTGGTTGTGGCCGAACCAGTATAACTCTCGGTGTACACTTCGGTGATATTTCTCCTTACTCCTTACTGTTTTAATTCCTCTGTTAAAGCTTTATATTTCCGACGAAATTTTAGTATCACCCAATTCACCCCCCCTCTTGGGTGAAACGCTTGCTCTAACAAAATCACCATCTCTACTGACCTCAAACCTTCCCCTTATATGAAGGAAACATAATAGATTCTTGCCATTAACAATGTCAGCAGCCTTATTAACAAATGCCACAGCCCCTATTAACAACACTTTCTTACTACATAATCAGGACCGCCAACCACACATATTTCACACCTTGTTCATTAAATCCCACTTATAATAACTAAAAACGGCACAAAATACCATAAAACATAGCAAACTTTTCAGCCCCATTCCAAACACTATTACACCACAAGGAAGAAACATTTAAATATGACTTCTAGTTGTTATTAACAAGTTATGGAGCCTCCATTGACAACTATCACTGCAGCCATTAACAACTCTTTTTTCTCTACGCAAATCAGGTTATGTAGCCCCTAACCTTTAACCCTCATCCTCATTCCTTACCTCTTCTATTGCAAAAACACACCACCATGAACCAGAAAATAGAGCATAATGATAAAAAAAATATAGCATACAAAATCATACCAAAACACATTGAAACATTAGCCAAAACATATCCTTTGCATTTACAAGACCTTCCTTTATAGCTTGCAAGCATATGGAGGACAATGCCCACAAAAACCATTACCAAAACAAATATCAATAAAAAAAACCTTTAGTTGTCACAAAAATCGTTTAAATATGACCTCTAGTTGTCATTAACAACTTAAGGCGCCTCCATTGACAACTATCGCTGCTTCCATTGACAACTTTTTTTCCTACGCAAATCATGTCATGTACCCCCAAACCTTTGACTCATATCTTCATCCCTTACCTCTTATATTGTAGAAACATAGCACCATACACCAGAAAACAGAGCATTATAACACCAAAAACAGAGCATACAAAGCCATACCCAAACACAATGCAAACTTTGTCAAACCATATCTATTGCATTTAATAGATCTTCCCTTATAATTTACAAGCATACAGAGGACAATACCCATCAAAAGTAGATAACTTTTTCCATTTTCATGATCAAAATGAACATGACTCAACAAAACCTAAAGCTATGTTTACCAACTCAACAGAATATGTGAGTCACATGCAATAATCAAGACAAGACAGTGGATGGCCTGAATTCCCTACCTTAATCTTCAACCATGGCTGCTAATCTCCACTTAGTTTTTCCCGCCATCTCCAGACTTCTTCCAGACGTAATGTGCGTGATTTACAGCATTTAATCATCTATTTTACTGTTTGTCTGACAGGGGGCAATTGTGACTTTTCTCAGATGAAATTTATTACAAAATGGTCCCTTGGGACTTGAGAGTAATTTCAGATTTTCTCGGGACCATTTCTTCGTATTTTAGCTTCCATGGGACCCTGTGTAATTCTCCCTAAATTTTTTTGCCAACTTTTCTTCCAATAAATACTTTTTACCAACTTAAATTTTAATATTATATGTCTCTTACTTTCATTAAAATTTACAATTTTATTTTTGAGAAAAAACTAATTTTTATTAGAGAATATTATTTTTATTAAAATTATAATCAATAAACAATACAAATTAAATAATATAATTATGACATTAATTTGGCTTACTTTTATTTTTTTATTTGTTTTATTTTATTATTGATGAATTAAAAAATATGATAAAGGTATTGGTGAGGCTACCTGTATGAAGTAATAAAAAGAATGAAGGGGGAATTGGTCATTGTGTGTGGCAGTGAACCGTTGCAGGAAAAAACACGTGATGGAAGAAGTTAAAAGCAACTAAAAGTTGTTTAGGAAAATAAGTGAGATTGGGGCAGAAGCCTAATTACTCATGCTGCCAATCCTAACATATAGATAAGCCAAAATTTTTTTTTTCTTACGATGGAAAATCCACTTTTACTTAATTGTGTGGATGTGAGACTCTTATTGATTTTGAAGCACTACTAAATGAGTTGCAATCATAAAAAACAAGAAAATTAAATTAAAGAAAGCAAAATGATTAGTAAAGATATATGAGCACCTGGGGAAGGTGGTTGTTGGACAAGGATAAACTTTGACAAAAATCCTTGAGGCTTGGCACTTCTTCTAAATTTAGCTATCTTAAGTTGGGTAATATATCATCTGAAAGATTATTCAAATCTATGGCCACTGAAAACAGGCATTTCAACTTGTTGCATCTCCGAACATAAAGGATTTGCAGATTTGGAAAACATATTTTTAGGGATTGAGCATTCTGTGGACCTTGATGCTGCTCTCCCGCCTCTATACCAGACATTATTTCCTCCAATTCATTGCAATCTAATATTGCAAGATTTTGCAATAGTGGCATGCTTTTAAGAATTACAGGGGAGAAAATAGTTCTCAATTTGTTGCACCCACTCACTTGGAATTGTCTAAGATTTTGGAGGCTCAGTATTCCCTTTGGACCACTCCAAACCAACTTTAGCTCAAGTAGATTCTTCAATTCCATAGTGTTTAAGGGTGGGATTAACTAGTTCTGGGAATTCCTTTCAGTAAGATCTTCCCCTTCAAAGGCAAATAGAATATCTTCTATGCTACAATTGTCAATCTCAAGTCTCTCTAGATTGAGAAACAATAGTGAAGCTGAAGCCCTGCTATACAAGTGGTTGCCCTGATGAAAAAATAACATTTGGAAAATCTAAATAATATACTCAACTCAATTTTTGAGTTATAAATATTATAAATAATTAAGATAGAGGGCACACGGAAATGCATACAATATTTGTATTTGTACTAGCTATGACGTTAACACACGAGGCGCTGAATTTGGGACATTCTACCCAATGCAATTCTCTCAAACAAGGGTAACTTGAATGAAAGTTTTTTGCGAAAATCCTCAGCAAATTTTTCAAGCCCTTAAGTTGGAGTGATCTCAAAATAGGAAGCTTGATATGAACATCTTGATGCACATCTTCATTCTGACCAAAAGGATATTTTAGTTGAGAAGCCCTATCAATAATGTATACCTCTTCCAACTGCTCAAGCCCTTGAACATAAGAGTTCGAGAATACATATTGTAACTTATTACAATCAATTATCCTCAAGCTTTTCATGTTTGAGAACACCAAATATTCATTGTTTGAACCATCACCATCCTCCTCAATTATATTCAACAATTCACAACAACCTTTTATGGTTAGATTCTGCAGCAACAAGGCGGCTCTAGCAACACTCTTTGGTAATATTGATGTCAACAGAAGGCAATCAAATATAAATAGTTCTTGTAATTTCTCGAAGAAGCGAAGCGAAGGTTGACCATGCCAAATTTCTTTCCAATTGTGGCCAAATCCTCCAACTTTAACTTGATTAACTTTGGGAAGACCAAATCAATGTGTTGAGAAGTTGCATCTGCAAGGCGTTCCAAATCTGAACAAGAATGGAGCCACAAGCTAGTCAACTCATTCATCCCTCCTACAACTTGAACAATGTCCGGTCCAATATTTTTGCAACCTCCATTAAATCTATACAAATGAACTGCTTCTGCTTGTTGCCATAGATACTTAACAAAGGGACTTAGAGTAGAGATTTTGAAGCCTCCCATGCACAAAGCTTTGCAGCAAAAAGCCATTGAATCTAAAGCAAGATGAAAGTTGGAATCAAAATTCCCAATTTCAACTTCATATCTCTTCAATATAGAGAAAGTAACGTCATTTGGGAAACATTGGTAAAGATTTAAAGTTTTTCTACTGAGTTGGATTCTTGAAGCATATAACTCCTGTAGCTGTATACATATTTCTATTATGTTAAAACTTTGCTCTTTGATCTAAGATACATGTAACAGCTTCAATTTATTCAACTCTTCCAATCCTTGTGGTAGATGTTTAAATGAGCTATCTATCAAGTCAAGAACTTCTAGTCTTTTGAGGCATAACACCCATGACAAATCATCACCTAATTGGCAATGCCATAAGCGCAGAGTTCGTAGATTAGGTAGCAAATTCATAGAGCATGGCAATAATGACTTGAACACTGCTGGTTTGTAATATATAGAGTCAATTTGCATAACTTTGAGTGCTCCCATACCTCTGAAATTCACTTTTGATAATTCACATTCACCTATATTTGTTAGTAGCAAAATCTCAAGTTTTGGAGCATCTAATAGTAGGGGAAATTGAGATGTTTAATTGAACCAAGAAGAGAGTGCATAACAATCTTTTATAGACCAATCTGCTGCCATTTTCATATCCTTCTTAAGATTCACTGCAATAGTGCAGTTCTCTTGAGATGATATCTGCAATGCTACATCACGAATTGTGTCATGCATTCTCGAGTGGTCTTTCCTTTTCTCAGAGTGCATTAGCAAACAAGAATCTACAAGATGATTTATACATGCACTCACTTTGTTTCTTGCATTTTCCAGTGATGAGCCTGATTCTTCCAGTGATGAGCCCGATTCTTCACTCATGCCCAAACCTATTGTGACTCTGAACAAACCTTCAACAGGGATATTTGCATCTTCTGGATACATGTAGCACATCAAGAAGAGTGACTTGGCTTCATTGCTCTTCAAATAATCATAACTCAACCGAAGACAAGAAAAAGCATCTCTAATGCCTGGTTCCACATCAATTGGTATTAAATGCCTCAATCTTCGCAAAGCCTCCTTCCATTCTTTTGTAGACTTTCCTTTCAAGGAAGCTCCTACAGCCTGAATTCCAATAGGAAGTCCTTTACATTCCCCAGTAATTTCTCGTGCCATACTATCTAATGATTTGTCTACATTACGAGCATGTTTTTGGAACAGTGTCCAAGATTCCTCTTCAGAAAAAAGATGCAAAGGAATCTTCGTTTGACAATTCATCAAATTGCATACTTGTTGGCGCCGGGTAGTAAGAAGGATCTTACAACCCGCATGATAATCTTCGAAAGGGATACCAACATCCTTCAAGTTGATCACAGACCACACATCATCCAATATAATGAGTATTTTTTCCCCATTACTCAATCTCATTAACAAACGTCTCGCTCTTCCACTTTCATTTTGTTCCTCAAATTTGAAACCTATCCAATCAGCAATTTCATTTTGAATCCTTTCAACATCTGGATTCTGGGACACAGTTGTAAATATAACTCGATCAAAAAGGCCTTCTTCCTTGGCTCTTTTGCCCACTTCTTTTACCAAGGTTGTTTTACTGGAGCCGCCCATCCCATACAATCCAATCAAGTGAACATGGTCCACTTGAAGAGCTGCCAACAATTGATCTGAAGCCAACTTTGTAGATTTGAAATACACAAAATTTCCAGAAGAAAAATACTCTATATCTGGAATTGGGGCAATGACGGAAAAGGGATTAAATTCACTCCTTTGATTGAGATTCTTTGTTGCCTCTATCACCTTTGTCGTTTGTCTACACAAATGATATCTCCTCCAAGTAGGACACCTTCCTTGAAAACAACTATTGCTTTCCTTCAGTTGCTGCTCCAATTTCTGCACCTCATCCATATGACTTCTCACTGTAGCTAACCAATCATCAACAGCATCAACAACTGTTTCTGTTTTGTTACGTGCTTCTTGAACACGTATTTGAACTCCATCTTGTGTTGATGTTAGCTTCTACTTTTCAATTTCTAGAGTTTTTGTGATGTTGCCAGCACAAAACAAATACCGGCCTTGACGTACCAATGGATCTGCCAGATATTCTACGAGTTTGGCAACAACAGCTACTGCAATCTCCGCCATTTAAGCTAAAACTACCTGAAAGAGAAGTGGTTCAAAACCCATCTTTATGAGTTGTCGGACTCAATGAGTTGTTGGTAATCTTATGTAGGATCAGATTATAATTAATAGCGAAATTTTCTTATATAAAATTTTCATATAAAATTGATAAATAAAATAGGATCATGAAAAATTACATTGCCGGTTGTTTGTGATTGGATCTCAGTACATGAAGACTTTCGCCAGGCCTCACAGAATCTAATAATCTTGCGATAACATGAGACCCAAGCACATGTATATAATAGAATGATGAAAGAGCGTCCTAGTCTGCGAAAGTATATCTTTTATGTTTTGATTTATAGGTTTCATTTTAAGTTCCTTAATTAATTTTATAAAATATTTTATTATTTTTCTGATATTAATAATCTAACACCGTTGGTTTATTTAATAAAAATTTCGATACTGTAAATTTAAAAGGGATAAAACATTGTCAAATGATAATATAATAAGTTTAATTTTTTAAAAAATAAATAATATGACTGACAAAAAAATCAATATTCGAGACTAATAACAGTAAGACTTAAGAACTAATTAAAGAGAAGCTTTATAAAATTAAAAGGCCAAACCAAAATTTAACATGTTAGAAGACCAAACTACAACTTATGCTAGTAACTTTCTCATTTTTATAAGAAAATTTGTTATTGTTTTATTGTAATTTTTTTTTTTTTTTTTTTAAGTACAAAGGCAAGCTAGGCTTGAAAGTAAATAGAGTGCTAGGGATCTAGCATCACAAAAAGATCATTGTTGTTGTGGTATGCCACCACATTCCATCACGAACAGTTCATTGCATTCCAGAGGTGCGGTTGCCATCGCTAAAAACTCCTGGTTACTCAGATGAGCATTCCTCACTAGGTAGTCAGCACACCGGATGTTCTCTCTATGAGTATGAGCAATTACTAGGTCCCAATCCCGGTAAATTAAAGACCTCGTAGCTGAGATAACGTCGAACAATGGGTGATCCGTTCCGCCGTCAATGAATAGTAATTGAATAGCCTGTAAGGAATCTGAGAAAAGCCTGATCCTTCTGAACCCCAACTGTTTGCATATGTGTAGTCCGCTGTGGATTGCGTGAATCTCCGCAGCAACCGAGTTGTTATGACCCAGCTTCTGCTGAAATCCACACAACCAGATGCCCTGATGGTCCCTAATAACCCCGCCACATGCTGCACTCCCTCTGCTATCTCTGGAACCATCTACATCGACTCTCACATAACCCGGGTCGGGAGGTTGCCAGTGGACGAACCCTCTTTCTGGCGCTGTGAATAACTGATGATAGAAGCTTCCATTTTACACGTCCTCGAAGAGATGATATGAGCATTTGTGAACTATCTGTTTTGGATTATCAGCTTTCCCTTCCATCGCCCACCTGCAACGATTCTTCCACAAGAGCCAGCATATGGTACTGAACACCCTTTGCCATGGCCATCTAGCCATCTTCCTATTCCCTGGGGAATTTTGCATGTTCCATCCGAGCCATTCCTGCAAATTGCCAGAAAAAAACACAGGATAATATATGAGGTTAGTTATAGAAAACCAAACTCTCTTGGCTTGCTCACAGTCTCTCAGCAGGTGGAGGATACTCTCTTCACTCTCACACTCAAAGGGGCAAGTGTTTAGGGTGTTTGGATTGTGTTTAGCTCTCATCTGGTTCGTAGGAAGCCTTTCATGGAAAACTTGCCACATAAAAAATTTGACTCTTTCAGGACTATTTCCTTGCCATAAATGACGCCAGCGAGAATGACGTGTGGTGTCAGGGCTGTAATGCAATCTGTCATAAGCTGACTTCACGCTGAAGTTGCCGTCTGGAGCCGATCTCCAGCATATAGTATCCTCCTCTGTGCCTGTCGGGGGGGAAACCAACATAATATTCTCCACAACCCAATTAGGGAGGAAAAGCTCCCATCTTGCTCTGTCCCATTCGCCTTCATGAGTTACGAATGAACTGACACTGGCTTCCATATCTACCAAATCTTGATTATGTACCACATAATCAATCAAAGGTCTGTCCAACGGAGTCCAATAGTCTAACCATGCTTGGGTGGATCTCCCACTTTTTAACAGTCTACCAAGCCCCTGGATGAACCTATCCCAAACTGTAGCTATTCCATTCCACACAGCTGATTGATTCCGTCTTCTTCGCACTTGAGGAATCGTAGAATTCCCGCATGAGTATTTAAGACGAAGGCATTTAACCCAAAAGGCCTCAGGCTTCTTGATCATACCCCAGCATAGCTTCATGAGAAAGGCTTTATTCTGGCATTGAAGGTCTTTCATCCCCAAACCACCCTCTGTCTTTGCTTTTTTTAAAACGTCCCAAGCAATCAGGTGGAGTTTCTTGGAATCATCCTGCTGGTTCCAAAAGAAATCTCTGCTCAATTTCTCAATAACTGATAGAACCCCCTTAGGGATCAGAGTTGATTGCATCTGATACTGCGGGATAGCAGCAAGTACAGACTTGATAAGGACTGTTCTCCCTGCCATACTCAGATATCTCCCTTTCCAGTTTGCCAGTTTTGATCTGACCTTGTGAATTAGAGGAGCAAAAGTTACCTTAACCAATCTCTTGTGGAGGAGCGGGACTCCTAAGTATTTCCCCAGATCAGCTGCCAACCCAATCCCCACCCTTTGGCTCATCTCATAAGCCCTATTGAAATGGACATTTCTAGATATGAACATTTTTTATTTTTGCAAGTTGATCTTATGTCCAGACACTCTGCAAAATAGTTCCATAACATTCTTCATCTCCTCCATTTGTTGAGATGTGGCCTCTCCAAATAGTATGAGATCATCTGCAAAGAATAAATGCGAAATATGCGGACCAGCTGCAGACAGGTTCAAGGGTTTCCAATTTCCCAACTGAACTTCACGGTGGATTAGTTGCCCTAAAAGCTCCATACATAGAACGAAAAGATATGGGCTTAACGGGTCACCCTGTCTCACCCCCCTCGTAGGTTTGAAGCTTCTCGAAGCCACACCATTCCAAACAATGCTCAAAGTAGAAGTTGAGACACATTGCATGATCAGATAGACAAAATCATCCCTTAATCCTAAGCTATGGAGAGTAAATTCAAGAAAGCGCCAGTCAAGTCTATCAAAAGCCTTCTCCATATCAATCTTCACAGCCACAAAACCCTTTTTTCCTCTCTTGTTTCTCATGGAGTGAATTGCTTCCTGAGCCACGATCACATTATCCACACTCTGTCTGCCAGAAATGAAGCTGCACTGATTCTCAGCCACAAGATAATTCATAACCTTTTTCAGCCTGTTAGCAATCACCTTACTCACAATCTTGAAACTCACATTACATAAGGATATAGGCCTGAAATCCCTCAAGGATGTAGGAACGTCAATCTTGGGAATCAGAATTATGTTTGTCTGGTTGATAGCTTGAGCTTCCTCCGGATTTTCAAATATCCTGGTCACCAAATCACATATCTTATTTCCAATCAAATTCCATTGAGATTGGAAGAAGTGAGGGTTAAGGCCATCAGGACCTGGGGCTTTGAAAGCACCCATTGCAAAAGCGGCATTTTTTATTTCAATAGGGGAAACAGGACGATGGAGACTATCCAACTGGTCAGATCCCAAGATTGGAAAGCTAGCTGGCCAAGGAGAGAAAGGCGCAGATAAGTTCTCAACCGTGTATAACTTCTTAAAGTAATCAGTAGCCATGCTTCTCAGGAGCCCTTCCTCTGAAATCCAAGTGCCCTCCTCATTCTGAAGAGCTTCAAACTTTTTTCTCTTTCTTCTGACTGATGCACAGACATGGAAAAATCTAGTGTTTCTGTCACCCCCTCTTATCCACTTGCACCTTGACTTATGGAACCAAATAAGCTCTTCTTGTAAAGCAAACTTGTGGTATAAACCCCAAAGATGATTTTCCAATCTAAAAAGCCCATTTTGGTTTCCATTTGTACACCTGGCCCGATCAATACCTTCGAGTCTTCGGATGATCTCTCTTTTCTTCTTTGCCACATTACCCACCACATTGTCATTCCACTTAGTAGCCTCAGTCACAAACCCCTGACGACCTTGCAACCAATCCTTTCCTTCCCAAGCAGATTTCACAATCTCATTGAAGCCCTCCTCCATGCACCAAGCCGCTTGATAAAGAAATCTCTTCTCACTGTTTCTGTTTAATCTCTGAGGTCTATCCGCAACAACAATCACACGATGATCAGACTTGAACCTAAGGTTGTGATGGGCAAGAGCATTTGGGTTTTTTAATTCCCAATCGAAATTGCTGAAGGCCCAGTCCAACCTCTCCTTTACCCCTTTCTTCTCCCAAGTAAAGCGATCCCCCACAATAGGAACAGCATTTAGATTACAATCATTAATGCAGCTACGAAAATCATGCATAGACCGGGGAACGGGAGGAGCCCCTCCAACTTTATCACTAACATCAAGAAAAGAATTAAAATCACCAAGGACAAGCCAAGGGATGGGATCATTACTACTGATAGCATGCAGGGAAGACCATAGATCTCTTCTCTTTAAGACGCTAGTATCCCCATAAACAAAAGTCACCAGGGATGTATCCTGACTCTCATTATCAGTAATATTGCAGTGAAGAAGTTGAGTGCTTGAAGAAATGTAATCAACCTTAACCTCACCACTATTCCATAATACCCATAAACCACCAGCATACCCAGTAGCCTCAACTCTCAACCAATCTGAAAAACCCAGGCTCCTCACGACTTTGTCCGCCCTATTACCACTGACTCTAGGTTCTAATAAACCCATGACATTAATACTATATTTTTTAACCATATCTTTAAAAATACGTGGGAACGCTCTACCGCCCGCCCCACGGCAATTCCAAGATGATATAATCATAAAACAATAAAAACACTCTTGGAATAAAAGCACAACAAGAACTCACCCGTCTGGCGGATCACTATCCAGCAGCACCTCCACCACAAGTTGTGACGTTGGGAGAGTCTTCAAGCCCACATCATGAGGCTTTTGAATATCCTTTGTGATCCTTGGCGGAATCAAACCCATTTTGGTTGGGTCCTTTACACCTTCAGAGTTTATGTGCTCCAACTCCTGAGAAGGGCCCCGAGATTGTTTCTTTTCACTCTCACCATCATGTGCTTTTGTCTTATTAAGGGACCTATCGAATTTGCTGATTTGCAAAGGCCCATTGGAATTAATATTCCCTTTGACCACATGGTGATCACGTTGGGCCCCACCCGAGACGTTTTTCCTCAAAACTAACTTGTCCAGGTTAATTCCTCTTCTCAATCCGTGAGCAGCATTGTGAGCAGCGTTGTGGGCCTCTTTCCCTTGGTCAAAAGAAATGGGCTTGTGGTTACCTTTTAATTTGACTTTGGCCCAAGTCTTTCCCTTTCCCTGTTCAGCATTTATTTTTTTAGTGGGATTCTCTTCCACATGCGCCAAGCAACTCTGCTTATCTGGACACTTCCCTTGTAAACCAGCATCCACACCGCGCCTACTCGCAGGATTCAAAATGGCTTCAAAGTCTTCGCCCACGTCCTGTTCCAACTCAGCAAGGGCGGCGAACCGTGATTGAAGTGATGTAATACCAGCGCCATTTACAGCAAGATTGGACTGCCCACTAGCGCCGACACTGCTGCCACCAACTTCCTTTCTCGGAATTCGCTCTTTGCCAGGTCTACGGACAAGCATCCACGGTCCAAACAGAGCATCCTTTGCCGGAAGAGCCATCTCCGATTCCACCTTCGAAAGCGCTGGCTGAACAGTATGCGAGTCACCCCCAGAATTTCCTTCCGCTTGAAGAACATTCCACTGACAGTTATCTTTACTATGCCCATATCTACCGCAGGAAAAGCATATAAGATCAAGGCCCTCATATTCAATGTTGAAGAGGGTGTCTACACAGATAATGCGAGGGATGAGCTTTTTTTGAAGATCCAGCTCAACACAGATCCTTGCATACCGGCCTCTGCAAACTGACGCTACATCCTCCTCCAAGCTAGCAACCGAGTTCAAATCTACTCTAAGAGTCTTGCCTATCATATCACCCAGCCTCCACAGACATTCTTTATTGAAAAACAGCAGAGGAACATGCGGAATCCTAACCCAAGTCGCGATCTTGCCGAGTGGGTTACTGAAGGGGTTGAAATAAGGTGACCACCTTTGCACCAGGAGAGTACGTTGAGCTACCGTCCAAGGCCCCTGAAATAAGACTTTTTTGTAGTGTGATTCCCAGTTCTCCGAATCTCTGAATCTAACCACGTAATAGTTGTTGGGCAAATCAATCAATTCAAAACAATGGATTTTCCAAATTCTGCACAAGTGCTCCTTCAGCCTGTGAAAGTTTAATCTCGCACCCAAAGCAGTGATGACAAGAGAATTACTCCAAGGCTTCGCCCAACGATTATATTCTTCCTGGGACATGCTCAAAGTAGGATAAATCTCCATGAGATGTTTTAAATCCACTGACGGCTCAGGGATATTCCAGGATTGATTCACCAAAACAGAGATATCCGAATCCTCCTCAACGCATGCATTTCCATAGGCTATACCATTGTACTCTGTTCCCTTGAATCCCAACAGAGTATCCTTGTAAGAGATGACAGAGCCAGCCTTGTCCGATGAACTATCTTTCTCCTTCTCCATAACAGATGCATTAATGTCATTCCCCGCAGATATATCAGCAGACGTTGAGACAGACGTACCAGTGTCTATCTTGGAATTTTTCCCACGCCCAGGAGCTATACAAGAATCCAACGTCTTCACCGGCGGAGCAATTCTGGCGCCGGATTCATCCATCCAAAGTCAAAACCAGAAAGTGGCACGAATTCCAAGTCACACACTCTCTTATTGTAATTTTTTTATAACACTTTTACTCACAATTAAAGTACAGCTCTATAATAAAATAAATTTTAAATCATATGATATTTACAACCATCAAAAATTTTGAAATAGTTGACAGTCATAATAGAAAAACTACCAAGTAATGCCACCTAGAGATCCATTTAAACTAGAAGGCTCAATATTTTGACGCTTGTGGTGTCAGTTCTGTCAAATATAGTACCCACTATCTGGCAATTAAGAACCGTCAAATATTTGTTCAGAGATATATCACATGTCCTTATATTTTTTACTGTTATAGACAAAAATAACTTTATAAGGCTGATAATTAGTGGGATTTCCAAAATCTGTGAATATGGGTTGTTTTATTATCCTATTCTTAATTGATGCAGGCAGTCCATTAGACTCAAGCAAGCAAGAACAAGTAATACTTAACAAGAAAAGCATGATTTTTAGTATTGGTATTATTACGTTAGAATAAAAACTTTAGATATTAACTTATGAGTCGAAACATATATAACATTTAGGGGAAAAAAAAGCAAATGACATAAGAAAACACTAACCTCGGCCTCAGGTAGCTTACAATTTTTTTAAAAAAGGTTATATCTCAACTTTTGATTTAGCATCTAAAATATGGCTAAATTATATCGAGTTAAAAGAATTAATAGATGATGTAGTTAAAAAAATATGAGAATTGAGTTTGTTAAGACGATGGGAATGACAAACCCTTCTATAATGAATCGTATACAACTATGGAACGTTATCTTCAATGAATCGTATACAACTATGGAAAGTTTTTGGCTTTATTATGTTCTTATTTGCAGGCAGCCCGACTCCAGCAAGAGAGTGATATTAGGAAAACACAATTTTTAGTGTTGTTATTATTGTGTTAGAACAAAAATGTTAGATACTAACTTGGGTTTGTATTTGTGCTCATCACACACTAATGAGCAGCCTATTACTCTTCATTGGATCTAAACTGTTTAAAATTTAATCTAAACAATTCAAAATTAAAATTTTTAAATTGTGATTTTATAAATGAAAATTTGATTTCAACGTAAAGTGATAGTGATAAGATTATGTTTATTTTAAATTTTACATATATTAAAAAAATTAATTAAAATGTAAAAATTAAATTAAATTAAAACTGTACAGTTCAAAATCAATCTGAGAATATATACGGACGATGAGCACAAAATGTAAATGTGCAAAACCATGACATGAAAAATATAAAGCTAATAATAGAAGAAGCCCTAACCTCGGGTATATACGATAAAGATGACAGAGAGACTAAGCAAAGCCGCCGGTGCAAATGATAAATCCAATATCTGAACTTTCTCTGAGGTCCCAATGTGAAGCCTGTAAGCAAAACCCAGATGGATGAATAATTTTGCAATGGAAATCTATGAACTTGAATATCCTAAATACACCAACATATCAAATAAAGTAGCAACCCTTGAGATAGAAAATTAAAAAAGGGGTTAGAAAAAACACAAGAGAACAAATGGAAATGGAACTAACAAGGCGATGGAAGAAGCCCAGTGGCGCTGTAACTGCGCAAGGGAGTATGAGCAAAAGCTTGGCCTGAGTCGCTTTGTGCAAACTGCAAAGACTGAATAAAGCCTTCAAATTTCTTTCTTTTGGATTTTGGGGTCACCAATAATTACCATCGGTCATTGTTGGACAGAGAATTCACTAATGTCAGAGGCTTCCAAATTAAATCACGGGTCCTTTTGGTGGTTTGGTTTCCAGCAAAGAGTGTACTATGCGTTGAATTGAATGGCTGTGCAAAGACTGTCCTCTATATATTGCTCACTTATTTGCAATTTTCATTTTTTTATTTGATACTTTCTCATCTCTTTCATCACGTAATATCTCTTACACAATAAAATAGGATATAAATAAATTTTATATCAAAATTTCTTTTTATCCTGAACTTAATTAAAAGATAGAAAATATATAAAAGATAATTTAATAGGTATAAAATATTAATAAATTTAATCAAGTATGTCCTAAAATCTATACCTATTTAATTATGAAATATACATTTATCACATATTCCTACGAAATTACCTATTTATCATTTTACTAATCAATAGACATTTTGAGATTTTTTAATTCAATTGATATTCTTTTATCATTTTTTTTAAGAATATATGTCAAGTTAACCCCCATTAGTACTCAAGTCAAGCAGTGAGATCCTCATTTAAAATTTTGAAAATTACAAAGCCTTTTTCCCCTGATGGAAACTGTACAGGAGGTGAAGGTAAAGACTAAGGCCTATTTTTGAAAATGGTGAAAAAATTTGTTTATATATGTTGAAATAAAACTCTTCTCACCTCTTATATCATAAATCATATTAGAAAAATAAGTCCTACTGCTAATCAAAACATAAATAAACGCAGGGATGTCATGTACGATAACTTTACTCCGTGGAAGTGACAAACCTAAACTTCAATGGCAGACATAAAGTGTGTTTGGAACAGTGATGGTAAAAAGAGAGTTTCTCAATTTAGCGTTTGGTAATTTTATTTTTGGTAAAAGCTCGATTGTGTAATGTGATTTTTGTTTGGAACATCGATTGTATAAATGACTTTTGTAAAAATAAAACTTGTTTGGATTGACTTAAGCACAAGTGACTTTTGTGATAATAGTAAGAGAGAATGGGTGGAAAAATATTTTAAAGGGTTAGAAACACCAAAAAATATTTTAAAATAATTTTTGGAACTGAAAAAGTATATTAAGGATAAAATTACAATCAGTCTGATAACATACTGGGTACAGTTGAAAAAATATTTTAAGGGTTACAAGCACCAAAAAATAGTTGAAATTAATTTTGGTAGCCAAAAAAGTACATTAAGGGTAAAATTGCAATCAGTCTGATATCACACTAGATACAACTGAAAAAATATTTTAATCATTCTCACTCTCCCCAAAAGCTAAATCACCAAAAGCTCCAAAGTTTAGCTTATGCCAAAAGCTATTTTTCCAATCTCAAGCTCAATTGCCCACTTTGATCCCCAAAGACTCACAATTTTTTTTTTAAATTGCCCATTGGGCGTTTGGTGATGAATCCAACGTTTGGGGCTCAAAACAACACCCCCCAAACACACACTATTTGTGTGTTTGGTTCAGCGTTTTCGGGGCATATAAGCCCGTTTTTCATTGAAAAAATGACTTATTGAGTTGGGTTTTTTTTTTATGTTTGATTCAGCTTTTTTTAATTGCATCACGGGTAGAATAAGCTACTTGTTAAATAAGCTCCTCACTGCAACTTTTCTATTAGGTCACTTATTACGTAAGTCGAGATAAAACTCCTTTTACATACTTACCTCGTATACCGTAAATCACGATTTATAAACACTTATTGTCCAAATTTGGGTGTGTTTGGTTCAGCTTATTGGGCAGAAATAAGCCCGTTTTTTGGGCAATAAGCCCAAATGAAAACGTGTTGCGTTTTAGCAGTGTTTGGTTCAGCTTATTTTAATTGCATCACAGGTAGAATAAGCTACTTATTAAATAAGCTCTTCACTACAGCTTTTCTATTAAGTTACTTATTACATAAGTCGAGATAAAACTCCTTTCACATACTTACCTCGTATACCGTAAATCACGATCTATAAACACTTATTGTTCAAAAATAAATCGTTCATCCAAACATAAATCACATTACAAAAAATGACTTTTCTATTAAGTCATGTTTAATAAATCAGAATCATAATAAATCATTTTTCCTACCGCTATCCAAAAACACAATATATTATATATCCAAACGTGAGGATATGATATGAAGTGCAGCCCACCCCGTTCTAACCCACAGCCCATGAGTCAGCCCAAATTCCCACCACTAGATACTAACTTGTGGGGGATTGTATTCGGTGCTCCTCACATTGATGAGCAACCTATTACTTATCACTGTAATGAGATCTAAACCATTTAAAATTTAATCCAAACAACTCAAATTTAAAATTTTTAATTTTTGATTTTTTAAATGATGAATTTAATTTTATGTGAAGTGATAGTTACAAGATTATCATTATTTTAAATTTTATATATATTAAAATAAAAATTTATTTAAATTATTAAAACTAAATTACATCTGGACCTTCAAAATCAATTTAAAAATGATAAGCACAAAATGTAAATGGGGTAAAACATAACCTGTAAATAATAAAGCTAATAACAGAAGAAAGCACTAACCTCAGCCTCGGGTATATATAATGAAGATGACAGAGAGACTAAGCAAAATCGGAGCAATTGATGAATTTAATATGTGAACACTCTCTGAGGTCGCAGTGTGAAGCCTGTAAGCAAAACCCAGATGAATGAATAATTTTGCAATGGAAATCTCTGAAATTGAATATTCTTAATTAGAATATAAGGCAATCTGAAGTATACGACACCAGCTAGCTACCCTAATACACCAATATAATATATCGAATCGAGTAGCTAGCCTAGAAGAAGCAAAAGCTTTGGTCCGTGTTGTGCAAAGACTGATGAACGAGCCTTCAAGTTTCTTTGTTTTTGTCTTTTTGATTTGGGGGTCACCAATAATTGCTATCACTGTTGAACCGTGACTCGAACCAATCTCATCAGAGGCTAATAATGCTCTTCCCTCACGCCCCAAATTTTAAAGTGATTTAATTGGGTTCGGTTTCTCTCATTGTCCATTTTCTCATCATCCCTCATAATCTCTAAATCATGTTCGTCCAATCAATCTAAAAGATAAAAGATGAGCCACGTCATCAAGTTATCACTCCTTTCATTTTTCTCTCCCCTTCTTAATCAACAGTTCAAATGGCTCCTCTTCCAAATCAACGGTTCAGATGGGCTCACGAGGGATGATGAGAAAATGAGATGATGAGAGGATCTGTTTCCGATTTAATTAGCCGTTTGCTAATTGCTAGTTTCTTTTCCACAACGACTGTAATATATATTATATTGAATTATTGATGGTTGGAAGTCCTTCTTATCTGCCACTGAAGTTTTGATTTGTCGCTTCCACAAGGTATCAAAGCATATTCATAGATACATAGAATCTAGCACTACTTCGCGTTTAACTTCATCAACTACTGTGTTAATTAAATTATTAATTTATGCCCACCAACAAAAGAAAAAAAAGGCTTAATTAACTTATCTCGCGGCTTTAGTGATTGCCGGCTTGGTGCCAACTTGACATATATATAATATGGTTTATTTTAATTAACATAACTTCCTAACTAATCAATTATAGCCTTCTGCATATATCTTCATCTGGTTTTTCACTCCTTCCATCTCCTTTTTGTTTCATTGTTGCCCATCACAACATTCATTCATTTTGCATTATATTTGATCATTCTGCACATCAAAACAAATTGGCGTTTCAAGCTCCATGAATGCATAATTTTCTAACCAACAATATAAATTTTGTAATATTTGATATTCATGGTCTTTTTGCTCACATCGTGTATGTAATAACTGTGATTCTCCAGAAAACTATCTCAGTGCCTCATAAAACCCATGCATAACCAAAACAGTATAAACCCATTTTGTAATATTTGATTTATTCGTATTTTTTTTGACAATTAATTCATATTTTTTATAAACCGTCATATATAAATATATATAGTAATTAAGAAAGAAATAAGGAAATGGAGGCAGCTACTTCTAAAATACCTGTGCTTTCAATGGAAGTGGCTTCCACAAGGGAGAAGTCAAAATTTGGGCATTCATATACTTGGACATCATGAAGGTAACTTGAATGCTTTGCAGAAGTCACCTGTACGCAAGATTCTGTTGTAATCTCCTGATTTTATCTTTTGATAATATATACCATCGTTGCATTTGGAGCTATTTGACTGTTCATTACAGAACCTCTGCCTCCTATTAAAAACACAAACAAAGCACATTAAGTGATTTTGACCATATGCATTGTTGAGGTGTGTTTAATATTTAACACGAAGTAGAAGCTGTTCAACGCTCTAGCTATGATAACTCTTAACCATTAACTATTTTTTAAAAATTTTATTTTCAACGTCTATGTGAAACAAACAAAACCAGCATGAAAAAACAACTTGCCTTCTATTTTGTCTTAGTGAATATGCTCCCAGTTGCCCCCATAATTGAAGAAAAGTTTGGGCAATTCTCCATTCGGATATATTCAACATGTTCACTGCGGATAACTTTCTAATTATACGCATTTCAATTTGTTACAATTATACAGTTCCCATGTTTGCAAACAAGCGAGGTTGGGAATCTGTGAGGGACCCATCCATATCGCCTACAGAAGGGACTTTTAACGTCCGTTTTTATACCCTTTAGATGACTGTTTTCAAGAGGACGTATATGTGAGTGTCGTTGAAAGTTTTAAAATAGACGACCGTTTCAAAATAGTGGTTGTAAGAAACTTACGACCACTGTTTTTGAAAAAACAGTCATTGTATGTTATGACTTACAACGACCGTTTTTTGCAAAAACGGTCGTTGTAAGTGACATACAACGACCGTTTTTCCAAAAATGGTCGTTGTATGTGACAACATACAACGACCGTTTTTGCAAAAAGGGTCGTTGTATCCCTCTATTTTTTTAAAAAATAATCTTATACAGAAATCAACTTTTCGGATAGAAATTTCCTATGAACAACATTCAAACGAAATTTCAAACGAACAACATTCAAACAAAATTTCCAACGAGCAACACTTAAACAAAATTTCAAACTCTTCATTTTAGGAAGTAAACCCCAAATATAATTGCAATTCAACTTCCAAAAATGATAACCAAACAAAATTAAATATAAAAAGGCAAGGAGAAAAACCTCAAGTGCTTTGCAAAAACTCTCAAGCTCAAGGAAATACTTAATCTTCTGGGCTATCATTACAACCTCATTAACACCCAAGCAAATGTTGCAACTTTGCTCAAAGACTGGTAGTGCTCAAGATCCACGCACATCATACTCTTGACCACGGACTAAACATGCTCCTAATTATCGGAGTGAGGGTGAGGAGGAGAGGGTTCACCATAACGCTGGGAAAGAGGAAGGTGAAGATTGCGATTGGGTCAGAGAATAGGCTGGAGGTCGTGTCTGGGGTCGAAGAGGGGCCAAATGATGTGACTGGAGGTTGGACTAGGGCTCAGAGGTGGATCTGAGAAGGAGAGGTGTGACTAGTAGAGGAGATATGATTGGGTTTAAAACAGATCTGGAACATTTTCAACGATCGTTTTTGGAAAACAGTCGTTGAAAGACAAGTCAAAATTTCAAAAATGTCACCGCCTCATTTTTAACGACCGTTTTTTAAAAACGGACATTAATTAGTGACGTTAAAAATACTTTTTGTAATAGTGTTTGCAAACAAGAGAGGTTGGGAATCTGTGAGGGACCCATCCATATCGCCCACAGTTCACTTCATTTTTCTTAACCTCTCAAGCATTTTCTTCAGTTGCATTTTTCCTTCCTTTTTCTTTCCACTCTGTTAATTTTCCTTCCCTTCCCAACTTAAATTTAGACTATCCATTTTTCCATCTTCCGAAGAAATTAACCTCAGCAAGCATCAATGACATGCAACACTGTAAGTTCAATCTCCAATATCATATAAAGGAACAAAATGAATGAATGCGTGAAAATATTGTTAATTAAGTGCATGTATACTTGTTTGGACAGTACAATCTTGAATCAGGGTCAAGTCCAAGTCAAAATTTGTGATCTCCAACTTCGACCCTTTGCAGAAGGCAGTGAGACTAGGCAGATTTTCAAGTTTTATGGTTTCTAGATTTGGAACCAAAATTTGTTGAGCAGCAACAGTGCCTCATTCATTTTTATGGGGAACCAGTTCCTGTGTTTGCTCTGCCTCTTATAGAGTATAATAAATCAAGGTTTTAGGATTTCTTCTCTTTAAAATTCAACAATGTCCTCTCCTCATTTTTCCTCATTCCATCTTAAAATAAGAATTGTTTGAAGCAGGAATTATTTCCCCACTTGTTAACTGCAAGACTATCTGCTAAATCTTGTTATTCATTTTGGATAACTAGTTGTAACTATCATATGACTAAGGAGTGAAAATAAAGTAAGCATACAAACGAAAAGGGTACAATAAAAACCAGATCAGCAGCAACCAAAGAAGATCACAAATATTAATTGCAAACAGTTCTACATTTGATTGTAACAAAATTTTGTTACGTAGCTTGAATTAGGAGATGCACAGGAAGGATGATTGATGACAGAGAAATGAAGCAAAGGCTTAATGTGTAAGAATACATCTTTTCCTTTATGGAGAGACTCAAACGAAAGAGGAATCAATTGGTAACAAGTCAGAAATTAAATAATTGACACAAGACTCATACAGTAGTTGAAAACTTGACCATGCCATAATTTTAGTTAAGAAAGAGGAACAACATTCCAAGCCAAAAACAAAAAAAAACAAAATACATTAAAAGACACTCTGTTTTATGATAGTAATCAAAAGACGCCATCTTTTTTATTTTGCTTAATGGACACATGGGCGGTCCCGATTATGTAATTTCCATTGTACTTCTTTTCCTTATAATTACCAAATACACATTAAAGGTCTCAATACTTGAAGAATTTGAAATCACTAAGTTTAACAATGCAATCACAAATCTCTAACTAATAACATGCATCATCTGACATACGTATAATATTGCTTTCCCCTGTTTTCATCTCTGCTTTTTTCCTTTGTTGATCTCCATCACATGACTCATTCTGTATATCAACACAAATTCACATTTTAACTTTCTTTTCCCATCCATTCATAGCTTTAAACATTTTCAGCATATATAACAAATAAAGCAGATCAATATGTACTGGAATTTAGGATTATTACAGCACTCTCATAACCCTTCTAAATTTAGAATTTCGATCAATGTATGAACTATACACAATTTTGGAGCTGGGCAACATGATCTATAGCATCAAATGAAAAATGTTTTTGAGCGAATAACATAAATCTTTTTGCATACAAAAAAAGGATAAATTTTTGTTCAAGATTATAAATAATATCATTGAAAATATCATATTATTGTATACAGAAATTTTGAAGTTTGTTTTGGATACAGAAATGCTCGTATGTATAACAACCAATCAAAATTAACAAGTAGCTATACAAAGTTTAGATCCCTATGATTTCTTCATAAGCTCAAGAATGAATCAACAATTAATTCCTGGAAGTAGGAACAAAGATTTTTTTTTTTTCTTTTTTGGCCTAAATGATAAGTTGGTATTTTGTTCAAGTATTTTTTATTTTAGGAGCGCATTACAGTTTTGATTATTTGATGATCCAAAAAATGCATTAAGCTTCTTAGATTCCTCTAATATTATTCTTTATTCTTAAAAAAGAAATATTTTAAGAACGTTCTATGGAGAGATTTTAGGTTGATAAACGGTAATAGAGACTCTATTTGAACGGTTCTGTATGTTCATTTTTTTTAAAGAAACATATGTTTTGTTAAAAACAACCTGCATAACGAATAGAGTGAATTTTGTAATGATGCAGTCATATAATTTTGTAATGCAATATTATATATTAGATGTAAAGAAGGAAATAGTAGGAGGATGATAAAAAGGGAAATACCTTTGCTTTCAGTGGAAGTGCCCTCCACATGCGAGAAGGGAAAATTTGGGCATTCATTTATTTGTTCCTCACGAAGGTATGGAGCATTTAAGTTGAGTCCCTTGTAGAAGTGAGTGAAGTGTCAGCAATTTTGAAAGTTTCAATATGTTTAGATTTCGAAGCTCAATTTGTTGCATTGCAGCAATTCCCTGATCACTTGAATCATGTGAAAAGAGTTCCTCCATTTGTGCAGCCTCTATACCTCTATTACACGTAGTTTTGGAAGAAGCATTCCAACTAAAGCTATCCTGAGAAGGCATTTTAATTTGTGGCACGCCACCACTGTTATGCACTACAGTTCTGGAAAAGGCCAATGACGCATATCAGAGTTTGATACTTCTTCTGACTCTTGCATGATTTCCTCTACTTCTTCACATTCTTTAATGTCCAACCATCTCAACTGTGGAAGGCTTCCCCACACAAACATGAGCAATGTACATTTCACTTTTCCACATCCATACACTCTTAAATATTAAAGATAGTGGAAGCTCAAATTTTGGAAGGAAGTGAAGGCCATGTAAACAAAACTGAAGTCACGTAGTTTTTGCAACTCTAGTTCCTCTACAAGTATTCTAGATGGAAATATGAAAGTTGATGAAGCAGCTGGTTGCTGTTGTTGGCATGAGGCTCTGCTGCTTCCTATGTAAACCACAAATAATGAAGCACATTAATTAATGAACTCGTAAAGAAAGAAAGAGCCTAAAGTTATCGAATGATGTTATGTAATTTAGTTATAGATAATTAGTAAGTTTCTCATTAAGTTAGAAATAAGTCAGCCGTACACAACTGAATAGTTAACACTATTTCTCTATATATACACATGTAATACGCAGACAAAAGTAATGCAATATTTCTTTTCTCAGTTTTACACTTTCTCTGATCTTACTTTACTCTTCCTTCCTTCTTCATTTTTGATCACTCTCTTGTTTCCTTTGAGAGTTCATAGGGTTAGAATACCCTAATCACATTTCTTAATTCACACCCCCTCTATTCTACTTTATTATTGCTGAGGGAATATTAATAGGGTTAATTTAGGATAAAATTAATAAATATGTATGTAAAATAGGTCTTACATTTAAAACAAATATTAACTTCCCAATTAGATCTTATGCTTCTTAACTAAAACTTTAACAGCTTGAAACACACCCACACAAATGAAGATATTTAATTTAATGGGCCGCAAAGAAAAGATTGCTAATTAATCAAAACTGATGTGAAATAGAAAAAATTGATGTTTGTGATATGAAGAACAAAAAAGAAGTGGGAATATTAATGATGCATGTGAATGCAACCGTCCGTGAAAGAGACAATTCACACACACACTCGTAAATTTTAGAGGCCTTCCATATTCAATGCTCCCACCAGATAAGGAGGTGATCCCATATTTGATATTTCTGTCTTTTGTCTTCATGGAGTCTTGTTATAAGTCTTGACACAATTGCTTGTCCTAAGTATAATATTTATCTCGTCTCTGCCTCAACATCGTCTGGGTGTGGGTGATCCAAAATGTTGAGCTGTTACTCATGATCGATCTCTTCTTTGTGTAAAAGAACCATCATCGACAAAATAAAAGAACTCATAAACTACTGCTTGGTTGTTTTTTTTAAAAAATTATTTATGATGTTTCTGAGAGTTTCTGGACATACAAAAAAAAATTGGGCTGATTTAGCAATTACAAACCGAACTTTTTAAGGACTCGTAGTCATCATTTGATCTCCAAGACATATATCCCAACACATTCAATGCCATCCATTTCACTCACATACAAGCTTCTATATATCACTCTAAACACAATGCAACATCCACACTTTCTTATTCATCGATGATCAGGGCACTCACAAACTCCCCCACTTAATTAGTCACCAAATACACTTTAAAGGTCTCAATATATGCTTGAGAAAATTTGAAATCACAAGGTTTTACGATCTTCCAACCACGAATCTCTAACTAATAACATGCATCTTCCATACGTATAATTAATAGTGCTTTCCGCTACCTTCTCTTCCATCTACTATTTTCCTTTATTGCTCTCCATCATCTGACTCATCTGCATGTATATGGACACAAATTCACACTTCAACTTACATCTTTTCCCCATCCATGTATAGTTTTAATTTAAAACTTTTCAGCATAAAAAATAAAGCATATCAGCACAACTATGTTAGGAATTTAACATTACGGCATGCTCAGAACCTTTTCAGATTTATGATTTCAATCGATATATGAAGTATACATAATTTTGGAGGGCAACGAAATATACAACATAAAAAAAAATTAATTTCAGATATCTATGATTTGATCATAAGCTCAAGAATGAGTCAACAAGTAATACAAGGAAGCAGGAACAATTTTCTTTTTTTTTTTACTTTTGCCTATCAAAATAGGGAATAATTTATATGATGTAATGTTTTGATTTGTCAATAAAAAAATTTAATAGTTGAAAATTGTTGCCTATTATATACTTTAGGGAACAATTGTCATTTGTTACTAAATATTTACTGCATTTTGATTCTAGTATAACAACAACTAATTAGAACCAAGAAGTAACTCTATGATATTCAGTTAGATCTCTATGATTTGATCTTAAGCCGAAGAACAAAGCAACAAGTAATACCAGAAAGTAGGAACAAAGATTTTTTTCCCCTTTCTGGCCTGAATACTAGAAGCATAGATTAGCAAATAGTTAAATATGTACCTGTGCTTTCCGCTTCTTCCATATGCCGTTTTCCTTCATTGCTCATCATCATCTCCTCCTCCTCCTCCTCCTCCTCCTCTTCCATCCAAAGCTTTAAACATTTTCAACGGATAACAAATAAAGTATATCAGCACGATTATATGACAGAAATTTAAGATTAAAGCATGCTCAGAACCTTTTTAGATTTTGAATTACAATCGATATATGAAGTATATATGATTTTGGAGGGCCACAAAATATACAGCATCAAAAGAAATTTTTTTCGTACACCAAAAAAATTAATTTTAGGTATCTATGATTTGATTATAAACTCAAGAATGAGTCAACAAGTAATACAAGGAAGCGGGAACAAATTTTTTTTTTTACCACAATACTACCAAGCATAGAGATTAACAATATGTAAAAATTTTAGGTTTGTAACAGATATGACTCTGCTGGAAAGGAGCTCTGATTTGTTTGTTCACATTTGTTTTACAATCTGTTTTATTAAAAAAAAAAAAAGAATATGGATGATGAACAGAGTAAATGCGGTAATATTTGATCCATTATTTGTATATTTTTGTATTGCATTGGTATTATGTCAATACGGGAATAGTGGGAGGATTAATGATAAATAGATAAATACCTGCGGTTTGGGAGGAAGTGGGTTGATGGAAGGAGAAGTCAAAATTTGGGCATTCATTTTTTTGAACATTATGAAGGTATGGAGCACTTAAGTTGAGTCCCTTGCAGAAGTGAGTGAGTACTAATAATTTTGAAAGTTTCAATGTCTCTAGATTTGGAAGCTCAATTTGTTGCACATTGGTAGGTTCTTGATCACTTGTATGATGTGAAAAGAGCTCCTCCATTTGTGCAGCCTCTGACACATCTATTACACATAGTTGTGGAAGCATTTCAACTGGTGTAGCTGTCCTGAAAAGGCATTTCAACTTGGGGCACCCCTTCACTGTTATGTAACCCAATTTTGGAAAAGGCGACAGATAATGCATATTAGAGTTGGATACTTCTTCTGATGATTCTTGCATGATTTCCTCTACTTGCTCACATTCTATTATATTCAAGGATGTCAAATGTGGGAGGCTTCCCCAAACAGACATGGACAATATACATTTCACTTTTCCAAATCCTTGCACTGTTAAATCATAAAGATAGTGGAAGCTCAGATTTTGGAAGGAAGTAAAAGCCTTGCATACAAAACTTAGCTCACTTAGTTCTTGCAACTCTAATTCCCTTAAACTCAAGAATTCCGGATACAAATATGGAAGCTGATGAAGCAGTTGGTTGCCGTTGCTGTTGGCATCAATCTCTGCAGCTTCCTATACATGTAAAACACAAATAATATAATGAACTCAAAGAAAAAAAAGAAAGGAAGAGCCTAAAGTTAAGTTATGAAGACATTTAAATGATTTCCACGTTATTCATTGCCTTGTCCAGGTGTTCAATAATATTAATAAAGTACAAGTGGTTCAAGGCTCTAGCTATGTGAAACAAACAAAACCAACAGGATATATAAATGCAAATTACCTTTCCCTTTAAGCCAATCTCCATGCTTCCAGTTTCTCCCATAATTGAAGAAAATTTTGGGCATTTTGAAATTTGGATATCTCCAAGGTTCACCGAAGATAACTTGAAGCCTTTGCAGATATCAACAAGACTTGGCAATTCCTTTAGGATTATCATTCTCAAGTTTGGAAGCAGGAATTTGTTGACAGTGTCACTACTGCTGGCTTCACTAGTATGTCTGAAAAGCTCTTCTAACTCTTCACATTCTGATATCTGTAACCCCCTACCTTAATAACCATATTTATAGTTCGAGAATGCGTCATTAAGTTGAAATAGAGACCAGTGGTTAACTTAAAATTTTTCCAAAACTTGTTTAGTGCGGTCTCACGTTCACATCTCGAATATAATTGGTCTGACCAGTTCGGTTTCATTTATACATATCAGAGTGCAACCAAAAATTCCCGACAACGCTCAGGTTTCATTACTTAATAAAGGGTTTACAACGCTTAGTTTCCCATACAGGGGATTACACAACACTATTCAATATATACAACATGTGCAACTAATCCCCAACAAAATATGACAACCAACTACCAAAATTAAAACTCCTAGCTAGGAGCTCTAACCGCCCTTCGTCACTTGCTTTTCCTTTGAACCACTTGCCCTTGCTGTAGGTTAATCATTGGAAAGAATGAGATTCAAAAGAATCCCAGTAGTAACAATTCACTTTAACATGTACAATCACAAAGCATATAAGCAAATCACAACAACAACAACACAACGGCATTTCTACAACAGCTTTCGCTGCATTCACAACGGCATATTTCACAACAGCATGTATCACAACAGCACAACAACGATATTTCACAACGGCAATGTTACATCACGGCATATTCAATGAAATGACATACATGCAAGGCATCATACACAGAATAAGAGAGAGAGTCACTATCTTATTCTTTCCGCTCGTGCACTGGCACTGGTTTATCACGTGCAGGGCAAATGTCAAATCCTATAATTAGAATTACGGGCGACAGGTTATTACTTAATCCAATTCTTTAGTTCAAACACTCAAGTTGGTTATCATTAGGGACATTTAATCAAATCAACTAAGGAGTTAAAGTGGTCAATTAACCTAAAAGACCAATTCCTAACCTCAAAGTTCAACAATACTATATTATGCCATTACATCTTCAATTTTCGCATAAGAGACCAAATCTGCCAGAATTTTCTCCAGACTTTGAAAAATCATAACTAATTCTACAAAAATTGAAATGAGGTGATCCCAAGTCCTATGGAAAGCTATTGAAGTCCTCTTCATAGGAAAAATATGAATCATTACTGGAAATCACCACACTGCTCCAGAATTACACAAAATCCCACACTGCTCCAGAATTAAGTCCAGTTTCAACATCAACCTTTGGGCAACCAGAACTCACAGCTCAAAAAACGAAATAACACAAATTATATGTCCATTTTGAAGCTTGGAATGTGAACTTTAATAATGGAAAGTTTCACAATTTTTAGAGATCATTTGGTTATCCAAAAACACTACACAAGTAGAGTACCTCGCTGGAATTCTGTTCAGGCTGAAAACCCAAATTTACACTTTGAGTTCCAATGACCCAAAATTCACAACCCAGGGCTATTCCCACATAATTTTTCGTGTAGAACACAATGGTAACATCAAAATTAACAAATTCCCACTCATTCTCCATGTCCTATTTTGGCAGAAAAATCAAAATAAATTCCAATAATTACCAACTTCCAATTTCAGCATCAAACTTATGTCAAATGGTTTGCAATCATCATAAACCACCAATAACATAACCAAAACATCATGAATTACCCAAACCCTTGTTTAGCCGAAATCAGGGCAGATTTACACATGCCAAAATTCTCATTCAACCAACACAACCAATAGCTCAAATTGATGCTAATACTCACCTCTTGCTTCTCCTTAAGTTCTTTCTTTGATTCTTCAGCTTTTGTTCTTGCAAGGTGGCTGAAAACTCCTCTTCTTCAAAAACAAAAACCATAGAAATGAAGCTAAGGAAGAGAGGAACAAGTTTCATGAAGGACTCTTGAGCCATAGATGAGGTTAAGAAGGTGAAAAATCAAGATTAAGCTCACCTTGAAACCTTGCTTTTCTTCCTCTGCGTTTTTGCTGCTGCCAACCGACTTTGAGACAAATGAGAGGGAGTGAAAGCATTCAGAAATTCTCTTTCCTTGGCCCTTAATATCTGACTGAAAGTGGGCCAAAAGAAATAAAGAATATGTGTGGTGAATAATTATTCCTTCTTGGTCAAAGTTGATGATATATAACATGACTTCAATTTTAATTCTCTCACCTCTCTTGCCTTTAGAATTCTTGGACGGAAAGTTTGAGAAAGATGAGGAAATATATGGATAATACTTTCTCTCTTTTTCTCTTATATCCCTAGCCACTTTTATTGACTTTTCATATGGAAAAGATAAAGTATATGATATTAATTCTCTTTCCCTCATGTCATGCGAATTGTAGCTCATGGAATAGACAAAAGGGCTTCTTCAATTTATCATAATTTCAACTCTTCAAATATTACTTCTTTAGTTGAAATTGTTGACTTAGTCATCATCTTTTACAACTTGGTCAAATTGCCTTAACATGTCATATGTAATAGCCTATATTGTTTCCTCTTGTCATACATAAGTCATGGCCCTTTGAAGAAGAAGATAATCTTGTAAAATCTCATCTTGCAATATAATATTTAATTGTCAATTTTGCAGGTGAAACTTGACTAAATTCATAACAAAATTTCCAAAGGTAATTCTGTCATTAATCCCATCATCTATTCTGTACATTTAGCCCTTGAGTACATTTTGGGATATTACAATATCTCTATTCCATGTAAATGTGAAAACAATAGAGTGACAGAGGAGGTTGACGAAAGAGACTTAAGCTTGTTGCAATGCTTCACCATCAGATATTCCATTTTAGGTAAGGTGCTTGCGTGGAAGCCCACACCAAATACATATTCCAATCCATTGCATCCAATTAATGTCAAGGATTGAAGATGGACAAGGTTCAAAATATGTGAAGGAGCTGTCGATATGAGCCACACCTCTAAGAGGCTCCCTAAACTCAATCCATTCAGTTTTGAACCCAACAGCTGCATATACACAGACAACAAGAAAAACAAGTCCGATAAGATTCAATTAATTACTACCAATAATCTTTAAAAACATTATGTGCTATAACCACCCTTTTTACGTTTCCATTTGAAATTTTCAATTCAATAACATGTAAACAACTCTTTCTTATTCTTCTAACAAAATTGACTTGTAGAAATTCTCATTTTACTTCACACAAAAATTTATGTTTGAAATAAAAAATGGATCAATAAGCTATCATGATTTCAAATAGTTTGCCAAAGCAACAAAAAAAAATTGACTAATCATGTCGTACATAACTAAAAAATCATTATTGGATGTGTCTACGTATAAGCAATGTAAAATGCTAAATCCTTTGATAAAACTTATCCTTTGACAAAATTTATATATTCAGATTATCGTTTTTCAATAAAATTTTAATTTTAATCTAGATTCAAAACTCGATAATTCAACTTTTATTTTTTCACACAGTTTCTTATAAAAAAATGAACAAAAACAACAAAAATAGAATACTATTATATGTATTTAAGCCATATAAAGATTTAAAAATCAGGGAAATGGGCACATATTTTAAGACAGCCATATAAATGTTACATACAGACACACACACGCGCGCGATATTAGTTTTTAGGATTTTGAAACTCAAATTCGATTAGTGTAAAATGAAGTGAAATGGTTCATCTCCCAAGATCTAATTATTTTTTTCAAATCAATAGCAAAGTAATGAAAAACAGAATGGTGATTAAATGTGATGAGACAATAATGATTGAAGAGTCAATGTAAATATGGTTGAACCAGCTCAACCTAATCATGATTAAAATAATATAATTCAATTAAAATATACAAAAATATTAAATTAGAACCATGAAAAGAGTAACATTCAAATAATAAAAATGCATTGATCTACAAGTAACTGGTATATTTATGTATAAACCACACATAATCCAATAAAATAGAATTACTAAAGAACATATGACGGACAGCTATTTTTTGACTAAAATGATAACATTTAATTTTCAGGTTCAATAAATGAAGAAAAAATATAAAATCCAACTGGGTCAATTTGTACAAACCTCTAAATCAGATCAGCTAGGAGATTAGCTCACTTCACTGGTTGCGGTTTTATACACGACTTAAAAAATCAAGAGAAGACTTGGGGTGTGTTTGGATTTGCCATGATAAAAGTGATTTTTTTTCGATCTAACTTTTGCATATTTAACATAGGATAAAAGCTAGTTTGTATAATGTGATCTATGTTTGAATTGACTTTTGTAAACAAAAGTCAGTTTGACAAATTGAAATTTGTTTGGATAAGTAATGGAAAAGTTAGTTTAAATGTAAAAATGACATAAAAGAACATGAATTTTATTAAATATATATAATTTGATAATTGAAATATTATTGAGAAAAATTTATAAATACTAAGAAACAATTAATTAGATATGTTTAATAGATAAAAGTTTATATAAAATACATATAATGAGAATTTCAAGTTTTTTAACTAAATAATATTATATTATTAAAATTAGAATTAAATTTTTTTCCAATAAATACTTTTTTTACCAACTTAAATTTTAATATTATATGTCTCTTGCTTACATTAAAATTTACAATTTTATTTTTGAAAAAAAAAACTAATTTTTATTAGGGAACATTACTTTTATTAAAATTATAATTAATAAACAGTACAAATTAAATGCTATAATTATGATGTTAATTTGGCTTACTTTTATTTTTTTATTCATTTTATTTTATTATTGATGAATTTAAAAATATGATAAAGGCATTAGTGACACCACCTGTATAAAGTGATAAAAAGAATGAAGGGAGAATTGGTCATTGTGTGTGGCAGTGAAGCGTAGCCTGAAGCCTGATTACTCATGTTGCCTGTCCTAACACATAGATAAGCCAAAAGTTTTTTTTTCCTTCTTACAGTGGAAAATCCACTACGTGATCCCAAACACATTTAATTGTGTGGATGTGAGACTCCTATTGATTCGAAGCACAAATAACGTACTCAGTTGCAACTGTAAAAAACAAGAAAATTAAATTAAAGAAAGCAAAATGATTAGTAAAGATGTGTGAGCACCTGGGGAAGGCTTTTGTTGAACAAGGATAAACCCTGACAAACATCCTTGAGGCATGGCACTTCTTTTAAAGTTAGTCTTCTCAAGTCGGGTAATATATTCTCCGAAAGATTATTCAAATCTATGGCCACTGAAAACAGACATTTCAACTTGTTGCATCCTTGAACTTCAAGACTTTGCAGATTTGGAAAACATATTTTTGGGGATTGAGCATTTGGTGGACCTTGATGCTCCTCTCCCACCTCTGTACCAGACATTATTTCCTCCAATTCATTGCAATCTGATATTTCAAGATGTTCTAATAGTGGTATGCTTTTAAGAATTATAGGGGAGAAAATAGTTCTCAAATTGTTGCACCCACTCACTTGGAATTCTTTAAGATTTTGGAGGCTCAGTATTCCCATTGGACCACTCCAAACCATCTTTAGCTCAAGTAGATTATTCAATTCTATAGAGTTTAAGGGTGGGATTAATTGGTTCTGGGAATTCCTTTTAGTAAGATCTTCCCTTTCAAAGGCAAATAGAATATCTTATACGCTACAATTGTCAATCTCAAGTTGCTCTAGATTGAGAAACAATAGTGAAGCTGAAGCCCTACTATACTGATTGTCCTGAAACAATAACATTTGGAAAATCAAAATAATATACTCAACTCAATTTTTGCGTTATAAACATTATAAATAATTAAGATAGAGGGCACATGGAAATGCGTACCTTATTTGTATTTGAACTAGTTGTGACGTTAACACATGAGGCGCTGAATTTGGGACATTCTTTCCAATGCAATTCTCTCAAACATGGGCAACTTGAATGAAAGTTTTCTCGGAAAATGTTGAGCAAATTTTTCAAGCCCTTAAGTTGGAGTGATCTCAAAACAAGCAGCTTGATCTGAACACCTTGATGCATATCTTCATGCTAACCAAAAGCATATTTTACTAGAGAAGCCCCAACAATGTGCACCTCCTCCAACTGCTCAAGGCCTTGAACACAAGAGTTTGAGAATACATATTGCAACGTATCACAATCAATTATGGTCCAGCTTTTCAATTTTGAGAATACCAAATATGCATTGTTTGAAGTTGAAATTATTTCATTGTTTGAACCATCACCATCCTCCTCTATCATATTCAACAATTCACAACAACCTGTTATAGTTAGCTTCTGCAGCAACAACAAGGCTCTGGCAACACTCTTTGGTAATAGTGATGTCAACAAAGGACAATGAGCTATATGTAGTTCTTGTAATTTCTCGAAGAAGCAAAGCAAAGGTGGACCATGCCAAATTTCTTTCAGATTGGCCAAATACTCCAACCTTAACTGGATTAACTTTGGGAAGAACAAAGTTTCTACTTATAACAAATCAATGTGTTGAGAAGTTGCATCTGCAAGGCATTCCAAATCTGAACAAGAATGGAGCCACAAGCTAGTCAACTCATTTGTCCCTCCTACAACTCGAACAATGTCTGGTACAATATTTTTGCTACCTCCATTAAATCTATGCAAACAAACAGCTTCTGCTTGTTGCAATAGATACTTAATAAAGGGACTTAGAGTAGAGATTTTGAACCCTCCCAAGCACAAAGCTTTGCAGCGAAAATCCATTGAATCTATATTAAGATAAAATTTGGGACCAAGGTTCCCAATTTTAACTTCATATCTCTTCAATCTAGGGAAAGTAGCATCATTTGAAAAACATTGGTCAAGATTTAAAGTTGTTCTACTGAGTTGGATTCTTGAAGCATATAACTCCTATAGATGTATACATCTTTCTATTATCTTAAAACTTTGCTCTTTGATCTGAGATGTATGTAACAGCTTCAATTTATTCATCTCTTCCAATCCTTGTGGCAGATGTTTAAATGAACTATATTGCAAGTCAATAACTTCAAGTCCCTTGAGGCATAAAACCCATGACAAATCATCACCTAACTGACAATGTTGCAAACGTAGAGTTCGTAGATTAGGTAGCAAATTCATAATGTGTGGCAATAACGACTTGAGGACTGCTGGTTTGTAAAATACAGAGTCAATTTGCATAACTTTGAGTGCTCCCATACCTTTGAAATTCACTTCTGATAATTCACATTCACCTATATTTTTTAGCAGCAAAATCTCAAGTTTTGGAGCATCTAATTGTTGAGGAAATTGAGATGTTTGATTGCACCAAGAAGTGAATGCATAACAATATTTTATGAACCCATCTACTGCCACTATATCTTTCCCCAGATTCACTATAACATTGTGATTATCTTGAGATGATATCCACAATGCTACATCACGAATTGTGTCATGCATTATCAAGTGGTCTTTCCTTTTTTCGGAATGCATTAGCAAACAAGAATCTACAAGATGATTTATAGATGCGCTCACTTTGTTTCTTGCATCTTCAAGTGTGCCTAATTCTTCACACATGCCCAAACCTATTGTGATTCTAAACAATTCTTCAACAGAGATATTTGCATCTTCTGGATACATGCAACACATCAGAAAGAGTGACTTGGCTTCCTTCCTCCTCAAATAATCGTAACTCAACCGAAGACAAGAAAAAGCATCTCTGACGCCTGGTTCCACATCGATTGGTTTTGAATCCCTCAATCTTTGTAATGCCTCCTTCCATTCTTCTATAGACTTTCCTCTCAAAGAGGCTCCTACAGCCTGAATTGCGATAGGAAGTCCTTTACATTCACTAACGATTCCTTGTGCCACACTGGCTAATGATTCGTCTACATTACGAGCATGTTTTTGGAACAATGTCTAAGATTCCTCTTCAGATAAAAGATGCAAAGGAATCTTACTTTCACAATCCATCAAATTGCATACTTGTTGGCGCCGCGTGGTAAGGAGGATCTTGCAACCACCATAATCTCCAAAAGGGATACCAACATCGTTCAGATTCATCATAGCCCACACATCATCCAGTATCATGAATATCCTTTCCCCACTACTCAGTCTCATGAACAAACGTCTCACTCTTCCAGCTTCACTTTGTTCATCAAATCTTAAACCTAACAAATCAGCAATCTCATTTTGAATCTTTCCAACGTCTGGATTTTGTGACACAGTTGTAAATATGACTCGATCAAAGAGTTTTAATTCCTTGGCTCTTTTGCCTACTTCTTTTACCAAGGTTGTTTTACCAGAACCCCCCATTCCATACAATCCAACCATGTGAATACCATCATCTTGGAGAGCTGCCAATAATTGATCTGAAGCCAGCTTTGTAGACTGGAAATACACAAAATTTCCAGAAGAAAAATACTCTATATCCGGAATTGTGGTAGTTATAGAAACATGGTTAAATTCACTCCTTTGATTGAGATTCTTTGTTGTCTCTATCATCTCTGTCATTTGTATACACAAATGATATCTCCTCCAAGTAGGACACCTTCCTTGAAAGCAACTATTGCTTTCCTTCAGTTGCTGCTCCAATTTTTGCAACTCATCTATATGACTTTTTACTTCACCTAACCACTTATCAACAGCATCATTAATTTTTTCAGTTCTGTTAAGTGCTTCCCGAACATGTTTTCGAACTCCATGTTGTGTTGATGCAAGCTTCTGCTTTTCAGTTTCAAGATTTTTTGTGATGTTGCTTGCACAAAACAAATATTGACCTTGACGTACCAATGGATCTACCAAATATTCTGCGAGTTTGGCAATAACAGCTACTACAATCTCTGCCATTTAAGCCAAAACTGTGTACCTGAAAGAGATCAAAGTGGTTCAAAACCCATCTTTATGAGTTGTCGGACTAAATGAGTTCTGGGTAAATTAATCTTATGCAAAATATAATTAATGGCAAGATTTTCTTATATAAAAATAATACAAAAATATGCTTGCGTTCATATAAAATTGATAAATGAAATAGGTTCATGAAAAATTACAGAGAAATACTTATATACTCCAGGAGTACTACGTCATCTAAACTCTGTCCTATAAAAATATAACAACTTAGATCATTTTAATCCTAATTGCTATGTGGATCATCTAAAAAAAATTGCTTTTATTTATTTTTAAGAAAAAGAAGTTCATCATTTTGTTTTAGTTTTATTTCAAATTAATATATGCATTTTTCTTGAAAACAAATTAAAATGTGAATTTTTTCAAATGAGTCACATGGCAACTGGGATTAAAATAATCTGAGTTGTTATGTTTTTATCAAGGTTCTGAAATCCGGACCGGTCACTAAACCAACCGGGGTACTAAGTCAAGGGTCAGGTCAAACCGGAGTCAGACGGGAGTTAACCTGGGGCCAAACCAGTGAGAAATTAAAGATTTTAGGGTTATTAATATAAAATTCTAAAGAAACTAAAAAAATTGATTTTTGAAGGGAAAAAAAATAGTGAACCGGGTTGACGCTCGGACCAAACCGGTTTACAGACCGGTTCGCTGGTTTTTGGGGAGAACCGGCTGGTCCGCTCCAAATTTTAAAACCCTGATTTTTATTAGGCAAAGTTTATATAACATGACATTCTTAGAGTATGTAAGTATTTCTCAAAATTAAATTGCCATTTGTTTGTGGTTAGGTCTCGGTACTTTTGCCATGCCTCACAGAATCTAATAATCTTGTGATAATATGAGACCCAAGCTCACGTTTATAATAGGATTGATGAAAAAATGTCCTAGTCCGCGAAAGTGTATCTTTTTATGTTTTAATTTATCGGTTTCATTTTAATTCTTTAATTTTATAAAATATTTTATTATTTTTCTAATATTAATAATTTAACACGGTTAGTTTAGTTAATAAAAATTTCGGCGCTGTAAATTTAAAGGGGATAAAACATTGTCAAATGATAAAATAATAAGTTTACATTTTAAAAAATAAATAATATGAATGGAAAAATAATAATATTTAATAGTAATAATAGTAAGTTTTAAGAACTAATTAAAGAGAAGCTTTATAAAATTAAAAGTTCAAACTAAATTTTAACAGTGTTAGAAGACCAAACTACACACTTATGCTAGTCGCTTTCTCATTTTTATTACAAAATTTGTTATTGTTTTGTTGTAATTTTTTTATAACACTTTTTACTCACAATAAAAGCACAACTCTATAATAAAATAAGAAATATTTTTAAAACATATTACATTACAACCGTCAAATATTTAGAAATACGTAATTGTCATAATAGAAAAACCATCAAGTAAAATATAGAAAAACCTAGCGATCCATTTAAATCGGAAGGCTCAATATTTTGATGGTTGTGGTGTAAGTATTGTCAAATATATAGTACCCAATATCTGAAAATTAAGAACCATCAAATTTTTGTTCAAAGAATATGTTACGAGTCCTTATTTGACGGTTTGTAACAGTTAAGTATGGGCAAAAAAAACCTTATAAGGCTAATAATTAGTGGGCTTTCCACATTTATGTGAATATGGGTCGCTTTATTATCTTATTAATATTTGCTGCAGGCAGTCCATAAAACTCAAGCATGCAAAAACAAGTAACACACTTAACGAGAAAAATACGATTTTTAGTGTCGGTATTATTGTGTTAGAATAAAAATTTTATATACTAACTTATGAGTTGAAACTTTGAAACATATTTAACATGAATCCACATTCCCTGTTCATTTAAAAGACGAGCAAGGAATGTTCATCCCCAAATAAAAAGGGGTTTTTCTTTTTGAAAAAATACTTCATGCACTAAAAATTGATTAAGTTAAGAAACTGGGTGTTAAAAAGATATTTCAGATATTAGGTACCAATGGAAAAATATTCCAAGATGCTGGTGTTGTAGGAAAAATATTTCTAAATGCAAGACCAGAAATTAATTAATTTAATATACTGGATAATAAAAATATTTCAAGATGCAGTATACAATTTAATCCAAATAAATAAGAATATATAAAAAAATTTTAAAAAGTTAAAAAAAATGGTCTCTACCCAAAATTGGCTGGATGAGCATGCCGTGCTCATCGCGGACCCATTTAACATTAAGCAAAAAAGTAAATAATAAAAGAAAACACTAACCTCGGCCTCAAGTGTATAGTATTTAAGACAAAGATAACAGAGAGACTCCAACAGTCGGAGAAATTGATGAATCCAATATGTGAAATCTCTCAGATTCCGCAATCGTAGGCCTGTAAGCAAAACCCATATGAATGTGTAATTTTGCAATGGAAATCTGAAGTATATGACGGCAGCTGAGACTAAATGCAGGAATATAATTATATATATATATCAAACTACGTAAGTAGCCTTTGGATAGAGAATTCAAAAAGGGTTAGAAAACAAGAGAACAAGAGGAAGTAACCAAGCGATGGAAGGCGCAGGAGCAAAGGAAGGGCCGTGTTGCGAGGAATATAAGAAAGCTTGGTCTGTGTTGCGGCAAGAATGGATAAGCCTTCAAGTTTCTTTGTTTTTAATTTTGGTGTCATCAGCCAATAAGTGCGATCACTGTTTGGACTTCGATTCGTTAAATTACTATGGTTTACATCTACTTCACCAATAATTTGAATAAATTAAGAAAATAAGTTAAATATGTTATTTGTAAAAATGCATACTGGTTCTCATAACATACCTTTTTAAATAATTTGTATTGAAATTATCTCTTGATACAAATATCATAACATGTAGTAATTTTGTTAAATTTGCTCAAATGTCTATTATAAACCTGCAGGAAAAACAGGTAGATCCCGCAACAAAAAAGAGATGGACATTTAGGTCAATTTAATGGATTGACGAAAAAGTGTCCTAGTCTGCGAAAGTGTATCTTTTATGTTTTGATTCATAGTTTTGACGTTAAGTTCTTTAATTTTATAAAATATTTTATTATTTTTCTGATATTAATAATCTAACACTGTTAGTTATTTAATAAAAATTTTGATACTGTAAATTTAAAGGGGATAAAACATTGTCAAATGATGATATAATAATTTTAATTTTTTTAAAAAAATAAATAATATGACTGACAAAAAAATCAATATTTGAGACTAATAATAGTAAGATTTAAGAACTAATTAAAGAGAAGCTTTATAAAATTAAAAGGTTAAACCAAAATTTAATAATGTTAGAAGACCAAACTACAACTTACGCTAGTCACTTTCTCATTTTTATTACAAAATTTGTTATTGCTCTGGTTTAAGCTTAGAAATTTCGTTCAGAATAGACTTGAAAAGCTTCTATGGATAATGTGGTTTAGTCTGGGTATCTACCGATTGAGGTTCTAATGTGGTCAGTATGACTGAGAAATGCCGAAAAGATGACCTTGACATGGTAAGATTTGTAGTTATCTTGGACTGAGTCTCAGGGTTCATCAGGAGGAGACTCACCCCCATGATATCAGAGCCTTATGCTTTATGAGACAGATAAGTCATGTAGTTAGAGAAAGTGAGTAGGAAGATTTTATAAACATGAGTGAAACCTCCACCTCCTCTGAACCTGTTCGTCTTTCATTTGCCTTTTCCCTTGATAGAATTCCTTCATCCCTTCGTCATACCCTATCCAGGAAAATAGATATTGCTGAGTTTGCCCACATCCCAGATGATGCCCGCATCACCTCAACGGAATTACCCTTGTTTAGCCCATACTTCCTTTATCACCGACAAAGATCCATAACCAGATCCATTCGCAATATCATCAGTAGATCCCCTCCACCTATAAAAGATATAGTCCAGAGCTCTGCCTGAAATCAGTGCAGTTTACCTGCTACCACTGTAGAACAGTATGTCACCCTTGAAATCCCACGATCCATAATTGACTATTACCTTAACCAAGGATATACCCAACTTCACATTAGCGACATCCTTCTTATCTTGACTCTTCACGGACAAAAAGGTATCCCTGCTATAGCCAGGGTAGCCCTTCTTCATACTACCTACAAATCATATCAGAATGCTTTGATTGGTGTTCTTCTTACCACTCTCAGCGATGGTAGTGTTATCATGACCATAGCTCCTAATTTCAATATCAAGCTCTCCGATAGAACAGCTTCTCAGCAGGTTAAAGTTCAGATCCAGATCACTGGTGTAGATCAAGACCCAGCAGCTACGATGGCCACTCTTCACCAGATGATTTATAGAGTCTATAAAAGCTCCTTGAACCTCCATTTCCCCAACTCCACCAATGATAATCTCTACATGTTCACTGATAGGATCATGGCCCAGCCATTATCAATATCCCTAAACAGATCCTAATGGAAGAACTTGCACAAATCATCCCTCTTGAATGGATAAACAACTATGAAAAGCAATTTCATTCCACTCCAGTGGATGTTCATACCACTGCTTCACCTCTCCAATAAAGGATGCCTGATGGGACAGTCAAATCCATTTTCCAGAGACTAGGAACTAAAGGATCATTTCCACCAACCAAAACAATTGTTACAATCTCTCCTGGCTATGAAAGTGAAGAACGACCTCCAGTTGATCATTTCACAAAGGAAGGCAAGATAGTCTTTATTTCCCAAGTCAATGGACATTTCACTTAGGACTTGGATTACCATATGTGTGGGCCAGATTGTGACTGCCAGTACCCTGACTCTTGGGATCCCTCAAATGAAAAGGATCTTGGCTCCAAAAAAGTAAAAAGAAAAAGAAAAAACTACAGATTACTCCCTGTTCTCAACTAAAACATCGGAAGAATGATAAAGGTGATCAAGCTCCTAAGCCGAGAGTTAGCAAACCAGTTCCAGAGGTTCCTACTAGGGACTTAACCATTCAAGATTTACTGAAGGAACTAGGACATGATGAATCGTACCTAGCTATCAAGATTTACTAGGGACTTAACCATTCAACATCTGACGGTGTTCGACGGCAGATAGTTCTTCTCAGGAGTTATCTTGAATGAATCGTACACAACTATGTAAAGTTTTTGGCTTTATCATGTTCTTATTTGCAGGCAGTCCGACTCAAGCAAGCCAGTGATATTGGGAAAACACAATTTTTAGTGTTGCTATTATTGTGTTAGAACAAAAATGTTACATAGTAAGGGATTTGTATTTGTGTTCATGACTGTGATGAGATCTAACCATTTAAAATTTAATCTAAATAGTTTAAATTTAAAATTTTTAATTTATGATTTTTTTTAAAAAAAATTATTTTTATGTAAAGTGATAGTAATAAGAGAATTTTTATTTTAAATTTTACATATATTAAAAAAAATTATTTGAAATATAAAAATTAAATTAAAACTGGACTGTTAAAAATCAATTCAATAATGTATATCAGCGATGAGCACATTTCTACTCATCAAGGTGATCAGCAGAAAAATGTAAATGTGCTAAAACATAACATGAAAAATATAAAGCTAATAATAGAAGAAAGCACTAACCTCAGGTATATATGATAAAGATGACAAAGAGACTAAGCAAAGCCGCCGGAGCAATTGATAAATCCAATATCTGAACTCTATCTGAGGTCGCAATGTAAAGCCTGTGAGCAAAACTCAGATGGATGAATAATTTTGCAATGGAAATCTATGAACTTGAATATCCTAAATACACCAACATATCAAATCAAGTAGCTACCCTTGAGATAGAAAATTACAAAAGGGGTTAGAAAACACACAAGAGAACAAATGGAAATGGAACTAACAAGGAGATGGAAGGAGGAGCAACCGAAGCAGCCCAGTGGTGCTGTAACTGTGGAATGGAGTATGAGCAAAAGCTTGGCCAGAGTCGCTTTATGCAAACTGCAAAGACTGAATAAAGCCTTCAAGTTTCGTTCCTTTTGATTTTGGGGTCACCAATAATTACCATCGGTCATTGTTGGACAGTGACTGGCACTCATGTCAGAGGGTAGGCTCATAATGCTCTTCCAAATCAAATCACGGGCCCTTTGGTGGTTTGCTTTCCAGCAACGAGTGTACCATGCGGTGAATTATGAATGGCTGTTTGGGTCCTCTATGTCTGCCATTGAAGTTTAGGTTTGTCGCGTCCACAAAGTAAAGTCATAATAGGATATGGCGTCCAACGGTCCCTCTTTGCTTGACTTGAGTATTAATTGGGGTCAATTAGACATATATTATTAGTAAAAGGGTATTGGACAAACATCCAAATCTAGTTTTTAAATTTAGGTTTGCGTAATTCGAGATAAAATTTCTCTCACACATTTATCTCATAATTCGTAAAAGCTATTAAAAAAAGCTAATCCAAACACACACTAAATTAGTAAAATGACAAATTGATAATATGGTAGGAATATGAGATTTTAAAGTTTGGATATTGACAATTTAAATATATGAGTTAGAAACTTGGATATAGATGACAACTTGAGTTTTCCTGGTTGTTGTCGTGTATACTAAAATTATTAATTGCTATTCTTAATTCCTCATTGCATGTCAACTCCCAAACTTCAAAATTTCATATTCATCAAATTATCTATTTACATTTTTTACTAGCTTAGTACATATTTTGGGTTCTTGTAATTCAAATATTATTTTTCTGCCACTTTTCTTATTCTTAACTTTTTAAATTCATAATACCAATAGTTTCTTAGGAAAAAGATAAAAAAAAAACTTTGAAATTGTAAAATTTCAAATCAGAAATTTTTTAAAAAATGAGTTGTGAATTGTTTATCAAGTTTTGTCATTCTTTTATTAACTCTTAGTTACAAACTTGATTTGAGATTTTGTAATTTTATAACTCTTTTTCTCTAATTTCTTTTAATTAAAATGGGGAAAAAAACCACTTAGAAAGAGACGAAGAACATGGAAGGACCAATAGGATTAAACCAGCAGGGTGATCTTCTAAACCCTGTCTAACTATTTGACAAAACTATCCAAATGGATAAACAGGCGAAGTTGGACCTAATTAGAGTCCAATCATATTAACTAGAATCTCTATTTATAAAGAGATTAATCATAATCTTAATAAATAAGATAAGATCTTAATCATAGTTTAATACTAATATCTATAAAATATAGTTTTATATTAGGTACACCACTACAAAAAAACTGTAAACTTCTGACGAAATTTGCCACGAAAACAATTTCTATGGCAAATTCCTTCGACAATTCATTGGAAACTTTTCTGACCAAAATTTCTGATGAAATTTTGTCCCTGGCAACATTTGCTAAGTAATTAGTCACGGAAAATATTTCGTGACAAATTCCATTAGAAATTCCGCAGCAAAAAATTTTGCCATAGAATTTTTGTGGGAAAATTTAAAAATTATTATTATTTAATTATTTATTATTTTTAATTAAATTTAATTTTTAAAAATATTATTATAAAATTTATTAGTTATTAATTAATATTTTTAAATTTATTTTTTAATTATTATTTTCTAATTTCTAAAATATTTTTAATTTCTAACCATAAGTTTTGGCCCATATATAGGAACAAAATGGTCATATAAAAATTTATTATTTATTAATTAATATTAGTAAAAAAATATTAGTTAATAATTATTTATTATTTATTAATTAATGTTAATAAAAAACTTAATTTTAGAAATTAGACAAAAATATAGTCATATGAAATTTATTTAAAATGTAAAATATTTTAATTTGAAGTTAATTTATATTAAAAATTATAAGAATATATAAAATTATTTTATATTATTATTACATTTATATATAAGAAACAAATATATATTTATAAATAATGGATTATATATAATTGTGTAATAATAAAACACCAAAGCAGTCGAGCCCATCCAGTAAGGTATCACGTGCGTACAAACGAGGTTGTGGGTTTGAACCATAGGAGCGCAAGTTGAGTCGCGTTTCAAGGAAAAAGAGGTTGCGACACGTGGCAAAGTGAGGGTGCGACACATGGCAAATCTGGGTGTGGGCGACAAGGTGGAGGCTGCTAGAGTTGCCACGCTCCGCCGGCGATAATGAGGTGGCGGCTGCCGGAGTTGCCACTTAGCTTTTTAAAAAATAAAAAATAAGTTTGCGACGAAAGTGAATTCTGTCAGAAATTGTGAGGGAATTTAGTTGAAAATTCTGTCAAAAATTTGCGACGGAATCTGAATTCCGTCAGAAATTAGTTTGTCATGCTATTATTAGGCTGGCGCATATTTTTGGCATTTTAAATTTAAACGAGGCTCTATTTAGTCATTTAACTTTTAAAAAATGTGTTTTTTGTCCTTTTAAATTAACATCGTAAACTTCACTAACAAAAAATGGAACCTCAATATTTTTTGACTCGCCATTTTGACTAACCAAAAACACATTTTTAAAAATTAAATGACTAAAATAAAGCTTCTTCTAAATTTAAAAGGCCAAAAATATACTTGAGCCTAAAAACTTATTAGGTTACTGTCAACAATAAAAATTTCAATGAAGAATTTTTTTCCCAATTTTCTTTATTTTTAGATAAAATATAGGGAAAATTCCAAAAAACTACACTCAAAATATACAAAGGACAAATCAGTACAATGAAATTCAGAAATTCCAAATCAGGCGGGTGTCAGAAAAAGGAGGAATCTGTCATTTTAAAATTTCGGCTAAATTACGAAAATGCCCTTCATGCACACTTCAGAATAACAACATGATCATCGGAATTAACACCTTTGGATTCGGTATTAACAACTGCAATTCTTCTTTTACAATTAACAAATTTCAGGACCAATAACAACACATATCTCGCCATTAACAACTCCGGATTCGATATTAACAACTCCAATTTCTTCTTTCAACACTTAACAAGTTTCAGGGCCAATAACAACACTCACCTCGCCATTAACAACTGATGATTCGCCATTAACAACTCCTATGTTGTTATTGCGACTGAGGGCTAAGGGCATTTTTGGAATTTGGCCAAAATTTTAAAATGACAGATTCCTCCTTTTTCTGACACCCGCCTGATTTGGAATTTTTGAATTTCGTTGTACTGATTTGTCCTTTGTATATTTGGAGTGTGGTTTTTTGGAATTTTCCCTAAAATATAATTATATATTTTTTATTCTGTTTATAATTCACTCTTTAACCACCAAATTATTTAAAAGTATGAGATTTAGAATGTATTTTTAATTTTAATTCAGTAAATATTTTTTAGTATATCTAGTGAAGGGTTTACGGAGAGGAGGGTGGGTGACTTTTTTATGTTGGGGGCGAGAGAGAGGCAAGTAGAATGAGGAAGGGCAGCATTATCTTTGTCCACACACAACGACATCGCCTCAGCATTATGAATTATGGATGGTTGTATTAGTCCTTCTTGTCTGCCTCTGAAGCTTTGATATGTCGCTTCCACAGGGTATCAAAGCATATATCTTAATTAAATTATAAAAAGGCTTAATTAATTTATCTCTCGGCTTTAGTGCTTGCCGGCTTGGTGCCAAGTGCCAACTTGACATATGCATTATATGGTTTATTTTAATTAACACAACTAACTAATCAATTATAGCCTTCTGCATATATCTTCAGGTTTTTCACTTCTTTCATCTGCTTTTTCTTTCATTGTTGCGCAATGTAATATCGAAAAATACATTCAAAGGGCTAAATATAATAAATAGTGAAATAAAAAGGTCTAATGACACTCCAATTAATTTTGCATTTCAAGCTCCATAAGTGCACAATTTTCTAACCAAACAGTATATATTTTGTAATATTTGATATTCATAATCTTTTTACTCACATCGTGTATGTAATAACCGAGACTCTCCAGAAAACTAGCTCTGTGCCTCATAAAACCCATGTTTGAAGACAAGCAAGGTTGGGAATCTGTGAGGAACCTATCCATATCACCCACAGTTCACTTCATTTTTTCTTAGCCTCTCAAGCATTTTCTTCAGTTGCATTTTTCCTTCCTTTTTCTTTCCATTCTGTTAACTTTCCTTCCCTTCCCAACTTAAATTTAGACTATCCATTCTTCCATCTTCCGAAGAAATTAACCTCTGCAAGCATCAATGACATGCGACACTGTAAGTTCAATCTCCAATATCATAAAAAGGAACAAAATGAATGAATGCGGGAAAAGATTGTTAATTAAGTACATGTATACTTGTTTGGAAAGTATATATAATCTTGAATCAATGTCAAGTCCAAGTCAAAATTTAGGCATTTATTTATTTTGACCCGCCAAAGGTACTTTGTGATCTCCAACTTCGACCCTTTGCAGAAATCAGTGAGGCTAGCCAAATTTTCAAGTTTTATGGTTTCCAGATTTGGAATCAAAATTTGTTGAGTAGCAACAGTGCCTCATTCATTTTTATGGGGAACTAGTTCCTCTGGTTGTTCTGCCTCTTGTACTTCCATGCGTTAGTTGTGGAAGCATTCCAAGACTGTTGCTATGCTTAAAAGGTAACCTCAGATGTTCTAGTTTTGAGGCCAAGAGCTATATTAAAAAAGAGAAATACAGGAATATTAATAAAAATTGTGTGCGCAGGTTGAAGAGAGTTGTGTTGAATTTCTGCCAAAACTATGTCAATTAATTTTGGGCATTAATTTATTTTGAGTTTTCGAAGGTATGGGCAATTAACTTACACATTTCCTAAAGTCATTAAGAGGAGGCATTTTCGCAAGTTTTAAGGTTTCTAGAACTGCAAATACAATTTCTGGAGTATCAAAAGCGCCCCTTCACTTTGATTTGGAAAAAAAAAATTAAAGTTGTTTTTGTTGATGAGTGGCCTCTAATACTTGTATGCATCTTAATTTTGGAACCACAGTTTTTTTTTTATTGTCAAATCTATAGAGTGTAATAAATCAAGGTTTTAGGGTTTCTTCTCTATAAAATTCAACAATTTCCTCTCCTCATTTTTCTCCATGCCATCTTAAAATAAGAACTGTTTGAAGCAGGAATTATTTCCTCACTTGTCAACTGCATCATCAATTTTTTTTTGTTAAATTTTCTTTTAGTTCTACTCTATCCTTCTTGAACACGTTTTTACATTACATCTTGTACCCGAAACTTCCCACTTAAAGAAGCTTACATGCCACTAGACTACATGAGTTTTTGCCAAATTTTGTCATGCATATTGGATAACTAGTTGTAACTAACACATGGCTAAGGAGTGAAAATAAGGTAAGCATACAAAACAAAAAGAATACAATAAAAACCAGATCAGCAGTAGCTAAAGAAGATCACAAATATTAATTGCAAACAGTTCTATATTTGATTGTAACAAAATTTAGGTATGTAGCTTGGTGTTAGGAGATGCAGTGGAAGGATCATTGATAAGAGAGAAATAAAGAAAGGGCTTAATGTGTAAGAATAGCCTTTTTCTTTATGCAGATAATGAAATGAATGAGGAATCTGTAACATCTTTATTTTTATTTATAGGATATAATTATATTTTAAAGATAATTATGAATTTAGCAGTGATTTTTAGGATTTAAAAATTAAAAAAAAATATTAATAACTAATTAAAATTAAATTATATAAGTATATAAATAATAAAAATATAATGTTAAAAAAAAGGTTGGCGCCGAATTCGACGCCAACAAAAGAACAGCCACTACCAAAAAAAAAAAAATCTTTTAAATAAAGGAGCTGTGATTGAAGGAGGGGGTTACATAAACCCCCTCTCTCAGTTCACTTCGTCATTTAAGTGCGTGTTTGGAATGGCTTATTTTTGTCCAAAACGTGCTTATAATTCGTGATTCACGGTATACGAGGTAAGTATGTGAGAGGAGTTTTTTCTCGGCTTGCGTGATTCGGGCTTATTTTTTAAGCCGCCGTGAAAACAAACACCCCCTAAGACGAGGTGACGATCTGGAGGTGGAGAGGTGTTACGTTCTAGTTTTTATAGTTTTAGAGATTAATAAGGAACTCAAATTATCTTCTGATCATAAAGTTTCTTTTATGAAATTGTTCTAAATAATTTTCTCTTTCTTATGAGAGTAATTTTGTGTTGATTAGACAAAATTTTAAGATTAGGATTTTGGACAAATTTGAATTTGGTTAATATAAGGCTATAGGAATGTAGATGATGATTAATAGTTAATTTTAATCAAATTGCTATATAATTTTATAATGAATTTTCTATATAATTAATATATGAATAATTCTATATTAGGTTTTATATTAGATTAAATTTGGATTAAATAATTTATTTGGTTTATTAGAGGTATTATTGTAATTTTAATCGGTTTAGTTTAGTAAATTTTGTGTTATAAGAAATTATAAATTATAATTTGATATTAAGAATTAGATTTTTATATGATTTTAATTATGTGGGAGTTTCAAATATTATTTAATAATTAAATTATATTCATATAAATTAGAAAAAGAGATTTAATTGTTCTAGAAGGTTGATATTGATGATTTCATAACAATAGATATGTTAAAGGTGAAACTTTAATTTATACAATTAAGTGGTAGACAAGAGAGAATGGTATAGAGGTTATTTAAGGATTGTTAAGGAAATTGGAACATTTAAGGATAATAGTTATAGAGGAAAATTGGAGATGAATTGTATAAATTATTTATTTTAGTATTGTTTGTGGTTAATTATTATTTACATTGATAATGTAGAGTTTTCTGGTGATCGGTGATTGTTTGTGTTTGGTACTCAAATTAAGGTTAAGATTGGAATTGAGGTAACCGGGGTTAATTTATTTTATATGATTGTTTTGAACTATAAGATGTTTTCTAAACCTTACTTTCTACTGTACTATTTGTATGTGTTTAGAAAGATTATTTTATATTTAATATGAACTTAATTAAGTGAAGTTGTGTATTTTCCAACTTGTATATATGAGCGTAGATTATATTTAAAAATTGTTACTGTTGTTATGGTTATAATGTTTGTGATGGAATGTTGTATAAGGGATGATAATTTATAGATGTTTCCGAAAATTATATTGATATATTGCTTTTCTATTATGAGATATGTTGGGTTGTGTGGAAGAGATATGGTGAAATTGTGCCCATCGACTCTCTCATTTCTGGCCCGGATTTTGAGTTCAGTGTTTTGGGCGGACACCTCCCTGTTACGGTATATCGGTGGTGGCATGGGAGGGGGCAGTATTCTTGAAGTGACTAGCTAACATTTAACCAAGTATACTAGCACTGATAGGTTATACCGCGTCCAAAAGCTATAAGGAGAAGCAACATAGATGAGTGGGGACAGTTCTAATTGTTGTTCATATTATGTAAAATTTAATTATTGAGAATATTATTAATATTATATTAGTTATTTGCTTCTTTGACTTACAATATTTTCGTGTATATTTTGTAAATTGATTTTGGTTACTAAGACCTTATGTCTCACCCCGTCGTTGTAAATATTTTTCAGGCGAGACCCCTAATTTGGCTTGAGGCCAAGGGAAGCAACCAGAGGCATAGACGTTAAGAATCCTGTAAGCCTCTTGTGGTATTAGTGTTGTATTATTTTCTATATTGTCATTATAGGACATCTCATTTTTTTGAAAATATTATATTTACTGTTGGATAATTGTTTTGGATTAATTATTTAACTTTGTTAGACGTGAGGCCTTATTTTCATATTCTAAGATTGTGGTGGACCCAGAACCATATCTGTGTTGGAGATTGTTTTGTATGAAATCTTAATTATGGGATTCAGTATTGTAAGACTCATGGGCTGTTATTTCTCTTGTTGTTATGTGTGCCCTAAGTAATGAATATCTTTGTAGTAAGTTTGTGAGCGGCTTTTGTGTCTTGACCTCTGATATGTTTTTAATGAGAAATTATTTTCAATTATCTGGTTAACCAGATTTTGCAAAACCATTATGGTAATTGTTGTTTGGAGAAAGGGTTGTTTTAGAATCAATTGATAACAAGTCGAAAATTAAATAATTGATGCAAGATTCATGCAGTAGTTGAAAACTTGACCATGCCAGAATTCAATTTAAGAAAGAGGAACAACATTCCAAACCAATAAAAAGAAACAACATTATTAGAAGACACTCTGTTTTATGGTGGTAATCAAAAGGCAGCATCTTTTTTATTTTGCTTAATTACCAAATACACTTTTTTAAGGTGGTCTCCATTATGTAATTTCCATTGTACTTCTTTTCCTTATAATTTTAAAAATTTCTGCACCTCATCCATAAGATTTTTCACTTCAGCTAATTAACCACTTGTCAACAGCATCAACAATTTATTTCAGTTTTGTCACGTGCTTCTTGAACACGTGTTTCAACTCTATCTTGTGTTGATACAAGCCTCTGCTTTTCACTTTCTAGAGTTTTTGTGATGTTGCCTGCACAAAACGAATACTGAGCTTGGCGTACCAGTGAATCTACCAAATATTCTGCGATTTTGTCAATAACAACTACTGCAATATCTTCCATTTTAGCCAAAACTACCTGAAAGACAAGTGCTCAAAACTCATCTTTATGAGTTGTGGTAATCTCCTGTACAATCAGATTGTAATAGCAAGATTTTTTATGTAAACATAACAAAGTAAAATATACTTGTCCTCATATAAAATTGATAAATAGTAGATATCAATGAAAAATAACGGAGAGACTAACAAAGTCAAAGCGACCCCAATATTTGAACTCTCTCTGATTTGTCGCTATCTGAAGCCTACAACGAAAACCCAGATGAATAATTTTGCAATAGAAATCTATGAAGTATATGACAGGAGGTAGCGTAAATGCAGCAATAATATATCAAACTAAGTAGCTAGCATTGGGATAGAAAATTCAAAATGGTTTAGAAAGCAAGAGAGAAAATGGAACTAACCAAGCAATGCAAGAAGAGCGTGTGACGGGAGTTTGGTTTTCAACAAGGAGCGTAATATGTAATTGAATTAGGGATGCTTGATTGGGTCACTCTTGTCTGCCGTTGAAGCTTTGATTGATCTGTGGCTTCCACAATGTAACGTTGATTTGATCTCGGCTCTAGCGCTACCTCTTTCCCTTCGCCTCCTCTATTAATTAAACTATTAATTGGTCCCTTCGAATAAATCCAAAAACGTAAAAAAGGCTTTGTATTCTTCAAGAGAGAATCTCACGGGCTAGCCACCTTGGGGTCCAACTTGACGTTTATTTTAATCAAGATTGAAAAGACCAAGAATACACACACAAAACTTAATTGGAAGGATTGAACTAAACACAGGGTTATCGATCTTGTAAACCCAATCTCTGGGATTTAGACAAAATCAAACACATCAAAATGGAGGCGAGTTGGACCTAATTCAACCTATAGAATGTCGATTTTATATTTGGCCCCAAATACAGGATAACAGATTTCTACTAATTAAATACGAGTAAATTACAGAAAATGAAAATTAACCTCAATCCTTTATCTAATTAGCTACTTGGCAATTTAAGTTAGATGACTTCTTTCAATAATCCTTAAATGCATTTAAAAAAAGTATATAACTCGACCTCTCATAAGGGATCGTAGTTTTTTTTTCCCGGTTCTTCTCAATCAGCACGGCTTCTTGAACATGTTTCTGCCCTGCATCATGAGGTTATGCCAACCTTTTTGTCTCAGTTTCAAGAGTCTTTAAATATTTAGATATTTGCTACTCCATTGGTCCTTAGCATAGAACCTAATTGGGGAATTAATCGTGGTTAAGTAAGAACTATTTTTTATATTTGTCAATCGTTTTCTAATTTATCTCTATTGATGATGCTTCTTCAATAATCATCAAATAAGAGAGAAAAAAAAAGGAAATTAAAAAAGATGATTAGGGTGTTTTTAAAAATAAATGTCATATTAATTAACTCAATTAACTTCTTTAATCTAATCAAATTAGATAAATACGTTCTCTCATTTGCTGCTCCAATTTCTGCACCTCATCCATATGACTTTTCACTTCAGCCAACCACTTGTCAACAGCATCAACAATTTTTTCAGTTTTGTTACGTACATCTTGATCGTGTTTCAACTCCATCTTGTGTTGATACAAGCTTCTACTTTTCGCTTTCAATAGTTTTTGTGGTGTTGCCTGCACAAAACAAATACTGACCTTGATGTACCAATGACTGTACCAAATATTCTGCGAGTTTGTCAATAACAACTACAGCAATATCTTTCATTTTGGCCAAATCTACCTGAAAGACAAGTGTTCAAAACTCATCTTTATGAGTTGCTGGTAATCTCATGTAGAATCAGATTGTAATAGCAAAATTTTTTATGTAAAAATAACAAAGTAAAATATACTTGTCTTCATATAAACTTGATAAATAGTAGAGATCATTGAAAAATTACATTGCCAAATGTGGGTGATTGGACCTTGAAACGTACATGAGGACTTTCGATGTGCCTCACAGAATTTAATATTAGATGCATGTCTTGTAATGATATATGTGACCCAAGTGTGAGTATACAAGGAATGATAAAAGAATATGATAGTTCGCTAAAGTGGGGTTTTAATTAGATTTTACTTTGTTCCCGTAAAGTGATTTTTTTGAGTCTCATAACCCCTAATATCATTACTTCTATTAGTAAGAGACATTAAGATTTTAAATGGGGATATGACTCTCTAAGATATTGATAAAATAGATTTAATTCTTAAAATAACAGTGATTGACATTAAAAATCATCATTTGAGACTAATAGTGTTAGAGTTTGAAAATTGAAGAGGAGGTTTATATAATTGAATATCAAACGAAAATGTTATAAAAAGTTAGAGAACAAAGTACACGTTATTTCTATGATAAAATGTTATTGTTTTCTTTTAATTTTCTTATAACATCTGTTACTCATAATAAAAGAAAAACTCTAATAAAATAAAAACAATATTTTCAAATAATTTGATATTTATATTGGGAAGTAAAATGAAAGAATGGATTAGCAGAAACAAGTATAACGAATTTGTTTAATCATTTACTAAAATATATAGTTAATTTATAATATTTAAAATTAATAAAGGTCAGATTTTAATATTATTAATGAATTTAATAAATAATTAAAATTGTGCTTTTAATTGGTATTGATATCCATAAATTTTCGCCCCGTATCTGTGTGTATTCCATTATAGCGTTGGACGGAGGTTTGATGAAGACCAGGCTCACCGACGCGGTGAATGACAGACTTGAACTTGTGTTGAAAGGATTGCCCAAGCCTTTCTCACCTAACCAAAAGCTGTGCAACAATAATTAGGTTCGCTGCTTACTCTAATTTGCTGGTTGATTTCCCATCTTCACTACTTTACTTTGATTGATGATTTACCTTGAATTTTCGTTTCTGCTTTTGGGTTCAATGTATTCACACACATAAAGCCATGCCTCTCTTTCCGAATTAAATCACGATAATAAAAGTGATTAATTTATTTCATAAATTAATCCTGTTTTTGCTGTTTATGGTTGTTTAGGTCCTTCTTGTCTGCCGTTCAAGCTTTTATTTGTCGCTTCCAGGAAGTAAAGTGATAGATGGCATCCAGTGCTGCCCCTTTCCCTTCACCTCCCGTATTAAAATCTAATAATTTGTCCCTTCGAATAAAGAAAAAGTATAGGCTTTGTAATTTTTATCAGTCTCACTGCTTGAGTGCTTGCCAGTTTGGTGTCAACTTAACATGTATAGTTTATTTTCATTAACATATATTAAAAAATTGAGAAAGAGATCTACATCCCAAAACCAATTTTAAAATTGAAAAACGAACTATAACAATAACATACAAAATAGCCATGATGTTAGGTTGATAATTAATATTGACATATATAGAGGTATTTAGTAAATTAATTGTGTTTAAAATTTGTCATTATTCCAAGTCAAAATTTGTGCATTCATTTATTTTTGACCCGCTAAAGGTACTTTGTGATCTCTAACTTCAACCCTTTGCAGATGTTAGTGAGGCTAGTCAATTTTTCAAATTTTATGGTTTTCAAATTTGGAACCAAAATTTGTTGAGTAGCAACAGTGCCTCATTCATTTTTATGGGGAACTAGTTCCTTTGGCTGCTCTGCCTCCTATAGAGTATAACAATTCAAGGTTTTAGGATTTCTTCTCTATAAAATTCAACAATTTCCTCTCCTCAATTTTCTCCATTCCATCTTTAAATAAGAACTGTTTGAAGTTGGAATTATTTCCCCACTTGTCAGCTGCATCATCAATTTTTTTTTAATTCTCTTTCGGTTCTACTTAGCGCTTCTTGAACACGTTTCTAAATTACATCTTATACCCAAAACTTCCCACTTAAAGAAGTTTACATGCCACTAGACTACAAGACTATCTATCGGTCATTTTGGATAACTAGTTGTAATTATCATATGACTAAAGAGTGAAAATAAGGTAAGCATACAAAAAACGAAAAGGGTACAATAAAAACCAAATCAACAATAGCCAAAGAAGATCACGGATATTAATTGCAAACAGATCTACATTTGATTGTAACAAATTTTAGGTACGTAGCTTGAATCAGGAGATGCAGAGGAAGGATGATTGATAACAGAGAAATTAAGCAAAGGCTTAATGTGTAAGAGCACGCCTTTTCCTTTATGTTGAGACTGAAAAAAAGAGAGGAATCAGTTGGTAACAAGTCAGAAATTAAATAATAAAAGTAAGATTCATGCAGTAGCTAAAAAATTGACCATGCCAGAATTTAATTTAAGAAAGAGGAACATTCCAAACCAAAAAGAAAAAGGAAAAAGGAACAACATCATTAAAAGACACTCTGTTTTATCGTGGCAAATCAAAAGACAGCATCTTATTTGGCTTAAGGGGCGGGCCCCATTATGTAATTTCCATTGTACTTCTTTTCCTTATAATTACCAAATACACTTTAAAGGTCTCAATACTTAAAGAATTTGAAATCACATAGTTTTACGATGCAATCACAAATCTCTAACTAATAACATGCTTCTGACATACGTATAATAATGCTTTCCCCTGCTTTCATCTCTGCTTTTTTCCTTTGTTGCTCTCCATCACATGACTCATTCTGTATATGAACATACACCAATTCACATGTCAATTGACATCTTTTCCCGTCTATATATGCATACAATTTAAACCATTTTTAGTATATGGAACAAATAAAACAGAATAACATATCAGGAATTTAAGATTACAGCATGCTCATAACCTTTCTAAATTTATAATTTCCATCAATATATGAGCTATACATAATTATGGAAGGAAACTTGATATATAGCATCAAATAAAAAATGTTTCTGAGCGGATAACATAAATTTTTGTGCATACAAGATAAGGATAAATTTGTGTTCAAAATTATTAACAACATAAATTTCAAGCAATTAAATTATCATATTATCGTAAACACAAATTTGATGTCTTTCCATTTTCTTGAAGTGAATAATAAATAATTTTTAAATTTTGAAGTTATAAGTTTGCTGGAGTAAGTGTGTTGGATGCAGAAATCCTGGTATAATAAGAACAACTAATTAGAACTAACAAGTAACTCTAAAATAATGTTTAGATCCCTGTGATTTGTTCATAAGCTCAAGAATGAATCAACAATTAATACCAGGAAGTAGGAACAAAGTTTTTTCCTTTCCCCTTTCAGGCCAAAATACTAGAATCATAGATGAACAATTTTTTTTTATTTATGGTGATAATTAAGTTGGTGCTTCAATTCGTCAAGTATTTTTTGTTTTCAGAGTGTGTTACAATTTTGATTATTTGATTATTCGAAAATTCATCAAGTTTCTTAGATTCCAATAATGAAGTGGAAGTTAAATTGGGGGCCAAGTCATTCTGCAAGTGACAAAATTTCGGTATTTGGGATCAATTATACAACAAGATGGTGAAATTGATGGAGATGTCAATCATAGAATTCAAGTTGGATGGTATAAATAGAGAAAAGCTACTGGAGTTATTTATGATCGGAAAGTAACTAATAAAATAAAAGGGAAGTTCTACCGCACTGCTATAAGACCAGTAATGCTATATGGTAGTGAGTGTTGGGCTTCAAAGGGACTACAGGAACATAAAATGGGGGTGGCCGAGTTGAGGATGTTGAGATGGATATGTGGTTATACAAGAAAAGATAAGATTCATAATAATCATATACGTAAACGAGTTGGAGTGGCCTCTATTGAAGGAAAAATGGTAGAAAGTTGTTTGAGGTGGTTTGGATATGTTCAACAAAAGCTGTTGAATGCACTGGTGAGGAGGGCTGATCAAGCAGTATGGAATCCTGTAAAACGTGGTGCCGAAGTGTACGCTTAATAAGGTCATAGAGAGAGACCTTTTGATTAATAATATACCTAAAGATATGGTTTTCGACAGAGCACAATAGCATCGTGCGATCCATGTAACCGACCCCATCTAGTGGGATAAAGACTTTTTTGTTGTTGTTGTTGTTGTATTCTTAAAACAGAAACATTTTGTTAACGTTCTATGTATGTACAAATTTTAGATTGGTAGTAGAGACTCTACTTGAAAGGAGTTCTGTATTGTTCATAATATTGGAGGGCAACGAAATATACAACATCAAAAGATTTCTTTTTAGAGAATAAGATATTTTTTTTGTATACCAAAAAATTTAGTTTCAGATATCTATGATTTGATCATAAGCTCAAAAATGAGTCAACAAGCTAGTAATTCAAGGAAGCAGGAACAATTTTTTTTTTTTTACTTTTGCGTATCAAAATAGGGAATAATTTATATGATGCAATGTTTTGATTTGTCAATAAAAAAAAATTAATAGTTGAAAATTGTTGCCTGTTGTATACTTTACGGAAAAATTGTCATTTGTTACTAAATAGTTACTGCATTTTGATTCTGGTATAACAACAACTAATTAGAACTAATAAGTAACTCTACAATGTTTAGTTAGATCTCTATGATTTGATCATAAAGAACGAATCAACAAGTAATACCAGAAAGTAGGAACAAAGATTTTCCCCCCTTTCTAGCCTGAATACTAGAAGCGTAGGTTAACAAATTCTTAATGTATGATAATAAGTTGATGTGCTCGTTTGGAATAGCTTATTTTTGGGCAATAAGTGCTTATAATTCATGATTTACGATATACGAGGTAAGTATGTGAGAGGAGTTTTATCTCGGCTTGCGTAATAAGGACTTATTTCCTAGATATATATTAAGCTCTTCCAAACGCACACGATGTTTCGTTCAAGTTTTCTTTTTTTAAAAAAAATAAAAGAGTATGTTACATTTTTTTATTATTTGATGATCTGAAAAACTTGTTAAGTTTCGTAGATTCCGCTAACATTATTTTTGTATTCTTAAAACAGAAATATTTGATTAACGTTCCATGTACAGATTTTGAAGTTTGTAATAGGGACTGCAGGAAAGGAGCTCTGTACGTTGACATGTTTTTTTAGGGAAAATCTCATATAAAGCTACCTAAAATAGAAAAATTCTAAATCATGTTGGTAAATCCAACAAATTCTTAATTAATTAACAAGTTGAAACACACACCCACACAAGTGTAGAGATTTAATTCAATGGTCAGAAAAGAAAATATTACTAATTAATTAAAACTGATGTGAAATAGAAAAAAATTGATGTTTGTAATATGAAGAACAAAAAAGAAATGGGAGAATTAATGATGCATGTGGTTGCAACCGTCCATGAAAGAGACAATTCACACACACACTCACAAATTTTAAAGGCCTTCCATGTTCAAATCTCCCACCAGAAAAGTGGTGATCCCATATTTTTGTCTTTTCTCTTCATGGAGTCTAGTTACAAGTCCAACCTCCTTAATTGCGTGGTTCTGAGTTTTCGTGCTATCGTGAGTATCATATCTATTTCTCGTCTCTGGCTTAATATCTGGGTGTGTTTGATTCAAAATTTTTCATCAATATTGTTGATCATGATCAATCCCTTGTTAGTGTAAAAGAACCGTACCATTGACAAAATAAAAGACCTCTCACTACTACTGCTTGGAGTTTTTTTAAGGGTTAAGGGGTATATTTGTCTTGGAAGTTTCGCAAAGGAGTAATATTATTCTAAAAGTTTTTTTAGACTCCATGTTTTTCTAGAAGTATTAAAATGGAACAATGTTATCCTTTACTATTAAAAGGGTAACAATCAGCATCAATTTTTTAATAATACAGGGTTACATTGTTACATAAATATCCCAATACATTCAATAACATCCATTTTCACTCACATAAAAGCTTCAATATTTCACTCTAAAGACAATGCAACATCCACACTTTCATATTCATAGACCATCAGGGCACTCGCAAACTCCCCCACTTAATTAATCACCAAAGACACTTTAAAGGTCTCAGTATATGCTTAAGAATTTAAAATCACAAGGTTTTACAATCTTACAACCACAAATCTCTAATTAATAATGCATCTTCCATACGTGTAATTAATAGTGCTTTTCGCTACCTTCTCTTCCATATGCTATTTTCCTTTATTGCTCTCCATCATTTGACTCATCTGCATTTATAGCTTCAATTTAAAACTCTTCAGCATGACAAATAAAGCATATCATCATAATTATGTTAGGAATTTGACATTACAGCATGCTCAGAACATTTTCAGATTTATGATTTCAATCTATATATGAAGTATACATAATTTTGGAGGGCAACGAAATATACAACATCAAAATCAATTTTTTTGAGAATAAAATAATTTTTTTTGTATGCCAAAAAAATTATTTTCAGATGTCTATGATTTGATCATAAGCTCAAGAATAAGTCAACAAGCTAGTAATAGAAGGAAGCAGGAACAATTTTTTTTTTTACTTTTGCCTATCAAAATAGGGAATAATTTATATGATGCAATGTTTTGATTTGTCAATAAAAAAAATTAATTAGTTGATTCTGTATAACAACTAATTAGAACTAAGAAGTAGCTCTACGATGTATAGTTAGATCTCTATGATTTGATCATAAGCCAAAGAACAAATCAACAAGTAATAACAGAAAGTAGGAACAAAGATTTTTTTTTTTAAAAAAAAAATTGTTTTATAAAAAAATGCATATATCAAATAGAGCAAACTTCGTAATATTTGATTCATTTATATAATTTTTTAACGGATTACTACACGTAAATAAGGAAATAGTGGGAGCAATATGATAAATAGTTAAATATATACATGTGCTTTCCGCTTCTTCCATATGCCTTTTCCTTCATTGCTCATCATCTTCTTCTTCTTCTTCTTCCTTCTCCTCCTCCACCCAAAGCTTTAAACATTTTCAGCGTAACAAATAAAGCATATCAGCGCAATTATATGTCAGAAATTTAAAGATTAAAGCAAGCTCAGAACCTTTTCAGATTTTGAAGTACAGTCAATATATGAAGTATACATGATTTTGGAGGGCCACAAAATATACAACATCAAAAGAAATTTTTTTGAGAGAATAAAATAAAATTTTTTCGTATACCGAAAAATATAATTTTAGATATCTATGACTTGATCATAAGCTCAAGAATGAGTCTACAAGTAATACAAGGAAGCAGAAACTTTTTTTTTTTTTACCAGAATACTACAAGCATAGAGATTACCAATATGTAAAAATTTCATGTTTGCAAAAGATATGACTCTGCTGGAAAGGAGCACTGATCTGTATGTTCACTTTTTTTTTTTTTACAATCTATTCTATAAAAAAAAAAAAAAAGGAACATGCATGATGAACAGAGTAAATGTGGTAATGTTTCATCCATTAGTTGTATATTTTTGTATTGCATTGGTATTATGTCAATAAGGGAATAGTGGGAGCATGAATGATAGATAGATAAATACCTGTGGTTTGGGATGAAGTGGGTTGGTGGAAAGAGAAGTGAAAATTTGGGCATTCATTTATTTGGACAGTACGAAGGTATGGAGCATTTAAGTTGTTGAGTCCCTTGCAGAAGTGAGTGAGTGCTGACAATTTTGAAAGTCTCAATGTCTCTAGATTTGGAAGCTCAATATGTTGCATAATGGTAGGTTCTTGATCACTTGTATAATGTGAAAAGAGCTCCTTCATTTGTGCAGCATTTGACACCTTTATTACACGTAGTTTTGGAAGAAGCATTTCAATTGGTGCAGCTGTCCTGGAAAGGCATTTCAACTTAGGGCACCCCTTCACTGTTATGTAAAGCAATTTTGGCAAAGGCGACAGATAATGCATATTAGAGTTGGATACTTCTTCTGATGAATCTTGCATGATTTCCTCTACTTGCTTACATTCTATTATATCCAAGGATGTCAACAGTGGGAGGCTTTCCCAAACAGACATGGACAATATACATTTCACTTTTCTACATCCTTCCACTTGTAAACGTCGAAGATGGTGGAAGCTCAGATTTTGGAAGGTAGTGAAAGCCTTGCATACAACACTTAGCTCACTTAGTTCTTGCAACTCTAATTCCCTTAAACTCAAGAATTTCGGATACAGTTGGTTGCCGTTGCTGTGGGCATCAATGTCTGCAGCTTCCTATACATGCAAAACACAAATAATATAATGAACTCGAAGAAAGAAAGAAAGGAAGAGCCTAAAGTTTTGAAGACATTTAAATGTTTTCCACTTGATTCATTGTCTTGTCCAGGTGTTCAATAATATTAATAAAGTACAAGTGGTTCAAGGCTCTAGCGATGTGAAACTAACAAAGCCAACATGATATATAAATGCAAATTACCTTTCCCTTTAATTCAATCCCCATACTCCTTGTTGGTCCCATAATTGAAGAAAATTTTGGGCATTTTGACATTTTGATATCTTCAACGTTCACTGCAAATAACTTGAAGCCTTTGCAGATATCAACAAGACTTGGCAATTCCTTTAGGCTTATACCTCTCAAGTTTGGAAGCAGGATTTTGTTGACAGTGTCACTACTGCTGGCTTCACTAGTATGTCTGTAAAGCTCCTCTAACTCTTCACATTCTGATATCTCTATTTAGTATAAATGTGGAAGCAATATAGTGACAGAGGAGGTTGAGAAAAGAGACTTGAGCTTGTTGCAATGCTTCACCTCCAAATATTCCAATGTAGGTAAGGTGCCTGCGTGGAAGCCTGTTAACTTCAGGAAATTCTTACGAGAATTTCATATTTCATTCTGTTTTACTTCACTTTGGGTGCATAAGTGGGCATTAGAAAGGATTAAAGTGATGAATTGTGTTTTTCGCATGCTATGCACAGCAGAATGAAATTGTGGAGGACATTACTCACTAATTGCTATGAATGTCTAACCATGTGTGCAAGTTCTTTGTGTAAACTGGTACAAATTAAGTCATGGATAACCCAGAGGAAGCTGCAGGCAGTGAAAAGGAGAGGAAGGAAGTTGAAGCTAACAACCAGTGAATGAAAGGCAAGCTGAAAGAACAAAGCAGAACAGAAAGTCCTGGGCCGCAGTCCACCATTTCTTGGGCCGCGGCCCAGAAGATCAAAATGAGCCCAGAAAGTCTTGGGCCGCGGCCCACAACCTCTTGGGCCGCGGCCCATGAAGGGAACAGGAGCACAGAAAGGTGTGGGCCGCGGCCCACAACCTATTGGGCCGCGGCCCACAAGCATCAACCTGAGGCCAGAGACTCTTGGGCCGCAGCCCACAACCTCATGGGTCGCGGCCCAACCCCGAAAATGAAGCTGCGTGTTCTGACATCTGTGAGGATATAAAAGGCAAACACAGGGTTTTGGAGAGGGGGTTCCCAATTTGGAAAGACCGAGAGAGGCGGCTAGAGAGGTGTTGAGAGCTGGAATCTGCTAGAAGCAAGGGGGCTTGCGGATTGGAAGAGATTTCACTCCAAGTTCTTGTTCCTTCTGTATTCATTCCCTTCTTCCCACTGTGATTCTGTTATGGCTACTTTTAGTCTTGTTATTTGTAATCCATTTTTGAACATGAGTAGCTAGTTTTTCTTATTCTAGGATTGTTCGACACTTTTGTATAGATTAAACTCGAACCCTTCTTCCTTTTCTTTAGCTAATGATATATATATGTTAACTCTTCTCTGTTTTCACTGACATTCATGAAATGCTAGCACTATGAATAACATGTTTAACTAGATTAAGCTTGAGAGAGTTAATCTAATTGAAGAACGTGGGTAGAGTTATGCTAGACCTAAAGTTTAAAGAGTTAAACAGATGGTTTGTTAATAACATAGAGATATAGTTATTAACCTAGCATTGTCGAAGTGAGGAAGTTGTGTAATGTTTATTTTCCCTTAAATGCAGCAAGAGATTGTGTATCTAATTGGAAAATATAAGTTGGGTATGACTCGAGAGAGCTTAACCAATGGCTATCAAACCTTAGACTGACATATATATATTCCCATAAACAATATTATCGAAGAGGAAGTAGATTGAGTTTATGATGTACAAAAGGAGAGAACAATCCTAGATTCACTCTATTGGATTAACTTCACAAGAAGCCCATTCTGTCAGTATTTTCCTTAGTTGTTATCAGTTTTATCTTTTAAATTTGTTTTTCTCACACTCAACATTTTGCATGATTCAACTTGATCAAACACATCAAGCCATTGTTTGACTAATTTGTTATTCAAATCCTCGAGGGAACGATCTCACTTATCACTTTATTACTTGACGCGATCCGTGCACTTGCGGTAGCGAACAAAGCCCTCAGCAAATACATATTCCAATTCATTACATCTACTTAATGTCAAGTTTTGAAGATGGATAAGGTTCAAAATATGTGAAGGAGCTCTCCATATCAGCCACACCTCTAAGAGACTCCCTAACCCCAATCCATTCAGTTTTGAACCCAACAGCTGCATATACACAAACAATAAGAAAAACAACAAGTCCGATAAGATTCAATTAATTACTTCCTATAATCTTTAAAAACATTTTGTGCCATAACTACCCTTTTTATATTTCCATTTGAAATTTTCAATTCAATAATATGTAAATAACTCTTCCTTATTCTTCTAACAAAATTGACAGGTAGAAATTCTCATTTTACTTTACATAAAAATTTAGATTTGAAATAAAAAATCGATCAATAAGCTATTATGATTTCAAATAGTTTGCCAAAGCAATAGAAAAGAAAAAAAAAAATTGAATAATCATGTTGTACATATCTGAAAAGCATATTATTGGAAGTGCCTACGTGCGAGCAATATGTAAAATGCCAAATCCTTTGATAAAAATTATCCTTTAACAAAATTTATATATTCAAATTCTCATTTTTCCATAAAATTATAAGTTTACTCTAGAATCAAAACTTGACAATTCAACGGTTATAATTTTTCACATAGTTCCTTATAAAAAAAATCAACAACAACAACAAAAATAGAATAGCATTAGATGTATTTAAGCCATATAAAGATTGAAGAGTCAATGTAAATATGATTGAACTAGCTCAACTTAATTATGATTAAAATAATATAATTCAATTAAAATACACAAAAATATTCAATTATAACCATGAAAAGAGTAACATTCAAATAATAAAAATGCATTAATCTACAAGTAAATGAAACATTTATGTATAAACCACATATAATTCAATAAAATAGAATTTCTAAAGAACACATGACGGACAGCTATTTTTTAACTAAAAAATGATGACATTTAATTTTCAGGCTCACAAAATGAATAAAAAAATATAAAATCCAACTGGGTCAATATGTACAAAACTTTTAATCATATCAGCTAGCTCGCTTCACTGGTTGCGTTTTCATACCATGACTAAAAAAATCAAAAGAAGACTGAGGGTGTGTTTGGATTAGCAGTAATAAAAGTGATTTTTTTTCAATCTAATATCTACAAACTTAACATGGGGTAAAAATTAGATCATGCAATGTAATTTATGTTGGATTGATTTTTGTAAAAAATTCAGTTTGCCAAATTGAAATTTTTTTGGATAACTAATGGAAAAGCAAGTTTAAATGTAAAATGACAGAAATGGACATGAGTTTTGTTAAATATATATAATTTGATAATTGACATAGTATTGAGGAAAAATTTATAAATACTAAGAAACAGTTAATTAGATATGTTTAATAGACAGAAATTTATACAAAATACAAATAATGAAAATTTAAATTTTTTTAATTAAATAATATTATATTATTAAACTAGAATTAAATTTTTTTGCTAACTTTTTTTTTTCCAATAAATACTCTTTTACCAACTTAAATTTTAATATCATATGTCTCTGGCTTTCATTAAAATTTACAATTTTATTTTTGAGAAAAAACTAATTTTTATTAGAGAATATTATTTTTACTAAAATTATAATTAATAAACAATACAAGTTAAATAATATAATTATGTTGTTAATTTGGCTTACTTTTATTATTATTTTTTATTTGTTTTATTTTATTATTGATGAATTAAAAAAATATGATAAAGGTATTGGTGAGGCCACCTATATGAAGTAATAAAAATAATGAAGGGGGAATTGGTCATTGTGTGTGGCAGTGAAACATAGCAAGAAAAAAACACATGACGAGAGAAGTTAAAAGTTGCTTAGGATAATAAGTCAGATTAGAGCTGAAGCCTGATTTCTCATACTGTTAATCCTAACATATAGATAAGCCAAAAGTTATTTTCCCCCCTTACAGCAGAAAATCCACTTTCCAAACGCACGCTTACTTGTGTGGATGTGAGACTTGTTGATTCGAAGCACTAATAAGTGAGTTGCAATTATTAAAAACAAGAAAAATTAAATTAAAGAAGGCAAAAAGATTAGTAAAGATGTGTGAGCACCTGGGGAAGGCGGTCGTTGGACAAGGACAAACCCTGACAAAAATCCTTGAGGCTTGGCACTTCTTCTAAAGTTATCCATCTCAAGTTGGGTAATATATTCTCCGAAAGATTATTCAAATCTATGGCCACTAAAAATAGGCATTTCAACCTGTTGCATCTCTGAACTTTAAACCTTTGCAGATTTGGAAAACATATTTTTGGGGGTTGAGCATTTGGTGGACCTTGATGCTGCTCTCCCACCTCTGTACTAGATATTATTTCCTCCAATTCATTGCAATCTGATATTTCAAGATGTTCCAATAGTGGTATGCTTTTAAGAATTATAGAGGAGAAAAGAGTTCTCAAATTGTTGCACCCACTCACTTGGAATTGTTTAAGATTTTGGAGGCTTAGTATTCCCATTGGACCACTCCAAACAAACTTTATCTCAAGTAGATTCTTCAATTTCATTGTGTTTACGGCTGGGATTAATTGGTTTTGGAAATTCCTTTCAATAAGATCTTCCCTTGCAAAGGCAAATAGAACATGCTACAATTGCCAATCTCAAGTTCCTCTAGATTGAGAAACGATAGTAAGGCTGAAGCCCTGTTATACAAGTGGTTGCCCTAAAACCATAATATTTGGAAAATCAAAATAATATACTCAACTCAATTTTTGCGCAATAAACATTATAAATAATTAAGATAGAGGGTGCATGGAAATGCATACCATATTTGTATTTGAACTAGCTATGATGTTAACACATGAGGCGCTGAATTTTGGACATTCTACCCAATGCAATTCTCTCAAACATGGGCAACTTGAATGAAAGTTTTCTGGGAAAATGCTGAGCAAATTTTTCAAGCCCTTAAGTTGGAGTGATCTCAAAACAGGAAGCTTGATCTGAACATCTTGATGCACATCTTCATGCTGACCAAAAGCATATTTTAGTTGAGAAGCCCTATCAATGCATACCCCTTCCAACTGCTCAAGGCCTTGAACATAAGAGTTCGAGAATACATATTGTAACTTATCACAATCAATTATAGTCAAGCTTTTCAATTTTGAGAATACCAAATATGCATTGTTTGAAGCTGAAATTATTTCATTATTTGAACCATCACCATCCTCCTCTATTATATTCAACAGTTCACAACAACCTTTTATAGTTAGCTTCTGCAACAACAAGGCTCTGGCAACACTCTTTGGTAATAGTGATGTCAACAAAGGACAATGAGCTATATGTAGTTCTTGTAATTTCTCGAAGAAGCGAAGCAAAGGTGGACCATGCCAAATTTCTTTCAAATTGGCCAAATGCTCCAACTTTAACTTGATTAACTTTTGGAAGAACAAAGTTTCCACTTGTAACAAATCAATGTGTTGAGAAGTTGCGTCTGCAAGGCATTCCAAATTTGAACAAGAACGGAGCCACAAGCTAGTCAACTCATTTGTCCCTCCTACAACTTGAACAATGTCTGGTACAATATTTTTGCATCCTCCATTAAATCTATGCAAACAAATAGCTTCTGCTTGTTGCAATAGATACTTAATAAAGGGACTTATATTATAGATTTTGAACCCTCCCAAGGACAAAGCTTTGCGGTGAGAATCCATTGAATCTATATCAAGATAAAATTTGGAATCAAAGTTCCCAATTTCAACTTCATATCTCTTCAATCTAGGGAAATTAAAGTAGCATCATTTGAAAAACATTGGTCAAGATTTAAAGTTGTTCTACTGAGTTGGATTCTTGAAGCATATAACTCCTGTAGATGTATACATCTTTCTATTACCTTAAAACTTTGCTCTTTGATCTTAAATAAATCTAACAGCTTCAATCTATTCAACTGTTCCAATCCTTGTGGCAGATGTTTAAAAAAACTATGTTTCAAGTCAAGAACTTCAAGACTTTTGAGGCATAACACCCATGACAAATCATCACCTAATTGACAAGCTTGCAAGCGCAGAGTTCGTAGATTAGGTAGCAAATTCAGAGAGTGTGGCGATAATGACTTGAGAACTACTGGTTCGTAATACATAGAGTCAATTTGCATAACTTTGAGTGCTCCCATACCTTTGAAATTCACTTCTGATAATTCACAAGCCCCTATATTTGTTAGCATCAAAATCTCAAGTTTTGGAGCATCTAATTGTTGAGGAAATTGAGATGTTTTCTTAAACCAAGAAGCAAGTGCATAACAATCTTTTATAGAGCAATCTGCTACCATCTTCATATTCTTCTCAAGATTCACTGCAATAGTGCGTTTCTCTTGAGATGATATCCACAATGCTACATCACGGATTGTGTCATGCATTCTCAAGTGGATTTTCCTTTGCTCAGAGCGCTTTAGCAAACAAGAATCTACAAGATGATTTATACAAGTACTCACTTTGTTTCTTGCATCTTCGAGTGATGAGCCCAATTCTTCACACATGCCCAAACCTATTGTGATTCTGAACAAATCTTCAAAAGAGATATCTGCATCTTCTGGATACATGCAACACATTAAAAGGAGTGACTTGGCTTCATTGCTCCTCAAATAATCATAACTCAACCGAAGACAAGAAAAGGTATCTTTGATGCCTGGTTCCACATCGATTGGTTTTGAATCCCTCAATCTTCGTAATGCCTCCTTCCATTCTTCTTTCGACTTGCCTTTCAAAGCGGCTCCTACGGCCTGAATTGCAATAGGAAGTCCTTTACATTCCCCAACAATTTCTTGTGCCACACTATGTAATGATTCGTCTACAATACGAGCATGCTTTTGGAATAATGTCCAAGATTCGTCATCAGATAATAGATCCAAAGAAATCTTCTTTTCACAATCCATCAAGTCGCATATTGGTTGGAGCCGAGTGGTAAGAAGGACCTTGCAACCCATGCAATAATCTTCAAAAGGGATACCGACATCCTTCAAGTTGATTATGGCCCACACATCATCCAATATTACAAGAATCCTTTCGCCATTGATCAATCTCATTGATAAACGTCTAGCTCGTCCAACTTCACTTTCTTCATCCAATCGCAAACCTAACATATCTGCAATCTCACCTTGAATCTTTCGGATATTCACAGTTTGCGACACTATTGCAAATATAACTCGATCAAAAAGGTTTGATTCCTTGGCTCTTCTGCCTACTTCTGTTATCAAGGTTGTTTTACCGGAGCCCCCCATCCCATACAATCCAATCATGTGAACACCATCCTCTTGAAGAGCGGCCAACAATTGATCTGAAGCCAACTTTGTAGATTTGAAATACACAAAATTTCCAGAAGAAAAATACTCTATATCTGGAATTGGGGCGGTGTCGGAAAAGGGATTAAATTCACTCCTTTGATTGAGATTCTTTGTTTCCTCTATCATCTTTGTCATTTTTCTGCACAAAAGATATCTCCTCCAAGTAGGACACCTTCCTTGAAAGCAACTATTGGTTTCCTTCAGTTGCTGCTCCAATTTCTGCACCTCATCCATATGACTTTCCACTTCAGCTAACCACTTGTAAACACCATCAACAACTTTTTCAGTTTTGTTAAGTGCTGCCCGAACACGTGTTTGAACTCCATCTTGTGTTGATGCAAGCTTCTGCTTTTCAGTTTCTAGAGTTTTTGTGATGTTGCCAGCACAAAACAAATACTGGCCTTGACGTAAGCCTTGATGTACCAATGCATCTACCAGATATTCTGCGAGTTTGGTAACAGCAGCTAGTGCAATCTCCGCCATTTAAGCTAAAACTACCTGAAAGAGAAGTGGTTCAAAACCCATCTTTATGAGTTGTCGGACTAAATGAGTTGTTGGTAATCTTAGGTAGAATCAGATTATAATTATTAGCCAAATTTTCTTATATAAAATTTTCATATAAAATTGATAAATAAAATAGGTTCATGAAAAATTACATTGCCAGTTGTTTGTATTGGATCTCAGTACATGAAGACTTTCCCCATGCCTCACAGAATCTAATAATCTTGTGATAATATGAGACCCATGCACATGTATATAATAGATTGATGAAAGAGTGTCCTGGTCCGCGAAAGTGTATCTTTTATGTTTTGATTTATAGGTTTCTTTTTAAGTTCCTTAATTAATTTTATAAAACATTTTATTATTTTTCTAATATTAATAATCTAACACCGTTGGTTTTTTTAATAAAAATTTCGATGCTGTAAATTTAAAGGGGATAAATCATTGTCAAATGATACTAAGATAAGTTTAATTTTTTTAAAATATAAATAATATGACTGAAAAAATAATCAATATTTGAGACTAATAACAGTAAGATTTAAGAACTAATTAAAGAGAAGCTTTATAAAATTAAAAGGTAAAACCAAAATTTAATATGTTAGAAGACCAACCTACAACTTATGCTGGTCACTTTCTCATTTTTATTACAGACTTTGTTATTGTTTTATTGTAATTTTTTTATAACACTTTTTACTCACAATTAAAGTATAACTCTATAATAAAAAAAAAAATTTAAATCATATGATATTTACAACCATAAAAAATTTTGAAATACTTGACAGTCATAATAGAAAAACTGTCAAATAATGCCACCTAGAGAGCCCTTTAAATTCGAAGGTCCAATATTTTGCCGCTTGTGGTGTCAGTTCCGTAGTACCCACTGTCTAACAATTAAGAACCGTAAAAAATTTGTTCAGAGAATATATCACGTATCCTTATATTATTTGACTTTTATAGACAAAAATAACATCATCCGGCTAATAATTAGTGGAATTTCCACATATCTGTGAATATGGGTTGCTTTATTATTCTATTTTTATTTGCTGCAGGCAGTCCACTAGACTCAAGCAAGCAAAAACAAATAATACTTAACGAGAAAAACATGATTATTGGTATTATTGCGTTAAAACAAAAAATTTAGATATTAACTTCTGAGTCTAATAAACTTATATATAACATTTAGGGGGGAAAAAGCAAATGACATAAGAAAACACTAACCTCGGCCTCAGCTTACAATTTTTTCAAAAAAAGGTTTATATCTAAACTATTGATTTAGCATCTAAAATATGGTTAAACTATTTCAAATTAAAAGAATTAATAAATTATGTGCTTAAAAATGTATGAGAATTAAGTTTGTTAGGATGATGGGAATGACAAACCTTTGTATAGTGAAAATCAAAAGATTGAGTTCTAGCTCAGGACGACACCCTCAGGCTCCATTGTCGATTTGGATGAATCAACATCTGACGGTAGTTCAACAACAGATTGTTCTTCTCAAACGTTATCTTGCATGAATCGTAAAGTTTTTGGCTTTATTATATTCCTATTTGCTGACAGTCTGACTCCAGCAAGCTACTGGTGATGTTAGGAGAGCACGACTTTTAGTGTTGTTATGATTGTGTTAGAACCAAAATGTAAGACACTAAGTCACTAACTTCGGGGATTGTATCTGTGCTCATCACGCACCAACCTATCCGATCTAGACCATTTAAAATTTAATCTAAATAGTTTAAATTTTTAATTTTTAATTTATGATTTTTTAAATAAAAAATTTATTTCTATAAGAAATAATAGTGATAAAATTATCTTAATTTTAAATTTTACATATATTAAAACAAAAATTTTGTTTAAAATATAAAAATTAAATTAAATTCAAACTGATGAGTTCAAAATCAATCTAATAATGATGTATATTGGTGGTGATCAGCACATTTCTCCCCATCAAAGTGAAAGTGATGGGCACAAAAGGTTAATGAGCTAAAATATAACATGAAAAGTATAAAGTTAATAACAGAAGAAAGCACTAACCTCGGGTATATATGATGAAGATGACAGACAGACGAAGCAAAACCGCCCGATCAAATGAATCAAATATGTGAACTCTCTCTGAGGTCGCAAAGTGAAGCCTGTGAGCAAAACCCAGATGGATGAATAATTTTGCAATGGAAATCTATGAACTTGAATATCCTAAATACACCAACATATCAAATCAAGTAGCTACCCTTGAGATAGAAAATTAAAAAAGGGTTAGAAAACACACAAGAGAACAAATGGAAATGGAAGTAACAAGGCGATGGAAGGAGGAGCAAAGGAAGTAGCCCAGAGGTGCTGTAACTGCGCAAGGCAGCATAAGCAAAAGCTTGGCCTGAGTCGCTTTGTGCAAACTGCAAAGACTGAATAATTACCAATAATTACCATTAATTACCATCGGCCATTGTTGGACAATGACTTGCACTAATGTCAGAGGCTAGGCTCATAATACCCCTCCAATAAAACACGGGCCCTTTGGTGGTTTACTTTCCAGCAAGGAGTGTAATATGCATTCAATTATGAATGGCTGTGTGGGTCCTCCATGTGTCTGCCCTGGAGGCTTAGGCTTATCACTTACACAAATTGTAATTTTAAAAATTTTAAGTGAGGATCTCGCAGCTTGACTTCAGTACTAATAGCGGTCAACTTGACATATATTCTTAAGGGAAAATGATAGAAAATATTAATTAAATTAAAAAATTTCAAAATATCTACTGCGTATCTCCAAATTACTAATTGTTATTTTTAAATTCTCATTGTCTATATTCAAGTTGCCAACACCAAAACTTCAAAATCTCATATTCCTATCAAATTACACATTTGTTTTTTTACTAATTTAGTAAACATTTTGGGATTATTGTAATTCAAATGGTTTTTTTTTTTTTTTTGTCATTTTCCTTATTCTTAACTTTTAAATTCATACCAATAGTTCCTTTTAATTAAAATGGAAAAAAAAAACACTTTGAAAGAGACGAAGAAGTAAGAACATAGAAGCAATGTTTTAAAAGCCGGACCGGAAATCGAGCCGGAATGGTCAATGGGTCATGGTTCAACCGGTTGGAACGGTTGAACCGGTGACGTAATAATAAAATTTTAAAATAATATATATATATATATATATATTATATTACAATTAATCTTCAATCCAATTTTATATGAAATTAATAAAGTAACAAAATACCATTTAAGGAAGACCATTAAATCAACCATCAACCTAACAAAATGCATTAACAATAATGATTTTATGACTTGTCAAATATTGGTGGCTCTTGATTGATCCAAGCATGAGTTTCTTGAAAGATATTAAACCATACCACTCTAGTCATATTTATAAGTTTTTTTTACAAAAAAAATTGGTCCTATTTATCAGTCTAGTTTCAGTGTAATAAATGAGATTGTGATAATTTTACCCCTATTTATTGTACAAATGAAGAAATAATTTAAAGATAGATAGAGAAGAAAGAGTTGAAAAGTACTCATTCATAAATGAGGGCATAGTCATAAATTTATCCCATAATCATTGAGTTAACTACCTCTCTTTGGTATGTAAAATTTAGTTAAAATGAACTTATAAATACGACTAGAGTGGTAAATGTCATCAACATCTTGAAGAAATGATCTAAAATTAAGACCTTCAATTCAATCTCAGTGCTTCTAATTTCATCCTTAGCTTGAGGATAAACCTCATTGCCTTTTTCTTTAAAAGCTTTTTTATAAAATAGTTTGCAACAAACCAAATTATTAAAATTAGTAACATATAATATACTTAGCAAAAAAAATAGTAACATATAATATTAATAAAATAAAATAACATGTCCAAAATTTATATGCCATTTTTAAAATTCTTTTCAGCATCAAATATAAAAAAAATTGCAGAAAAAAAAAAATTCCTGTTTTTTTATTGGACCGGACGGTTTTTGAAAAACCGGTCCGATTTCATGCTCAATAACGGTTGACGGCTCAAAACCAGCTAAACAACGGTCCAAAACGGCTCTTTAAGAAAAACGGCTCAATACATAAATCCGGCCCGCTTCAATGACCGGCCGACGATCCAACCGGTCCGACCGCCTGGTCCGGTCCGGTTCTCTAAACAGTGCATAGAAGGACCAATAGGATTGAGCCGGCAGGGTGATTTTCTAGACACAAAACCATCGAAGTGGATTATCAGGCCAAGTTGGACCTAATTTGAGTCCAATCACTTTAACTAGTAGGACCTCTTTTTATATAGTTCAATTATTAATCATAATCATAACTAAGATAAGATCTTAATTATAGTTTAATATCAGTATCTGTAGAATATGGTTTTAAATTAGGTCCCCACCCACGGAAAAAAAGAAAGACACCGGGTTTTTCCTCTATTCCCTTGTAATCTGCAACTAGGACTATGGGCTTATCCCTTCATTTCTACTCAAACAAATAAAGCTAAAATCTTCAAAAGCTTCTTTGAACTTTAGTTCTTTAATTACATGACCCCTGCTGAATATTGCAAAGTTTAAATTTAATGTCTTTGCCATTAAACCTTGTGCTATTAATTTTATAATTCAGTTACTCATAAAAACTGTCACATCAAATTAAATAGTCTGACATGGTATCCTATAGTTAAAAAAAAATAAATTTTATCATTAAAAAGAATTTAAATTTTGAAAAGTTACAGGTTATATCCAATTATCCTCAGATTTAGGGGATTTTATATGCAACATACACACACAGTCTACATTTAAATTAGAATCAAAATCAAATATAGGGGAGGAAAATAAATGAATAACATCCTTTTAAGGCTAATTTTTTTTATACATCATTTGAAGGCTAATAATTGTGGGGATTTCCACATTTCTGACGCTATCTTGAATCATAAAGCTATGGAAAGTTTTTTTCTTTAATTTATTCTGTTCTTTAGGGTATGTTTGGTTTGAGGGGAGGGGAGGGGAGGGGAGGGGTGGGAGGGAATGGGAAGGTGGGTAAATTACCTTTTTGGGTTGAAAGAATTTAAATTTTATGCGGCAACCCAAAATTTAAAAAGAATGAGAAAGTAAATTTGGGGCGGGAACCTAAAATTTAAAAATATGAGAGGATAAATTTTGGATTTTTTTTGTCCAAAATTGTAATTTTTCCACCCTCCTCTCCCCTCTCTCCCCTACCCTACCCTCCCCTCAAACCAAACACACCCTTACAGTACAGGCAATCCAACTCAAGAATCTGTAAGTGGTATTAGGAAGACAAGATCTTTAGGGAGAAGGGTAGGTGTTGTCAAAGTCACGAGTTTAAACAAACTCGTGATAGTGATGTAAATTTGTATCGTGAACTCGAATCATAAACTCGTAAGAGTTTAGTTTTACCATTAAATAGATATTATTAGTATATAATTAAATAATTAAAATATAAAAAGTTGACAATAATTTGATTTAAATATATTTTAAATCTAAATAATTGAAATTAAATCTATTAACATTCATAATTTATCGTATCTAACAAAGAAATTTCTATGAAATTCATATATAAAGCCGTTGAGTATAATCAAATTGAAAAAGTTAATACGAGTTTAAGGGTGCGTTAACACAGTTTTATAAGCTAGAAACGTAAAAACGGTAAACTCGGTGTATAAATCCGTGAATTTAACCGAGTTTATAATGGTCACGAGTTTACCAATGACTCGACTCGATTTTATAAGTTAGAAACGTAAAAACGGTAAACTCGGAGAGTCAACTCGTGAGTTTGACAACAATAGTAGGTATCTCTGTTTATCTTTCTCTCCATTTCCTTTTGTTTTTTTTTTCTAATTTAGTAGACATTTTGGGATTATTGTAATTCAAATGGTTTTTTTTTTTTTTGTCATTTTCCTTATTCTTAACTTTTAAATTCATACCAATAGTTCCTTTTAATTAAAATGAAAAAAAAAAAAAACTTTGAAAGAGACGAAGAAGTAAGAACATAGAAGGACCAATAGGATTGAGCCGGCAGGGTGATTTTCTAGACAAAACCATCGAAATGGATTATCAGCAAGGTGATTAAACCCGGACCGGTCAGTGAACCGGTCGGGGTACTGGGTCAAGGGTTAGTGGGTCAAACCGGAGTCAGCCCGGAGTCAACCCGGACCTAAACCGGTGAGGAGGAAAAAATTGAAAAATATTGTAACTTCTCATCAAAATATTTATCATAAGTTCATAATAAAATATCAAAATGTTTATGCTAACAAAGTCGAAGAGATATCATATTCACACATCGGTTCTGCAGAATTCATCAAATGACGTTACTCAGTCTTTTCCTACTCCACGATCTGACCACCAAACTCAAGAATAAGATCTAGCAGATCATCATTAAACATAGCATACTCTAACCAGAAAACCAAACCAGGTAATTCTAGATATCTCTGATCCTAAACACAAAACCATTTTTACTGTCATCAAACAGAGATCAGACATACCTGAAGCTCAGTGGTAACAGGGTACTCGTCCATGTCAACGTAGTTCTTGTTAAGGGAGGCCATGATTAGCTTGTCGACCTCAGGCTCCATCCAAGTGGTGACGAAGGAAGCCAAGTTGAGCCTTGGAGCTCCGTCCAGCATCAACTCGTCGTTTATAATCTGATACGCTGCATCCTTGTTTGAAGCTCCGTCCAGCATCAACTCATCCTTGTTTCTGGCTCACAAAAAAAAAAAAACAGAGCATCACATTCACCGCACAGCCATAGATGAAAAATAATGAATGTAGGAACTATCATTAGAAATACTGAAATAGAGATCAAACAACATACAAAGTAAACCACAAAGCTCAGACCCTTCTTTTCAATCGGAACGGCCAAACCCTTCATTTCAATCGGCTGAAGAAACAAATGAAGGAGAAACAATGGAGGAGCGAAGTTCATACCTTTCTGACCCCAAAGCTCAGATCTTGCAACCGGCCATGGCGTCCGATGGCGACACCCACGCTGAGAAGACCACCAGCGAACGGCGGCAGGTCGAGCGATGGGGAAGAAGAAAGGCGAACTCCACCGACGCAAACGGGGACCCAACACCGGCAGACTATGGTCGCTCAAGCGCCGTTCGACAGGGAGTTGAGAGCGAGACTGAGAAGAAGAAGAAGAAGGCGGCTTCGCGTGGTGGCCGGTGACGCTCGGACTCGGGAGATTGAGAATGAAGTTGAGAATGAGAAACTGAAACGCATAAGAGAAACTGAGAAAGTGAGTCAGGCGATTTTCAAATTTTTTTTTAAAAAAAAAAAAAAAGGACGAAACGACGACGTTTCGTCCTTCCAGAGGAAAAAAAAATCAACCCGGGCGACTCGGCGGGTCGGCCGAGTCGCCCGGGTTATTACCGGGTCGTGCCGGGTCGACCGGTTCGGTGTGACCCCGGTTCATTTAGTGACCCGGACCGGTTTTTTGGCCGGTTCGGCGGTTCCCGGTCCGAACCGGCCGGTCCGGGTCTAATCACCATGATTATCAGGCCAAGTTGGACCTAATTTGAGTCCAATCACTTTAACTAGTAGGACCTCTATTTATATAGTTCTATTATTAATCATAATCATAACTAAGATAAGATCTTAATTATAGTTTAATATCAGTATCTGTAGAATATGGTTTTATATTCGGTCCCCACCCACGGAAAAAAAGAAAGACACCGGGTTTTGCCTCTATTCCCTTGTAATCTGCAACTAGGACTATGGGCTTATCCCTTCATTTCTACTCAAACAAATAAAGCTAAAATCTTCAAAAGCTTCTTTGAACTTTAGTTCGTTAATTACATGACCGCTGCTGAATATTGCAAAGTTTAAATTTAATGTCTTTGCCATTAAACCTTGTGCTATTAATTTTATAATTCAGTTACTCATAAAAACTGTCACATCAAATTAAAGAGTCTGACATGGTATCCTATAATTAAAAAAATTAAATTTTATCATTAAAAAGAATTTAAATTTTGAAAAGTTACAGGTTATATGCAATTATCTTCAGATTAAGGGGATTTTTTATATGCAACATACACACACAGTCTACATTTAAATTAGAATCAAAATCAAATCTAGGGGAGGAAAATAAATGAACAACATACACACACAGTTTACAACTTATTATGCTAGTCACTTTCTCATTTTTATTACAAAATTTGCTATTGTTTTATTTTAATTTTTTATAACACTTTTTATAAGATTTTATAACACTTTTTACTCACAATTAAAGTACAACTCTGTAATAAGATAAGAAATATTTTTAAATCATATGATATTTACAACCCTTAAAAATTTTGAAATACTTGACAGTCATAATAATAGAAAAACCGCCAAATAATGCCACCCAGGGACCCATTTAAACCAGAAGGCTTAATATTTTGATGCTTGTGGTGTCAGTTATGTCAAATATAGTACCAATATCTGACAATTAAGAACAGTCAAATATTTGTTTAGAGATATCGTCCTTATATTATTGACTGTTATAGACAATCATAACCTTATAAGGCTAATAATTAGTGGGATTTCCAAAATCTGTGAATATGGGTTGCTTTATTGTCCTGTCCTATTCTTATTTGATGCAGGCAGTCCATTAGACTCGAGCAAGCAAAAACAGTTAATACTTAACGAGAAAAACATGATTTTTAGTATTGATATTATTACATTAGAATAAAAATTTTAGATATTAAGTTCTAAGTCGAAACATATATAACATTTGGGGGGGGGGGAAGCAAATGACATAAGAAAACACTAACCTCAGCCTCAGGTAGCTTACAATTTTTTTTAAAACAGGTTTGTATCTCAACTATTGATTTAGCATCTAAAATATGGCTAAATTATAGTGGTCACCTTCCCTCATTTGTGCAACCTCTAGAATTAGGGTTTTTTTTAGGGGAGAGAAAATTTATGTCCCATTATGACTATATTACCATCACAATTTTTCAATATTCCAACACTACCCTCTCTCGCTACCTCTGCATTCGCCAATATTTCCCTTAGCCATTCGTCCATTTCTTTTGTTCCACGGATGTCTCCTTCGCGCGTCCGCCATTTCAGCATCATTTGTGGTAGCTCCTACGGCTACCGTCGCCGCTGCCTGCTCCTGAAGCCACCGTCGGTTGCTCGTCCAAGCTCACTGCCCATCCATTTGTCGTGTACATCGCGTCATCTCCTTCTCACGTCTGCTCCTCCAATGTCGTCTCCAAGCTCACTGCCTCCTTCTTTCAGGTAAGATTACCTTGCTTGAACTGAAAATTGACTGCCGGCGAACTGGCTTGAGTCATGCGTCTCACAGTGAGGTTTTGATTTTTCTGCATTTTCCCATTGTCAATTCTGAGAATTGTATGTTAGTTTACTAAGGCCTGCATTTCTGGTAGCATCCTTTTTACAGTCCCAACTCTAGTGTTTGAAGTATTGGTAGCATCTTTATAGTCCTTGTTTCAACACATCCACCTTACCGATTGACAAATGCAAGGAGTAATATGGTATGGTGTAATAAAAAATATATAAAGGGGGAGAGAGAATTGGCGTACCGGGGCGAATCCATGTTCGGATCTGGGTCAAAGCTCCAATGCTCCATAATTGTGCCCACACAATTATTAGACTATTAGAGCCTAATTGTGATTTGCACAACAAATCACCAGAACCAGAAAGATGGTAGGAGAGAAGAGATTGCCAGAAAGCTCAATGACGGGGTGAATTGCAATTGAGGAGGCACACCCTATTTATAGTGGTTTATGGAGGCCACTAATTAGGAAACGTATGCACTCTTCCTTGCCCTTCAAGACATCAATTAAATTAATTGATTCTCAATTAATTTCCTAATTATGTTGATTTGTTCCTCAATTAATAAATCCATAATTATTACTGAATTATTCCCCAATCTGCAATCAATGCTGAGTTTATTCTTATTTGATTAGGCTTCTTATATCCTAATCAAATAGTCCGGCCCATCAAGGGCGGACTTGGACCCAAAGTCCAACATCTCCTACTCGCACTTGATGGGCCTCCCATGTGCGTCCATTACTCTTTCTTGTTTCATACTTGGCATCTGCCGTGACTGCGTGGGCAAAACCGTCTTCAAGATTTGGTGCTTGTGATACTAGAAATCCCACATACCGGATCAGCATCCAAGGACACCCTTTATATATAACTGTAAGCTATATATTCATTGCCTCATATGCTCCAGATTCTCCCATACATATTACTCATGGCATATCTAATCCCTCTCGAGTTAATATGTTGATTAACTTAGATTGCTTTCCACGCACATAGTACCCACACTTACTAGCTACACATAGAGCTAGTAAGGGGTCGGCCATAGATACTAGCACATCTTATGTATCTAGGAGTAAATCTTCCTTTTTGGCTAAACATCAGTCTATCTTGACTTGGTCGCTTTCCTAGTTTTCACTCGTTTGACTGAATCAAGTGTGATCATGGAGCTTCAGCTAAAGCAGCTGTCACCAAACCAAGATTTCATGATGCCACCTAAGTCTTAAGGGCACCACAGAAGGATTTTTCCTTCCTAGGACTCACACTGTAGTGAACTAGGGATCTTTCACCTACGTACCGTATTGCAGTCTAATTCTTAAGCACATACAGTATGAATTGCATGCTACGGTGAATGGTTTGAGGTGTACGTCGATTTCTTTATCTTTTACCATATAGACATTAGTTCCAAAATGTACTCAACATTCGAAACAGAACTTTCTTTTTCACAATATCTCTTTTATAATCTCATTTATGAAAAAGAGTTCTTTGCCTAGCTACAGGTCTATATTCATGCTTCGATCCATTTTCTATGTATATGCACACTAGGGGTGTTCAAAGTATCCTGGTCCCGGTTGTCCTGGCCCGGTCCCGGATATTTTATCCCGGGAATTTCCCGTCCCGGCCGGGACCGGGACCGGGAAAACCCGGGACCGGGATGTAAAAACCCGGGACCGGGACCGAGACCGGGATCACACCTTGTGATCCCGGGAATTCCCGGTCCCGGTTTTTTTTTTCTTTTTTTTTCCTTAAAAAATAGGTTATTATTTTATTTTTGTATTTTTTACCCCATAAATTAAGTTATCATTTGATAAAATGTATATCACATATTTAGTTAGAGTTAAATTGTATATATTGTGATACAAATCCTAACTATATAATGTATAAAGATAATAACAAAAATGATGAATGTGATAATAATATGTTATTTTTCAATTCTAACTCAATTTATGTGATTTTTATGACCTTATTAGGTGTTAAATAATTACTTTAAACACTAGATTATAAAAAAATTTAACTAATATAATTATATTATTAAGACCGGGAATTCCCGGTCCCGGGAATTCCCTGTCCCGGTCCCGGGAATTCCCGGTCCCGGTTGTCCCGGGAATTTCCCGGGACCGGGACCGGGACCAGGACCGGGAATGAGATCCCAGTCCCGGGAAATCCCGGGACGGGAACCGGGAATGGGTATTCCCGGTCCCGTCCCGGGATTTGAACACCCCTAATGCACACATGTAGATCTCATCTTAGTCTAACTGAGACGACTCAAATGCAACGATTTTTCTTAACCATCTCATGGTGATCATTTGCTCGTCTTACTCTCCCATGCCCCCACAAAACATGGGAAGATGGTTGTTCGTGTGAGTGAACCAACCTCTTCTGACCTATACGACATACAAACTTGTATACCTTATATGTATTTACTCATAACGTACATACTATTTCTTTTATCTTCATATGAAAGAAGTTCACGACCTTATATTTTATTTGTCCTCAAGATTTTCGCTAACTCAATGAAAATCAAGCTATGGGCTCAATAAGGGATCTACCAACATTCTGTCAGTAGAAGGTCATTGAACTGTCGCTTTCCCTCTTTGAAAGCATATCTCTCATAGAAATATATAAAAAAGTATGTTTCGTCTTGCTGTGATACTTAGGATCCTCATTATAAGATGCTATCGTTTGGATCCTTCTATCCACTATTCATTCCCAATCTCTCATAGGAACTACTTTAGCCATGTGGCACTTTGAATGATGGCAGAACATGCCATGTGTTCTATTTCCATGAATAATAGGAAAAAAAATACTTTGTATATTTCCTTACTTTATCACCATTTGCCTAGGTCTTATATTGGAGTATCCTTTCAAAAAGAAAGTTGTTGTCTTGACAACTTAATCTATGGTTATTCTCATAACCCATTTTACAACAGGACCAAAAACAACTTCCAAGTTTGACAAAAAAAAATTTGGTCTTACGTACACCAATGTGTACATTCATATTACCAACCATAGTCTCACATGGGACTCTATCCACCTTTTTATGTTGGATTCCTTATAGGACATGTAACCTCTTTAGGTTTATGCTCTAGACTTCAGGGGTGTCCATGGGTTTGTAGTTTGGCATCCTTGGATGCCTAAAGATCACACCTGTACATGTCTTAGGCAGCAAAGACTGTATCTTCCTTGTGCAATCTCCGTTTACCTTGTCATTCAAGATATTTGTTCAACCCATGATTTTCTCAACTCAGAATTTAAGGATTCTCTGATCCTTTATTCCTTTGACTCCCTTGACACTTGTTTTAACTAAACATTTGTCATTTGACAAAGGATGACTTCACAAAGAATCATCACTAGACCGTTTGGTGCTCATGTAGTGTTCTTCAATTATCCCGAAGTTGGTGAGGCTTTCACCTTGTGAAACCTCATATACTACTATCTGGGTGATTGTTTCTACGAAGCCCTTAAGCTGGTTCATGTAGAGTTCATCATCCAATTTCCAAAATTTTGAAGTGGAAAGTGGTCTTTACATCATCTTGATGTAATTTCAAGACTAAGTTTGTTGTCACTGTCAAAGTTCAGAGTTAAAAACGCACAATGGACAACCTTCCATTGTTGTACCCCTTAGTTACTAAGTGTTTTAAGTTTTATATGCCCCCAACAGATTTGAGAACCTACTTGTTCTCAATCGCCCCTGGCTAGGTGACAAATTGCCTAAAACATATACTTGGCTAGTTCCAAAAAGAAGAATCCATATCCTCCTGCATAACACTTTGCAATTTTTCTTAGCAGGTCCTTTTAGTGTCATTCAGACACTTATAGGTAGTTGTCATCATCTTCTAAATGATGAAGAGAGCATTTAATCCATTAGGGAATCTATCCCCTTATAGTCATACGCAAGATGACAATTTGCTCCGAGGTGGATTTCATAGGATTCTTTTCCTATGAATGAGTGAGGTATTCTCTCGTAACTTACCTCTTACCTCTTTCGTTATGAAACTGGTCTCAATCCTCCTACTTGGATCAGTGAACTTAGGAACACTTGGTTATTCCTTGTTACTTTTGAGCATCTTAAAGAGATTCAATATTATTAATGCTCATTTCCTACTAGGAAATCTGTGTTTTATGAATGTTGTGTCCCTCGGCTCTCTTACAGTCAATGAGCCGCCATCATTTTCACTAATGAAAACGTGTCTTGTCAAATTCTCAAGTCATCTCACCTAGAAATACCTTGCATACCTCTGCCCCAATCTTCCTTACTCATAGGAAGAATTATGGATATGAAGTTGCTGACCCTTATGGTCTCAACGAGCTTGGGCCTGATCTAAGGCCTATCCATGATTCACAGGGTAAGGTCGTGATTGACATAGAGGGCATTTGGTTAAGTGTGAAGATAATAGCTGTGAATTTACATACCAACATATGGCTGATGGCCTCACTCATGCCATTATTTACTCAACCATGTTAAGGAGAGATCTTTCTCTCTATTTCAACAACTTTATTATGTTGAAGGGTTCTAAGTATTGATAGTTGCCTAACAATATCTTTCTTGTACAAAAAGCAGCTTGAACTAATCACGTGGGTGTCCTTAACCCTTGTTAGTTCGAAAGGTCTTATCCTTTTAGTTTAACTGATTCTTGACTAGTTCAGTCATTATCTAACAACTTCACACTTGCCAAAAATCAAGTAAACATTACTGTATTTCGAGTAAACGTCCACAACGTTAATGAAACACCAAGCTCTGTGTTTTGCCTTCACGTTCATTGGTTCACTAACGTCATAATTTTCCAATTGCAGTGGATTTTCTCAAAAATGTTTCTTTGTCTTTCTCGCCAGGTAGAATAAGTTCTCAACTTATTCATAAGGGTATTAACCCTTTAGCACACGTTGTTCAACAAATACTCTTTTGCTACTTCGATCATTTCCTTTGCTCAATGTGTACTTGTGGCAAGAAATGGAATCTTTTATCTCTAAAAAGAAACATCAAAATCCAATGAAGGATTTGAGAATCATAGTCCCATCGATCCTTAACTAAAGAGATAGCAAAGATGTGATTTGTCAGTTACAATTGCATGGAGTGAATCAAGGTGGTTTATTTATGTAGAGTTAACGTGCAAGTTCCAATCCCTTGATTCTATCTCTTTGTTGCTTTGCATTTGACATGAAGCCATATGTTTCTCTTAAATATCCACAACTCATGTGGATTGCTACTTTTACAACCCTTAAAGGATTATCAATTTCATATTTGTAGAAACCAGTTGACCTCCTCTAGATCAAGTTTACCTCATAGGTTTCTTGCCCTTAGGCTTAGAGGATGAATCCTCCTACTCTTTAGCTAAGTTCGTCTGACTGATGGATCTTGGATCCTTCAGTCTTTCACACTCAAGTTCAATGTGGCGAATCACATTGCTGAAGGTTATGATATGCATATCAGGGGCAATATTTACTTTCGTATACGCCCACTCACTGGAAGACGTGGCTCACTCCTACTCACTAGGAGACATAGCTTCCTCCCACTCATTGGGAGACGTCTTATCACAACATACACTTGTTGTGCGTTAGAAAGAACTTGGCATTTAGTTTGTCTCAACTTCTTAGTTTGACATTTGCTTCAAATATTGCCTAAACGACTTGTTAGGACTTAACTTAGTTTTAACTTTATGGAAGAAGATCACCTACGCCACTATCTTCCAACACTATCCACACGGCTTGGATAAGGTGTCATTGCTCATACCACCATAAGTTTGAGCAATGTTGTTCTTTCTATGCTTGATAGCATAAACTTTTTGTATCCTTTGGTTGCTTCAGCCTTTAAATGCTAAAGACTAGTTGGTAGGATGTCCCTGACATCTCATTCTTCTTGAATGAAAAAAAAAAGATTTGAGAGTTTCTAACTCTATAGTCATCTCTATTGAGCTTGTCTTCATAAGCTCAGTCAAATAGACTTGGTCATAATTGGTCACTTAGACGATTATGGTATACAAATCATATTTGTTCAAACAAGACAAAGGATAATTAGATAATAAGTTCACTAGTTTCAAGTTTAGGAGACAACTATGTTGACTCCCATCCCAATCATGCTAATTAGCCCATCACCCTTTTAACCATAGTCTTCCTTGAACATATTCCCCTTTGGATTTCTAGACGCATTCCAGAAACCTCCACTCAATCAAAGATAGTTATACAAAGAAAATAATACAATATCATCTAATCAACATGAATGTTCATGAAAACAAAAAGAGAATATGCTTAATTCAATTCTAAAAACAGAGAATTTAATCATAAATTCAATGATAAAGAACATTAAAAAAACTTTTGCCTTATTTTGTTGTCTCTTAACTAGGTTCTCCCTCTCATAGGCCCTTCTGACCATATGAACTCATGTAGTGTCTAGCTAAAATGTCCAGCTCCTCTTTGCCATGTTTACATCCACTCACTTGGATGCATTTGTAGCATACCTCCCACTTGATGAGATGATTCTCACATCTCTATTTGTCTTGTCCTTTGTCACAACATTGTGATAAAGGGTTGACTTTTAGAAGTCATTACTTCAATCCAAGTGAATCAATGTGGTTAGAAGCATGGGAAGACTTGTTATTATTCAATAATTATTGAATAATTTCAAGTTGCTGCAATTTTCAGGTTTTATCTCTAAGAGTTTGAGTGAAGGTTGGATAGGATTTTATATTCAAAAATTCATTTGAATAATCCTTCACTGTTAAAGAATCTTTCAGTATTAACCCTATATTGCAGCTAAAATACTCTTAATAAGTAAGCCAACCTATCTCGAAAAACAATAGAATCATCATTGACTCAATTTCAATGTTTTTGGGAATCTCTAAGTGCATATAAGCACCTTTTTGACTTAAAACACATCAAAACGTGCTTCAAATATATGCCAATTATATATCAAATTGAAGCTCTCGAATTTAAGGATTTTTAGGAACAAATCGTGTCTCAATCGGAGGTCCCACGCATCCACACGTACCCCTAGAAGGTGTCTAGATTGAAAATGCAAAGTTCTTTCTAACACACAACAAGTGTATGTTCACTACTACAAAAAGGTTGAAAGGTGGCGCATATTTTGTGGCACTTCTTTAAAAAAGTGCCACAGCTGCCTTTTTTTTCTATTTTATTTTTTTAAAATTTTGGGTACCAACTGTGGTGCCTGGTGGACCAGATGCCACAGCTGGTAGGCCCAACTTGGCAGGCGCCACAATTGGGTGCATCCTACCAGCTGTGGCGCCTGGAAAATCAGGAGCCACAGCTGGTTGTATAATAAATAAATAAATAAATAAATTTACCAGCTGTGGCGCCTGGAAAACCAGGCGCCACAGCTTCTTCTATATTAATAAGAAAAAAAGAAGGCTAGCTGCCTCGTGCCTTTATAGTTCTAAAGCCTTGTAGTTTTAGGCGCAGGTATTCCCAAAAAAAAAATAAAAAATGGACCAGCTGTGGCGCCTGGAAATCCAGGCGCTACAGCTGGTTCTATTAAATAAAAAAAAATTTTAGCGCATGTATTCAAAAAAAATAAAAAAATTTAAAAAGGGACCAGCTGTGGCGCCTGGAAATCCAGGCGCCACAGCTGGTCTATTAAATAGAAATGGCGCATGTATTCCCAAAAAAAAAGGGGGATATTAAATAAAAAAAATTTTGTCAAATGCTCAGCTTATATAAAAAAAAAATTTTTTTGACCTTTTTAATGGATTACACTATCCACATCCCACCAATCACAATTCGCCCCGCTCCCACTCTTATCTTTTTTGCCCTTCCCTCGCAGTGGCCCCCTTCCTTCTCTTTTAATTTATTTTGACTCATCCCACTTTAATTATTCCCTCCTCTCTCACTTTCCCTTTTCATCTACACTACATCATCGAATCTACTTCTTTGTTTTGTTTCAACTGCCTCCCCACTCCTCTCCTCCTCACTCAAGATTGCGACACCAACGGGCAACGTGGTCTCCCACTCCACTGCACTGAACAATTAAGCTTGTAAGTTCAACGTGCTTCTTCCTTTTTTTTAATTGGCATACAATTTCTGCAATTTTTTATTTCAAATTGATATCTATGTTCTAATATGTGTTTAAAAAGTGGAGAATATATATAATATTTCAAAAGAAGTTATCCAAAAAAATAATATTTCAAAAGAAAAGAAAAACCAAAAGTGGACCATGTCTCATGATGCCTTTAGCATATTGATAAAAGATATCTTTACATATCAGGAGTATTTGATTTCAGATTAGGCTTAAGCAATTTTAACATTTTTTGCCTGAAAAATTTTTAATTTCAAAAAACCTTATTTTAGTAATTTAAAAGAAAATAGTCTAGTCCATACGCATGATTAAGAAAAATATAATATTTGTATCATAATATAAGTTTCTTTAGCTTAACTTTTTTGCCAACAGTTTATAGTTTAACACTGGCCTCAATATCTTCAATTTTGAAAATAAATCTAGACAATTAATATTATTTTGTAAATTAAAATAAAACAATTTCTTTAGCTAAATTTTTTAAATTTTTTTAAAAAAATTACCCTCCTGTGGCGCTTATTGGAGGAAGTGCCACAGGAGGGGGGTCTCATGTGGCGCTTGTTAGAGGAAGTGCCACAGGAGGGGGGTCTCCTATGGTGCTTGCATCATCAAGCGCGACAGGAGACCCCCCCTCCTGTGGCGCTTCCTCCAACAAGCGCCACAGGAGGGTATTTTTTTTAAAAAAAAATTTAAATGCTGTGGCGCTTTCAAGCGCCACAGCTTCTTTTAGTGGCGTCCAGATAGGTGGCACTTCTCTAGCGCCACAGCTAATGCAATTATAAGCGCCACAACTTTACTTTTTGTAGTAGTGGTTGTGATAAGACATCTCCCAGTAAGTGGGAGGAAGCTATGTCTCCTAGTGAGTGGGAGTGAGCCACATCTTCGAGTGAGTGGGCATATAAGAAAGTAAATATTGCCCCTGATATGCATATTGTGACCTTCAGCAATGTGATTTGCCATATCAAACTTGAGTGTGAAAGACTAAAGGATCCAAGATCTATCAGTCAGATGAACTTAGCTAAAGAGTGGGAGGATTCATCCTCTAAGCCTAAGGACAAGAAACTTATGAGGTAAACTTGATCTAGAGGAGGTCAATGGTTTCTACAAAGATGAAAAGCTACATTGATAATCCTTTAAGGGTTTTAGAAGTAGCAATCCATATGAGTAGTGGATGTTTCATAGAAGCATGTGGCTTCATGTCAAATGCATAGCAAGAAAGAGATAAAATCAAGGGATTAGAACTTGCACGTTAACTCTGTATAGATAAACCACCCTGTTCACTCCATGCAATTGCAACCAACAAAATCACATCTTTGCTATCTCTTTAGTTAAGGATCGATGAAACTATGACTCTCAAATCCTTCATTGGATTTTGATGTTTCTTTTTAGGGATAAAAGATTTCATTTCTTGCCACATGTATACATTGATCAAAAGAAATGATCAAACTAGCAAAAGAGTATTTGCTAAATAATGTGTACTAAAGGGTTAATACCCTTATGAATAAGTTAAGAACTTATTCTACCTGGCGAGAAAGACAAAGAAACATTTTTGAGAAAATCCATTGCAATTGGCAAATTATGACGTTAGTGAACCAATGAATGTGAGGGCAAAACACAGAGCTTGGTGTTTCGTTAACGTCAAGAACATTTACTCAAAATACAGTAATGTTTACTTGATTTTTGGCAAATGTGAAGCTATTAGATAACGGCTGAACTAGTCTGGGATTAGTTAAACTAAAAGGATAAGACCTTTTGAACTAACAAGGGTTAAGGACACCCACGTGATTAGTTCAAGCTACTTTGTGTACAAGAAAGGGATTGATAGGCAACTATCAATACCTAGAACCCTTCAACATAATAGAGTTGTTGAAATAAAGAGATAGACCTCTTCTTGACATGGTTGAGTAGATAATGGCATAAGTGAGGCCATCAGCCATATGTTGGTATGTAAACTCACAGCTATTATTTTCACACTTGATCAAATGCCCTCTATGTCAATCACGATCTCACCTTATGAATCGTGGATAGGCCTTAGATCAGGCTTAAGCTCGTTGAGACCATAAGGGTCAGCAACGTCATATCTATAATTCTTCTTATGAGTAAGGAAGATTGGGACCGAGGTATGCAAGGTATTTCTTAGTGGGATGACCTGAGAATTTGACAAGACACGCCTTTATTAGTGAAAATGATGGTGGTTCAGTGACTGAGAGAAAACTGTGGGACACAACTTTCAAAAAACTCAGATTTCCTAATAGGAAATGAGCATTAATCATATTGAATCTCTTTAAGAGGTTCACAAGTGACAAGGAATAACCAAGTATTCCTAAGTTCACTGATCCGAGTGGGAGAATTAAGACCATTTTCACAACGGAAGAGGTAAGAGGTAAGTTACGAGAGAATTACTTCACTCATACATAGGAAAAGAATCCTATTAAATCTACTTTGGAGCAAATTGTCATCTTGTGTATGACTATAAGGGGATAGATTCCCTAATGGATTAAATGCTCTCTTTATCATTTAGAAGGTGATGACAACTACCTATAAGTGTCTGAAAGACACTCGAAGGACCTGCTAAGAAGAATTTTTGGAACTAGCTAAGTATATGTTTTAGGCAATTTATCACCTACCTAGGAGGCGATTGAGAACAAGTAGGTTCTCAAATATGTTAAGGGCATATAAAACTTAAAACACTTAGTGGCTAAGGGGTACAACAATGGAAGGTTGTATATTGTGCGTTTTTAACTCTGAACTTTGGCAATGACAACAAGCTTAGTCTTGAAATTACATCAAGATGATGTGAAGGCCGCTTTCCAATTTGGAAATTTTGGAAATTAGATGAAGAACTCTACATGAAGCAGCTTAAGGGCTTCGTAGAAACAATCACCCAGATAGTAGTATATGAGGTTTCACAAGGTGAAAACTTTACCAACTTTGAGATAATCGAAGAACACTATATGAGCACCAAACAGTCTAGTGATGATTCTTTGTGAAGTCATCCTTTGTCAAATGACATATGTTTAGCTGAAACAAGTGTCAAGGGAGTCATAGGAATAAAGGATAAGAGAATCCTTAAATTCTCAGTTGAGAAAATCATGGGTTGAACAAATATCTTGAATGACAAGGTAAACGGAGATTGCACAAGGAAGATACAGTCTTTGCTGCCTAAGACATGTACAAGTGTGATCTTTAGGCATCCAAGGATGCCAAACTATAAACCCATGGACACCCCTGAAGTCTAGGGCATAAACCTAAAGAGGTTATATGTCCTATAAGGAATCCAACATAAAAAAGGTGGATAGAGTCCTATGTGAGACTATGGTTGGTAATATGAATGTACACATTGGTATACGTACGACCAAATTTTTTTTGTCAATCTTGGAAGTTGTTTTTGGTCCTGTTGTGAAATGGGTTATGAGAATAACCATGGATTAAGTTGTCAAGACAACAACTTTCCTTTAGAAAGGATACTCCAATACAAGACCTAGGCAAATGGTGATAAAGTAAGGAAATATACAAAGTATTTTTTTCCTATTATCCATGGAAATAGAACACAGGGCGTGTTCTGCCATCATTCAAAGTGCCATATGGCTAAAGTAGTTCCTATGAGAGATTGGGAATGAATAGTGGATAGAAGGATCCAAACGATAGCATCTTATAATGAGGATTCTAAGTATCACAGCAAGACGAAACATACTTTTTGATATATTTCTATGAGAGATATGCTTTCAAAGAGGGAAAGCGACAGTTCAATGACCTTCTACTGACAGAATGTTGGTAGATCCCCTTATTGAGCCCATAGCTTGATTTTCATTGAGTTAGTGAAAATCTTGAGGACAAATAAAATGTAAGGTCGTGAACTTCTTTCATATGAAGATAAAAGAAATAGTATGTACGTTATGAGTAAATACATATAAGGTATACAAGTTTGTATGTCGTACAGGTCAGAAGAGGTTGGTTCACTCACACGAACAACCATCTTCCCATGTTTTGCGGGGGCATGGGAGAGTAAAACGAGTAAATGATCACCATGAGATGGTTGACAAGAATCGTTGCATTTGAGTCATCTCAGTTAGACTGAGATGAGATCTACATGTGTGCATATACACAGAAAATGGATCGAAGCATGAATATAGACCTGTAGCCAGGCAAAGAACTCTTTTTCACAAATGAGATTGTAAAAGAGATATTGTGAAAAAGAAAGTTCTGGTTTGAATGTTGAGTGCATTTTGGAACTAATGTCTGTACGGTGAAAGATAAAGAAATCGGTGTACACCTCAAACCATTCACCGTAGCATGCAATTCATACTGCATATGCTTAAGAGTTAGACTGCAACACGGGATGTAGGTGAAAGATCCCTAGTTCACTACAGTGTGAGTCCCAGGAAGGAAAAATCCTTCCGCGATGCCCTTAAGACTTAGGCGGCATCGTGAAAGCTTGGTTTGGTGACAGCTACTTTAGTTGAAGCTCCATGATCATACTCGATTCGGTCAGACGAGTGAAAACTAGGAAAGCAACCAAGTCAAGATGGACTAATGTTTAGTCAAAAAGGAAGATTTACTCCTAGATACATAAGATGTGCTAGTATCTGTGGTCAATCCCTTACTAGCTCTATGTGTAGCTAGTAAGTGCGGATACTATGTGCGTGGAAGGCAATCTGAGTTAATCAACATATTAACTCGTGAGGGATTAGATATGCCATGAGTAATATGTATGGGAGAATCTGAGGCATATGAGGCAATGAACATATAGCTTATGGTTATATATAAAGGGTGTCCTTGGATGCTGATCCGATATGAGGGATTTCTAGTGTCACAAGCACCAAATCTTAAAGACATTTTTGCCTACGGTCACGACAGACGACAAGTATGAAACAAGAAAAAGTAATGCACGCATGATGGGAGGCCCATCAAGTGTGAGTGGGAGATATTGGACTTTGGGTCCAAGTCTGCCCTTGATAGGCCAGACTATTTGATTAGGCTACTTATATCCTAATCAAATAAGAATAAATCAGCATTAATTGCAGATTGAGGAATAATTCAGTAATAATTATGGATTTGTTAATTGAAGAACAAATCACCATAATTAGGAAATTAATTGAGAATCAATTAATTTAATTGCTGTCTTGGAGGGCAAAAAGGAGTGCACACTTTTCCTAATTAGTGGTCTCCATAAACCACTATAAATAGAGTGTGCCTCCTTAATTGCAATTCACCCCGCCATTGAGTTTTCTGGCAATCTCTTCTCTCCTACCATCTTTCTGATTCTGGTGATCTGCTGTGCAAATCACAATTAGGCTCCAATAGTCTAATAATTGTGTGACCACAATTATGGAGCATTGAAGCCTTGACCCGGATCCGAACATGGATTCGCCCCGGTATGACAATTCTCTTCCTTCCCCTCCTTATTTTTCCTACATTGCTATCAAATAGTTCGGCCCATCAAGGACGGACTTGGACCCAAAGTCCAACATATGGAATTAATTTGGGAGACAAACCAAACATACACACACTGATTACTGAGAAAATAATATCAAATTGAATAATAATGATCATTCAATTATCTTCTCCATCTTAGACTTTTGAAATGAACTGACTTTCATTCTAGGGCATGTTCTTGAATGAACATTCAGGAGTTTGATTATTGTCAGTTTTCATTATCTCAATGAAAATATATTTCTTCATATCTTATATAGACCCAGCATATTTTGTAGATAACTCAAAAGCCTTTTGGAAAACATCATAAATGATTTTCATAAACAAGCCAAGATTATGAAAAATTTATGATAAACCAACTGAAGAAAAAACATTCCACTGGATGGACTCCATCAATAGGGAAGCGTAGAGAAAGTTAATATCACAATTCATCTGGCAAGGAAAAGAAAAAACCTTTACCACTTTGTCACACTCTTCAATCTCATTTTTCCCAGCTTCAACTTCTAACTCATGCATTCTTCCATCTATCAACTTCTTCTTCAGATTCCTTAATTTCCGTTAAACGCTCCTATTTCAAAAAACTCTTGTTTTTAGCATACATTTGATAAAATCTGATCCTCTGCCACAAGAAAGCTCCTATTTCCCTTGTTAACACCTTCTCGTAAATTTGCTTTTTCTTGCTAGTGTTCTTCCTGCTTTCATATTCAAAATTTGCAATTATTGGGACTAAACCAAAACATATTCTTGTATGTTACAATCCGTAAACTTCTTTGTTTACATTCTACTAATATTATTTGAAATTGACTTCCAACAAGGTTGAAACTTGAAAGTGTTAGAGAAGAATTAGGCTTTATGACACATGTAACAATTCCTATGGTCACTCCTATACTTCATTTTCCCTTAACTGATATGTTAGACTGAAAATTTCTTATAATCATACAGCCTTTCGTTTTGTTTCACTTTTATTCTTCCATATAAATATGTGATTTGTGCCTTATAGCGATATCTTGTTATTAGTTGCTCTGAAGTACAGTAGAGTTGTTGGTTCCTTATACAACTTGTTATATGTTGTAACCTAAAGAAAAGATTGATTGTGAGTTGCTTGAGCGACAGAGAATCGGTGATGTAGCCTTGAGAGAGCAACTAGATAACGAGGAAACCGTCTCAGAGGAACTAGTTGATAGGACTTTGTCTTCTTTCTTGCAACAAGTAGAAGATGGAACCTGGACATCAAATGGGTGGCCTCAAACCTTCACTGACTACTCAGTGTCAAAACTTGCGGTTAATGCTTATACAAGACTTATGGCAAGAAACCTGCTTGAGCAACCTGAAGGTCAGAAGATTTACATCAATTGCTATTGCCCTGGGTGGGTGAAGACTGCTCTTACCGGCTATGCAGGAAATAACACTGCTGAGGAAGGAGCTGATACTGGAGTATGGCTTGCCCATCTTCCTGACCAACCTGTATCTGGGAAATTCTTTGCAGAAAGGTGCGAGATTAAGTTTTAAGTGTTATTTAAGCAAACTTCATTCTAATTTATGAAATGTAAAACTACATATTTATATACAATCAACGTAATCTGAAACCATTCCTAATCCTGTACATTTTCATCAATTCTTGTTCGGCGGCGGACGTCATTCTTGACTTCTAACACTCCCCCTCAAGTTGGAGCATATATATTAATCATGCCCAACTTGTTACAAAGATATTGAACCCGTGTTCCATTTAAGGCTTTTGTCAGAAGATCTACCAGTTGGTCGTCAGACCGTATGTGCCCTGTAGATACAATATTTTCTTTAATCTTATCACGAATAAAATGACAATCAATCTCAATATGTTTTGTTCTTTCATGAAACACAGAGTTCGATGCTATATGAAGTGCTGCTTTACTGTCACACCATAGTTTTGCAGGCAATGTAGTAGTGATGCCAATTTCTTTCAAGAGTTGAAATACCCACACAATTTCTTGTACTGATTGTGACATGGCTCTGTATTCCGCTTCTGCACTTGATTTTGACATGACTCCTTGCTTCTTGCTTCTCCAAGATATCAAATTTCCACCAACAAACACATAGTAACCCGTAGTAGATCGTCTTGTGGCCTTAGATCCTGCATGATCCGTATCACAAAAACACTCTACTTTAAAGTGTCCATAATATATATAAAGAATACCAAGACCCGGAGAACCTTTCAAATAATACAAGATATGTTCTAAAGCTTCCCATTGTGCCACTGTTGGTGATGTCATGAATTGGCTGAGCCTACTGACTGAAAAGGTTATATCAGGATGAGTTACTGTTAGATAATTCAGCTTACCAATGAGTCTTCTATATCTCTCAGGAAATAGAAACGGCTTCAATTTCTCTGGATCAATCTTCTTCTTTAAATCATCAGGAAGCTCATCAAACATACTAGCATCAAGATCTAAGAAGGGATTCAAAATCATAGGAATGTTGCTTGGTACCGCTCCAAGCTTTCCAGTCTCCTTTTAAGAGATCAAGAACATACTTCCTTTGACTCAAAAGAATACCTTTGTTGCTTCTCAAATCTTTAATGACCCCAAATCTTTTGTCTGGAAGTGAGAATTTAGGAAGATTTTAAGTTCTGAGATTCCAGAAATGTTACTCCCTATAATCACAATATCATCAACGTACACTACTAGAAGAATCATTCCTGCTTCATATTGCTGATAGAATACAGAGTGATCACACTTGCTTTGACTTGATCCAAACTTCTTGACTACATCACAGAATCACTCAAACCAAGCACGAGGGCTTTGCTTTAGACCATACAATGACTTTTTAAGGTAGCATACTTTCCTATTCTCCCCCTGAGCAACGAACCCAAGTGGTTGCTCCATATAAACTTCTTCAAGGAGATCACCATTCAAAAATGCATTCTTAACATCCAATTGATGTAAAGACCAATGATTTGTAGCAGCCAAAGACATCAGAAGACGAACTGAGGTTAGCTTAGCCACGGGAGAGAAAGTCTCTGAGTAATCAATACCATAAGTTTGTGTATATCCTTTGGCAACAAGTCAAGCTTTTAACCATTCCAAAGAACCATCTGCCTTGGTTTTAACAACAAACACCCATTTACATCTAATGGCTTTCTTCCCAGGAGGGAGATCAACAAGGGTCCAGGTACCAGCTGTTTCAAGGGCCATAAGTTCTTCAGCCATTGCGGTATGCCAACCAGGATGAGTCAAGGCTTGATGAAGGGTAGTAGGGATGGAGATGGAATCAAGGGTGGCCACAAGAGAAGAAGAAGGAGAGGACAAATTCTGGTAAGAGACAAAGGATGATATAGGATAGGTACATTCAGCATATCTTCTGGGAGGATAACGAGAACGGGTACCTTTCCGGAGGGAATAGGTAGGTTAGGAGAGGGAGTTATTTCAGGATCATGGGCAACTGTATCAGGAACATCAATGGAATCATGACCAGAATCCGTCGGTGAAGCAGCGATCGGAGAAGGCAAAACATTGGTGGCATCGATATCATTGATGATAGCAGGTTCTGGAACAGCAGCTTGTACTGGTTAGAGAGGGATACGATAAACCAGGACATCATCAGACTCAGTAATGACAGATGGAGACTTAAAGGAGGTTGATGATGCGAAGAAAGGAGAAGACTCATGAAAGTACACATCAGTGGACACAAGTAAACGATGAAGATCAGGAGAGTAACACCGATAACCTTTTTGAACTCTAGAATAGCCAAGGAAAATACATTTAAGGGACTTAGGATCAAGTTTACTAACACTATGACGTACATCCCGAACAAAACAGACACAACCAAAGATTTTATGATCAATAGGAAACAACTTAGTGGTAGGAAACAGAATGGAATACGGAATATCCCCACCAAGAATAGCCGAAGGCATGCGATTGATGAGAAAACATACAGTAGATACAGCATCAGCCCAAAAAATTTTAGGGACTGAGGAATGAAACATGAGGGCCCGGGCAGTTTCTAAAAGATGTCGGTTCTTTCTTTCAGCAACTCCATTTTGAGCAAGAGTATCAACACAAGAGGATTGGTGAAGAATACCATGACTTTGCATGTAATCGGTGAAAAGGGCGGAAAAATATTCTTTTGCATTATCACTTCGTAAAATTTTCACAGGAGTATTAAACTGGGTTTGAATTTCAGCATAGAAATTACGAAAATGAGTAAACAATTCAGAACGTTGTTTCATTAAGTAAAGCCAAGTTGTTCGGGAAAAATCATCAACAAAAGTAACAAAATAACGATAACCAGTCTGGGAAAGAACTGAATAAGGACCCCAAACATCAGAATGTATCAACTCAAAGGGGGACGTAGCCCGTTTATTTACGCGAGGTGCCAAATGAACACGATGGTGTTTGGCAAACTGACATGACTCACAATCTAAAGTAAACACAGAAGAAAACTGAGGATACAATTTTTGGAGAGACGATAGTGACATATGATCTAGACGACAATGAATGTCAAAGAGAGATGACCCACCAGAACAAGCAACAGAACGTGGCACCTAATCATCAAGGATGTAATGTCCACCAGATTCATAGCCTTTACCAATAATCTGCTTCGTCGATAGATCCTGAATTAAACAATGGTCAGGGAAGAATGAGATAAAGCAGTTTAGATGACGAGTGAGTTTACTTGGAGATAAAAGATTGAAGGTGAGATCAGGAACGTTAAGAATAGAGGATAATGCAAAGGATGCAGTTGGGTTAACAGTGCCTGAGCCAGTAACACGGACTGGAGAACCATTGGCGACAAATATGGATGATGGGTTGGCATAGGGGGTATATGAAGAGAATAAGTAAGGATTACCTGTCATGTGGTCGGTGGCACCAGAATCAATGACCTACTTAGTTGAAACAGTAGTAAGGCCAGAGGACGGAATACCTGTAGCTAGGGCCCCTGCAGAAGAAGATTCAGAACCAGAAACAGATGGACCAAGTGTCTGGGCAGTATGAACAAGGCCACACTGTTGGTCACGTTGCTGTTTATTTTACAATTTTCGACAATTTTTCTTAATGTGTCCAGGTTCCTTACAATAATTGCAAATAATATTTCTAGAAGTCATTGTCGGAGGATTATTATTTGGGTTGTACCCATAATTCCTGTTCTCAAAGGGGCCACAACCAGCTAGAGCACTTGCAGTTGGATCAACAAAAGAGTGAATCAAGCTATCAGCATGAAGAACCCGGGAGAAAACATCTTCGAGAGAAGGAAGCTCTTGACTAGACAGAATCTGAGAACGAATAGTATCATAAGATGGATCGAGAGCTTCAAGGAAACTCATGATAGCCTGAAGTTCCAAGTTCTTGATACGAGTTGAGAGATCTGCTTGCGGAGACATGAGTACCTTCATTTCTTCATACATCCTCTTGAAATCCAAGAAGAAATCTTTCAATGAATGGCCTTGCTGTTGGGAACGATAAAAACCTTTACAAACTTCATGAACCCGAGTAATATTGCCCTTGCCAGAAAACATAAATTCAAGATAACTCATGATTTCCTTGACAGTATTGCAATGACTAACAGAAGATAGAATTCGTGGTTCAATAGAATTTTGAATTTGAAACAGAAGTCGAGCATCTGCTCATTGCCAGGCCAAAAGTTTTGTTTTGTTACCAGAAGGAGGATCCTCAATTAAATGAGTTTCCATCTCTATGCCCAAAATATATACTTTAACAGTTTTGTTCCAATCACTATAATTTGTCCAGTTCAACTGTGAAGCAGTAATCTTAGCAGACATGGGCAACATATCAGAGTTCTTAGAATCAGCCATAGTGACACACAAGTGAAAGTCACAAATTCGTTTGAGAAAATAAGTGCCGAAATCAAATGAGCACAAATTATTAAATCAAAGGAATCAGAGAGTATAATAGTAATACTCAATCAGAGATTAGCCACAGGAGTCCAACAGGCACACAATCACAAAATGGAAGTCAAGGCCCCAAAAGTCACAGCACCACGGAATGGGAAAACACCTAACAAAAACAAAGCTCAAAAGGTATCACAACGGAGATAAATACCAAGATGTACCCAAAGATCCAAAGTGAAAATTAGATGACACAGCCACTGGGGATGGAACGGGCTCAAGAAGACGATCAGAAAACACCTAGAAAGTGTCGGAAAAGCTTGCCGGAAAGCACCCCATACGCCGGCGCGTGGTTCAGGCAACGGAGGTTGTGGAGGCGCGTGTGGTCGTCTTGGGATGCTGTTTTAGGGTTAGGCCAATCGGTGGTCAAGGAATAGGGTAGAGGGGCGCGTGTTTCAAGAAGACACACCGAAAAAGGGAGATTTGAAGGGTTGAAACAAGCTTATCACCGAAAAAAATGGAGGTCACCGGAAAACAAAATGAAGTCGAAGAGAATATCTTAACAAGGCTCTAGTACCATGTTATTTAAGCAAACTTCATTCTAATTTATGAAATGTAAAACTACATATTTATATACAATCAACGTAATCTGAAACCATTCCTAATCCTGTACATTTTCATCAATTCTTGTTCAGCGGCGGACGTCATTCTTGACTTCTAACATTAAGCTATTTGGATTTTGAGGAAACATGTTGCAACCAACTTCAGACACCAGTAGAAAAATGACTTTTTAGACCGGTTAAAAATGACTTTTTAGACCGGTTCTGTATTAGGTCTTGATACAGCAGGTCTAAAAAGTCTGTTATTTTTTAGACCGGTTGTAATAACCGGTCTTAAAAGTCACACTTTTAAGACCGGTTGTTCCCACAACCGGTCTAAAAACTCCACATTTAAGACCGGTTATGGGAACAACCGGTCTTAAAGGTGAGACATTTAAGGCCGGTTGTGGGAACAACCGGTCTTAAAGGCTAGACATTTAAGACCGGTTGTTCCCACAACCGGTCTTAAAGTACTTTTTAAGACCGGTTGTGACTACAACCGGTCTTAAAGCTTCATTTTTTTTAAAAACGTCCTTTTATTATATATACACGCACAGAATGCTCCAATTTTAAACAGCAGTACATAACAATCACTTATTTCAATTTCAAAATTCAAAAGCACCAGTCTATAGCAGCAACAAATTAATGTTTATACAAGCCAGTACAGTCATACATTGATGATTCATTTGCAATTAGACAGTAAGGATGACCAAATGACAGCAGTAAAACAAAAGCAATGAACATGCAAAGAAATGAACATGCCCTTTGGTCTATTGTTATTGTCATCAGAACCATATTGCATTGCATAACCTGCTTGATCTGCCAAGCCCTTCTTCTTTCCCTTTGACGAATATGAAGAATCCATAATCCCTGCATATATCACCAATTCACTCACTTCATTACTCATCAAAATTAGAACATGTTAATTTCTCCCTGCAAGAAAATAATATTTGGAAATGAGTGCTTTGTGAAGGAAAGAAATCGTTTATATCATCAATACAACTATTGAAGCATTGTGATGCACACAGAATGCAATTTTGTGGAACAGAGGGTGAGAGAGAGAGAGAGATAATACATAAGGAATGAAACAGTCCGTGAGAAGAAACAAATATTTTCACATTATAGAAGACAAGATCATATAACAAAAATTGCTTCAAATAAATGAAACCAAGCAATCACAAAAATAAAATAAAACATACAAATCAAAGCCAAATTAAATACATGCAGAATGAAAGTGGGGGGAGGATTATGTGAACACACAATATGAGAGAATGGAAATGGAAGATGCAAGTCCCGCAAACAATGTAACATTGGATTCAAAAACTCACTATTTTTGTAATAGCTCATGGATGAATTCAGCACAGCATGTGCGAATGAAATCAATATCTTCTTCAGGAAAGGGATCAGCAAAATCAAACATCTGTAACACCAAAACCAGACGAAACATTGACTTAGTAACTTAAAAACAATAAAGTAAAACAAAAGTTCTGAAATATAAATTTACCTCTTGAGTAAAATCAGTAGTGCCTAGAGTGATAATATTGTAAATGTGTCTCAAAACATAAAAACCACATAAGTTGGACCCCTTTGGTTGCCTACGGCTCTGAGAAAAAACATGATATCATTAAAACAAATATAAAGGCATGTCTTATTACATTCTTTAAACAAATACATATGTACTAACCTTTGGCATGATCCATGTAGGGTCCTTTAAATCACGAACATGCTTACCACAAGCACTGTGTAGGAATGTCCGCATAGCCCTATAATCATCACAATGACAAAGGTTATTGGTTTTACACAAATTCCATAAACTTTGCATACAAAAGGTAAGAATGCAAGAAAACTAACGAATTCATGGTCTTTGTCAAATCTTTCCCTGGTTTGAAGTGGAGGGAACATAAGAGGATGACAGTGTAACTACTCTTGCATAGAAGAAGCAACTGCCAATGATCACTGAAAAAAACAGAAGAATATTAAGCAAACAAAAAACATTATATAAATTATAAAATATCAGTTTGTTTCTTACCTATGCACATATGGAGCCAAGAAACACTCAGTTCCAGTTTCACTAAGCCTCTCTAACAAGTATCTATGTCTACTAGCAGCAGTGGTCCCTTTCTCTTGGATGTGATGGGGGCATAAGAATCCAAATTTCTCACTTTTGCCAGAGGAGACCAACCTACGATGCATGTACCTACAATAACGCAAGCACATAAATAAAATGTAAACGGTGAAACTTTTAAAATATTTACTTTGAATTGCAGAAGCTACTTACATTAAGAACAGTTGGACAATCCCAATCGTAAGATTTTGTCCAAGAGCTACCAGGGACATCAAATCATCCCTCTCAAGATAGCATGTCACTCCTGACTGTCCAACAACTGAATCCGTAGGCCACTCTCTTATTTTGAAGGATGTATCATATGCCATCAGAATCACTTGCTGCATGATATTCAATGGAGGCTGTGAAACTTCTTGCTGAGTGAAGGGAGCTGGACTTGGTGGGGCTTTGATCGGACTATCCTCGGCTCGACCAGAAACAAGGTTCGTTGGCCACAAGATGAATGTGCCCAAGACATCACTAACGATCTTGAATTCATCAGAAGGGATAGGGACAGGTGCATCTGCAATAATCACCTCGTCAACTGACACTCGGACTTGATCACCTTCCATTTGTCGGTGGTGGACAGTTGATCCCAGGTTATGCACACTACCCCGTGCAACTAACCGTCTCAGAGGATCCTCGACAAAAAGATCACAAAGCTCAGTAATTTTCGGGTTAGGACCCTCTAATGACTGCCCGATGTTGCAACAACTACCTTTAGTGCTCTGATTATTAGGATCAATCGATTGTGGCTGGGGAGCACTGGTATATTGTCTTGAGCTCATAAACACTATCATTTCCTCTTTCATCTTGCTCAACCGGGTCTCTAATAGTGGATCAAATGATGCTTCAGCCTCGGCCTTTACTTCTGCTCTTGCAATGGCCAACATAGTCTCCAATTCCTCCCTAGTCACGATGTTTGAGGAATGGCGTACGGGGGCTCCAAAGTAATCCCGTATCCCTACCCCTCCTCCAACTCCCCTGACACGGCCTGGATGCTCAGGTTTGCCAGTAGCAACTGTTAGAATATCATTCCTGCCCTCTGACTTAAAAGAGCCCTCAGCTTGTTGTTTTCTAAGTTCATCCTATAAGATAATACAAAATAACAAACATAGGTAATAATGTACATTTCTTATGTAATTAATTACAATAACGATATATACTTACAATTCTTTCACCAACTATACGAGATTGTTCACTCGTATAAGTCTCACTCCTCTTTTGGTGGGCAAATTGCCATTTTTCTTCTCGACGAATCGGAGATGGCGGAGAAAGAAGAACAGAAGGATCGGATTGAGATGCTTCTTCCAATCTCTTCCGTTTGGCCGCCAACAAGTCTCTTTCAGCCTTTGCATAACCCCCACGAGACATTGTATGAGGGCAATCATTCTTTCTACCACTCTCTTGTACTTTTTGCCTTTTTGCCTGCGAATAAGAAATGATACAAAAGGAAAGTGTTATAATCAATTAAGATAATTGCTAAGTAAATAAAATGAAAAATAAGTCAACTAACCAAAGATTCTGGAGTAGTCTGAAGCCTAACAAATTCTTGCCAAGTCGCTTGATCAAGAAATGTATACTGGTTGCACGGATTAGGACGAGGCTGACCATCTTTCACCTCAATATGAATGTAATTGTTGGTCAGATTTGTCTTAAACTTGCTCCAGCGCTCATAACAATACGTCATCGTCTTGTTGTACAAGATCTCACTCTGAGGAACGTCGTAGGTGAGCTGAAATGCATGAATTGAAGGAGTAAGTGACAAATTTGTGACATTTGATAATAATTAATTACATACAGAAGAGAATTGTATACCTGAATAGTGTCCCAAATATGTTGCTTCACCTTTGCATCGACATTTCTCCACTCCTCTATCAAGATGCTCGGCTTGTTACGTGCAAGGAGCCCCACGAAACTCCTATATCGTTGTGCATTAGGCCCGATTGGTTTCCAATATCTATCAAACTCAACATGTATCTTTTGGCCTGCACTCCGACTGAGGGAAACATCTATCAATCGTGTGCCACGTCTACCCCTCCGTACAGACTGGCTACTGTGCTCACTACGACCCTGGCTCGGAGCATTGCTAGGCTCGCCCTGGTTAACACTAGCTGGCTGACTCTGCTGAGCACTAGGTGGCTGACTCTCCTGAGCACTAGGTGGCTGACTCAAAGGTAGAGGAGGTGGCTGATCCTCTGCACTAGGACGCTGGGGATCCGTCATTTACCTGTAACGACAATAAAGAAAGATAAATCCTAAGCTATGACATGTGAAGACTATATCGATAAAATAACTAAACATATTCTTCGGATAATAATCATAATCATAATTACTTTAGTTAGTTAAGGTTAAAGTAGTATCATAAAGAGATATCCTCCCATATTCCCTCGTGATGATCATTTCTTGTGCCGTGCGCATTATCTGCTTCATCTTCTTCGTTCAGTTCTGGTAGACCCCTGGAAAAAGAAGGAGTCTCAAGAAGATCATAATTTGAGTGACTTTTCTCGTCAATATCAATGACCCTTTTTCCTTGGAGAGCTACAGACCACATTTTATTTGCCTGATAAGTGATATAGAACACTTGTTGCGCCTGAATTGCCATAATGAAAGGTTTATCTCCAAAACTTCTACTATTCAGATCTACTAACGTAAATCCTAACCTATCGATCTTCACACCATTATTGACATCAACCCACTTGCATTTGAAAATGGGAAATCTAATTTTAACATAGTCAACCACCCAAATCTCTTCAATCACCCCATAATAAGGTATGGCAGCCAATGTAGGGTTCTTATCTTTCGAACTAGAGAAGTGCATAGATTCAGCCACTAATACAACACCACTGTTCTGGACGGTGCTCTTATCATCTAGGGACTTCGTGTAAAAGGTATAACCATTGATCACAAATGAAGTCCAACTTATGATATCAACTTCAGGACCACGTGCTAACCAATTTATTGTATCAGAAACACATTCTTCTCCGTTAACCTTTTGTTTGAACCAATGTGCGAAAGTTCTATTATGCTCCCTGATTAACCTTTGTTCAGTCATTCGACTATTTTGTTTCTGAACAATTTCTTTATGGGTATTCATGTAATATTAAACTTCATCAACATTGTTCAAGATGTACAAGTAGACTTGTTGCAATTCATCAGCATCTATGCTCTTTACTGTTGCCCTGCGTCTACCCCCTTCTTGATCATGACGTTTAGGAAGGCCAATATGTTGTACATTTGACAAATAATGTTGACAAAATTCCATAGCTTCTTCAAAAACATATTTTTGAACAATAGATGCTTCAGGCCGATTGGGGTTCTTCACATACCCTTTTAGTATTTTTATAGTTCTTTCGATCGAGTACATCCACCGGAAATAGATAGGGCCACACAACTTTATCTCCCTCACTAGATGAACAACCAAGTGTACCATGATATCAAAAAAGGAAGGAAGAAAAAGTTTCTCAAGCTGGCATAAGATCATATATCCTTCATTTTCCAATTCCTCCAATCTTTCCGTGTCAATGACTTTACAACAAATGGCATTGAAGAAGAAACAAAGTCTAGTCAATATGTGTTGAAGATCATATTCGGCAATGCCTCGAATAGCTACTGGGAGTAGTTGTTGCATTAAGACATGACAATCATGAGACTTTAGCCCTATTAACTTCAAGTCTTTCATCGATACAAGCTTTTTAAAATTTGAACAATACCCTGACGGAACTTTAGCGCCATGTAAACACTCACAAAAGCTTCTTTTCTCAACCTTAGACAAAGTATGAGCAGCTGGAGGACAAAAAGTTCTATTATCGTATGGCCTTGGATGTAAATCTTCTCGTATTCCCATTTCTTGCAAGTCTAATCTTGCCTTCACGCCATCCTTAGAACTTCCTTATATGTTGAGCAGTGTCCCAACAATACTATCACATACGTTCTTCTCCACATGCATGAAATCAATACAGTGTCTGACGTCAAGATTGCGCCAATATGGAAGATCGAAGAAGACGGACCTTTTTTCCATATATTTTTCTCATTTCTACTCTTTGATGACTTACCAAACATAGTATTGATATTTTTCACCTTTTCATAAATTTTCTCCCCACTCAATGCCTCTGGAACATCTTCAAACTCTTGGCCACCGAAAAAAGCTTTTTTTAATCTACGATAAGGGTGGCTTCATCTTAGAAATCGCCTATGGCCAAGGTAAACCGTCTTTCTTCTATGTTGAAGTTGATGGTAGCATGTGCCTTCTTCACATATCAGACAAGCTTTGTGGCCTTTAACGCTATATCCTGACAAGTTCCCATATGCAGGGAAGTCATTTATAGTACAAAAGATCATTGCTCGCATATTAAAAGTCTCCTTCTTGTTCGCATAAAAAACATCGAAACCTTTATCCCACAACTCTTTCAAGTCTTCGATTAAGGGTTCTAGGTAAACATCTATGTCATTTCCGGGTTGCTTTGGTCCCGAAATCAACATAGACAACATAATGTACTTTCGTTTCATACATAACAAAGGAGATAAGTTGTAAATTACCAACAGAACAGGCCATGAACTATGTATACTGCTTAGGCTACCATAAGGATTCATACCATCTATGCTAAGCCCAAGCCTGAGATTCCTAGGTTCTTCACCGAAGCTAGGAAATAATTTATCGATTTTTTTCCATTGAGAAGAATCAGCTGGATGTCGAAGCTTTCCATCAGAAATCCGCCCATCTGCATGCCATCTCAAATTTTTGGCATCAATTTCATTAGCAAACAGGTGCTTGAACCTTGGAATGATTGGAAGATAACACAACACTTTTGCAGGGCCCTTATTTGATTTATACCTCGGAGTTTCACATATCGGACATTGCTCCTTCTCTTCATGATCTTTTCTATACAATATGCAATCATTAGGGCAAGCATGGATCTTTTTATACTTCATCCCTAGTGGACACAGTATTTTCTTAGCATCATAGTATCGACAAGGCAACACATTATCATCAGGAAGCATATCTTTAAAGGCCTCAAGCGTTTCTGAAAAACTCTTGTTGCTCCATCTATGCCGTGCTTTCAAGATTACCAATTTCAATACAGCATTCAGCAATTGGTATTTTTTACACCCCGGGTACAACGGCTTCTCAGCATCACTGCACATATTACCATATGCATGTGATTGTTCAAAACCCTCTTCTCCTACATCACGAATAATGTCCTCTATCCGATCATCCATATCCGTGTCATTATCATCACAAGTCACTTCCCCCTGTTGAGATGCACTTGGCATTTCTAATTGTTCACCATGCCATACCCATACTATATACGTCTTACAAAACCCTTCACAAATTAAATGTGTATATATATCTGCAGTACTTAATCGCTTCTCATTCAAACATTTTACACAAGGGCAATAAAACATCCCACTATCATCATCGGCATTTCTTTTTGCAAAGTCTAAAAAACCCCTCACCCCAACATCATATTCAACACTCGTCTGTTTAGCTTGTATCCAACTACGATCCATATATTCCAACACCTTTTTTTTGTTTTCTACTTTTTCCCCTGGAAAAGGTAGGAGTATGATGAGAGCATGCAATCATTACACCCAAGTACCTAGTTTAACTACTACATAATGATAACGTGGGCTTGCAAGTTGAGTTGGGACTTGTCTTACTATTGCAAGTAATCAAAGAAAATAAAATCAGAGAGGCAATTTGTAGGCGATGGAGAGGGGTTGGTGTGTCTAAATTTGGCTAGTTAGTCAGTAGGAAGTTATCTTCCCTCAATATATGCAACTAATAACTTGTATGAAGAAATAATCTAACTTCATCTACAGAAATATGAAAGAAAAGTTTAGATCATGCTGGCAGCTTCATCTGTTACTGGTGCACGACATGTATTAATTAGCAGAAATCAGAAAGAGGGAGAGAGAGAAACGCACAAAGAAGAAGAAAGAGAGATGACTAAGGGAGATAGAAGGGAGAGGGGACAGTAAAGGGATATAAATAGAGAGTTGTAAAGCTTAAGAACTGAAAAGCTAACCATGTTGGTGATTTAATTGATGCTAAATAAATATTAGTCTTGTTAATTAGGAGATGACTTGTGTCAGTGTGGTCCAAAGCTAAAGACAATTTAAAAATTAAAATAGTATGATTATGACCAATATGCTCCCAACATTTCATTACAGGCACGATTGAGTGGTTCCAAGTTTATCTTGGAGTACACATCAACCAAAGTAAAAAAAAGTGCATGTCACTAAGTTAATGGGGGACCATTTGCATGGCTTCCTACAATTCCAACATTATAAAGAAAAATTCACTAAACATATATATCCTAATTACCCCGTCATGTTTGGAAAGGTATAAACAAAATAAAATAAAATATAACAAAACCCAGTGACTCTAATTAACCCCTTTCTCTGTCCGCCATGGCACCATTTTAAAAGTAAACCAGTTAGACAAGCAATACACAAAACTGAACGAAGAATCTCAATTCATGCGCACTAGCAACGATAGTGTGTGTCCCCCTTGAAAGAAGCTAAATTCATAAGGGTTGATAGAAAGGGCATGTTTCAAACAAAGCCTTACCAATTATCTACTTTATTCTCTTCAATCCATTGATTATGGCACAAGAAAAATGTATGTGATTGCTGTTTAGCATAAGCTTATTGGTACAGATTACGCACAGGGAGTGAAAGAGGGAGAAATGTATCCACAGTAGTCCAGAGACTTCTCTTTACACGAATCGGTTTTATATACCCTTTTACACTGTAATTATTTCAGTTGCAGACTTCAAACTTAGTCGGTTACACTTATTAACTAAGCCACGCACATGAACAACAAAAAGTGAAATTAAGAAAGCAATCTGAAATGCCCAGGCCTCATTAAAAAGCCATACACGCACACTAACAACAAAAAGAGTAATTAAGAAAGCAATTTGAAATGTTCAGGGCCTGTCCTCATTAAAAAGCCATACTCTGGCATTAATATTCGTTAAGAGTGATTAATAAATATTCCAGATGATTGAATTGATAAGATGTCAAGGTTCGGCAGCAACCATTTAGAGATTTTCATAGGAATTGATTGACAATGTTGTATGTTGTATTATCAGAGGTCATTCTTCCTTATTCTTTCTGGATATGATTAATAATCTGAATTCAAGGTCCTAAGCAAGAAAGGAACAACGGGTCTTTGAAGTCTGGTGATTCCCATTGGAGAACTCAAATTTTTGTGGAAAATTTGATAACTCAATGGAGTTTCCTCTATGCCAAAAACTTAAGTAGTACTCGCGGCTTCAAGCAATACACAAAACGAGACGAGGGGAAAAAAGAAAGTCCAACAGAAGCAAACTAGATATGAACTTGAAGCTTAGCTTACAGACAATCGCAAACCTCACGGACATGACAATTTATACCGAATATAAATGTCTTCAATTTCTCCTTTCAAACATTTTATCAAACACCTAATGTGCATTCACATTCAACAATAGAACAGAGGAGGAACATAATGGTGTTTTCTCAGAACAGAGGAGGAACATACCTCAAAAAAGAGATTGAAGACGAAGATTTCCCAGAAATGCAGTGACGACAGCACCCACGAGCAGCTGAAGCAATGTATGAGCTGAGGTATGTTCGTCGACAGCACCCACGAGCACCCACGACAGTACAGCGGCCGAAGAGCGACGATGGACTCGATTCAGAATGGGATAAGGTAAGGGACGGGGACTCGCGCTGAGGAGAGAAAAGATTGGGAACAAACTTGCTTGGGTGATTCAGAATGGAAGGGATCGATTTTAGATTGGAAAAGACGGGAGTGTGAGCTGAGGCACGGCTCGAAAGTAAATTTGGAACATTATTTAGACCGGTTAAGACGACAACCAGTCTTAAAAGTGGGTCTTAAAAGTGGACTTTTAAGACCGGTTGTTAGGCAACCGGTCTTAAAAGTTCACTTTTAAGACCGGTTGTTAGGCAACCGGTCTTAAAAACCTTTTTTTTTAGACCGGTTATCCTCTTAACCGGTCTAAAAAAATGTATTTTAGACCGGTTCTCTTAGTAACCGGTCTAAAAAATAAAATCCCTAATTTTTTTAGACCGGTTAGAATAGAACCGGTCTAAATAATATTTTTTAGACCGGTTATTATAACCAGTCTCCCAACTTGTTTATAATAACGAAAATGCCACTGCGCATTTCTTTTAGACCTGCATCCACTACAACCGGTCTAAATGGGCCGGTCTAAAACACCTTTTTTGTACTTGTGAGAAGTTTAAAAGGAAAGGCTCTTTTGAAATCTTGTTGCATGTATTGTGTTTACGTGTGAAGGGCAGCTATCTATCACCAATGCATACGGAAACTTCAGGCAGTTTTGTGATCAATCCATGTAAAACTAACCATTTTTGAAGCCCAACCTGATGCTTGAGGAATGAGTGTTTTGTAATTTGTATCTTTCCCCACAAGGGTACTACTATTTAGGAGCTTGCTAATGCAGAATATCATTTTGGATTTTTAATCCTTGACTAACATGCTCGCAAGTTTGTTTGATTAATTCTGCATTTTACTTGTCTCCTTTGTATATTTTTCCCCCACTTTGGTCGATATTAATAAAATTTTTTAAGGTTGTAGTGAAATTCAATTTATAGTGTTTATAACACACGAACAATTTAGTACTTTTATGTATCAATGTATTTTAGTATGAAAATATAATTAGATGCCACAGGATTATAAACTGTAAATGTTGTTTTAGAAATAGCTAATACTTTGGCAAAAAGAAAGGAAAGGAAAAAAAAAAGACGCTCCAGGTAAATTTTAAACTGAAAGAAAGAAATAGCTTGTTTGATTATATTCTCTGTTTTTTATTCTTAAAAATAATTTTATAAAATAGTTTTTGAAAAAAATTTAAAAAAATTAAAAAAAAAATCTGTTTGGATAATTATTTTGAAAAATCTATTTTTAAACGGACGTAACGGTGTGGTCGCCGATGGTGACGTGGCGATGATTGTCATTGGTAGTATAACGTCAATAGTAGACAAGCGGTAGCCTCAAAAAATAAAAAATAGGAAAACAAAAACAAGAAAACAACTATAAAAACTGTTTTTATTTTTCAGTTTTTAAAAACAACTTTTTGTTTTTTTGTTTTTAGAAACAATTTTTTGAAAACAATTTACCAAATAGGTTTTATTGTTTTTAAAAACAAAAAAACAGTTTTAAAAAATAAAATAAAACAGCCCCAAAATTTGCCCTTGATCATATTCCTAAGGGAAGGGCTGAAGATTTGTTCAGGAAGTTTGTGGCCTTTGAAAAGCAGTATGGTTATTTTGTATGGGAAAGAATTAGCGATAATTTTTGTTAACCATATAGATATTTTGAAAGAATTAGAAATATGGGACTTGACTTAGAGCTGATAAAACGGGTTGGGCCAACGGGCCCAACCCGCCAGCCCTCCCCGTCGAGTTGGGGTGGCTAGCCCACTTTTTTTTTTTTTTAGTTTTTTTATTTCTTTTAATAAAATAAATTCAAATATCCTTATTATCTTTTATTTAATGCCGTATTTAATTAATTTCTCATATTTTTTATTTGAAATTTTTATTTTCATATTATATTTATTTATTATGCTATTATTAAATTTTTAAAAAAAATATTTATATGTTTTTGTTATGTGAGTAGATGAAAAAAAAGGAAAGTAATAATGAAATTGACTTTATAACACAAATATATAAAAGAAAAGAAATATGATGTGAGCAAATGAAAGAGAAAGGGAGTGAGAATTAAAAAAAAAAAAAGAGGAGGGCCAACCCGCCTTGGCAGGCTCATGCCAACACGCAACCCTCGGGCTGGCCCGTTTTTACCAGCACTAGGACTTGTGTAATTTACTAACCACATGGAAACTTTTGATTTTATGTAATGATGTGGCTTATTACGTATTGATTTTTGATAATGGTGTAAGTTGATATGCAAAATATGTAATTATCTATTAGACTTTAGATTTTTGATAATAATGTAAGAAAGAAATCAAGCCAATGCAAAGGTAATTATTTTCTATTGCCCAAAATCTCATAATGCAAAAAATTGGAGCAATACATTTTCTTCTACAAAAATTGGAAGCAATAAATTTAGTTATGACTATGATTCTGAATTCAAACAGGTTTATTAAATTTATTCCACTTCTATTTTTTTATGATGGCTGAGTTAGAATTCTATTAATAATTTAAGAAATTATAATTATTAATAAAAAAATTGTGAAGGAAAATATATAGATAAAGAGATAAGGGTATATTTATCCATTTATAATCAGCTCCCTTCACCTATCCTTCTGAATCAAATAAGAAACCAAACCTCTTCTCCCCTCTTCTTGAACCAAACAAAACTTATAACCTCCCCTAACCTAACTTAACCTCCGTTGAACCAAACACACCGTTAGCGAAATTAGCTCATAATTTGGTAGATGTTTTTGCTCTCCTTGATCAACCCCCAACTCCTCTTTCCGAAGGAGATGGTTGATGAGGGATAAATATAGAATTCTCTGTTTCGATCCTTTTGACTGTATTGCGTTGCTTTCTAGCTTTTAATGAATTCCAGATTATAGTATTAAAAAAAAAAAGGGATAAAGATGACAGAGAGACTTCCACAGTGGGAGAAACTGATGAATCCAATATGTGAAATCTCTCATATGCCGCAATCGCAAGCCTGTAAGCAAAACCCATATGAATATAATTTTACAATGGAAATCTGAAGTATATGACGGCAGCTAAGCCTAAATGCCGGAATATAATATAATATATATATATATATATATATATCAAACTAAGTAAGTAGCCTTGAGATAGAGAATTCGAAAGGGTTAGGAAACAAGAGAACAAGAGGAACTAACCAAGCGATGGAAGGTGAAGGAGCAAAGTAAGGACTGTGTTGTGGCAAGAATGGATAAGTTTCCTTGTTTTTGATTTTGGGGTCATCAACCAATAAGTGCGATCACTGTTTGGACTTTGATTCGTTAAATTACTATGGTTAACATCAACATTTGAATAGATTAAGTAAATTATTTAAATATATTATTTGTTAAAAATGCATGTTGGTTCTCATAAAATACCTTTTAAAATGATTTGTATTGAAATTATCTCTTGATACAAATATCTTAATATGTGCAATTAATACGAATAATTAGGAACTTTGTTAAAGTTGTCCAAATGTCCATTATAAACCTAAAGGGATAACAGGTAGATCCCACAATAAAAAAGAGACAGATATTTGGGTCAATTTAATGAAATTGTTAAAATTGTTCTATTTGTAAAGGATTGTGTTGACTTTTGTACACTTTAAGATATAATTGTGTCATAATGTTAATGGTGAAAAACTTTGTTGTTAAAATTGCACTTTAATTTTAAAAAAATAATAAATATGAGGAATAAAATGGATTAATATATTAAAGGACTAAATTCGGGAGAAGGATGTCTCTATTGATTTCCCTCTCTATTTACTTTCCATTAAATATATCTACCATTTTATCAATTTTTAACGATAGAGATTTATCATTACAAATTTTTATTATAATAATATTTTTATATATTATTAAATCTCAATTATTAAAAACTGATCTAATAATAATAGATACAGTCAATCAAAATTAAGTGACGAGGGAAATCAACAGAGCCGCCCTTCTCCCACTAAATTCAACTGCCAACAAAGTCTTATAGACACGGTAGTCACTTGTCTTGGGGTAGTTGGCTTATGAACAACAATTAGTGTACTAAATTGAATTATTTGATGTTGAGTGGGTTCTTCTTGTGCCATCAAAGTTTTGATTTTGTCGCTTCCACAAAGTAAAGTCATATACGGCAATGGCATCTAGCTCTACCTCCTGTATTTATCTTGTCCCCAATCTAAAAAGTTTGAGAATGAGAGGTTGAATTTTAGAAGGACCAATTGGATTGAACCAAACACAGGGTGATATCTTGTAAACCCTATCTCTCGGATTTAATATTTGGATTAGCTTTTGAAAATAACTTTTATAATTTATGAGGTAAGTATATAAAAGGGGTTTTATCTCGACTTGTGAAAAAAAGTTTCTTAAACCACAGTTTTATAGTTTGCCAAACATGCCCGCTCCAACGGAAAAATGCAGATGAATAAATTTTTTTCACTGGAAATCTGTTACGTTCTGTGATGGATTGGCCTTGGAATAGTTTTCTGTAGAAAAAAGGGGTGATTTTGTAATAAGTGAATTGCATTGAAAGTTCATGCAAACAAATACGACGTTTTGTTTATGCAATGGTTCTGCAAGCTTCATCGTAGTATTGGTATGGCTTTCACTACTCTTGGTATTACTACAAATTATATCCCATGCAATCAGCTTTTCATTTTTCTTGACCAGTTATAAAACGGAGGAGTACATCTTTTTTTTTTAACCGGTAATAATCAAATGTCATTAATAAATATCACATGAGTTACATCAAGGTTCAATCAGTCAAACATGGGTAAGACTATATCAACTTATAGACAGAAGGGTTAACATCAAAAATTGTAATTAATTGGTCTAAACTAAAAAGCTGAAGCAGATTTCCTATATCTTGGCGGACCACGTTTGATGAAGAAGACCATTTATCAACCTGAGAGAACCACTTCTTCCTGATGCAGAAAATCCGCAAAGGTTCCTTTGTTGTGGCTATGAAAAAGGGACATTCTGAGATCCAGTAGAGGGAAGCCCTTAAGCAAATTTGAATGTTATCTCCTTGTGATATTTCTTTCCTCCAAAGCAAAGCCTGCACAGATTGCCCTTGACAACAAATGAATGAACGGATGAAGCTAGAACTTCTTGAGCAATATTTCTCGATAATGATACTCCAACCAACTTGAGAAATGGTATTTAGTGAACATACTTCCTATGTATCGGCCAAATTTCTGCTAATATCACCTTCATGATGCAAAAAAGCAGCAGTGGTTATGGAGGTTGAAGAATGAATCTCTTTGATGACTGTTACTAGATCCAAACCGTTTACACTCATGAAGAGCTTGATTTCTTTTCATCCATATGATGGAGATTTATTTAACTATTTGAATCATTTGATCAAGATGACCCTCTTTATGTAGATTCAGCAAAGTTCTTCAGCCAATTCTTGAAGCTCCTAATGATTGAGAGGGGAATCTAATTGACAAACTACCATACTACATTGCTCCAGTAAAAGGGCAGTTCACAAAGATATGTTCTAAAGTTTCAGAGTCATTACAACCAAACAGACAAATGCCTGGAATGGGAAGATGATGCTTTGCAAGAATATCCATCGACAGGATAGCATCATTCAAAACCTTCCAAATTAGCAATATATAGGTCCTTTAGAAGGTAAGAGATAGACCATAAGAATTTTCCAAAGGAGTCTGCTTGTCTCTGCATGGCTTGATTGAAGATGCCTTTCAACCCAAGACTTGCCCTATAATCTCCTGAAGGGTTTAAATTCCAAACCAGTGTATCTTGATTATTTAAAAATGAAATAGGAATCTGGATGATTGAATTAGTGATATGCCTAAGATAGATTTCTCTAACCAAATGATGATTCCATCTAACTGAGCACTAGCTAGAAGGAATATGCAATAATAAATCTGCAATAGTCCTCAGATTAGAGGCAGTTGAGGATTCAGAGTGCATGGGTCACCACAAAGAGTGATTTAAAGAAATTGAGTTACTAGATCCCACTTTCCATTTTAAATTGATCGGTGATCATATGAGCACATTGAAAAATACCCTTCCAAATCCAAGAAAAATTATAGGGTTTTCTTACCAAAGAAGCATTGTTCATGTCAAAATATTTCAGCTTTGAGGTCTCAAAAAGCAATGATCCTACACGAGCCCTAAGAATTCTTCAAATTTGTTTCACAAGTAATGAATTGTTAACTTGACCAATAAGTCTAATTCCCAGCCCTCCCTCAGAAACAGGTATGAGTATAAAATCTTTACTAGATAGATGAATTCGGTTTCAATCTCCATTTGAACCCCAAGAAAAATTAGCACATATTGAATCAATCCTATTACAAACATAATTAGGAAGCCTCATGCAAGAGATTACATGAAGATTGACCCGTGCTAGTACAAACATGATTAGAGTTAGTCTAGAAGCTTGAGATAACAATCTAGCTTTCCGCACAGTAATTCTTTGATCCACAGACGAAGTTACTTGTAAATAAACATGTGATTTGTTTCTCCTAGGATCTACCCAAGTTCCCAAGAATTTCCCCAGCCTATTAGAGAAATTTATTCCCAAAAATTGTGCAAAATAATTTTTCTTATCATGAGGAATATTGGGACTAAAAATAATGGTAGATTTTGCTCTACTGATTTGCTGTCCATACTACAAACTATAAAGATCAAGGGAAGCCTTAATAGAGTTAATCCTCTGATATGTTCCTTCAAAAAATAAAACCGAGCCATCAGCATAGAGATTAGATACAAGCTGAGAGTTGTTGCTTATCTTGATCCCTTTCAACAATCCCGAATGCTCAAATGAATGTAGAATACAAGAAAGCACTTTTCCAGCCATAATATAGATGTATGATGATAACAGATCACCATGCCTGACACCTCTTATTGGAGGGATTGAGCTTGTAATTTGACCATTGAATATAACCTGGTATTGCACACTTGTAATACATTGCATAGTTAATGCAATCCACTTGTTTGAAAAGTTCTCTTTTTTGTCAGAAGATCCTATATAAAATTATGGAGGAGTACATCTTAGTAATTTGAGGATTGGGATTTTGGAAAAAAATAAAAAAAAAGAACAGAAAAGAAATCATATAAAGATTAATTTTTTGACCTTCCATTCAGTTATACTCTCTTCGGTCTTTAATATAAAAGCTAAATAACTAATTTTGACATATCAAGAAAATAAGTTATGATGATTATATGTAACAAATGTGTGTTCGTTGTTCTAAAATGTCATTTCTAATAATATGCAAGCTAAGCTTGTAACTATTCCTTAATGAAAACCTTTTTTCATGTAAAATTAGTAGGGACACTACTTTAGAGAAAAAGTTATAAATTTAAGAGATAATGTGAATTGATGTATATTTAGCATTAAAATAGCCATATGTTTTATTTTTATATTTAGGACTAGAGGTAGTATTATACTATTATTCTACCAAAGCAATATTTGGAGTGACTATCATCTATATATGGTTCTAATTACAATTATGATTGTTAAATTCAGGGATAAGAAATAACAATCATTTAATGAAGGGGAAGGGCTACATTCCTCACATAGGCAGGATTAAGATTGCAATTCCACGTGCACGTTCATTTAGTAATAAAGGCCCATTTGCAAGATTGAGACAAAAAATATCACACTAACCCTATATTTAGATGGAAAAAATTAAGGAGGAAAAAATACTATGAGGAAAAACTTCCAATTTTTTTTCTTTTGAAAAATCTCACTTAGGTCTCAAAGACCAAAAAAAATATTCAAAAAGTCTTAGTGTAGAATCCTATTTCAAAAAAGTCTTAGTATAGATTCCTCTATATATTAAAAAAAAAAAAATCCTAGTGTAGATTCTGTTATCAAAAAGTTCCTAAAGATCGACTTCAGTGATATAGATTCCAAATGTGAGCTTACCTTATTGACAAGTGCATGTGATATTGATAAGTCATAGAGTGGACATTGATAAGTCATATATGATAACTAAAACAGCTCCCGTTGATAAGTATGTAGCGTCCTCATTTCTGGCTCATCAGTATGATGAGAAGAAAATTTCTCATCACCCAAACGACGCCGTTTCGCTAAGTGAAGAAATCTGACCCGTTGGAGAAAATCAAATCATGACCTTCACTTTTCTCTTCTCAGCTCAGTGTCACTTGCCTATATTGGCTTGGCTTCGCACATGTTTGCTTTCCAGAACAAATTTCCCGCCAAGCTGAAGCCAAAACCCAAGAGCTGTAATGTGCTACAATGGAGGAAGAAGAAGGAAGAGACTGGTTCAAAGTAAATGTGGAAGCAAGAAGAGAAGGATTGCTGCAAGGTAGGCAAGACGAAGAAGAAGGAACAAAGGGACTGGAACAAATTGAACAAAAAGAGAAAGAAGAAGAAGACAGAAATGTCCGATTTGCTGAAGAAGGAAGAAAGGGGTAATTTTTTTTTCAAAACCAGTCTATCCCTTGCAGCTTTTTGTTTTGTTTTTTTTTCGTAAAGCATTAGAATCCAGTGGCTTGTGACATATACTATTCTGTTTTTTCCCCTAATGAAAACGACGTCCAGTAGCTTTTGGCACATCATGTTCTGATTTTTTTCCCCAATGATAATGATGCTGGTTTCTTCGTCTTCTTTATATACTTATTCTATCCCTTGCAGCTTTTTGTTTTTGCTTTTTTTTTGTAAAGCATTAGAATCCAGGAGCTTGTGGCATATACTGTTCTGTTTTTTTCCCTAATGATAATGACGTCCAGTAGCTTTTGGCACATCATGTTCTGATTTTTTTTCCCCAATGATAATGATGCCGGTTTCTTCCTCTCTTCTTTATATACTTATTCTATCCCTTGCAGCTTTTTGTTTTTGCTTTTTTTTTTTCTTGTAAAGCATTAGAATCCAAGAGCTTGTGGCATATACTATTCTGTTTTTTCCCTAATGATAATGACGTCCAGTAGCTTTTGGCACATCCTGTTCTGATTTTTTTTCCTAATGATAATGACGCTAGTTTCTTCCTCTTCAATATTTATATACCTATTGTTTGATTTTCATATAGGAATTTTAGGTTTGATGTAAGAGATTATAATTTTAGATTGTGATTTTAGCTTCAGATTTTCAGTCTACCCTCTGGTTTGCTTCCTCTGATCACTTCAAAATACCATTGTATGATATTATAATTTCAGCTTTGATGTTATTTTGAATGAAGATATGAAATTAGTTAATTGTATCATGGTTTTATTGTGTATAGGAAATTCACAATGGAGGATGAAATGAAACCCAAAATTGGAAGGGAGTTTAGAAGCTGGGAAGAAGCATGGAGTTTTTGGAAAGATTATGCTAAAAGAGCTGGCTTTGGTCCCAGAAAATATAATGGCACTAAAAGTAGAAAGGATGGTTCACTCATTACATATAGATATGTATGTTCCAAGGAGGGTCTTCGAACAAAAGGTAAACAAGAAACATATTCTTCGAAGCTCCGTGCAGAGACGAAGACCAAGTGTCCGGCAAGAATGGTAGTATCTGCTGTTGATCAAAAGTATAAAATCACAAAATTTGATGAAGAGCATAATCATCCTCTTCACACACAAGAAACAATACACTTGTTGGCATCTCAAAGAAACTTATCAAAAGTTGATGCCTATGGAATTGACTTGGCAAGAAAGTCTGGACTCCCACAGAAGGCTACCTTTGATTTAATGAGTACATATGCTGGGGGTAAATCAAATCTTGGATATACTCGAGTAGATATGCAAAACTATTTGCAGTCTAAAAGGCAAAAAAGTATGAAGTATGGAGAGGTAAGATGTATGCTTGAATATTTCCAAAAACAAACTGCAACGAATCCCACATTCTTTTATAAATATCAGGTGGATATAGAAGAACATATCACTAATGTGTTTTGGGCGGATGCTAGAATGGTAATTGACTATGCACTTTTTGGTGAGGTTGTATCTCTAGACACAACATTTTGTACAAACCGTGACCATTGACCTCTTGCAATCTTTTCTGGCTTTAATCATTACAGAAGTGCAATCATTTTTGGAGTAGCATTATTGTATGATGAGACCACTGTATCTTTCAAGTGGCTATTAGAAACTTTCATAGAAGCTCACATGCAAAAGAAGCCTAAAACTGTATTTACAGATCAAGATCAAGCTATGGCAAGAGCTTTGAGTGAAGTTCTTCCTGATACAAAGCATTGTTTGTGCACTTGGCATTTAAAGCAAAATGGCATTAAACACCTTGGCAACTTGATGAAAGGTGGGTCACATTTTTTGACTGACTTCTGTAAGTGCATGTCTAAAATTTCAGATGAAGAAAAGTTTGAAGAAGCATGGGCCAAATTAATCTCTTCTTATGATGTCCAAAAAAATCCATGGTTGACATCCATGTATAATATCAAGGAGAAATGGGCTTGGTGCTATGTAAAGAATGCTTGCACATTAGGCATGAGAAGTACGCAACTTAGCGAAAGTGTGAATGCTGATGTGAAAAAATGCACAACTCCAAATTTAGATATTAATGAATTCTTTACCGCTTTTGACAAAGTTGTTTCGGAGAAGCGAGACAAGGAGTTGAAACTTGAGTTTGATTCTCGACAAAAAACACCTAGGATGATCAATCCAAGTGCACCTATGTTGCGCCAACTTGTGCTAACTTATACACCCAATGCATTTGACATGTTCCAAGCACAATGGGATCTCCAATTTGCTGTGATGTTAACTCAACATGATGAGAAAGGACCACTATACATATACATTGCCCAAATGATTGGAGAAGAAGGGGAATGGAGAGTTGAGTTTAAACCTGACACACATGAAATATCTTGCACTTGTGGAATGTTTGAGACAACTGGGATATTGTGTTGTCACACATTGAAAGTGTATGAGACAAAGGATGTGAAAATTATGCCTGAGAAATACATTGTCAAGCGATGGACCAAGGAAGCAAGAAGTGGTGTTGTGTATGATGTTAGGGGGAGTGAGATACAAGTAGATCCTCAACTTGAAATCACACGAAGATATAGACACTTAATGGAAAAGATGGTAAGAGTGGCAACAAATGCATCCAAGTCTCTTGAGAGTTTTGAGTGTGTTGACAAATATATGACTAAGATAGAAAATAGAGTTCCAAAAAGCAATGAAGATGTTGTTGAATCAAGAAGAGCACTGGTGATAGAGTCACAAAATATTCCTAAGGGGTTTAAAAAGAGGGAAGGGAAAAAAAGAAAGCGACGCATAAAAGGTTGGGAGGAGAAAAATTTAATGATAAGAAGACAACTTACAAGAGAGCAAGAGGTACTGTGTTTTATTTAATTTACATTTATATAAAAGAAAAAATTGTTACTAAGTTTACATTTATATCTTTTAGGGCACTCAAGAGGCTTTATCATCTGAAAAAGGAAGACAAGGTTCAAAAAACAAAGGTGCACAAACACAAGAGTCTCTGTCATCTCAAGTTGTAACAATTTCAACAGCTCCTATACAAACTCAAGCTTCAACATGAATATTATTGCAAATTATTTATAAGGTAATGAACAGAAGAATAATCTTTTATTCATCTCAATATTTTTGTATACAATTTATATCTTTACACACTTGTACATTTGTTTTTGTCTATACAGGATAAATTTTGTTGGCTACTTTTTTTTTGGATGTGCCAGCATTACATTGCTTGAACTTAACTTTTTGTATGCCGTGTATGAAGGATACACTTTGCTGGCTACTTTCATTTTTTGATGCACCAGCATTTCACCTCTTCTTAGACTTATATTTTGTATGCTATCCATCTTCTCTATTGGAGCATAGGATGATTTTTGTAGGATGGCATTTGCTTTGCTTCATTGGACAGCAATCATCTACCCCTGCAATCATTATAGAGCAAATCAATCTCCATCCTTCACAAGACAATTTTCATACTTTTTGTTGTGTTTATTTGTCAAGAAGTTGTTCAACAATTGTGTATCATCTCCAATTATTCATATAATCTCAATGTTCAGCTGTGCACTGTTTTAATTTTCTTCTTAAAATGGATATTTGTGAATGCACTAAAAAAGAGAGGACATAACAAGCTTCTCTAGTTATTAATCAAGCAGGAGTTGGTGATTTTCTTGCTATCAAGCTCAAACAAGTTAGTTACAACCACATCATGCTCATTAATGTCTAAAGCTGGATGTAATTCACAACTAAGAATTTCTTTGTCAAAACTTGGAGCAAGTGAGCATTGAATAACCAAGTTTCCAAAAGAATTGAAAAAATGAACACCCATGGTTTTGGAGTTAAGAACACAGAGTAAAGGATCTAGACTAAAAGAAAGCAATTGTTGTAACCCAAGTGAACCCAAGTGACCACTTTGTGCAGTAAATTTATTTATGTTATGACAGCAAAGTCTCAGATGTAGGATACTGAAATATTTCCCACAAATTCAAGCAGTATATACTAGCAAAATCACAATAAGGCAACAGCTCACAGAGATCAATAATTAGTTTAGAAAACAGCTAGTGCAGATTTTGAAAACATCATGAGCAAACCAATTAAAATCAGATTTTTAGCACCAGCTATATACAAACGAATTTGAGATGCACCTGCAATTAATTTAATGATGTTAAAGGTGAATTTGATTCAAAGCAAAAACCATGTAGAACACCTCAGCAAATAATTGGATTGATGGAGTTCACATACTAGAAATCTAGTTTAAGTCAGCAATTTAGCAACAAAGAGTTATGGAAGCAAACAAATATATGGCAGCATAGGTACATGCTCAAAGCTCAGTTGAAGTCAAGATGTGTGGTGAAAACACTTTATCTAAAATTTCAACAGCCATCTCAGTTTATGACAGCAAGAAAGCTCAATTGAGTAGCACCAAATAAATTCAGAATTCAGTTAACTACAACAGCTAAAATCCTCAGCAATTAAGAGTTGTTTGGCTTGAACTAATAACAGCAGTAAGCAATTTCAAGTCTGATCCAGATATTGCCCAAAATAACCACAAGAATGCAGGTATTATCCCAAAGACTAAGCACATGAGTGGCTAAATTGACCTTGATCACTCTGTGACGGCACCAACTTGCAACATTGTCAGTGAAGAATTCCAAACAGATTTCTAAGATTGGACAAAGATCAGTCATAACCTTTCAGCTTCATTGACAGTGAAGAATTTCAAACAGATTTTTAAAACACTAGATTTCCTCTGCAATAATATTAGTGAAACAACCAGCACCACAATTTCAATCATAACTTTTCAGCTTCATGAAAATTAACAGCAAGGTTTGTGTTTTCAAGTCCAAAGTAGAACAAAAATAAAGTGATACCAGCCAAGACAAAAATGGGATGAATTCCAGCGACTAAAACACTAGATTTCTTGTGCAATGATATTAGTGAAACAACCAGCACCACAATCTCAGTCACAACTTTTCAGCTTCATGAAAATTAACAGCAAGGTTTGTGTTTTCAAGTCCAAAGCAGAACAAAAATAGATTGATACCGGCCAAGACAAAAATGAGATGAATTCCAGCGACTAAAACACTAGATTTCCTATGCAATGATATTAGTGAAACAACCAGCACCACAATCTCAGTCATAACTTTTCAGCTTCTTGAAAATTAACAGCAAGTTTTGTGTTTTCGGGCCCAAGGATTGCTAGAGAACGTCAACAATGGGCGCCACAGAAGCTAGTTGAAACAGCCATTGAGATTACGTCGAACCTTAACCCAGGAATGCCGGTGCTCTTCGATTACTCCATCGACTCCGAGCACTCTCATCTATGGGTCCGCTCTCAGCTGCCTCTCTTGCCTCTTCCTAGATGTTGCAGGTGGTAGAGTCTCGAGCAAAAAAAATGAATTAGATAGAGAAGATGAACTAAGAAGAGAGAAGTGAATATAGGCGAGGGTGAGAGTGAGGGACGCTGAGCTGAGAAGAGAAAAGTGAGGGTCGTGATTTGATTTTCTCCAACGGGTCAGATTTCTTCACTTAGCGAAATGGCGTCGTTTGGGTGATGAGAAATTTTCTTCTCATCATACTGATGAGCCAGGAATGAGGACCCCAAATATATATGACCATATTAACAAGTGATAGAGTGGGCATTTACAAGAATCGGTTTTTATAATATGCTAACCTCAACCATTACAATCTGACTTCATTATTCTCTATAACAAGATATAATGATCATTTTGATTCTTTTATTCCAAAGAACAATTTTAATAGTGGCTTCTTCATCTCCCCACGAGAAGCTTAAAAATTAAACCAACTCTATGTAAAAGGAAGACGATCATATATCCTCTCGTAGCCATTATGAATGATGAAAACAATATTCAAACCACCACTAAATGTTTCAATTGATGGGGCTCGTTCTAACTTGACTAAAAATTTCAAGTTCAAGACATAGGAATGCAATAGCGATTGATGATACGAGCGCCACCTGAAAAAATGTCATATGTATATCATACCTCAAATCTGAATTAGTTTGAGCTCATGGAGTTCCCTGCAATAAGGGCTTATTTCATGTCTTTCTAGGTAAGAAAGACATGACTATACTATTCAATACATAGTGACCTTCCTTGGTGTCTACTCAAATACCAAATCCTAAAAATAAAATATTTCATGTCTTTCTAGGTAAGAAAGGTGGGTATCTTCACGAGGGCCTTTATATTACACACACATGTAGTTGTTTTGACATTCCAACTTCGGCCTAAGCCCATAACCATCTCTCTAATGGCCGAATGAGCCATGTTTCTTTGATTGGGATGTATCAAAATTTTTAGGGTTAATATAATTTTGAGTTCCTGAAATTTGATCCAATTTTGGTTTGGTTCCTTAAGTTTGAAATCGGTGATTTTAGTACCTAAAGTTTGACCAGATTTTGGTTTTGGTCCCTTAAGTTTGAAATTGGTGGTTTTGATACCTGAAGTTTGACCCGATTTTGGTTTTGGTCCCTCAAGTTTGAAAAGGACTCGGTTTTTTTGGGGTCCTGTTCGGATTTCATAATCGGGTCACCAAGTTCTTTTCAAACTTGAAGGACCAAAACCAAAAGCAGGTTCAAGGACCAAAGTCACCGATTTCAAACTTGAGGGACCAAAACCAAAATCGAGTCAAATTTTAGAGGCCAAAACACTGATTTCAAACTTAAGGAACCAAAACTAAAATCAGGTCAAATTTTAGGGACCAAAAGTTATATTAACCCAAATTTTTGTAATCTTCTATTTTAGAAAAAAAATTAAAATTGGTGAGTTTATAGTGTTCCTTTATTAATGCTGTTAATGTAAATCCTTGACTTTTTCCTCATTTGTTCTTTTGCTTTCAAGTAATAAAATAAATCATGAACATATGATATGAATTACACCGGATTCTCAAGTAAATATAAGGGTTGGGATGTAAGAATACTCATGAACCTTTATTTAAAATGCGTCTAGCACTATATATGTTTTAGAGATGTAAAAATATCCACGAACTTTCAAAATAGGAGTATAAATGCTAGTACAGTTAAATATAACCTAACACCATTACACACACACACATATATATATATAAGGTGTGTGAACCCCACTACAAAAAAAAAAAAAAAGCAACTACGTTAGGTTAAATTTGAGGGTGCCGGCATTTTTTGCTTCTATCTTGAATATTCATAAGTATTTTTACACCTTCGAAATATATATAATGCTGAATGCACTTTGAGTAAAAGTTTATAAGTACTTTTGCCTCTTCATTCTAAAAATAAATAACAAAAATGTTTGAATAAAATTTTATATTTTTATGGGTTAATATAACTTTTGATTCATGAAATTTGATTCGATTTTGGTTTTGGTCCCTCAAGTTCAAAATCTATGATTTTAATCCCTAAAATTTGTCTCGATTTTTGGTTTTGCCCCTCAATTTTAATTCACTCGTGGAACTTTCGAGCTCTTTCTCTAATGGCGCAAAGGGGACTGTCATCTTTCATGGCTTCCTAAAAAGCAAGGTATTAAAACTCAGACCGGTCATTGAACCGGTCGGGGTACTGGGTTAAGGGTTAGTGGGTCAAACCGGGACCAAACCGGAGCTAAATCGGGACCAAACCGGTGAGAAATTGAAAATTTTAGACTTATAGTATGAAATTCTAAAGGAAAAATTAAAAAAAAAAATTTTTTTAAATACCAACCCGGACCGGTTTACCGGCCGGTTCGCCGGTTCCCGGGCTGGACCGGCCGGTCCGGTCCGGGTTTAATAAGCCTGCTAAAAAGTAAGATTTTCATTTTAATTTCCTACAAATTCTGAATCGCGCAATGTTCGGAAGGGAATTTTTGAGCTTCTTCGCCTCCAATTTTCAGACCTTCAGGTTCGAAAATTGACCGTTTCCTGGTTTCAGAATGGTTCGATTTCCTCTTTCTAAAACTAGATCTCTTCCAAATAAACGGTCAATTCTCTCTTTTCCTCTGATATTTCTTGATCTATCGATATAGCCCCAAGGGAAAAAGAAGATGTATGGAACTCAAAGCAAAATAGACCTCGCCATTGAATACCAATCCCAAATAACGATTTTGAGGCCCAGCATCTATTCTAGAAGAGCGAATCTCACTGTAAAATTCCAAGACATTTATGGTCTTACAGTAGAAGGGAATTTACATGATGTGAATGTGTTAAATGAGGTGTGCGAGAAGGTGAGGCAACAGGGAAGGGTATGGTGGGCAATGGAAGCGAACAAAGGTGCAAATTGGTATTTGAATACTACCATAAGCGAAGGAAGTGCCCTTAAGAGTTCTTTGAAATTCTCTACACTTGTTAATGCCATCACTCTGAAGAAGTTGATTAGGAAAGGAATTCCCCCAAGTGTACGGCCTAAGGTCTGGTTTTCGTTGTCTGGGGCTGCCAAGAAAAAGTCCACCGTGCCGGAGAGTTATTACGATGATTTGACCAAAGTAGTTGAGGGGAAGGTCACCGCCGCTACCAGACAGATCGATCATGTGAGTGTCTCTGCCCTACCTGTATTAATTGATTCTTATTATGATATCTATGATAATATATCAAGCATTGAAACTTAAAAAATATGAGATGGTTTTGCAAAATGGACTACCATCAGAGTTATCAAATGTGACTGCATACATCTTTATAGGCATTGATCTGATTATTTGAGAACGATATGCACTTGTATCCATATGACTGTGACAAGTGAATTTCTTCTGCTTCTTTGAATCATTGTTCATGCCTACTTACAAGATCTGCCACGAACCTTCCCTGGTCACCCATGGTTGGACACTACAGAAGGACATGCCGCTCTTAGGTTAGTTTGCTACTTTGCCTCACTGCCCTGTGTTCTCTAAATATCTGGACTTCTTTCAAGTCTTAAATATGAAAAAAAAAAAAGCTTTGATGATTTGTTCTGATTTTGTACGGGTAATAAAGATAGAAATAATGCTTGTTTTGCTTTGATCACAGATAGTGCATGCATACATGAAAACATTGTCTCTTAGTTATTAACTCATATAATATTATTACAGGGGCTAAATTACGTTGCAGCATTATTGTTGCATGTCATGAAAACAGAGGAGGATGCATTTTAGATGCCGGCAGTGCTGTTGGAAATTGTCTTAGTTAATGATTGCTACACAAACAACTTATCAGGATACCATGTTGAACAAAGAGTGTTTAAAGATTTACTTGCTAAAAAGTGCCCGAGGTAATTTCAATTTGATGACTTAACACTGTAATTCGTTTGCTTCTTCGGCATCTTTTGAAAACTGGTGAGAGTAAAATGCAGGATAGCGGCTCATTTGGAAGCTTTGGAGTTTGATATTTCCCTAGTTGCCACTGAGTGGTTCCTTTGCCTCTTCTCAAAGAGTTTACCTTCAAAGGTTAGAATGTTGCTTCAATTAATTATCTGGAAACACTTATCTTGGTCTTTAATAAATTACTGGACTTTCATTTTGGTCCCCTATCTCAATCATTGAATTTTTTTTTCATACATTATACAACTCATAAGAGAATTACAATATATATAGGCAAAGAGAAAAACATATCAGAGAGACAAAACGGTAGGTGGTATGAGTGATTGACGGAAGCATGTGTGAGTGTCAACAAATTCATGCTAACCACAAATGTTTGGTGCTGACATTACTGACGTTTAACACTCCCCCTCAAGCTGGAGAGTATATGTCAATCATACCCAGCTTGCATATAAATTTTTCAAATGTAGTTTTGCTTAGTGGTTTTGTCAGTACATCTGCAATTTGGTCTTCAGATCTGATGTAGGACAGATTTATGATGCCTGCTTCAATTTTCTCTTTAATAAAGTGCCTGTCTATCTCAACATGTTTTGTTCTATCATGATAGACTGGGTTCTTGACCATTTCAATGCTGGCTTTGTTGTCGCACCAAATTTGCATTGGTCCCTCGTATGGAATTCCCAACTCCTTCAGTAATCTGATGACCCAAAGTCCTTCACGTACTCTATGATTAACAGCTCTCAGTTCGGCTTCCGCACTACTTGGTGACACCACAGTTTGTTTCTTGCTTCTCCATGTAACAAGATTTCCCTACACATATGTGCAATATCCTGAGACTGATCTTCTGGTCTCTCTATCCCTTGCATGGTCTGCATCAATGTATATTTCGATATCCCTGGTAGTGCATTTCTTAAAGAAGATTCTTCTTCCAGGGTTAAGCTTTAAATAGCTTAGGATTCTATATACAGCTGTCATGTGTTCTACTTGTGGCTGGTGCATGAATTGACTTGCTATTCTGACTGCATAACTAATGTCTGGACGTGTATGAGTCAAATATATGAGTTTTCCGACAAGTCTTCTGTACTGTTCTGTGTTGACTGGAACACCATTTGGTTTGATTTCTAAGTGACAACCTTCTTCCATTGGTGTTCCCTCAGGTTGTGCCCCAAGCATTCCAGTTTCATGCAACAGATCTAGGGTATATTTCCGCTGAGATACATTAATACCCTTTTTAGTTCTTGCCACTTCCATGCCTAGGAAATACCTCATTTGTCCAAGGTCTTTCACCTGGAACTCAGTTGACAAGTCCTGTTTTAACCGAGCAATTGATTCTTCATCGTTTCCTATAATGACCATGTCATCAACATAAACGATCAAGATGGTAGCTTTGCCGTTAACACATTTGATGAACAATGTGTCATCTGCTTGTCCCTGAGTATATCCAAGTCTTTTCATTGTCTTGGTGAATCTACCGAACCATGCTCGAGGAGATTGCTTAAGTCCATACAATGACTTGTTGAGTTTACACACAAAGTTGTTGGGGGCTGCAATTCCATCTGGAATCTCCATATAAACTTCTTCTTCCAAGTTTCCATTTAGAAAGGCATTCTTCACATCTAGTTGATGCAACGACCAATCCAAGTTTACTGTGATTGATAGTAGCACTTGGATAGTATTAAGCTTGGCTACTGGAGCAAATGTCTCCTGATAATCAATTCCATATGTCTGGGTGTATTCTTTTGCAACAAGTCTCGCCTTGTACTTGTTGACACTACCATCAGGATTGAATTTTGGGTTAAAGATCCACCTGCATCCTACTGGTTTCTTTCCTTCGGGAAGAGTTGTGATCTCCCACATTTTATTTTCTTTCAGTGCTCTCAACTCTTCTTCTGCAGCTCTTTCCAATTCGGATCAGCTATAGCTTGTTGAAACGTGCTTGGGATTTTAATCTGTGCGCTGTTTACAACAAAGCTTTGCATTTTTGCAGATAGATTACCATATGAGACAAAACGTTGAATTGGATGCTGAGTACAAGATCTTACCCCTTTTCTCAATGCAATAGGCCAACCCAGTTCTTCAGGATTTAATCCCGAATTAGAGTCATGATCATTCCTTTGAATGGGAGAGATAGTTCTACCAGTGTTTGATTCATCGTTGGCTTGTACCCTGGACTCTTCATCTCCTTCAGTCTCCCTCCCTGAATTGATCTCAACATTTGTTTCCAATTCATTAGTTGTGGGTTCAGGTTGAGATGAAAGATGTTCATCTTCATGATCATTAAGGTGGATAGGACTAGGTTGGTTTATGGAAGGTAAGGAGTCAATGATAGGTATAGGATTAGGTTGTGGTGGAGATCGTGCAGGTTTATCCAAGATTAGCCATTCATGATCAGTGTACTCCCCCTGAATGGGTAATTTAGGGTAATATGCTTCTTCTTCCAAGAAGACTACTTCACGGGAGACAATAAGTTTCTTGGAAGTAGGACAGTAACATTTGTACCCTTTTTGAGTTGGAGAGTAACCAAGAAATAGGCATTTTGTAGCTCGGGCAGCAAATTTATTGTTATCATGGTTGTGAACAAAGACAATATAACCAAATACCTTAGGAGGCAAGGAAGTGATTATGGAGCAATGTGGAAAGTGTTCGAGGAGTGTTTGGGTAGGGGTATGGAATTTGAGGACTTTGGATGGCATACGGTTAATGAGATAAGCTGCAGTGAGGAGAGCATCGCCCCAAAAAATGGTAGGAATATTTCGTTCCATTAGTAAGGTTCGGGTTACTTCCAACATGTGACGGTTCTTTCGCTCAGCTACTCCATTTTGTTGAGGTGTGTATGGGCAGGAAGTTTGGTGATGAATGCCTTGTTGATCAAGAAAGTTGGTAAAGGTGTTGCTCATGTATTCCTTGGCATTATCACTTCGAAGTACCTTAATGGAGACATTAAATTGGGTTCGCACAAAGGTATAGAAGTTTTGAAATACCTTAGCTACTTCGGATTTGTCTTTCATTAAATAAACCCATGTGGCTCTAGTATGATCATCTATGAAAGTAACAAACCATCTAGCATTGGTAAGGGTTTTTAGTCGTGCAGGACCCCAAATATCACTATGGATTAGTGTGAATGGTGAGGAAGGTTTGTAGGGTTGTTTGGGATAAGAAGACCTAGTTTGTTTTGCAATTTGGCAAGTTTCACAATGAAAAGGAATAGAATTTTTATTGAAGAAATTTGGAAACAAGTGCTTCATATAATCAAAACTAGGGTGGCCTAAGCGACAATGCCACAAGGTTACATCATTTTTAGAGTTGGAGCTAACCAGTGCTCTTTTTGCCTTCCTTGCATCTTCTGATTTCAAGTTTGATTCTTCAAGGTAGAACAATCCATCCCATTCTCTAGAAGTTCCAATCGTCCTCTTCGAATTTAAATCCTGGAAAACACAGACATCATTATCAAAGATGATTCGGCACATTCGATCTTTAGTTAATTTACTCACAGATATAAGATTGACAGTGAGTGCAGGCACAAATAGAACATTATGAATTTTCAAGGAATTAGAGAGTATGACTGTGCCAATTCCTTCAACTGTAGTGTATAGGCCGTTTGCAACTTTGACTCAAAGATTCTCATGAATCAATTTAAGAGTTGCAAACAATGTTCGATTACCAGTCATGTGATCAGTTGCTCCTGAGTCAATAATCCAAGCATTTTCACTAGCTCGTACTGTATTTAGAGCTATGATAGAGTTACCTGATTGAACAAGGTTGATACCAGGCTTAGAGTTAGACTTATTTTGTTTATCTAGCATCCTGCGAAACATCTGCAGTTCCTCTTTGCTCAGGGAATCTTTATCTTTAGTTTCTGGCTCAGTTGCAATAGTATGGCTTTGTTTGTTGATTGCTGGCTTTCCATGAAGTTTCCAGCATTCTTCTTTGATGTGACCCTTCTTTTTGCAATAATTACACCATTTGTTTCGTCTTTTGTCTTATGGTCGTTTTGCTGCCAGGGCTGATCTTTCGATTGAGCTTGAATCTGATTTCTCAGTTGAGCTTGAGCTGCCTTGATTCAAGAGTTTTCTGCTTTCTTCAAATTGCACATGGTTGACTACTTCAAACAGACATGGCATGGGTTTTAGTCCCATGATTCTACATCTTATCTCTTCAAATGAATCGTTGAGACCCAGGAGGAAGTCATACACTCGTTCTTCTTCCACGATCTTCTTATGTAACTGAGCATCTTTGACAGTATCCCATGGATGGGAATCAAAGAGATCTTGCTGTTGCCACAGTTTATGTAAGGTATTATAATAATTAGTAACTGTCAAGATACCTTGTCTCAGATCTCGAAGTTGTCGCTTCAGGTGGATTAGAGCAGCGGTGTTATCAAGGGAAGAGTAAGTTTGCTTTGCTTCATCTCAGATTTCTTTTGCAGTGGTTGCTAGGAGATAACCTTCACTGATTTCATCAGTCATGGAGTTGCACAACCAAGACATAACTTGATTGTTTTCAGCAAACCATGTATCGAAATTGGAGTCATTAGGAGGAGGTTGAGGAGCTGCTCCATTGATATATTTCTCCATTCGCTTACCACGAATATATCTTAGCACTGTTTGAGACCACTGGAGATAGTTTCTTCCATTAAACCTATGGTTGATGGCCAAAATCTGACTATCGGAAAGTGCTGGCGTAGTTATTGTGTTACTAGTAGTGGAGGAATAAGAGGAGGAAGATGAGTCTTGAATTTCAGGAGTTGTACCGGACATAAGTGCCATTGGTGTGGCCTCAGTTTCGGTTTGATTTCTAGGAAAAGACCCAAAAAGAGGAGGAAATTTTGAAGAATCCATGTGTTTTTTGGAAGAAATGGTGGTTGAAAACACTGCGACTTATTTTCTGGGACAAAAATTGGATATCGGAGGCACTGTTCACGGCGGCTCGTGTGGTCACGCGCGCTGTACGGACGGTGGCGCGTGAGATTCACGCGCCGCTGCACTGGTTGGCGCGTGGATCCACGCACTGCTCAGATTGACCGCAGGCTTCTGGGATCCGTCGATCGGCGCCTTGCAATCGTCCCTTGGCCGGCGGTGTATGTCAACTCGCCGGTGTGAGTGAGATCTGAGATCTCCGACACTGGCTCTGCTTTCTCTGTCTCTCCCTTGCGTCACCGTTTCTGGCAGCGAATGGCGTCATTTCCGGTTTGGTGGAGGAATTCCTGAAGCAGTGCGAGCAGTCCGGCGATGCTGCTTACATAGCACTCCGGTCGATGCTCTCTCTGCTTGGCTCTATTTTCTTCGGTCGATGCTCTCTCTCGCCTCACCGTTTCTGGTTGTCCGGGATTTTAGGACCAGGCTCTGATGCCATATGAGACTCTAGGATCTCATTCTTATTTCATACATTATACAACTCATAAGAGAATTACAATATATATAGGCAAAGAGAAAAACAGATCAGAGAGACAAAACGGTAGGTGGTATGAGTGATTGACGGAAGCATATGTGTGAGTGTCAACAAATTCATGCTAACCACAAATGTTTGGTGCTGACATACTGACGTTTAACAGTTTTCAATGCCATCCTTTCATCAAAAAAAAAAAACATCCAAAATGTAACCAAAAAAAATAACTAAAATGCAATAGCCTAATATGCGCTGTGAAAGAAGGTTATGTTTAATGTTCTACGAGGGGGCGAAGGTTATGTTTAATGTGGCTTTGGCAATCTTTAAGGTATTAACACTATCTCGCCTCTATGTTCTCTGCATCGTGTTAGTCATCTCTCTCTGGAACACAAATATAGCCAAATATGCGCTATAAAAGAAGGGGTGTTTGACATTTGACATAATGTCCAATTGTAGATGAACGAAGGCGAGTTGTTTCTTACACATCATGTTGGTGAGGTAATTGATATTCTGCAGAGGACAACCCATCATATGACTCATTCTGTATATCAACACAAATTCACATTTTAACTTTCTTTTCCCATCCATTCATTGCTTTAAACATTTTCAGCATATATAACAAATAAAGCAGATCAATATGTACAGAAATTTAAGATTATTACAGCATTCTCGTAACCCTTCTAAATTTAGAATTTCGATCAATGTATGAGCTATACATAATTTTGGAGCTGGGCAACATGATCCATAGCATCAAATGAAAAATGTTTTTGAGCGAATAACATAAATTTTTGTGGATAAAAAAAAGGATAAATTTCTGTTCAAGATTATAAATAATACAATTTAAAATATCATATTATTGTACCTTCTATGGACACAAAAAGTTGATATCTTTCCATTTTCTTGGGGTGAATAATAGATGATTATTAAATTTTGAAGTTATGAATTTGCTGAAGTTTGTTTTGGATACATAAATGCTGGTATATATAACAACAAATTAAAACTACCAAGTAACTATAGAAAGTTTAGGTCCCTATGATTTGTTCTTAAGCTCAAGAATGAATCAACAATTAATGCCTGGAACAGTGGCTTCATGAGAGCGATGGTCTGACAAATTGAGGTCGGAGAAGATGACAAAGCAAAGAAGCTGAAGCCAAAGATTTGTAATGGAGAAGACGAATTGAACCATGGTCACTATCGGTGACGCCGTCATTGATGGTCATGGTTGTGTGGAAGAACCTATTGCTTCTCAGTCTTAATCTGTTGCAGAATGCTATGGAACAAGTTTGTGAAGGTCGTTGTGGAGGAAGAATTTCAGATCTGGTTATGGGGCTCACATATTCAACAACATTTACACTAGAGAGGGAGGATGTGGCAGATTGAAGTGGGAGGGATGGCAGAGTTTGAATAAAAAAACGAAGACCATCGCTGGTAGAGGACCGTTGTCTGTCATTGTTGTCACTGGTAGAGGACTGTTGCCGCTCGAGGAGGATGGTGGTTGCCTGCAGAGGGAAGGAGAAAGAGTAAAAGGGCAGAAGGGGAAATGAGACATAGAACTGGAATTGGAACCCACTTCCATAGGGTAAATGATGAAACTCACTTCCAACGATTTTGATGGAAGTGGATTCCATGAGGAAGTCACCTTCCTTACACCAAACGTTCAAAAGATTGAGTTACGTTCCAATGCCATTTCCACTTCCCTCCTCCCAATTTTATTGTACCAAACAGGGTATTAGTTTTTGCAACTCTTGTTCCTCTAAAGTCAAGTATTCTGGATGGAAATATGGGAGTTGATGAAGCAGCTGGTTGTCATTGTTGCCATGAGGCTCTGCAGCTTCCTACGTAAAACACAAATAATGAAGCACATTAATTAATGAACTCGGAAAGAAAGGAAGAGCCTAAAGTTATTGAATGATGTTATGTAATTTAGTTATAGATTATTAGTAATATGCCCGCTCTACACAATTGAATGGTTAACACTATTTCACTGTAAATACACGTGTAATACACAGATAAAAGTAATGCAATATTTCTTTTCTCAATTTTACACTTTCTCTGGTCTTGTTTTACTCTTCCTTCCTTCTTCGTTTCTGATCACTCTCTTGTTTCCTTCGAGAGTTCATATGGTTAAAATATTTTAATCATCTTTCTTAATTCACTTCCCCTCTATTCTACTTGATTATTGTTAAGGAAATGTTAATAGGGTTCATTTAAGATAAAATTAATAAATATGTACGTAAAATAGACCTTACATTCAGAATAAATATTAACTTCCCAATTAAATATTATATTAAGGACGGAAGGAGTACATTATTGATTGTCTTCTTAACCAAGACTTTTAACAACTTGAAACGCACCCACGCAAGTGAAGATATTTAATTTAATGGGCTGGAAAGAAAAGATTGCTAATTAATTAAAACTGATGTGAAATAGGAAAAATTCATAAAAAAGAAGTGGGAATATTAATGATGCATGTGATTACAACCGTCCGTGAAAGGGACAATTAACACACACTCGTAAATTTTAGAGGCCTTCCATATTCAATTCTCCCTCCAGAAAAGGAGGTGATCCCATATTTGATGTTTCTGACTTTTCTCCTCATGGAGTCTTGTTATAAGTCCAACCACCTTAATTGCGTTGTTCTGAGTTTTCGTGCTATCCTAAGTATCATATTTATCTCTTGTCTCTGCCTCAACATCGTCTGGGTGTGTGTGATCCAAAATGTTGCGCTGTTGTTCATGATCGATCTCTTGTTTTTGTAAAAGAACCATCATTGACAAAATAGAATAACTCATAAACTACTGCTTGTTTTTTTTTTAATTATTTATGATGTTTCTGAGAGTTTCTGCACGTATATAAAAAAATTCAGCTGATTTTAGCAATAACAAACCTAACTATGCTAGTAAGAACTCATATTCATCATTGGATCTCCCAGACCCCATCCTTCAAGCACTTACAAAATAGCCTAACGATTCATATATCATTAACCTTAGTTAATAAGGTCAAGGGTCTCATCCCCATGAAATATCCCAACAGATTCAATACCATCCATTTCACTCACATACAAGCTTCTATATATCACTCTAAACACAATGCAACATCCACACTTTCATATTCATCAATGATCAGGGGGCACTCGCAAACTCCGTCACTTTGTTAATCACCAAATACACTTTAAAGGTCTCAATATATGCTTAAGAACTTTAAATCACAAAGTTTTACGATCTTCCAACCACAAATCTCTAACTAATAACATGCATCTTTCTTATGTGTAATTAATAGTGCTTTCCGCTACCTTCTCTTCCATTTGCTATTTTCCTTTGTTGCTTTCCATCATCTGACTCGTCTGAATGTATATGGACACAAATTCACACTTCAACTTGCATCTTTTCCCCATCCATATATAGCTTTAATTTAAAACTTTTCAGCATCACAAATAAAGCATATCAGCACAATTATGTTAGGAATTTAATATTACAGCATGCTCAGAACCTTTTCAGATTTTGAATTACAATCTATATATGAAGTATACATGATTTTGGAGGGCCACAAAATACACAACATCAGGAAATTTTTTTGAGAGACTAAAATAAAATTTTTTTCGTATACCAAAAAAATTAATTTTAGATATCTATGATTTGATCACAAGCTCAAGAATGAGTCAACAAGTAATACAAGGAAGCAGGAACGAATTTCTTTTTTCTTTTACTTCTGCCTATCAAAATAGGGAAAATTTATATGATGCAATGTTTTGATTTGTCAATAAAAAATTTTAATAGTTGAAAATTGTTGCATATTATATACTTTAGGGAACAATTGTCATTTGTTACTAAATATTTACTGCATTTTGATTCCGGTATAACAACAACTAATTAGAACTAAGTAACTCTACGATGTTCAGTTAGATCTCTATGATTTTATCATAAGCCAAAGAACAAATCAACAAATAATACCATCAGCAAGTAGGAACAAAGATTTTTTCCCCCTTTCTCCCCTAAATACTAGAAGCATAGATTAGCAAATTTTTTATTTACGATGATAAGTAGGTGCTTCGTTCAAGTTTTTTTTTTTAAAAAAAAAAGCAAAAGAGTGTGTTACATTTTCTTATTATTTGATGATCTGAAAAACTTGTTAAGTTTCTTAGATTTCACTAACATTATTTTTGTATTCTTAAAACAGAAATATTTTATTAACGTTCCATGTACAGATTTTGAAGTTTGTAACAGGGACTGCTGGAAAGGAGCTCTGTACGTTGACATTTTTTTTTAAAAAAAAAAGTTTTTTTATAAAAAAATGCATATATCAAATTGAGCAAACTTCGTAATATTTGATCCATTTGTATATTTTTTTAACGGATTACTGCACGTAAATAAGGAAATAGTGGGAGCAATATGATAAATAGTTAAATATGTACCTGTGCTTTCCGCTTCTTGCCTCTTTACTTCATTGTTCATCATCTTCTTCGTCTTCTCCTCCTCCATCCAAAGCTTTAAACATTTTCATCGTATAACAAATAAAGCATATCAGCACGATTATATGTCAGACACTTAAGATTAAAGCATGCTCAGAACCTTTTCAGGTTTTGAATTACAATCGATATATGAAGTATACATGATTTTGGAGGGCCACAAAATATACAAAATCAAAAGAAATTTTTTTCGTATACGAAAAAAATTAATTCTAGATATCTATGATTTGATCATAAGCTCAAGAATGAGTCAACAAGTACTACAAGGAAGCAGGAACAATTTTTTCTTTTTTTCTTTTTTGGTTTTTGACCAGAATAGTGCGAGCATGGAGATTAGCAATATGTATAAATTTTAGGCTTGTAACAGATATGACTCTGCTGGTAAGGAGCTCTGATCTGTTTGCTCACATTTTTTTTACAATTTGTTTTATAAAAATAAAAGGAACATGCATGATGAACAAAGTAAATGCGGTAATATTTGATCCATTATTTGTATATTTTTGTATTGCATTGGTATTATGTCAACAAGGGAATAGTGGGAGCATGAATGATAAATAGATAAATACCTGTGGTTTGGGAGGAAGTGGGTTCGTGGAAGGAGAAGTCAAAATTTGGGCATTCATTTATTTGGACGTTATGAAGGTATGGAGCATTGAAGTTGAGTCCCTTACAGAAGTGAGTGAGTGTTGACAATTTTGAAAGTATCAATGTCTCTAGATGTGGAAGCTCAATTTGTTGCACATTGATAGTTTCTTGATCACTTGCATTATGTGAAAAGAGCTCCTCCATTTGTGCAGTTTCTGATACCTCTATTCTATATAGTTGTGGAAGAAGCATTTCAATTGGTGTAGCTGTCCTGAAAAGGCATTTCAACTTGTAGCACCCCTTCACTGTTATGCGAGACAATTTTGGAAAAGGCGATTGATAATGTATATTAGAGTTGGATACTTCTTCTGATGACTCTTGCATAATTTCCTCTACTTACTCACATTCTATTATATCTAAGAATCTCAACTGTGGGAGGCTTCCCCAAACAGACATGGACAATATACATTTCATTTTTCCACATCCTTTCACTGTTAACCATCGGAGATAGTGGAAGCTTTGATTTTGGAAGGAAGTGAAAGCCTTGCATACAGAACTTAGCTCACTTAGTTCTTGCAACTCTAATTCCTTTAAAGTCAAGGCTTCCGGATACAAATACGGAAGTTGATGAAGCAGTTGGTTGCCGTTGCTGTTGGCATCAATCTCTGCACCTTCCTATACATGTAAAACACAAATAATATAATGAACTCAAAAAGAAAGAAAGAAAGGAAGAGCCTAAAGTTATGAAGACATTTAAATGATTTCCACTTTATTCATTGTCTTGTCCAGGTGTTCAATGATATTAATAAAGTACAAATGGTTCAAGGCTCTAGCTATGTGAAACAAACAAAACCAACATGATATATAAATGCAAATTACCTTTCTCTTTAATTCAATCCTCATGCTCCCTGCTGGTCCCATAATTGAAGAAAATTTTGGGCATTTTGACATTTGGATAATTCCAAGGTTCACTGCAGATAACTTGAAGCCTTTGCAGATATCAACAAGACTTGGCAATTCCGTTAGGCTTATAGCTCTCAAGTTTGGAAGCAGGATTTTGTTGACAGTGTCACTACTGCTGGCTTCACTAGTATGTCTGAAAAGCTCCTCTAACTCTTCACATTCTGATATCTCTATTCTGTATAAATGTGGAAACAATAGAGTGACAGAGGAGGTTGAGAAAAGAGACTTGAGCTTGTTGCAATGCTTCACCGTCAAATATTCCAATTTAGGTAAGGTGCTTGCGTGGAAGCCCTCACCAAATACATATTCCAATTCATTACATCCAATTAATGTCAAGTATTGAAGATGGACAAGGTTCAAAATATGTGAAGGAGCTGTCCATATGAGCCACACCTCTAAGAGACTCCCTAACCTCAATCGATTCAGTTTTGAACCCAACAGCTGCATATACACAGACAATAAGAAAAACAACAAGTCCGATAAGATTCAATGAATTACTACCAATAATCTTTAAAAACATTTTGTGCTATAACTACCTGTTTTATGTTTCCATTTGAAATTTTCAATTCAATAACAAGTGAACAACTCTTATTCTTTTAACAAAATTGGCGGGGAAAAATTCTCATTTTACATCACAGAAAGATTTATATTTGAAATAAAAAATCGATCAATCAGCTATTATGATTTCAAATAGTTTGCCAAAGCAACAGAAAAAAAAAATTGAATAACCATGTGTACATATCTGAAAAGTATTATTGGAAGTGTCTACGTACGAGCAATATGTAAAATGTTAAATCCTTTGATAAAAATTATCCTTTAACAAAATTTATATATTCAAATTCTTGTTTTTCAATAAAATTACAATTTTAATCTAGAATCAAGATAATTCAACTATTATTTTTTCACACTGTTTCTTATAAAAAAAATCAACAACAACAAAAATAGAATAAAATTATCTGTATTTAAACCATATAAAGATTTAAAAATCAGGGAAATGAGCACATATTTTAGAACAGCCATGTACATGTTACATACATACAGATACACACATGATATTAGTTTTTAGGATTTTGAAACTCAAATTCGATTGCTGGTAAAAAGGGGAAACTCAAATTCGATTAGTGTAAAATGAAGTGAATTGGTTCATCTCAAGCTCTAATTATTTTTTTAAATCAAAATCAAAGTAATGAAAAACAGAATGGTGATTAAATGTGATGAGACAATAATGATTGAAGAGTCAATGTAAATATGGTTGAACCAGGTCCACCTAATCGTGATTAAAATAAAATAATTCAATTAAAATATACAAAAAATCCAATCATAACCATGAAAAGAGCAACATTCAAATAATAAAAATGCATTATCTACAAGTAAATGAAGCATTTATCTATAAACCACACATAATCCAATAAAATAGAATTACTAAAGAACACATGACGGACAACTATTTTTTAACTAAAAAATGATGACATTTAATTTTCAGGCTCAATAAATGAAGACAAAATATAAAGATTAGCTCGCTTCACCGGTTCCGTTTTCATTCGTGACTCAAAGAATCAAGAGAAGACTTATGGTGTGTTTGGATTAGCGGTGATAAAAGTGATTTTTTTCAATTTAACTTTTACAAACTTAACATAGGGTAAAAGTTAGATTGTGTGATGTGATTTATATTTGAATTGGCTTTTGTAAAAAGTCAGTTTGACAAATTGAAATTTGTTTGGATAAGTAATGGAAAAGCAAGTTTAAATATAACATGACAGAAAAGGACATGAGTTTTATTAAATATATATAATTTGATAATTGATATATTATTGAGAAAAATTTATAAATACTAAAAAAAACTTAATTAGATATGTTTAATAGATAAAAATTTATATAAAATACAAATAATGAGAATTTTAAGTTTTTTAACTAGATAATATTGTATTATTAAAGTCAGAATTAAATTTTTCCCAACTTTTTTTTCCACTAAATACTTTTTTACCAACTTAAATTTTAATATCATATTCCCCTTGCTTTCATTAAAATTTACATTTTTATTTTTGAGAAAAAACTAATTTTTATTAGAGAATATTATTTTTATTAAAAATATAATTAATAAACAATAAAAATTACATAATATAATTATGATGTTAATTTGACTTACTTTTATTTTTTTATTCGTTTCATTTTATTGTTGATGAATTAAAAAATATGACAAAGGTTTTGATGAGGCCACCTGTATGAATTAATAAAAAGAATGAAGGAGGAATTGGTCATTGTGTGTGGCAGTGAAGCGTTGCAAGAAAAAACACTCTATGGAAGAAGTTAAAAGCAACTAAAAGTTGCTTAGGAAAAAAGTCAGATTGGAGCTGAAGCCTTATTACTCGTGCTGCCAATCATAACATAGATAAGCCAAAAGTTTTTTCCCCTTATGATAGAAAATCCACTTTTGGGATCACTTACACACTTAATTGTGTGGATATCAAACTCTTATTAATTTGAAGCACTAATAATTAAGTTGCAATTATTAAAAACAAGAAAATTAAATTAAAGAAAGCAAAATGATTAGTAAATATGTGAGTACCTGGAGAAGGCGGTCGTTAGACAAGGATAAACCCGGACAAAAATCCTTGAGGCTTGGCACTTCATCTAAAGTTAGCCATCTCAAGTTGGGTAATGTATTCTCCGAAAGATTATTCAAATCTATGGCCACAGAAAGCAGGCATTTCAACTTGTTGCATCTCTGAACTTCAAGCCTTTGCAAATTTGGAATACATAATTTTGCTGATTGAGCATTCGGTGGACCTTGATGCTGCTCTCCCATACCAGACATTATTTCCTCCAATTCATTGCAATCTGATATTTTAAGATCTTCTAATAATGGTATGCTTTTAAGAATTACAGGGGTGAAAATAGTTCTCAAATTGTTGCACCCACTCACTTGGAATTGTTTAAGATTTTGGAGGCTTAGTATTCCCATCGGACCACTCCAAACCAGCTTTAACTCAAGTAGATTCTTCAATTCCATAGTGTTTAAGGGTGGGATTAACTGGTTCTGGGAATTCCTTTCAGTAAGATCTGCCCTTTCAAAGGCAAATAGAATATCGTCTACGCTACAATTGTCAATCTCAAGTTTCTCTAGATTGAGTAACGATAGTGAGGCTGAAGCCTCACTATACAAGTGATTGTCCTGAAACAATAACATTTGGAAAATCAAAATAATATACTCAACTCAATTTTTGCGTTATACACATTATAAATAATTAAGATAGAGGGCACATGGAAATGCATACTGTATTTGTATTTGAACTAGTTATGACGTTAACACACGAGGCGCTGAATTTGGGACATTCTTTCCAATGCAATTCTCTCAAAAATGGGCAACTTGAATGAAAGTTTTTTGGGAAAATGCTAAGCAAATTTGTCAAGCCCTTAAGTCGGAGTGATCTCAAAACAGGAAGCTTGATATGAACATCTTGATGCACATTTTCTTGCTTACCAAAAGCATATTTTAGTTGAGAAGCCCTATCAATGCATACCCCTTCCAACTGCTTAAGGCCTTGAACATAAGAGTTCGAGAATACATATTGTAACTTATCACAATCAATTATAGTCAAACTTTTCAATTTTGAGAATACCAAATATGCATTGTTTGAACCTGAAATTATTTCATTGTTTGAGCCATCACCATCCTCCTCTATTATATTTAACAATTCACAACAACCTTTTATAGTTAGCTTCTGTAGCAACAACAAGGCTCTGGCAACACTCTTTGGTAATAGTGATGTCAACAAAGGACAATGAGATATATATAGTTCTTGTAATTTCTCGAAGAAGCGAAGCAAAGGTGGACCATGCCATATTACTTTCAAATTGGCCAAATCCTCCAACTTTAACTTGATTAACTTTGGGAAGACCAAATCAATGTGTTGAGAAGTTGCACCTGCAAGGCATTCCAAATCTGAACAAGAATGGAGCCACAAGCTAGTCAACTCATTCATCCCTCCTACAACTTGAACAATGTCTGGTACAATATTTTTGCAACCTCCATTAAATCTATACAAATGAACTGCTTCTGCTTGTTGCCATAAATACTTAATAAAGGGACTTAGAGTAGAGATTTTGAACCCTCCCAAGCACAAAGCTTTGCAGTGAAAATCCATTGAATCTATAACATGATAAAATTTGGAATCAAAGTTCCCAATTTCAACTTTATATCTCTTCAATCTAGGGAAAGTAGCATCATGTGACAAACATTGGTCAAGATTTAAAGTTGTTCTACTAAGTTGGATTCTTGAAGCATATAACTCCTGTAGCTGTATACATCTTTCTATTACTTTAAAACTTTGCTCTTTGATCTGAGATAAATGTAACAGCTTCAATCTATTCAACTCTTCCAATCCTTGTGGCAGATGATTAAATGAACTAGCTATCAAGTCAAGAACCTCAAGTCTTTTGAGGCATAACACCCACGACAAATCATCACCTAATTGACAAGCTCGCAAGCGCAAAGTTCGTAGATTAGGTAGCAAATTCATAGAGTGTGGCAATAATGACTTGAGGACTGCTGGTTCATAAAAGATAGAGTCAATTTGCATAACTTTGAGTGCTCCCATACCTTTGAAATTCGCTTCTAATAATTCACATTCACCTATATTTGTTAGCAGCAAAATCTCAAGTTTTGGAGCATCTAATTGTTGAGGAAATTGATATGTTTGATTGCACCAAGAAGCGAGCGAATAACAATCTTTCATAGACCAATCTGCTGCCACCTTCATATCTTTCTCAAGATTCACTGCAATAGTGCAGTTCTCATGAGATGATATCTGCAATGCTACATCACAGACTGTGTCATGCATTCTCAAGTGGTCTTTCCTTTTCTCAGAGCGCATTAACAAACAAGAATCCACAAGATGATTTATACATGCACTCACTTTGTTTCTTGCATCTTCGAGTGATGAGCCCAATTCTTCACACATGCCCAAACCTATTGCGATTCTGAACAAATCTTCAACAGGGATATCTGCATCTTCTGGATACATGCAGCACATCAAGAAGAGTGACTTGGCTTCGTTGCTCCTCAAATAATCGTAACTCAACCGAAGACAAGAAAAAGCATCTCTAATTCCTGAGGCCACATCGATTGGTTTTGAATCCCTCAATTTTCGTAATGCTTCCTTCCATTCTTCTATAGACTTTCCTCTCAAAGAGGCTCCTACTGCCTGAATTGCAATAGGAAGTCCTTTACATTCCCTAACAATTTTTTGTGCCACACTATCTAATGACTCATCAACAATACGAGCATGTTTTTGAAACAAAGTCCAAGAATCCTCATAAGATAAGAGAAGCAAAGGAATACTGCACTCACAATTCATCAAATAGCATACTTCTAGGAGCCGAGTAGTAAGAAGGACCTTGCAACCCACGCTATAAGGGATACCAACATCTTTCAAATCGATCATAGCCCACACATCATCCAATATTATAAGAATTCTTTCCCCACTGCTCAATCGCATTGATAAACGTCTAGCCCTTCCAGCTTCACTTTCTTCGTGCAATCTTAAACTTAAATCATCAGCAATCTCACCTTGAATCTTTCTGATATTCGGAGTTTGGGACACAGTTGTGAATATAACTCGATCAAAAAGGTTTAATTTCTTAGCATTGTTGCCTACTTCTGTTACCAAGGTTGTTTTACCGGAACCCCCCATTCCATACAATCCAATCATGAGAACACCATTATCTTGGAGAGCTGCCAATAATTGATCTGAAGCCAACTTCGTACACTGGAAATACACAAAATTTCCAGAAGAAAAATAATCTATCTGTGGAAGTGGGGCCAAGTTAGAAAAAGGATTAAATTCACTCCTTTGATTGAGATTCTTTGTTTCCTCTATCATCTTTGTCATTTTTCTGCAAAAACAATATCTCCTCCTTATAGGACACCTTCCTTGAAAGCAACTATTGCTTTCCCTCAGTTGCTGCTGCAATTTCTGCACCTCATCCATATGACTTCTCACTTCAGCTAACCAATCATCAACAGCATCAACAACTTTTTCTGTTTTGTTATGTGCTTCTTGAACACGTGTTTCAACTCCATCTTGGGTTAATGCAAGCCTCTGTTTTTCAATTTCTAGAGTTTTTGTGATGCTTCCTGCACAAAACAAATACTGGCCTTGACGTACCAATGGATCTACCAGATATTCTGCGAGTTTGGCAACAACAGCTATTGCGATCTCCGCCATTTAAGCTAAAACTACCTGAAAGAGAAGTGCTTCAAAACCCGTCTTTATGAGTTGTCGGACTAAATGAGTTGTTGGTAATCTTATGTATAATCAGATCATAATTAATAGCAAGATTTCCTTATATAAAATTAATACAAAAATATGCTTGCGTTGATATAAAATTGATAAATAAAATAGGTTCATGAAAAATTACATTGCCAGTTGTTTGTGATTGGATCTCAGCAGATGAAGAAGACTTTCGCCATGCCTCACAGAATCTAACAATCTTGTGATAATATTGAGACCCAAGCACATGTGAATAATAGATTGATGAAAAAGTGTCCTAGTCCGCCAAAGGGCATCTTTTCTGTTTTGATTTATAGTTTTCATGTTATGTTCTTTAATTTTATAAAATATTTTATTATTTTTCTAATATTAATAATCTAACGCCGTTAGTTTATTTAATAAAAATTTTGATACTGTAACTTTAAAGGGGATAAAACACTGTCAAATGATAATATAATAATTTTAATTATTTTTTAAAAATAAATAATATGACTGACAAATAAATCAATATTTGAGACAAATAAATAATAATAGTAAGATTTAAGAACTAATTAAAGATAAGCTTTATAAAATTAAAAGGTCAAACCAAAATTTAATAGTGTTAGAAGACCAAATTACAACTTATGCTAGACACTTTCTCATTTTTATTATAAAATTTGTTATTGTTTTATTTTATTTTTTATAACACGTTTTATAAGATTTTATAGCAATTTTTACTCACAATTAAAGCACAACTCTATAATAAAATAAGAAATATTTTTAAATCATATGATATTTGCAACGGTAAAATATTTTGAAATACTTGACAGTCATAATAGAAAAACCGCCAAGTAATGCCACCTAGCGACCTATTTAAACTAGAAGGCGGTCAAATATTACCCAATATCTGACAACTAAGAACTGTCAAATATTATGTATCAAAAAAAAAAAAAGAACTGTCAAATATTTGTTCAGAGAATATATCACACATCCTTATATTATTTGACTGTTATAGACAAAAATAACCTTATAAGGCTAATAAATACTGGGATTTCCACAAATCTGTGAATATGGGTTGCTTTATTATCCTATTCTCATTTGCTGCAGGCAGTCCATTAGACTCGAGCAAGCAAAAACAAGTAATACTTTAACGAGAAAAACATGATTTTTAGTTTTAGTATTATTACGTTAGAATAAAAATTTTAGATATTAACTTCTGAGTTGAAACATATATAACATTTAGAAAACACTAACCTCGGCCTCAGGTAGCTTACAATTTTTTAAGAAAGGTTTATATGTCAACTATTGATTTAGCATCTAAAACATGGCTAAATTATATCGAGTTAAAAGATTTAATAGGTGATGCAGTTAAAAATGTATGAGAATTGAGCTTGATAGGACGATGGGAATCCAAACCCTTCTATAGCGAAAATCAAAGATTGAGTTCTGGCTCAGAGCGACGCCCCCAGACTCCATCGTCGATTTGGATGGATCAACATTGACAGTGGTTCAACGACATATCATTCTGCTCAGACGTTATCTTGAATGAATCATATATAGCTATGGAAAGTTTTTGGCTTTATTATGTTCTTATTTGTAGACAGTCCGACTCAAGCAAGCCAGTGGTGATATTAGGAAAACATGATTTTTAGTGTTGTTGGTATTGTGTTAGAATAAAATGTTAGATACTAATTTGGGGGTTTGTATTTGTGCTCATCACACTCATGGGCAACCTATTATTCATCGTTTTGATGAGATCTAAACCATTTAAGATTTAATCTAAACAATCCAAATTTAAAATTTTCAATTTGTAACAAATCAATGTGCTAAAACATAACATGAAACTTATAAAGCTAATAATAGAAGAAAGCCCTAACCTGGGCTATATACGATAAAGATGACAGAGAGACTAAGCAAAGCCGTCGGAGCAACTGATGAATCCAATATCTGAACTCTCTCTGAGGTCGCAAAGTGAAGCCTGTAAGCAAAACCCGGATGGATGAATAATTTTGCAATGGAGATCTATTAACTTGAAGATCCTAAATACAACAACATATCAAATCAAGTAGCCATCCTTGAGATAGAAAATTAAGAAGGGGTTAGAAAACACACAAGAGAACAAATGGAAATGGAACTAATAAGGTGATGGAAGGAGGAGCAAAGGAAGCAGCCCAGTGGTGCTGTAACTGCGTTAGGGAGTATGAGCAAAAGCTTGGCCTGAGTCGCTTTGTGCAAACCGCAAAGACTGAATAAAAACTTCAAGTTTCTTTCTTTTTGATTTGGGGTCGCCAATAATTACCATCGGTCATCGTTGGAGAGTGACTTCACTAATGTCAGAGGCTATGCCCATAATGCTCTTCCAAACTAATCACGGGTCCTTTGGTGGTTTGCTTTCCAGCAAGTAGCGTACTATGCGCTGAATCATGAATGGCTGTGTGGGTCCTCTATGTCTGCCATTGAAGTTTAGGTTTGTCGCTACTCGCTCCCACAAAGTAAAGTCAAGTATATGGCATCCAATGCTCCCTCTCTAGTGTTTACCTTACTTGGTTCCACCGGCAGAAAAAGGCTTTGGTCTGTTTGGGAATCCGTTTGGGTCTAAAAAAAAGCTCATGGGATAAAAGCTTTAAAAACTCATTTAATGTGTTTGTGAAAGCTTTTGGGATAGCTAAGCTTATGAAGTAAATGGAGCTTTTATGAGAAGCTCATCCAAGTTACTTCTCTCAACTTTTATGAAAAAAAAATCACTTCTGACACCGCCAATCCAAACACAAATCACATCTATAAAGCTCCTTTTTTTCTATATGACTTTTCCAAAAGCCCATCTGCAAAAAAAGCTCCTTCTCCACCGCTAATCTAAACAGGCACTTTGTAATTTCCAAAATTTTAAGTGAGGATCACACTGCTTGACCTGAGTACGGGCTCAACTTGACAAATATTTTTAAGAAAAAATGATAGAAAATATTAGCCAGAATTCTAAAAAAATACTATTTGAACTTTAAAATCCTGTTGATAAGAAGCATAATGGGATTAACAAAAAAAGTAATGTGATTGACAAAGTAAGTTCTTGTCAAATCATTTGGAATTTTGTGTAACCCCCGCCGTTATCAAAGCCGTAATTAGTGTTTAAACTCGTTTTATGACTGAATAAGAGATCGAGAGTAATTAAAAACTTTTTTACAAAAACTTGTACAACATGGTCTCCATTCATTTCAAGGTAAAACAAATGGCCTGCTCGATTTGTCACATATACAATATCAGACTACTAATAAAATTCCCGACATTCACCAGGGATAATATCATTAATCCAAGAGTTGTGCAGGGCATCATCGCCCATCTCAATTTCTCATACCAGGGATTACAAAATAACTACAGATCTATGGTCAATCCAATATATACATACAGTTGTCCAAATAATAACGAAAAACCAAAAATAACTAGAACTATCACTGGCAATCCTAGTCCCCTTACTCACTTGCTTGTTTCGAAATCCACTTGCCCTGTCTAAAAATATTATTTGGAAAGAGTGAGATTCAAAAGAATCCCACTAGCAACAGTTCACGTATATGATGTATAATGAAACATAGCAAGTAAGCATATATCACAAATCGACAACACAATATTCAATGCTTCTTGTCATGCCCCGTAGTCCCACCGACCCGCAGGCACAGTCCTCCACCATGGGTTGATCCTCCCATGTGGCTGCAGGTCACAACTCTTTATTGGTATATATTCCCACCGGCCCGCAAGCACGGTCCTCCACCATGGGTTGATCCCCCATGTGGCCGCAGGTCACATCACACAAGATTCCATGATAAATACACACAAGCAATGCATTAAACATGATATAGGATAAAGTATTACTACCTTGCTCTTTCCGTTCTTGTTCAGGCACAGGCCTTCTCCATTCCGGGCAATTATCAAATCCTATAATCATAATTAAGGACGACAAGTTACCACTTATCCCAATACTCAAATGACTTCACAATACTTAAATTTGGTTATCATTAATGTCTTTTAAGTGGCTACAATTGTCTCTAACAAAAGCCCTAAAGGGTTGGGAAGTACTATTTCAAAGACTGCCTTACAATAGCGAAAATTTCTAATTTTTGGATATTAGTCGCGGCCAAGGATCTTTGGCTGCAGCATAAAATAGGTCAAAAACTTTTGGGCTTCGGCCAAAATCAAGTCAGAGAGTTTTTGGCTGTGGCCAAGAGTCTCCTGGCTGCGGCCAAAAGCAGGTCAGAAACTTTTGGGTTGCGGCCAAAGACTTTCAGCTGCGGCCAAGTACTTTTCAGTTTCTTGGCTGAACTTCCAAAAATCATAATTAATTCTAGAAAAATCAAAATGAGTTGATCCCAAAGCCTATTGAAAGATATTTATGTCCTCTACATATAAAAATATGAATCAAGGCCGTCCATAACCATAGAAATACAGAATTACATGAAATCCCCTACTGCTCCAGAATTGCTTCCAGTTTCAACCCCAAACTTTGGAAAATTATTACTCCTAGCTCACAAATCGAAATGACATGAACTATATATCTATTTTGAAGCTTGGGATGTGAACTTTAAGACTAAAAAGTTTCAGAATTTTTCATCACCATTTGCTATTTTAAATTACTATGCAAATTTGACCACTTGCACAACATTTGCACACTTAACATTTTCCAGAATTTCCAATTTTGTAACTATGTCTCCAACAGCTCCAAAATCTAATCCAAAACTCATTCCCATACAAAATTTCACAAGGAACACAATGAAAACCTCAAAATGACCAAAATCACAACCCATTGACATGTTCTACTTTGGGACACATTTCAACATAAAACCCTAAAGTTGCCCAATTCCATATTCAAAACTCCAAACTATTTTCATTGATCAAATGACTCAACCAAACATCATTTTCCAAGATTACAACATACCAAACTCTCTATGACCCTAAATCATGAAAATTAGGGCAAAATTTTCATGAAATTATAGGCTCAACAAATAGTCACAACTTATATACCAAAATGAAGCTTTCACTCACTTCTTTCACTTTCCCAAACTTGTTTCTTGATTTATCAACTTCCAAATTTTCTCAAGAACAAAAGCACCTCCTCTTGAGAATCTAAAACCATAGGATGAAAGCTTTTAACAAGAGAAACAACTTTAAAAAAAGGAGATTTTGGCATTCAAGGTCAAGATCTTACCTAATCTTGAGCTTTTCTTTTCTCTTTCTTCTCCAAAAATGGCGAAAGTGAGAGCTTAGAGGGAGAGAGAGTTTTGGAGATGATGATGATGAAGAAGAATGACAGAATTTTCTGCCTCATGCCTTACTCATACACACAAAGAGAGAGGGAGAGAGAGGAATGAATATAAAATGATTTATTTGACTTTCTCACTACTCCTTCATCATCTCCTCTTGCCACTTGTCAAACTCTCATTGGCTCTCATAAAGTAAATAACCAATTAGTTATTCTAACCCCTCCATTAGCTATTTAGTCACACATCTCATTTCTTCTTAGTTAGCAATTAATTTCTTCATCAATCACTGACTAATTTACCGATAAATTCCATTCTTTCAATTTTTCCCCTGATCATAGAAATTTTTACTAAATTGCTACATAATACATTTTCTCATTTCTTTCACTATTCCATTCGCCATTCCCCTCACATTTAGCCCAAATAATTATTTGTCACATAATTATGCTCAAATACAAGGTGTTGGGCATTTCCAATAACTGATTCGTCTCTCAAATCAATTCTGATTTACCAAAATCCTTCACAATAATCATTATTAGCCCTTAATCAAAATTTGAAGGTAAAACGCCAAAGGAGGGGGACACCCTCCTTTGGCGTTTGTGGTAAAAACGTCAAAGGAGGGGTGTCCCTCCTTTGGCACTTTCCTCCCGAAACGCTATATAAAATTAATATATTTATTTAATTTAATAAAATAACGTATGACGTTTCTGTAAATTGAAAAGCGCCACAGGAATTTTTAATGGCGTCAAAAGCTTTGGCGTTTCTTAAACGCCAAAGTATTTTATAAAATAAGCGCCATTACACTACTTTTTTGTAGTAGTGATACCATGAACAACTTTAGTGAATATAATATGAGCATTTGAAGCCAAATACTTACCTAAACTCAAGCCCTTACTTTCTCTTTCTTCCTTGATTCCACCGGAAATGGAGGTGAGGAGAGAGATGAGATGAGAATGATGATGATGATAGGAAGAAGCAGAGTTTTTCCCTTCCCAAAGCTCCCATTCAATTTGAAAGAGAGAGGAGAGAGAAAGATGAGTTTGCCCCTTGTCAAAATCTCATTCTCCCTATCATGAGTTCATATAAACTCATCTACGCTAGATTCCCGCCCCATTAGTCATTCAAGAATCAATCATAGCCATTGATCTTGAGTTACCTATGAGTTTCATCTTCGGTAACTGACCAATCGGTCGGTAAATTTACCATTTTACCCCTGATTGCCATAACATATACTAAATCATCACCAAACACATTTTACGTCACAATTCACCTCATATACCTCAAAAGTGCTTAATTAACATTGATTACATCACTTTGAAGTTATTAGCCCTTAATTACAATTTAGGATATTACAATAACAATTTATAAATATTAATTTGCCCACGTGATCTTATTATCTATCCTCCTTTTCTCACCCCAATTTAAAGAATTTCAAATAATTAAATATGGTGATATTTAGATAACAATTTAAAAATATTATATTTTTTTAACTTTGATTTAACAATATTTTGTTGAAGTTAATAAAATTAAAAATTATATTATTAACCACTTTATCTCTCATTAATTCTGTTGAATTTATAATTCACTATATTTCACTTTGTTTTAACAAAATGATATTTAGAGTTTTGAAAATTAGTAAATATATTGAAATTTTTAAAATACGATGAATAATTTTTTAAATACATATTTTAAAATTATTTTTTAATATAAATTATTTTTAAAAAATATTTATGTTAAAAGTTGGTTTAAAATGAATAATTTGATGATTAAATAATAATTGAGTAGATGAAAAAAAATCATAAAAATAAAAAATTTCATTACGTAATTTTCATTTTAATAAATTTTATATATATTTTAGAAATATCATAATTTTTAGTATCTAAACTTTTTCTCAATCATCGATTTAGTTTATAAATTTTGATTCAACATAACGTTTATTTATTCAAGTAACCTTAACTACATTTTTTACTTTTTAAAAATTAATATTTATTCATCTTTTATAAAAGAGATCCAGCACGAATTTGTTTACTAAATGGAGTAGTTTATAGAGTTATGGGATTACAGGGAAATTAAAAAAATCGTTAAGAACTGAGTTAGAGTGCGGTCGAACCACAGCCAGACTCCGACGTCAATTTGGATGTATCAAAATCGAATGGTGGCTTCAATGGCATATTGTTTTCAGAATCAGATGAGTAAATTTTTTTTTTTTTTTTGAATAAATATAAGCAACTTTTTATCCAGTGCTAGCTCCGAAACCATGTCTAAGAATCTAGCGAAACCCATCTTTATATTGATAAAGACATCCCACAGCACATACCGACCACGGCCTCTAATTAATGTGCCCTCTAATATCTCTTGAAATTCCTCAAATGCTTTGTGCTTGTTTCTTTTTTTGTTTAGTGAATGTTTCTTTTGTTTTTTTAATGAAAAGGCAAAGTTTTGTTCTTATAGAAAAATAATACAAAAATATGCTTGCGTTCATATAAAATAGATAAATAAAATAGGTTCGTGAAAAATTACGCTGCCAGTTATTTGTGATAGGATCTCAGTACATAAAAACTTTCGTCATGCCTCACAGAATCTAATAATCTTGTGATAATATATATGAGACCAAAGCACATGTGTAAAATAGATTGATGAAAGAGTGTCCTAGTCCTCGAAAGTGTATCTTTTATGCTTTGATTTATAGGTTTCATGTTAAGTTCTTTAATTTTATAATTTTTTTTTATTATTTTTCTAATATTAATAATCTAACAACGTTAGTTTATTTAATAAAAATTTCGAAAACGTAAATTTAAAGGGGACAAAACATTGTCAAATGATAATATAATGATTTTTATTTTTAAAAAAATAAATAATATGAGTGACAAACAAATATTTGAGACTATTAATAGTAAGATTTAAGAACTAATTAAAGAGAAGCTTTATAAAATTAAAAGGTCAAACCAAAATTTAATGGTGTTTGAAGACCAAACCAAGGTATTAAAGATCGACTACGATGGGATGGGAGTGACAAACCGTTCTATAGTGAAAATCAAATATTGAGTTCTGGCTCAAGGCTACGCCCCCAGACTCCATCGTCGATCGAACGGTGGTTCAATGCCATATTGTTCTTCGTAGATGTTATCTTGAATGAATTGTATAGAGCTATTGAAAGTTTTTGGGTTTATTCTGTTCTTATTTGCAGGCAGTCCGACTCGAGCAAGCCAGTGATATTAGGAAAACACGATGTTTAGAGTTGTAATTATTGTGTCAGAACAAACATGTTAGATAATAACAGAAGAAAGCACTAACCTCAGCTAGCCTTGGGCTCATATGATAAAGATGACAGAGAGACTAAGCAGATCTGCCGGAGCAATTGATGAATCCAATATGTGAACTCTCTCTGAGGTCGCAAAGTGAAGCCTGTAAGCAAAACCTAGATATGGATGAATAATTTTGCAATGGAAACCTATGAACTTGAATATCCTAAATACAACAACATATCAAATCAAGTAGATAGCCTTGAGATAGAAAATTAAAAAGGGGTTAGAAAACACACAAGTGAAAAAATGGAAATGGAACTAACAAGGCGATGGAAGGAGGAGCAAAGGAAGTAGCCCAGATGTGCTGTAACTGCGCAAGGGAGCATAAGTAAAAGCTTGGCCTGAGTCGCTTTGTGCAAACAACAAAGACTGAATAAAGATTTCAAGTTTCTTTCTTTTTGATTTGGGGTCGCCAATAATTACCATCGGTCATTGTTGGACAGTGACTTCGCTAATGTCAGAGGCTATGCCCATAATGCTCTTCCAAACTAATCACGGGTCCTTTGGTCGTTTGCTTTCCAGCAAGGAGTGTACTATGCGCTGAATTATGAATGGATGTGTGGGTCCTCTATGTCTGCCATTGAAGTTTAGGTTTGTCGCTTCCACAAAGCAAAGTCATACATGGCATCCATCGCTCACCCTTTATTGGTGCGTATTTGAATGAGTAGGATAAAATGTTTTTCCAAATTTACGATATATAAAGTATATTTATGATAAAAATTTTACCAAAACTTACGTAAACATATTTTTTTATCATTTTTTTAAACAGGCCTTAGTCTTTACCTTCACCTCCTGTGCTTGTTTCCATTGAGGCAAAAAGGCTTCGTAATTTTCAAATTTTAACTGTGGATCTCACAGCTTAGATTTGAGTATTAATTGGGGTTAACTTGACATTTATTCTTAAAAAAAATGACAAAAAAATATCAATTGAATTAAAAAATCTCAAAATATCTACTGAATTAGTAAAATAATAAATATGTAATTTGATAAGAATATGAGATTTTTATGTTTGGATGCTGACAATTTGAATATATAAATTAGCAATTTGGATATAAAGATTAAAACCTTGAACTCCCCAAATTATCATTGTGTATGCCCAAGTTACTAATGACTATTCTTAAATTGTCATTATCTGTATCCATACCAAATTAACTATTTGTCCTTTTTGATAATTTAATAGACACTTTGGAATTTTTTTAATTCAAATAGTATATTTCTGTCATTTTCCTTATTCTTAGCTTTTTAAATTCATAATATCAATAATTCCTTGGGAAAAAGGTAAAAAAAAACTTTAAATTTATAAAATTTTAAATCAAGTATTTCTCAAATAATGTTGAAAATATTGGTGATATTGATGAGCGCGAAGACGCAAGTCACAACTCGGTGGAGCGACGTCAGGGTTAGAAGACCAAACTACACACTTATACTAGTCACTTTCTCTTTTTTATTACAAAATTTGTTATTGTTTTGTTGTAATTTTTTATAACACTCTGTTTATAAGATTTTTATAACACTTTTTACTCACAATAAAAAGCACAACTCTATAATAAAATAAGAAATATTTTTAAAACATATGATATTACAACCGCCAAATGTTTAGAAATACTTAATTGTCATAATAGAAAAACCACCAAGTAAAATATAGAAAAACCCAGTGACCCATTTAAATAAGAAGGTTTAATATTTTGATGGTTGTGGTATAAGTATTGTCACATATATAGTACCCAATATCTCACAGTTAAGAACCATCAATTTTTTGTTCAAAGAATATGTTACGAGTCCTTATTTAACAGTTTGTAACCATATAAGGCTAATAATTAGTGGGATTTCCACATTTTCTGTGAATATGGGTTGCTTTCTTATCTTATTCTTATTTGTCGCAGGCGGTCCATTAGACTCGAGCATGCCAAAACAAGTAATACACTTAACAAAAAAAATACGATTTTTAATATTGGTATTATATATTGTGTTAGAATAAAAATTTTCCATACTAACTTATGAGTTGCAACTTTGAAACACATTTAACATAAAGAAAAAAAGCAAATAACAGAAGAATCCACATTCGAGCTTATTTCATGCTTGTTGGGATCAAGATCTAATTTCTCATTGGCAATTCTATACACACCAATCTCCAAATAGCGACGGAGGTAGAATGCGACAGACAGGCTTCATTAATCTAGAAGTAGATGGCTCAATAATTGGACCTGGTTAATGCGGGTGCGGAGGCACTATTTGAGAAGAGGATGGATGTTGGATTTGTGGTTACACTTCCAAACTTACATCTGTTCCCCTAACAATTGCAGAGATCATTGCAGTTATACATGATCTACAAATGTGCTAGTATAAAGGTTATAGGAAGGTTTTTGTTCTCACTGATTATATTGAGGCAATTAATATGATTACAATAGTTATGAGATGTCACACCCCTTTAGTGATGTAGTTATTGACGTTAGATTATGACTGTCTAAAGGATGAAAGCTTTTAGTTAGTCATATACCAATAAACCAAGAGAAGATAATACTTTGCTGACCAATTAGCCAAATTAGCTCATAGTTTGGTAGGAATTTTTGTTCTCCTTATCAACCCCCACTTTCTCTTTTCGAAGGAGGTGGTTGATGAGAGACGGATATAAGATTCTTTTTTTTTATCCTTTTGACTGTATTGCTTTCTAACTTTTAATGAATTCCAGATTATAGTAAAAAATAAAAAAAGGGATAAAGATGACAGAGAGACTCCCACAGCAGGAGAAACTGATGGATCCAATATGTGAAATCTCTCAGATGCCGCAATCGTAGGCCTGTAAGCAAAACCCATATGAATATATAATTTTGCCATGGAAATCTATCTGAGGTATATGATGGCAGCTAAGCCTAAATGCAGGAATATAATATTTTATATTTATATATATATCAAACTAAGTAAGTAGCCTTGAGATAGAGAATTCAAAAGGGTTAGGAAACAAGAGAACAAGAGGAACTAACCAAGCGATGGAAGATGAAGGGGTAAAGTAAGGGCTGTGTCGTGAGGAATATGAGAAAGCTTGGTCTGTGTTAAGGCAACAATGAATAAGTTTCTTTGTTTTTGATTTTGAGGTCATCAGCCAATAAGTGCGATCACTGTTTGGACTTTGATTCGTTAAATTACTATGGTTAACATCAACATTTGAATAGATTAAGTAAATTATTTAAATATATTATTTGTTAAAAATGCATGTTGGTTATCATTAAATACCTTTTTAAATAATTTGCATTGAAATTATCTCTTGATACAAATATCTTAACAAGTGCAATTAATACGAATAATTAGTAACTTTGTTAAAGTTGCCCAAATGTCCATTATAAACCTGAAGGGATAATAGACAGACATTTGGGTCAATTTAATGAAATTGTTAAAATTGTTCTATTTTTAAAGGATTGTGTCGACTTTTGTACACTTCAAGATATAATTGTGTCATAACGCTTATAGTAAAAACTTTATTGTTAAAATTGCACTTTAATTTTAAAAACATAATAACTATGAGGAATAAAATGGATTAATATATTAAAGGACTAAATTCGGGAGGAATGTGTCTCTATTGATTTCCCTCTCTATTTACTTTCCATTAAATATATCTACCGTTATATCATCAACTTTTAATTATAGAGATTTATCATTTCAGATTTTTATTATAATAATATTTTTTACATATCATTAAATCTCAGTTATTAAAAACTGATCTAATAATAACCAAATGCGGTTGGCGTAGTGGTAGCCTCGCTTCGCCTCTTAACCAGAGGTCTCGAGTTCGAACCCTGAGAATGCAGCCTACCCCTTGGCCAGCACTTTACCCTTAAGTGGAGGTTCCCGGTGCGAACTGGATTAGTTTGGGGTCGTTGTAGTACCTGAAAGATGGCCTACCCTGGGATATCAGAGAAGAAATCCAAAAAGAAAAAAAGAAATCCAAAAAACTGATCTAATAATAATAGCTACATTCAATCAAAATTAAATGACCAGGGAAATCAACAGAGCGGCCCTTCTCCCACTAAATTCAACTGCCAACAAAGTCTTATAGACATGGTAGTCACTTGTCTTGGGGTAGTTGGCTTATGAACAACAATTAGTGTACTATATTGAATTATTTGATGTTGAGTGGGTCCTTCTTGTGCCATCAAAGCTTTGATTTTGTCGCTTCCACAAAGTAAAGTCATATACAGCAATGGCATCTAGCTCTACCTCCTGTATTTAGCTTGTCCCCAATCTAAAAAATTTGAGAATGAGAGGTTGAACTTTAGAAGGACACAGGGTGATATCTTGTAAACCCTATCCCTCGGATTTAATGTTTGAATTAGTTTTTAAGAATAATTTTTATGATTTATGAGGGAAGTATATAAGAGGGGTTTTATCTCAACTTCCGAAAATGAGTTTTTGAAACCATAGTTTTATAGTTTATAAAACATGCCCACTCCAACAGAAAATGCAGATGAATAATTTTTTTTTCACTGGAAATCCGTTAGCTTCTGTGATGGATTGGCCTTGGAATAGTTTTCAGTAGAAAAAAGGGGTGATTTTGTAATAAGTGAATTGCATTGAAAGTTCATGCAAACAAATACGACGTTTTGTTTATGCAATGGTACTGCAAGCTTCATCTTAGTATTGGTATGGCTTTCACTCTTGGTATTACTACAAATTAAATCCCATGCAATCAGCTTTTCATTTTTCTTGACCAGTTATAAAACGGATCGAGTACATCTTTTTTTTTTTAACCGGTAACAATCAAATGTCATTAATAAATATCAAATGAGTTACATCAAGGTTAAATCAGTCAACATGGGTAAGACTATATTAACCTATAGACAGAAGGGTTAACATCAAAAATTGTAATTAATTGGTCTAAACTAAAAAGTTGAAGCAGATTTCCTACATCTTGGCGCACGACATTTGATGAAGAAGACCATTTATCAACCTGAGAGAACCACTTCTTCCTGATGAAGAAAATCCCCAAAGGTTCCTTGTTGTGGCTTTGAAAAAGGGACATTGTGAGATGCAGTAGAGGGAATCCCTTAAACAAATTTGAATGTGATTTCCTTGTGATATTTCTTTCCTCCAAAGCAAAGCCTGCACTGATTGCCCTTGATAACAAATGAATGAACGGATGAAGCTAGAACTTCTTGAGCAATATTTCTTGATAATGATACTCCAACCAACTTGAGAAATGGTATTTAGTGAACATACTTCCTGTGTATCGGCCAAATTTCTGCTAATATCACCTTCATGATGCAAAAAAGCAGCAGTGGTTATGGAGGTTGAAGAATGAATCTCTTTGATGACTGCTACTAGATCCAAACCATTTACACTCATGAAGAGCTTGATTTCTTTTCATCCATATGATGGAGATTCATTTAACTATTTGAATCATTTGATCAAGATGACCCTCTTTATGTAGATTCAGCAAAGTTCTCTTCAGCCAATTCTTGAAGCTCCCAACGATTAAAAGCGGAATCTAATTGACAAAGTAACATACCACATTGCTCTAGTTAAAGGGCAGTTCACAAAAGATATGTTCTAAAGTCTCAGCATCATTACATAAACAAACAGACAAATGCCTGGAATGGGAAGATGATGCTTTGCAAGAATATCTATGGACAAGATAGCATCATTCAAAACCTTCTGAATTAGCAATAGGTCCTTTAGAGGGAGAGATATAGACCATAAGAATTTCCCAAAGGAGTCTGCATGGCTTGGTTGGAGATGCTTCTGAACTCAAGATTTGCCCTATAATCTCCTGAAGGGTTTAAATTCCAAACCGGTCTATCTTGATTATTTAAAAATAAAATAGGAATCTGGATGATTGAATTAGTGATCTACCTAGGATAGATTTCTCCAACCAAATGATGATTCCATTTAACTGAGCACCAGTTAGAAGAAAGATGCAATAATAAATCCACAACAGTCCTCATATTAGAGGCAGTTGAGGTTCAGGGTGCATGGGTTACCACAAAGAGTGGTTTAAAGAAATTGAGTTACTAGATCTCACTTTCCATTTTAAAATGATCAATGATCATATGAGCACATTGAAAAGTACCCTTCCAAATCCAAGAAAAATTATAGGGTTTTCTTACTAAAGAAGCACTGTTCATGTCAAAATATTTCAGCTTCAAGGTCTCAGAAAGCAATGATCCTACAGGAGCCCCAGTAATTCTTTAAATTTGTTTCGCAATTAATGAATTGTTAACTTAACCAATAGGTCTAATTCACAGCCCTCCCTCAGAAACAGGTCTGAGCATAAAACCTTTACTAGTTAGATGAATTCAGTTTCAATCTCCATTTGAACCCCAGGAAAAATTAACACATATTGAATCAATCCTATTACAAACATAATTAGGAAGCCTCATGCAAGAGATTACATGAAGATTGACCCCTGCTAGTACAGACATGATTAGAGTTAGCCTAGAAGCTTGAGATAACAATCTAGCTTTCCACGCAGCAGTTCTTTAATCCACAGGCGAAGTTACTTGTAAATAAACATGTGATTAGTTTCTCCTAAGATCTACCCAAGTTCCCAAGAACTTCCCCAGCCTATTAGAGAAATTTATTCCCAGAAATTGTGCAAAATAATTTTTCTGATCATGAGGAATATTGGGACTAAAAATAATGATAGATTTTGCTCTATTGATTTGCTGTCAAGACCACAAACTATAAAGATCAAGGGACGCCCTAATAGAGTTAATACTCTGATACGTTCCTTCAAAAAAGAAAATCGAGTCATTAGCGTATAGAATATTAGATACAAGTTGAGAGTTGTTGCTTATTTTGATCCCTTTCAACAATCCTGAATGCTCAAATGAATTTAGAATACAAGAAAGCACTTTTGCAGCCATAATATAGATGTATGATGATAACAGATCACCCTGCCTGACACCTCTTGTTGGAGGAATTGAGCTTGTAATTTGACCATTGAATATAACCTGCTATTGCACACTTGTAATACATTGCATGGTTAATGCAATCCACTTGTTTGAAAGGTTCTTTTTTTTTTTCTTTTTTTCCAGAAGATCCTATATGAAATTATGGAGGAGTACATCTTAGTAATTTGAGGATTGGGATTTTGAAAAAAAAAATTAAAAAAAAAAGAAAAGAATTTGGACTAGTTTGGAATCACGCAAACATTAATTTTTGGACCTTCCATTAAATTATACTCTCTCCGGTCTTTAATATAAAAGTTAAATAACTAATTTTGATAGATTAAGAAAATAAGTTAGAACGGTTATATGTAACAAATGTGTGTTAGTTTTTCTAAAATGCCATTTCTAATAATATGCAGGGTAAGTTTGTAACTATTCCTTAATGAAAACCTTTTTGTGTAAAATTAGTAGGGACACTACTTTAGAGAAAAAATTATAAATTTGAGAGATAATGTAAATTAATGTTGTATATTTAGCATCAAAATAGTCATATGTCCTACTCTTATATTTATGACTAGAGGTAGTATTATCTTATAATTCTACTAAAGCAATATTTGGAGTGACTATCATCTATATATGATTCTACAAAAGAGCATGATAATATAATTGTTAAATTCAGGGATAAGAAATAATAATCATTTAATGAAGGGGAAGGGCTACATTCCTCACATAGGCAGGATTAAGATTGCAATTCCACGTGCGCGTTCATTTAGTAATAAATGCCCATTTGCACGATTGAGACAAATACTATCACACTAACCCTATATTTAGATAGAAAAAATTAAGGAGGAAAAAATACTATGAGGAAAAACTTCCAATTTTTTTTTTTTTGAAAAATCTCACTAAGATTTCAAAGACCAGAAAAAAAATTTAAAAAGTCTAAATGTAGAATTCTATATCAAAAAGTCCTAGTATAGATTTCTCTATAAAAAAAAAAAAAAAATCCTAGTGTAGATTCTTTTATCAAAAAAGTTTCTAAAGACTTCAATGATATAGATTCCAAATATGAGTTTACCTTATTAATAAAGTTATGTGACTATATTGACAAGTCATAGAGTGAACATTGATAAGTTATATATAATAAATTTATGGCAAAAAAATATGATAAATAAAACAGCTCCCGTTGATAAATGTATATGACTATATTGACAAGTCATAGAGTAAATATTGACAAAAACCAGTTTTTATAATATGTTAACATCAACAATTACAATCTGACTTCATTGTTTTCTATAACAAGATATAATGATCATTTTGATTCTTTTATTCCAGACAACAATTTTAATAGTGGCTTCTTCTTCTCCCCACGAGAAGCTTAAAATTTAAACCAACTCTATGTAAAAGGAAGACGATCATGTATCCTCTCATAGCCATTATGAATGTAGAAAACAATATTCAAACCACCACTAAATGTTTCAATTGATGGGACTTGTTCTAACTTCACCAAAAATTCCGAGTTTAAGACTTAGGAATGCCATAACGATAGATGATACAAGCGCCAAAAATTTCATATCCTTCTAGGGAAGAAAGGTGGGTATCTTCACGTGGGCCTTATATATTACACACACATGTAGTTGTTTTGATCAAGGTATTAAAGACCGGGCCGGGTATTGAACCGGTCGAGGTACTGGGTTAAGGGTCAGTGGGTCAAACCGAGACCAAACCGGAGCTAAACCGGGACCAAACTGGTGAGTAATTGAAAATTTTAGGCTTATAGTATGAAATTCTAAAGGAAAAAGTTAAAATTTTTTTTTTTTTTAATTTGGGACCCGGACCGGACCTTGAACCGGACCGGTCTAGTGACCGGTTCGGCGGTTTCTGGTCCGGACCGGCCGGTCCGGTCCGGGTCCGGGAATCATGGTTTTGACATTTCAACTTCGGCCTAACCCCTTCATCATCTCTCTAATGCCCGAATGAGGCATGTTTCTTTGATTGGGATGTATCAAAGTTTTTAATGCTAAAACAATTTTTGGTCTTTGAGGTTTAATTTGATTTTGATTTTGGTCCTTTAAGTTTAAAATTGGTGGTTTTAGTTTTTAAAGTTTAACCCGATTTTGATTTTGGTCTCTAAAGTTTGAAATTGATAGTTTTGGTTTCTGAAGTTTGAGCCGATTTTGATTTTAGTTCCTCAAGTTTAAAAATGACTTGTTTTTTTTTTTTTGGTCTGGTTCGGGTTTCATAATTAGTTCACCAAGTCCATTTTAAACTTGAGAAATCAAAATAAAAATCAAGTCAAATTTTAGGGACCAACACCACCAATTTCAAACTTGATGGACCAACAAAAGTTATATTAATCTAGTGTTATCATTAAGTTTCACATAAAAGAGAGCTTGGCTTTCATCAAAGGTTTTCCGTCGAGTTAAAGGCTGCGACTACTAGCAACATCGACGTCCCACTCTGCAACGTTCGAATTTCATTTATGGAGATGACTCAGAAGAGCCTTTTCTTTTGAATCAAAGCATGTTTAAATTTACCCCATAAAAAGAGAACATGTTTAAATTACCATGCGACGTCCAGGTCAAAAAAAATAAAATTATTATGCGACGCACCAACTCACGTCACTTATTTTTCCCGGAACCTTTATAATGAGCCCCAAATGTCAGTGCTTTTAACTTTTTATTTTTTATTTTTGTTATTTCTTCTTTTTTCGCCACACCCACAAGCCTATGCCTTTGACATCTCTTCTTAGTTCTTATAATCCATTCTCTCTTTTGTTAGAGATTCTGATTCTACAATTAGAAAACGTTTTGGCCTCCAGAGAGCGAGCCCTTTCGATTTTTTATTTTTTTTATCTTTCTCTCTGCGGAAATTGCATTGATCTTATCTGTTTCTGGGTCCTTCTTCTTTTCCAACCTAGTTTTGTCAATTTTCTTTTAAAATTTCGCCTTTGTCGTGGGGCGCTTTATATTTTTTTTTTAAAAAATAAAAATCTACCTTCTCTGTTCATATTTGTCCAAGGGTCTTGATTAATCAACGAGCTCACTCGTGGAACTTTCGAGCTCTTTCTCTAATGGCGCAAAGGGGACTTTCATCTTTCATGGCTTCCTAAAAAGTAAGATTTTCATTTTAATTCCCAACAAATTCTGAATCGCGTTATGTTCGGAAGGGAATTTTTGAGCTTCTTCGCATCCAATTTTCAGACCTTCAGGTTCGAAAATTGACCGTTTCCTGGTTTTAGAATGGTGCGATTCCTCTTTCTAAAACTAGATCTCTTCCAATTCAACGGTCAATTCTCTCTTTTCGTCTGATATTTCTTGATCTATCGATATAGCCCCAAGGGGAAAAAAAATGTATGGAACTCAAAGCAAAATAGACCTCGCCATTGAATACCAATCCCAAATACCGATTTTGAGGCCCAGCATCTATTCCAGAAGAGCGAATCTCACTGTAAAATTTCAAGACATTTATGGTTTCACAGTAGAAGGGAATGTAGATGATGTGAATGTGTTAAATGAGGTGCGAGAGAAGGTGAGGCAACAGGGAAGGGTATGGTGGGCAATGGAAGCGAACAAAGGTGCAAATTGGTATTTGAATACTACCATAGGCGAAGGAAGTGCCCTTAAGAGTTCTTTGAAATTCTCTACACTTGTTAATGCCATCACTCTGAAGAAGTTGATTAGGAAAGGAATACCCCCAAGTCTACGGCCTAGGGTCTGGTTTTCATTGTCTGGGGCTGCCAAGAAAAAGTCCACCGTGCCGGAGAGTTATTACGATGATTTGACCAAAGCAGTTGAGGGGAAGGTCACCGCCGCCACCAGACAGATCGATCATGTGAGTGTCTCTGCCCTGCCTGTATTAATTGATTCTTACTATGATATCTATGATAATATATCAAGCATTGAAACTTCAAAAATATGAGATGGTTTTGCAAAATGGACTACCATCAAAGTTATCAAATGTGACTGCATACATCTTTATAGGTTATTGATCTGATTATTTGAGAACGATATGCACTTGTATCCATATGACTGTGATAAGTGAATTTCTTCTGCTTCTCTGAATCATTGTTCATGCCTACTTACAGGACCTGCCACGAACCTTCCCTGGTCACCCATGGTTGGACACTACAGAAGGACATGCTGCTCTTAGGCGTGTTCTTGTTGGCTATTCCTTTCGTGATTCTGATGTTGGGTATTGTCAGGTTAGTTTGCTACTTTGCCTCACTGCCCTATGGTCTCTAAATATCTGGCTTTCTTTCAATTCTTAGATATGAAACCAAAAAAAAAAAAAAAAAAGCTTTGATAGTTTGTTCTGATTTTGTACGGGTAATAAACATAGAAATAATGTTTGTTTTGCTTTGATCACAGATAGTGCATACATACATGAAAACATTGTCTCTTAGTTATTAACTCATATAATATTATTGCAGGGCCTAAATTACGTTGCAGCATTATTGTTGCTTGTCATGAAAACTGAGGAGGATGCATTTTGGATGCTGGCAGTGCTATTGGAAAATGTCTTAGTTAATGATTGCTACACAAACAACTTATCAGGATGCCATGTTGAACAAAGAGTGTTTAAAGATTTACTTGCTAAAAAGTGCCCGAGGTAATTTCAATTTGATGACTTAACACTGTAATTCGTTTGCTTCTTTGGCATCTTATGAAAACTAGTGAGAGTAAAATGCAGGATAGCGGCTCATTTGGAAGCTTTGGAGTTTGATATTTCCCTAGTTGCCACTGAGTGGTTCCTTTGCCTCTTCTCAAAGAGTTTACCTTCAGAGGTTAGAATGTTGCTTCAATTAATTATCAGGAAAAACTTATCTTGGTCATTGATAAATTAGTGGACTTTCATTTTGGTCCCCTTTCTCAATCATTGAATTGTTTGCAATGCCATCCTTTCATCCCATATCCATCCAAAATGTAACATCAAAACTAACTTCAATGCAATAGCCTATAAGGTAGACTATTAAATTTTGGATGGAAACAGGACAAAATGGCAATATTGCAACCATTTTAATTATAGAAGGATATACATTGAAAGATATGATCAACCTATTTTTTCTGGACCAAAATAGGATTGTCCCACCCTCTTTTTTCCCCTCATTTTCAATACTTGCTAATATTTCTTCCATGGGATATCTTAGACTACTTTGCGAGTGTGGGATGTCATGTTCTACGAGGGGGCGAAGGTTATGTTTAATGTGGCTTTGGCAATCTTTAAGGTATTAACACTATCTCGCCTCTATGTTTTTTGCATCATGTTAGTTATTTCTCTCTGGAACACAAATATAGCCAAATATGCGCTACGAAAGAAGGGGTTTTTGACATTTGACATAATGTCCAATTGTAGATGAAGGAAGACGAGCTGCTCCTTACACATCATGTTGGTGAGGTAATTGATATTCTGCAGAGGATAACCCATCACCTATTTGATCCAGATGATTTACTGACAGTAAGAATTCCTTTTTTCTCATTTTCTCCCTGTATCTCTAGTTTTACACCAATCTGCTAGATATTTTTTTCTTAAGTAGATCTTTTCATATGACTTAACAAAATCGAACAATATCAACTGGCTTTATCTTATTAGGTGGGATCAACATTGATTGCATGACACCATCAAATCTTTAAATGTGACCTAAAAATATAATAATGAATAAATCCGATTCTGACGGTTCAAAACTTCTTCGTTTTTTTGGGTCTCAACCACTAGCTTTAAAAAGTAAACTGAAGTAAAAATGGATCTAAATTGTTCAAATCAAACTCGAACAATGCACAAAGAAGTGCGAAGATTCACACTCATCTCAAAAGCAAGTCCCAAGTGTATGAAAATATTTGGGTTTGGACTTTATGTCATTTCTGTAGATATGGTTTCTGTGCTGTTGCAAAACATGGGACCATCGTCGTAATGTTTTGCAGCAGATCTAGACTGATTGTGTGTGTCTGTGTATTTTCCTAATAAAGGAGCATATTTATTATTTTAAATGAAGCAACATACAGTACGAAAACGTCTTGGTGAAAATAAAAGAAGTTATATGAAATTTAGACCACTTATATTTGATGTGAACAGATTGGAAGCGATCTATTGCAAAGCTAGTGTACCAAGGAAAATATCTCTATTTCTGTTTGGGAAATCTGTATTCTCAACTTGTGACAAAAAATTAAAAATTAGTAGCAAACGTACCCATTTGTTTTCTCTACTCTAATGCTCAATTGCATCACTCATTTGCTTCTCCTGTATTAAGCTGAAGCGAGTCAGAGTCTTTTTTAACCCTTATTCATTCCTGTACTTGCAGGTGGCATTTGATAAGATAGGCTCTATGACGACCAACACTATATCCAAGGAAAGGAAGAAACAAGAACCTGAAGTGATGAAGGAACTTGATGAGAGGTTAAGACGGTTAAATTCGGTTCAAGTTGAAGAAAGATAGCAATTTCTTTGGTCTTTGGTGTAAGTTGATCTGAAATAGGAAACTGTCGTAGTGGTAGCAGCACTGTCTTGCTTGTCTCAGGGAGGTGAATGTTGAATTCATCTAAATGAAAAGTGCCTATCCAAGTGCATGAGTCCTGCTGTTTCAAGGGATATACTTGTAGGTTAGAGTGTGAATGAACTATGGATGCATCATTATCTGTTATTAATTTTTGGTTTAGATTTGCTGAAGGAATCATGGTATTTCGTTGATCTGCTGGTTTCTGTAATTTTAAGCATGAGCTTCGCCATGGATTATACAATAGAGAGAAATTTCATTGTGTTACATGATTTTCTCTCAAGGCATTTTGCGCCTATGAACTTTGAAACTACGAAGCATTGTTAAGCGCGCGCGCATATGTTAAATATGTAAATCAATGAAGTATGGGAGACATTAACCATGATTCAATCCCTGATTCCCTGGTTTCTTTGTTCTTTTTAGCCTTATTTTTTTCAGAAGCGGCTTTTCTCCTTTTATTTTGTTTTTCTTTTCGTCCGTTGCGCTCTTTTTCATTAAACTGGACCCTTTTGGCGCAAAAAACTCGCCCCTCACCTTTTTTTTTTTTTTACAGCATTCATTATCCTGAATTATTTTATAAGTATCAGTTAGTAATCTACAATATTTGTTCAGTATTATTCAATATTTTAAATTAATTTTTAATACATCTAATATCTTGAAATATTGATGATGCAAAAAAAAAAAAAAAAAAATCTGAAATATTGCACCAAACACATTTTAGAGTATTGAATGACAAGATACTTAAGGATACTTGATAATACTGAAATATTATTTTATGATCTTAAAAAAATATTTTAGACATCCTCAAGTGTTTTTGAAGTACCATTCAGTATCATAAATTAATTTTTAGTGCACCCAACATCCTTAAATACTGCATCAAAAATATTTCAGAGTATTGATTGATACTAAAAAAATATTTTAGAATATTGAATAATATTATTTTAGGATCTTAAAAAAATATTTTAGGAAACTAACCGTGCTGAAAAAATATTTCAGGATGGTGCATACTATTTTTCACAAAAAAAAAAGGTGAAGGGCTTGAGTCTTATGAAAAGGAGTGGAGCGGATGAAAAAGCCAAAAAAAGGAGGAAACCGCTTCCATTTTTTTCCTCCACCTTTCGCCATTGGAGTAGTGAAACCATTGTAACAGCTTAATAAAAAAAGAGAAAATAAACTAAAGATGTTAGTTGAAGTGTTAAACAACATCATCTATGACATGAAAGAAGGAGAACATGGGTTCAAATCTTGTAAACTACAATTGTTAGGAGTGACTAACACAAAAGAAGTAAAAACAATTTGAAATAAGCTACAAAAAATGTGATTAAAATATCAATTGGAACTTTTCCCGCACGATTGGATTGGAGAGGGATAATTAAGGTTTTTATGCTTAACATTTTTTTACCCAATGATAAATTTTGAATGTAAAAATTAAATTTCGCCACAATAATTTTTTGTTTAATTACAGTTTTTTTATTTTTATTAAATCTTAATTTTAACAGTCAAGTTAAAAAAGTCTTGCCGAAATTACTTCTCACGAATAATATTATTAGAAATTTTTTTTTATTTTATATTTTTTCTTTGCCTAAGCACTTACAAATTCTAGGTAGAAGGTGCTCGCCAAAAAAATTCAAGGTAGAGACTAGAAAGAATGAAATGGAAGCGCCCAGATTTTTTTTTAAAAACAAATTGTCAGAAAAAAAAATTCTTTTGATATAATAAATAAATTAAAAATATGTGCCCTTTTTTTTTTTTAATATTTTGTCTCAAATGATTTAAATAGGAAAAATATCATTTAAACACCATCTGAATTTATAAAACCCACAAAAGTTTGTTAACACTTCAAAAAGACATAAAAGTGACATGTATCAAATTAGGATTTTAAAGTCTTGGTGAATTTACCATTTTGTCCCTCAATTTTTTTTTCCTAAAAAGAGGAAATGTGCCCCTTGCTGAAGTACCACCATCGCCCGGCCTGGACCCTCCAACAGCCAGAGCTCCTGCCGCCAGCCTTTTTGGGGGTTGGGGGGAGTTTGTTTTTTTTTTTTTTGGGTGGTTTAAGGGGGCAAGGGATACTTTAAGAGCTTGGTGGCCATTAGGCCATCAAGCTCTTTTGATATGTATATATGCATTAATATATATGTATATTAAAAATGAAGGCATAATGGCTTTAGATAAATCAATAATGATTTTAATAAAATCAGTAATGAAAATGAAAAAACGCGTAATAATATTGACTAAACGAGTAATATATATATATATATATAATATAAATGAAGCCATAATGCCTTTAACAAAATCAGTAATGGAAATAACAAAATCCGTAATGGTTTTGACTAAACGAGTAATATATATACATTAATATGTGTGTGTGTGTGTGTGTGTTTAACAAAATCAGTAATGGCTTTGACAAATTCAATAATGAAAATAACAAAACGAGTAATGAGAATGACTAAATGAGTAATATATATAGACATTAATATATGTATGTATAATATAAATAAAGACATAACTGCTTTAACAAAATCAGTAATGACTTTGACAAATTCAGTAATAAAAATAACAAAACGAGTAATGAAAATGACTAAACAAATAATATATATAGACATTAATATATGTATGTATAATATAAATAAAGATATAATTGTTTTAACAAAATCAGTAATGGTTTTGAAAAATTCAGTAATGGAAATAACAAAATGAGTAATGTGAATGACTAAACGAGTAATATATATAGACATTAATACCATTGCGCATTACGCATTTAGTCAATATTATTACTCGTTTTGTTATTTCCATTACTGAATTTGTCAAAGTCGTTATTGATTTTGTTAAAGCCGTTATGCTTTTACTTATATTATACACACACACACATATATATATTATACTTGTTTAGTCAGTACTATTACGGATTTTATTATTTCCATTACTGATTTTGTTAAAGGCATTATGACTTCATTTATATCATACATATATATATATATATTATTCGTTTAGCCAATACCATTACGTATTTTATCATTTCCATTACTTATTTTATTAAAACCATTATTGATTTTGTTAAAGTCATTATACCTTTATTTTTAATATACATACATACATATATATATATATATATATATATTAATGCATGCTATTAAAGTATGGCAGTGAGATGGGTTTGATCCCACCCTTTACCTCTTTAAATCATTTTTGCACCAAGAAAAACTCCCCCCATCCCTCAAAAAGGCCCATGGCACTGGAGCGTTGGCTACTAGAGGGTCCAAGCCAGCCGGCAGTGGTGCTCCGGCATGGGGAACCTTTCCTTTTTAAAAAGAAAAAAATTAAGGATAAAATGGTAAAATCATTAAGACTTTAAAATCTTAATTTAATATCTATCACCTTTATACTTTTTAAAGTGTTAACAGTTTTTTGTGGGTTTTATAAATTCAGATGATATTTAAACCGTATTTTCCCTTTAAATAAAGAGCTTCATCCCTCAGTTTGACCCAGAAATAGTTCTGATTTCTGAGTGCAAGTTTTTGTTAAACCCTTAATTTTTTTGGGGCAAATTCTTGAAGTGTGTTTGCGTAATGTCTGGGATTTGAGCCAAAAAAAAAAAATGTCTGGGATTTAGATGGTTCCCACAGAAGACAGAACCCTCCACGGCTTCACCATAACCCAATGTCCCCTGCGGAGCGCAACAATTCCTCGACCATCGATTCTGACCTCGACGGCATCGACCTTGACCCCTCCGATTTCGGCTCCTCCATACCTCTCAAGAAGGTCCCTAACGGCGACGTTTTCGCTGCCTCTCGCGCCGGCGACCTTGACCGCCTCCGCTACCTCCTCGAGTCCGGAGTCAACGTCAATGCTCGGGACCAGTGGGATTCTGTCGCCCTCTACTATGCTTGCCTTGCCGGTCATCTCGATGCTGCTCGCATGTTGCTCGAGAGTGGTGCTATCTGCTCCGAGCACACATTTGACGGTGACCGTTGCCACTACGCCGCCCTTAATTTGAAGGTCAGGAAGTTGTTGAAGGCATTTGAGGCAAGACCGCCGCCTCTGGGTCCCTTGCAGGCGGCGCTGAGAGATACTTTTTTGGGTTGTGCGGCTAACAGGGCCTACGTGGAGCTTGCTGACTCTCAATTTCAAATTTCGGGTTAGTTTGTTTTGTTCTATCCTTTTTCTATTCAAAGGGTGAATGAATTATCCGTTATAACGCACTTAGTTCTTTGGAAGCGTTGGATTATTTATATAGTGTACAATGGTATTTGAGCAACACCAAAAATTATCATTTTATTTGGTCTGTTCGATGGTTAAGATTAGTTTTTGCACTGTCTTCAAAAGAGGGAAAGAAACAATCCACTGGAAATATGTGTAAAGAGAAAAATTGAATTAAGTAACGATCACCCAACTTTTAAATCTCAATGTGATATTAAACAACAGCCTGAAATGAATTTTGATTTAATTAGACTGTATAATTCGAACTTACATGTCAAGAATTTTTTTTCAAATGGCAAAATTTTTAATCCAGGACCAAAAAATCCAATAACCACTCAATTTTACCAACAGATTTAGTTGCCTCCATTGATTGTAATTACTATATAATTTTTCTTTTTTAATTTTCTGGTCTTATTCTCCTTGATTACTCAATGGTTGCCCCCTGGTTTCGGATTGTGCAAGTTGCAAAAAGCTTTAACATGAATGATCATAAGTTGAGCTGTGTTGGTGAAAACTGCAAAATATTGTCATTACCATTTTGGCTTGCAGTACGAGATGTATTTAAGTAACCAAAGATCACTAAATGCAAAACGTCAAGATTAGGTTTTGTTGAGACAACATAAAAGTTTGCTTGATCTTTTTACTTGGGCAAAATATGGTTCTATCCTTGCTTCCAACAATCCTATTATTCTATCCATAAGCTTGAGCATGTATTTGCTTGGTCTCAGGAATATCGATCAAAGTTGTCTTGCATAGGTTCCAGCAATTTTTCCTGGGCTTTCTATTGCACCATTGATTTCAAGAGATTTCTTATAAGCAGTTGCATACACAAAGTATCACTGCTTAGATTAAGTGAATTTCTTTGGAAGTATTTTTTCAACAATGATATTATAGGAAGACATGGTCTGAGACTCAATATTTATTTTGGTTGAGTAGGTATATCATCAACTCAGGGATCCAATTACAACCACTTTCCTCCGGATGTGGTTTTCTATGTATCAGGAAGACCTATTGAAGCTCACAGAGTCATATTAAGTGCGAGGTCACCATTTTTCAAGAAAAAATTTGAGAGTGATTGGAAAGAGCGCAGGGAAGTAAGATTCTCTAAGGAGAAATTGTCCTTTCCTGCTCTCTATAGCCTCTTGCACTTCTTTTATTCTGACAGATTAGAGATTGCTGTAGATGACATGGAAGATCTTGTGAGAATCTGTAAAGTATGCAAATGCGAATCACTTCAAACAATTCTGGAGAAAGAACTAATTCATCAAAAATATGCAGAGTATAAAGCGCTGAGAGATTTAGACAATTCTCAAAAACGGTTCATTTTACAGGGTTTATCCCTTCCTGAAGAAGACAGGCTTCCTGCAGCCTTGCATCAAATTCTTTGCATTGCCCTTTCAAATTCAATTGAAGAAGATTATCTAGATGGTGGAATTGATAAATTGGCTTTTTGGGTGGGTGCAATGCAGATTGCAAATTCCATGGATGATCATGCAGATGTTTGTGTAAGAGTTGATAAAAAGGTTTTTCGCTGCCATCAAGTTATTCTAGCATCAAGGTCAGAATACTTCAAAGCAAGATTGTCACGTATACAGGACTTCCATGAAGGGAAAGATGAGTCATCTGTTGATTCCCTTCCTTGTCTTGAAGAACGTGATTTGAGCAAGGAATCATTTGAGAAAATGATTGAGTATATGTGAGTCACTTCCCTTGGCTGAAAACCTGAACCTCAAAATATGAAGGGAAATTTGTTTAGACCATTTCAATACTTTTTTCTTTACTCTTTCTCTATTTTCTGTGGCATTAATTTTTTTTTCCTTCCATTGTAACTTGAGGCCTTTTAACTGATTAGCACTTATTACGATCTTGTTGCCTGACTTATTGTCAAGTACTGCACGATGAGTATGTTGAAGTTTCATAGAGAATATAGTATATTTGTAGTCCAATTTTCAGTTGTAACTCTAATCAACGTGCCTCTTATTCTGTCTTCTTTTCTTGTTTAGGTACACTGATGGTCTGAAGGATATTGATCCGGATCAGGTAATTCAACATAAATGCAAATCTCTGTCGAATTGATTTTTCATCTGTTTTCTAATGCTTACTATCTCTTCTAAATAGGCAGAGGAAATGTTTGATGCTGCTTCTAGATATTTATTGTTTCCTCTGAAGCGTGCTGTGGCTGATGCCCTGCAGCCCCACTTGGAAATGGTTTCACCTGCAGAACTTTGTCATTGGTTGATACTGGCCGACATGTATGGTTATCTCCTTCCTTTTCTAATGGAAAGAAAAATAAGGATGTAAATAACATATTTATATTCCTGTTTCAATGCTTATTTAGTTCTACTTATACCTAAAAAGTTGAAAATCCAATAGTAACAAGTCATCTGGTATAATGGTTAATGGTTGAATCACTGAACTCTGTTCATGAACAGAATTATGAAACTTCCATCGCATTTGATGCAGTTTGGACATAAATTGTCAGCATTGAGCATTCAAATAATAATGATTATTCATGGGAAATGCATTTATATAACAATTTTTCTTGTCATAAATTGCTAAAGCTGATTTTCTGGAGTGAAACGTTGGGCGATTGGGAAGAGTCAAGAAAAAACTGAGTAGTTAAAGCCTCTAGAGGAGGATGTGTAATAATAAGTACATAACTGTATGGGTGACAAAGCGATGCGCAGGTTATTAGAATCTTCAAATGAAGAGGAGTGAGATCATCTATTAAATCCTGACCGTGTAACATCTGGAAATTCAGCCTTGCAATGCTGAAGAGTATAAATAAATTTAAAAAGAGGGATCAAAGAGAATAATGGACCTGTATTTACGAAAATCTGGAAGGGTCAGCAAGGGCATGTCTGGAATCAATTTGGAGGAGAATCCAAGGGGGTGGGGAACATCTGTTGGAGGGGGAGGGGGAGGGGGAGGGCTGGAGGCAACTAGGTTTTCCGTCAGAGAATGATACAAAACCTCTTGAGGAAGTCATGGTTGCTGTAAGCGTTGAACAAAAAGAATTCCATATATAGAATAGACTCTCTGAAATAGTCATTGAATCATCCCTGGTACTATTTGTCATTTTGTTAGAAGAGATGTTTTCCTTTTCTCACTTAATTTTCTAACTGAACAGTATTATAGATTCTGCTTAGTTGAGTTATATATGTTGATAATTTTGCCACATGACAAGTCCTTGTTATCTTAATCCAATTGCCCAATGTGGAAAAACTTCGTTTAGATCCAACGTTGTGCTGCACATCATATTTTGGCTGTAGCTAAAATAATGGAGTTTTATGCTTGTGTCCAGGTATGGTGTTTTGAAGATCCGGGAATATTGCCTGGATACCATAGCTTGTAATTTTGAAACATTTGCTGATACTAAAGAATTCCGAGCAATGCTATTGACGCTGCCGCCACCATCCGGAGATTCATCTCTACGTACCACTGCCCCAAGTGTTCCCGGTGCTGCTCTAAATACTGATCAGGGCAATCTTCTTGATGATTTACGAGAGAAATGGCTTGAAATTGAAGCTGCTGAGCTTGACAAGAGAGATGAGAGCGCATTGCAGTTTGACAAGCGTCTAGAGATGCTTATGCTTGTCGCAGAGCAAGAAAGAGTGAGCAATACAGAATCAGATGATCTTGAGAATGTGGCATCCTCAGCTCTTTCTGAACACACTATTCAAATTTCTACTGAACAAGAACTGTAGATTCTATAAAGTTTTGAGAAATTTTTTTTTTGAGATTAAAATAAAATATGTAGTGTGTTGCAGTGGTAATCTATAGCATCAGATTAAGTTTAGTCGCTCAGAGTGCTTAAGTTGGGTTATTGTCACTTCAGATGTCGGATCATCCATTGATTGGAGTTCTTTTAAGTACCCGGTTGTAAAGGATGTGTGAAATGTGAATGTTCAAAATTACAAGATGATGTGAGATTGAAATAATACGAAGAAGATTAGCATTGTCCTTATGCAAAGATGATACGTATAAGTTGAAAGAAATCTAGGGACTATGAGTTAGTGTTAGAGGAGCATGTTTAAATAAGTCGGGAGAAAACTCTTCTCACGTATTTATTTGTATACTATAAATCACATTAGAAAAATAATTTCTACTGTCAATTCACACAAGAACCTACTTTGCATTTTAGTTAGATTCATGGGTGTTTGGAAATACTCTCAAAAATCATTTGTGCTTTATGAGTCAAAATTTCTTTCGCATATTTATTTCATACAATACAAAATAATTTAAGCTAATTCAAATACCCACTCAGCATGTTTTGCTTGCCCCCCTTTTAATGCTTGCTTAAAGGGGCATATAAATCAATACAAGTAAAATTTGTAGAGGAGGGGACATATAAATCAATACAGGTAAAGATTGTAGAATTCATAGATGCTCAAATAATCTTTCTCCTTTGAGGGATATTGAAACATTGTGTTTCGTCCGCATTTTATTATTCCAAAGAATTGCGCTTAATTGATTTAAAGAATATACCTAAGAACCAAAAACTCTAAATTGAAGAAGGGAAATTTACAAGGCACCCTTCTTTCTTCTGTGACTTGCCACAGGACACAAAAATGAAGCTATTTCTTTTGCACCGAAAGCCAAAGGATAAATAGCTGGCAACTTCCTCTTCCTGTACACAAAATATTTTATTTCCTGTAAATCAAGAGGCAGCCTCTTCATGCTCCATTTTCCCTTCTGAAGAGCTCTTGTTCTCTGAAGCATCAATTTCTAAGGTGGCTACACCATCAGCCACATCAGAAGCTCTAGGATGTTGACCTTCTGGTTGTTGCAGGCTCCAGTACATGATGCTTGCAGTCAAAGTAAGAATCATCTTTGAGTTAACCTGTGAAGGAAGCAAAATAAGCTTAAAGCCAAACAACAACAACAAAACCTTATCCCACTAGGTGTGGTCGGTTACTTGGATTGCATGGCACCATTGTGCTCTATCAAAAACTAGATATTTAAATAGATTATTAATCAAAGGATCTCGCTCTATAACCTCAAGCTAGAGCCAAACAACCAGCTTAAACATAGTTCTTATCACAATCCAATGAATCATCAATAAGTGATCTGTTTTGTCATTGCCTTTATGTCCGAGAAGCCTCTGGTTTAGTTTTTCCGCCCTTAAAAAGGTATTTATTTTATAATTAAATAAATAATTATATTGCAAAAGGTTTTACTTATGCTGTAAACAGTTCCATAGTCTTTTAAGGCTACTACTAGGATTGAGTTGACTTTTTCAAATTCAAAACGTCTTCATGATTACCACAATAGCCCCAGAAGACTAGAAACATTTAAAACATACGTGGAAGATACAAGTAACAGTAAAATGTTACACTCAAGCAATTATTTTTCTTCAAAATGTTGAATGACACACTTCAAACAATTAGGGGGTAAACTGATTTTGGGCTAAACCACATCAGGGTAAGCTGCAATTTTCCCTTAAAAAAATAGCCAACTAGGTTTCTTATGATACACTGTCAACTAGAAATGTCCTTTTAGAACTTAGAAGTGGACAAAATGTAACTATTATTTCAAAATAATGCATTATTGAAAGTTGTAACATAGGGTTCCAACTTCTGTATTTCAAAAATTTCATCTAATTTGATTCCCATGTGTTTACATTGAAGACAAACCACAGCAGAATCAGTCATCTTATTGGAAAAACTGATTTTTTTCTATAATACAATACATTGACAATTATGTTCAACTTAATTTGTTTTGTTGGCCAGCAGTTCAACTTAAATTATTGAATTTACCTCAACTATGTCCTCAGGTAACAGAAAAATAGAACACCCAAGTTTTCGAGCAACGCTGATTATATATGTTGCATTTGCTTTCTTGTCCTCATCTGCCATTCAAATAACAAAATAGTAAGAAACCTTTCAATTCCAACATAATGCTCGATAAAGAATTTAAAGAGCGAGCTCAAACCTAACTAGCCTCAACTTGTCTAAATGGCAACGTACCTGTCTCCCCCTTGGTAACAAGACTCCAGTTGACAACTCTTGGCTCCACTGCACTCAGAAGTTCAAGGAAGAAGGTCCCACTGGAAAGACTCTTGTCCTGGTGGAAAATAAGGAAATTAAAAATCTACATTACTCCCCCATGTCCTTAATATATGACAAATTTATCTAATTTGATTCGATTAAGGAAGTTAGTTTAGTTAATATGATATGTATTTCCTAAAACACCCTAGTCATCTTCCTTAATTCCTTCCTTCCCTCTCCTCCTTGATTATTGTTGAGGGAGCATCAATAAGAGTAAATTAGGAAAAGAATGACAAAATTGAGAAATATGTCTAATATTTAGGATCAAGATCAACTCCCTAAATAAATTCTATATTAAGGACTGGAGGGAGTATAAATATTAAAATCGATGTTGTAGTCCCAAATTATAGTTAGTGCTGTGTCTCAATGATTAGTCCAGAAAAAATACGCACAGATAAGATCTTCCAAGAAAGCTTGACATACACTTGAACCAGATTCGGCCAGTGCATTGTGCCTCTTAGAATACATGACGAACAGTATTTTCTTTCTTCCTAAGTTTGAAAGTACTTTTAGCATTGCAAGCACTATCTTAATCAGAGCAGAATATTAAAAAACGATGACAGTAGCAAGATGTTCATGACACGGACTATGATAGATATTATCCTTGACATTTCTCTCACTAGCTGCTTTCAATAGTGATAATGGATGTTCAAAACTCATGAATATATACTTAGATGAATGTATACTTAAAATAACAATGGAGGTACACACAAAAGCACAAACATATAGAGAAGTTTCGATAGTCAGTAATTTTCATGCAGCCACCTAATGGTCATAGTTACTGAGAAGAATGTCAAATTCATGTTAATAAATGTCTAAAGTTGCTTCTTGGAGCCTATTATTCCTTACATTTAAAATGCCAAAAGATGCCAACTTTGAGATTAATCTGTTACCAACCTAAACAAATCTAAAATTGACTTGAAGCGTATTGGATAATCAGCTAATTTTTTAAAATCCATATTCCAAGTTGGGGGACAGAAAAGCATGGGATTGTATCAGCTTTGCTGCAGCAATAAACGAGGACTGGGGCTTCTAAGTTTTTAAATAAGAAAGAAAAACAATGAAACAACTGGTGCTAGGAGATTGATAACTAGACGTCGTATAATTAATTACCTTGAAACTCTCCATTCCGGAAGTTCTTCCAGCACTCTTTACTTTTTTGTTTGCCCAGTTTAATATATCAGTATCTGTAATTTCTTTACCCTGATGTTTGCCCTGGGAGTGTGATCTCAAGTTTTTAAGAAGTTGAAGCATATTATACCTCATCAACTGCCACAAATATGCTGTGAGAGGATGAACATAAAGAAATGAGTTTCTCGGACATATTACACAATAATGGTGAACAAATAGTATAATCCCCCCACCCCACCAAAAAAAATAGAAGTAAATACAAGTTGCAATCAAGATATTTCAAAAAAAAAGATGGCTAAGCTAAGTAGAACTCTCTTCTTGTATAAAAAAAAAAGTAGAACTCTCTTCAGCCTATAGTAAGACAACTTTTGATAATGAAATCAGATGTCTGTGGTAAGGAAACAGTAATCATTACCTGCAATGTTTTATCAATAATTAACTCATGCTCATTAGTCATATATACTATGACAGCATCAACACATGCAGTCCGCCAAAAGCGAAAGATGACAAGACAACCTCATTCAAAATCCATAAACAGATCGCCATGATTTTTAAATGCTATCTCTTTGAATATAGAACCAAATCCAATGCTTTTAGTCATTTAATTCGCTTCAGCTTTACAACTCATATCTAGAATTATGTCAAAACAATTTAATCGTTTATTTGCAAGGAACATGCCCTATGGTGCATTCAGAGGGGAAGCTATATAAAAGCAAATTTTTTTCAAAGATCAAACATCTAGTAGGTTACCAAGTTTATATTTCCTGTAACATGTTAAGTATTCAACCTTTTCTTTTGAAATATTATAATTGTCATCCTGGTACAACATTTATGCTACGTATATTAATCATCTATTATGATCTAGCCCACAGTGATTTGTCCCAAACTCTGCCTCTATGACCAATCCAAACAGATTAACCAATCCCAAAATGCTATGTCAACGAGCATAAAGCAACAATCCAGCCCAAGAATCATATCTAAAATAGCAACTCTTCCTCTGCGGGATAGAAACGATTCCATTTGTATTTATGTTTTTTGCATAAACCTTTGGTTGGCTCATTGATTTAGAAAGAGTGGAAGGGGAAAGCATCAATCAGTCCTTGCTTTACCAAGTATCCAATTGCAACAGCAACAGCAACAATAACAACAAGCTTTATCCCTCTAGGCGGTGTTAGCAAGCACCAAGTATCCAACTAACAAAAATAAAATAGAATTCAAGCAGATTTCTAGAGAAGGCACTGGCCATTCAAATAAATCAACTTTGCCAAACATAACAAAGATATAATTATAATGCTCAAAGGGAAAACCCAAACTGACCTATTATGAGCTTTTTATTGCCTTGTACAATATCATTACCAGCAACATTCACTAAAGAAAAGTTTAGGTTTCTTCCAATCTCTATTACTTGGTTGCAGTTCTCAACTTTTCGAAATGGCATCTTTATAGGAGGCTTAGTTGCCTGCTTCCAATTGACTGATGAAGGTGAAACCTTATCAAGCACTTCTAATAGAACCCATCTGCATAATGTAAATAATAGCTAATAGTTGAGCGGGAGAAGCCCAAAATGGAAATAAGAATTAAAAAGGTGAAATAAATATGAAGAGGGAAAACATAAGAAGAAGCAGAAGAATGGAAAGTCTACCCATTTCTGACATCCTCAAAAACATTATTGACATGAGTAGAAATTCCAAGACTGTTTATCCACATTCTGAAGCATCTCTCTTCACGAGATGTCTCTGCATCATCAGTCATCATCTCAGCAAAGGACATTTTATCGCTGTCAACTTTGTCTGTAAGGCCATTCCTACATAAATAGATTACATTACGTTGTAAACAAATCTTCCATATCACTTAGTGGTATATGTGAGAAAGGGTAACTCAACTCATCGATCATGAAGAGTGAAATATAAAAAATAATATGATGATATCATTTCCCATTAAAAAGAAAAAAGAAAATTGGCACCAGTAGCTTTCCAAAGGCCTAAATGAAAAGGCAGAAAACAGCCAGGGTTCTATGGAAAGATACCCAGAAACATCAAATGAAATAACCAGCACATCTGCAAGATCCTAAGAATTACCATATGGTCCATACCTATGCTGGAATATCTCAGCAACAAATGCAAGATTAAGGTTTGCTGAGCCGTCCACAATATCCTTAGAAGTAAGGTATCTCTTGCAATCCAATTTCTCTGCCTGCTCAAGAATCATGTTTGCTCTTTCTGTTGGATCTTTTGCAGACAAGGCAGAAGGGCCAGAGTGTTCTGGAGCAAGAGTGTTAAGCAAGTAAACATATGCCTCTCCATCCTGAAGACAGAAGGCATCATAAGCTGTAGTAAATATTTTCGACATAAAGCCACATCTATTCTAGCACAATGCATGTGGTAAAAACTACTCATACCATGAAGTAGCGGTCAGTATGGTTTACAATTACATGGTGAATTTTTCCTTTAATCTACCCAGTGGATATGGCCAAAAAACAATTATATGACCACAATTCCATAACCATTTTAATGTACCAACACATTATCGCTAACAACAAACAGATCTAATAATATTAAAGAGGTGAATATCCAGTGGGTACCAACAGAGGAAAATTGAAAGTATAGACAACAGACAACCCATTGCTCTTCCATTATCTTCCATACAAGTTACTCTGGCTCCTCTCAAGATCAGTTTTTGTTCCTAACAGCAAGGATTTTCTAAGAAAAAAATCAAGTATAGCATAAATAACTAAAACCAGCTCAAAAGTTATCCAACTTAGGTTAGTTTCCAGCTAACAGTGATTAGTTCTAAAGGTGTAAGTCAGACGCAAATGGTCAGGTTTCTCTTACCTTTAAGTCAGAAGAGAAGTTTGTAACTTGTTTCGTATATCCCGCTTTCTTCAAGTGGAAATTCATCCATTTCAATAAAACCTTTTCAGGTGATAAACTCATGAGCTCCTCTACTTCCTGCCAACGTTGCAATTGTAATTTATGTTATATATAAACATACACACTAAGCTCCTAAATTAAAAGGGACATGATAAAATCAATGTATGACCTGGCTGTCTTCCACTAGTTCCACAAGTTGAGGAGTTTTCTTCAGATTGACATCAGCTAACAGTTGAATCTGAAGTTGCAATTATATTGAGAGACAAAAGGAAAAAAAAAAGTACTGTGAAAGCACTGTAAAATTTAAGTCTACCCAATGACAATGGTGCCATTTTTTTTAATCCCTGGTACATAAATTTAGAAGAGACTGAGTTCCAGAAATCTACCTTGATTATTTGTGAAATCAAGCCCAGCAACAGGTGTGGCTAAAAGAAAACCAATTAAAAAACATAAAAGGAAAAAAAGAGAGAGTTGGAGTCAAATTACAAACAAAAGGAAAGGAAGCAGTAAAGTGCAAAAATAAGATTGGACTTACTCTTCCTTCAATTAAATCTTGTGTGCCTATATTAACCACTGTGCACCCAATGGCCTTGGCAGAATTCAGGCAAAGGGTATGATTTTCATTTCTTTCCCATGGATTAAGATGCTGTTTTGTGTTGATTGCTCTCTCATCTATGGTCCCGGGAACAGCAACATTGATAAGCTTGCTGAAGGAAACAGAAAAATAATAACAACATAATTACATAAACATTATCTTAAAAATAAAAATCTTAACAGAATAACGTGCGTATGTGTGTGGATATAACAAAATCATCTGGTTGGATCCTGCGCATATACCAGAGGAGGACCCCATCTTTTACAAGATCAAACAAGGCATTAGTTGATGGATCTATAGGAAGAAACTGCTTCAAAAATTTATCATCCTTCAGATAGTTGTTAATATGAGAAACATAGGAAGCTCTCTCTGATTCATTGATAGCATGATGAAAAGTAGTAGTGGTTGCCTTCAAAAATGAAGAACCTTTAGAACCACCAGTTTTTGCCACTGCTCGGGTTTGCAAATTCAAATGTGCCTGCCAGTTAATTTGATTTATTTAGCTACCTGACCCAATATAAATTTAGTGCATAAACAAGACCTTACATTTACAAAATAAACTAGATATACAAGCATGCAAGGACATAAATAAAAATGCAATGCTATGCTAAGTACTTATAAGCTAAGGCCATTTATTCATCAAATGGCAGTTTTTTTGTTTTTTTTTTTTCTGGCAGTCGACTTTTCTCATTAGTTATTCAAGAAAAGCGACGTATAGGTTGTTGCTGCCAGAAAAATAGAACTAACCCGAAGGAAGGACTCAAAATCAATTTCTTCATTCATGTCCTGATACGTCTCGCGCAACATGGTCTTAATCTCGTCCTCATCGAATAATTCATCAAAAACCTTAAGTTTCTTTAAAAGGGACGGCAAAGCTTCCACGGTAACTCGCCCCAATTCAGTCTTCGCTGATAAAAACTGTGAAGAAGAGAATTCATTTGATGTATCAGACCAAGATTGACAGGTTGCCACAGCATTGGTTTTTTTCAAGGAAACAAATCACTAATGTCTATAAAGCAAAGACGATAATGAAAAAACCTACTTTAGATTTCAAGGTTCGAAGCTCCACTTGGGTGAATTGGCTCTGAAGCTCTTGATCAGAAACAAGGACACCAACATAACTAGACATTTTGAACAGGGTGGGTGAAAATAACCAAACGCCTCGAAGAACACTGCCCATAACACATTACAAGTTTATAAATAAATATCCTTACGCAATCTCAGACATAATGAAGACAAAATCCGACGCATAAACGAAATGAAAATTAAAATTGAACGTGCATGTAAAACGAGCAGAGCTTTGACCGATTCAACAGCAGAATCATGCGAGGCACAAGCAAAGAAACATAGAAGAATCAAACAGAACCCAGATGGGAGATGAAGAAGAGGTACCTTATACATTCAGAATCTCAAGGGGTAAAAATGTATCATCATTATGGTTGCAAGAGGTTTGGATTTCCGGTAAGAGATTGAAGAAGACAATGCGAGAGGGAGAGGGGGGAAAGGGTTTGGGGGCGAAGTCTGGAAATCAAAATGGGGTGGAGAGAAAAATAAGTGTGATGATAGGATCCGCGAAGAAGGAGGGAAAGCTTTTTGGCGCTAATCGTTTCATATGCTAATATTATTTTTATACGCATTTGGCATTTGAAACCTGACTCAACCTTCCTCGTTCAATTTGTTTTCCATTTGTTGATTGTTCCTCTCTTTGTTTTTGTCTACACGCTCCGGTAATAAATCACATTATTTTAGGAACATTTTCTATTATAGAATATAATTCATTTTTACTACAAATATTTAATATTGCCTTTCCAAGAATGCCCCTAATGGAGAATTGAGCAATACTCCCTCTTATTTTTTATAAGAGCCTAAAATTTAAATTGTCTTGATCTTTTTTATAAGAGTCGACAAAACTTGTCTGAATATTTCATGTTTTTTTTTTAATTTTTATTTCTCATTAATTATATGTATTGCATTAATTAAAAAATTGATGTTATTTATATTTACTTTATTTATCTCTCTATCTTACTTACCCCTCATAAATAAATGAATACTTGGAAAACAGTTTATTTAGGATATTTATTATTTTTAACTAACTTTAACCGTTTTTTTAAATCCTGTAATTCGATTATTGAACTTTTATAAATATACCTAGAGGGAGTATAAATTAGAACAATAAAGAAACTAAAGCAATGAATTACAGTAGTGGATCATGACTCATATTCACTGCATTGATTGTAAGTAGAATAAGAAAGACAAAATTATTTTCTCCACAACAACAATATTTAATTAATGGAGTTTATTCATACATGCGATTCATTATTTATTTTTGAGTTAAGGTCTAATTCTGCCTTAAAAGTTTTCTCCTAAGTTGTGGGTATCTAAAACTTTTTTTTTATAACAATATTACCTTAGAAGTACCAACGAGAATTTATGGGCCTAGTGGAAGAGATTAGTCCCTTATATGACGAACCAAAATTTGAATTTTCACTGAAAGAGATACTCATATTTAGTGTCAGAATAAGATTGCCTCTAATAGGAGGACATGTACCTAAAAACAAAAATGTTTCCCTAAAGTGTTACAAACACGTAATAATTTTGCCCTACTGTTAGAAGAGTTAATTTTGACTGACATGGCACACTTGGTGCAACCACCTCATCATCTGGCCACTTCATCATCCAATCGCTTTAATTTCCTCATCTCCCTCTCCATGAGATTGCATTACCTGCTAAGCTCATTCATGAGGTTAGGAGATAATTTGAGCCCTCTATCTCCATTGCTCTTGGACACAATCAAACCAAAAAAATAGTGCCCTCGCTATTTTGCAAATTTGATAGGAATCAAATCTGACGAACAAAATTAAAGCACCGAACCAACACCCAAAATCAGTTTTTTTTTTTTTTGAAAAAAAAAACAACCTAGATGAACGACAGAACAGGGTAAATACTGATAGAAAAATCCAGAAGAAATTGTGAGAAGATAATAATGAAACCAAGGTAAACTACTTATAATCATTCTTTTTTCCATGCTTTAGCTTCGCCACTCAAGCAAATACCAATAAGGAAGCTTAGACTAAATCAGAAGAAGGAGTGGTGGGTTTTCTCGTGAGTCTGTGAAAACAAAGGAAAAAGAGAAGGAAGAACGATAATAAAGGCGGCAGAAGCAACTAGAAGAGGCAAACGAACTTAACTCTTCTAACGGTGGGGCAAAATTGCTATGTTTTAAATTCATATCTTTTGGACAACGTTAGTCTAAAGAAATTTTTGGACAATCATAATTCTTAGGTCAAAACTTTTGGGGTTAAATTGAACCTTAATCCTTTTTTTTTCCCTTTTGCATTAATTATCCTCTACCCTGCTTATATGTGACTTATATTTGATAATAAATTGAATATTACTACCTCTTTATTGTTATTTGCAAAACCACCCACCCACCCACACATAAACTACTTTAGATTCATGTCAATGTGATGCATGAGAACTTTTTGATTTGGATTTGATCTTTTTTTTTTTCCTTTTTGCCATTGAGCTTTGATCCATATAATGTTATAGTTTCATTAATTTACACTTTCATCAAGATGAGTGACACGGACAATCAAGTTCCATTGTAAAATTCTAAAGCTTGATCAATATCAGCATAATAAGTTATACAACCCTCAAAGTAAGCTTATGGAGAGGCAAGCGTATTCAAGAATTCAGTTGGACGCATAGTTTCAAAACAATTGTTTTGTCTTGAGATGATTTACAAACTATACATACATACATATGTCGCAACTAAGGCATTTAACTAGTTCTCCGGGCAAAAAACAACACATGAAATCACTTATCTTGATTAGCATTTTCAATTGTTAGGGCCAAAATCGCTCTATCTATTGTTGTCAAACTTGTAAGATGGCTATCTGAGTTTACCGTTTTTATGATTTTATCTTACAAAATTGAGTTAAGTCATTAGTAAATTCATGCTAGTTGTAAACTCAAATAAACTCGCGAGTTTTACGTTTCTAACTTACAAAATTGTATTAACTCACTCTTAAACTCGTGTTAACTATTTTGATTTAATCATACTCAATGGCTTTATATAAAATATTTATATAAATTTCTTTGCTAAGTATGATAAATTATGAACATTGATGTATTTAATTTCAATTATTTAGATTTAAAACATATTATTGTTATTATTTTTTGTATTTTAATTATACACTATAAATACCTATTTAATAATAATAATAAACTCTTACGAATTTATGTCACTATCACAAGTTTGTTTAAACTTGTAAGATTGATAACCTAAACTCTATCATTAAAGTAATTGGATTATTGGAATTGGTTAAATTCTCCAACAAATCTGAATATGTAAGTGACACAATTACGCTCATTGGATCTATGTAAGTGATACCTTTGTTAGATTGGATACTTATGATCTCTCAAAAAAGTCCCAGCTTTTATATTTGTCAAGAATTTCAACCAACTTATATTTATGAACATATGAATTAAATTTCTTTATGAGCATCTTTTGATCTCTCTTTCTCTCACTTTTGTCATGTGAAAGTTTAATTGAGAGAGAATGAAGAATAAATATTAAAATTGATTGGTTATAATTCATCTGTATCAACTTTAATATTTGATTAAAATAATATTGTTCTTCTTAAATAGATGTAATTATATAAGTTTAATCCATATTTCTTCCTTTCAGGTTAACAAAAAAAAAATCCATATCTCTTCCTGCTCTTTTTATTCAAGTCACCCCAGTTTTATGTTATATCTAACCCCAAAATATATAGATATATGTTTTGGACATGGTTTCTGTTTCTGGTGAGAATCAAACGTGATCTAACTAGCAGTACCACTAACCATATATATATATATATATATATATAACATAAACGCCATATAAATATACTTTTTAAATTTTTATTATACAAATAAAATTGTTCGGTGAAAATTAAAATATTTAATTTTATCATGATGTGTTGCTCTAAAGTTTATATCAAATTTCTCTCTAGATGAGTATAATATTAATTTGGAACCTAATTAGTAATGGTCTTATGAAACTTGCTGTTAGGATGAAAATAGACCAGACCTCTAACAGGAGCCTACGGCCTAATCTACATAAAGTCTAGCCTAGCCTATTTAGTAAATAGGTTAGGTTCAGGCTCAGGCCTATTGCCAAACCTATTTATATAAACAGGCTAGGCTTATTTTCATAAAGCCTAGCCTATAAGCCTACAGGCCTGATCTATTTAACTTTTTTAATTTAAATTGTAATATAAGAATATATAATGTCATCTAAATAATTATATAAATTATTATAAATTTACCAACTTAACCTTAATTCTAAGTTTCGCATTTCATCATTATTACTCTCAATCCTTACTTTCGCATCAATCATTAACCCCCACCTCTCTTCTTTCTGATCGCTCGAAATGACAATGCTAACCCACTCCCTCTCCCTTGATTTGCGCCGTCCACTAAAGCATAATACTTTATATGAGTTTATTTTAGTGCCAAATGAAATATTATAATCTTAGTAGGAGGAGTTTGACTCAATTTGTGTGGGAACAGTAAAAGAGATAAAATCTAATTTTACATGTTAGTTGTTATGCTTGGTCAATTTTAGAAAATATATCCCACTAGTCAGCAGACATTAGTTTTTCTTATTCCTATTTGCTCAAACAATTGTTGTCACTATAGATTTGTTTCTTTTCCTTACTAAGTCTTTATATTACAACGAGAATGGATAATAAGCTTTTAAGACATAATGTAATATTTTAAATAAGCGTGAAGACGGTTATATATGAATTTAAATGTATAGATTTTAAAGGCTATTTAAAGGTTTATATTTTAAGTAGGCTTTTAGACATGCTTCAGGCCTTTAGAAGGCCCAAACTCAGGCTTAAAAAAAAGGCTACATAAAATTCTATTGTAGGCTCAGACTTATTTAGGTAAAATCTAGTCTAGCCTACCCTAACCTATTTCCACCTCTACTTGCTGTGTGTCCTTGCTTGTTGTATTTTGTAATGTTGCCTTAAATACATATAATGTATTTTTCAAGGGAAAAGGACAAAAATAAATAAATAAATACAACAGAAAAGAACTCGATTCCAATAACTTCAATTTAAAAGACAATTCTTCGAAAAAAATATAATGTATTTGGGTTTTATCATTACCCTCTTTATTCTTTAACTTTTAGTCATCCATTGTGAAAAGTTTCTTCGTACTTTTACTACACAGACATGCAAATGTATGTATCCAACTACTAAAATTCTTTTAGATATTCAAATAAAAATAAGTCTAATAATCAGGTGAACGTGATTTTATAACATTCTCAGCATCATGTATAGAACTAATTGCTATCCATTAAGTATCTTGTAAATTTTAAAACTCTATCCTACCACAGGCTTATATAAAAAAAATTACCGTTTCTTCAATTTTTTTTATTGGGATCCTGACAGAGTCGTTACTAAAAACCAATTGTGTGAACTTCTTAAAAAGGAAAAAAATACTACTTCCTTCGATATTTAATATAAGACATATTTGGGGAGTTGATATCAGTCCTAAATATAAGATATGATTTTTATATTTGTCAATATTTTTTTAATTTACCCCTATTGATGTTTCTTTAACAATAATTAAGGAGAAGAAGGAATGAAGGAATTAATGAAAATAACTAAATTTTTTTAAAAAAATATATGTCATAATTAACTCAACTAACTTTCTTAATCTAATTAAATTATATAAATATGTTTAATATTAAACATTGGAGGGAGTATATTTTATCTCCTTCAACAAAGGTTTAATTACAAAATTGGTAATCAAACTTTTAAAATGTCCTCTTTAGCCCAAAGTTTGCTTTACATTTAAAATTTGAACATAAATATTATTGTTAAACCATAAGAAAAGAAGATAAATTACACTTGAGTCTTTCTTATAATAAGTCAAACAGAATCTAGTATGTATATGACAGATTGAAGGAAAGTTAGTGGGAAAAATTGGAGAAGCTCTCTATCTTTGTTCAAGCCCATTCCTTTCTGATGTCAAAAGTATAGTTGATCTCCAAGTGACATTTATTATCATCATCAACAAACTGCAAAACCAAAAAAAACATAAAATTATGGAAATGAAAATCATTCTCTGATTTTTATAGTTTATTGTTTTCATTCTAATCACCCAATTATCAACATACTTACAATATTGTCCTTTTGTCTAAAATTTAATGCCAAATTACAAGACATAAAATTATGCTTCCCCACAATATCAAGTAGGAAGAGATAAAAGAAAAACTTAGAATCTATTCTTCACATAATGACTTCTATATTAAAAATAAATACTCCTCTAGTCCTTATAAATTTAGAACCTAATGGGGGAGTTGATTTTGGTCCTAAATGTAATACATATTTGTAATTTTTGTCAATTTTTCTTATGATGCTCCTTCAATAATAATCAATTAAGATATAGATGGAGGGAATTATGGTTGATGATTAGGGTGTTCCAAAAAAGTATGTTATATTAACTAACTTAACTAACTTCCTTAATCCTAATCAAATCAAATAAATTTGTCTTATAGAAAGGACCGGATGGAGTAACATTATTAGAGGTAATTTAAACATGGAAGATTTGACATGTGCTTTGAATATATTGTCCGGTAAGAAATGATGTTGATGAGAACTGAGATGCATTAATTAAATATCTGAACCCTGAAGCCCATGAAAATGGTTAACAGAAACCACGGCAACTAATTATAGTTAAACATGCAACTAGTTTGAGCACCAAGAATACTTTATCATATATATGAACCAACTCAGACTACTGTGGGGTAGTGACAAGCTAGTAAATTAGCAGTAATCCAAATAATACACAAGTATATTCTATATTCTGTTTGAGTGTGGAAATTCAGAAAATTATATGAGTTTTTTTTTTTATACTAAAATTATATGACTTTTATTTAGTGGTATAGTTTTACCATCGTTTTTGCAGAATATTGTCCTCTAGCAAAAAAACCAGAGGGTGTGGTTTCTTCTGGCATCTCATGTGTGTAAGGCTCAGCTTGAGGGCTGAAAGTTCCCAACATCTCTTTTGTGGTGTCCACTGAAATGATAATACTTAGATCAGTATAAACTTTTAATACTGTGCTCCTAGAATTCGAAATTGTTTTCTTCTTCTTATGGGATAGGGCTGTTTACCACCTCAACCAACAATTTGTATATGTGCAAATCATAAAGTGTTAGCTAAACTTTATACATATCATAAAGTGTTAAAGTGTAAATTTTTCCTAAAAGTTTTCATTGGGAGCAGTGGGTATCCAAAAGTTTTTTGTGGCTTAATGTTGCCTGAAAAGTTTTCAAAACGTAGCAATGCTATCCCACTATTAGCCAAGGTTAAATTTGACTATTTGTTTATTTGACTAGCTCAGCACAGCCACCTCATCAACCGCATCACTTCCTTTCTGATGATACTTGACCGTTTATTTGTTTGACTAGCTCAGCACAGCCACCTCATCAACCGCATCACTTCCTTTCTGATGATACATGTATCATCAGAAAGGAAGTGATGCGGTTGATGAGGTGGCTGTGCTGAGCTAGTCAAACAAACGGTAAAATTTAACCTTGCCTAACAGTGGGGCAACATTGCTACTTGTGAAAATTTCTAGGGCGGCATGCAAGCATTGAGCCTCAAAACACTTCTAAATACCCAACACCCCTTAGTAAAAACCTCTAAAGCAAATTTGACATTAACCCTATCATAAATTAACACAGACCACTTGTCTATACCAAGCTTAACTTAGTTAAGTTGATAAAAATTTTAATATGAACCTCCTACTTCAAAAGAGGGCAACGTTGCTCTCAATTGTTTGTAAAATGATTTTATTTTGCCTAAGGAGCCTGTATTATATATATTTGGAAAAAGTAGTGCAATACAACTTACCCTTCTTAACACTCTTCCAGACGGTATTGGTGTATTTGAAGCCAGACACAATATTGTTGCTTACTTGGAAGGCAAACTTCAAACGGTAATTGCTACCTTCTTTAAGAGTAAACCATAAGCCTTTTGGTTTCCCATCCTCGGGAATGGGAAGAACAATGTCATCTCTTCCAGGAGAAATTATTGTCAGGCTAAGAACTTTCACATCAGGTTCAAGAATTTCTGCCACCAAAAATTAATTGGCAAAAAGAAACCGAGTTATATATAATTTGGTTACAGGAATAGAAAGAGGATCCACAATAACAAGGTAATAAATTTAAACTTGTTTACATAAATAAATTTTACTTCAAATTGAAGGGACTAACATAAGAAATAACATTACTTCCTCCTGTGCCTAACATATGACATATTTGAAGAGTTAATCTTAATCCTAATATAATACCTATTTTTAATATTTGTCAATCTTTTTATAATTTATCCTTATTGATATTCCCTCTAGCAATAATCCAGGAGGAGGGGAGGAAAGGGAAGGAAGAAATTAAGGAAGATGACTAGAGAGTTTTAGAAAATACATGTCATATTAACTTCCTTAATATAATCAAATTAGATTAATATGTCTTATATTAAAGACCAGAGAGAATACAAGGGAAATAGAATACCTCCAGCCTTTTCCACATCCACGCTGCCAAGGAGTTGTTCCTTCCATCGCCTTAGACTCTCATCGTCCTGTATTCTCAAATAATAATAATAATAATAATAACAACAACTACAACAACAACAACAACAACAACAACAAGAAGGGCATTAACCTGTGGAAACTAGCAATTGACAATATATATATATATATATATATATCTCCCTCTAGTAGGCCAAAGTCAGTGTAGATTTGAAATGTATAATTCAGTATCTCTCTGAAAGCTCTCAGGATTTGTTATATATCACTTTCTCCAGTTATATTTTGAATATTTTCCAGTGATTTGAATACCAATAATATTAATTTGGTGACAATAAATTTATTTAAGATATATAAGTGAGTGACAACGTTTACATTATTATTTTGATCAAAACTGAGACCAAATATAAGAGTAACTAGATGGTAACAGAAAAACCTGACAAAGTTCGATGAAGGCAAAATGATTTTGTTAGGGATAAATGGGTTAGGGGCAATGTGCCTCCTCTAATGAGCTCCCTAATATCCCTTAAAATTTGTTAACTTTCCAAATGTTTTATTCTTATTTTTCATGATTATTAGATTCTACATGAAATGAGTGATATTTTTATATCTATGAGCACAAAATGATATGGTAGTTTTAAATTTTATTAATATTTTTCAAGAAAATAAATAAATAATGCATAGTTTTAAAGTATTTTTTGGTTTGAAAAAAATCATAAAAAATTTCAAAACTGCATCATTTTATTCCCATAAAAATTTCAAAATATTTCTTGTTTTATATAGATTCTAATGATCACAAGAAAAAGGGAAAAAGGCATTTGGAAAGTTGGAGCATTACAAAAGACATTAGAGAGAGGCACATTAGAGATTTCCCCTATAAATCAGGTACTTCCACATTAATATGTAATTAATCCATACTTCGAATTGAAAAGATATAAAGAGAAATAAAGATAAAATCATAAAATAGAATCTAGATATCAAGAGAGTGGACGCCATAAATAGCCATAGTCACATTATTACTACAAAAAATAATGTAATATAAACCAGAACATTGAACTGCAGGAAATTACGTACCTTGTCTTTCTCAAGCTGATCTTTAAGAGAGCACTTAGGCCCCAACTCTAAGTTGATTTCCTCATCGTCTTCCTCTGGACCGACATCATACTCGCTCTCATGTTCCGGCGAACTCTGGCCTTCGTAAGGCTTCATGTTCTTGGAACTTTAGACTGCTCTAACAATTTCAAAAGTGGGTTAGCTAGCTCATCAAAATTCACGAGGAATAATATATATAATCAAAATGCGCAAAATGGGAAGAAAACCCAGATATTAAAATTGCAAAAGACGGAAAAAAGTTAGGTTTACAGTATGAGACCGATCAATGCAAAAAAATTCGAGAGACAAATTTACGTTGAATACGCACAAGCAAAAAATAGGGTTTGTTTGAACTGTTCAAGAAATCTGAAATGGGAGAGAAAAAAGGATGGGTAATTTCATTGGAGGGGGCAAAAAAAAGTTGTGTGGTGATCCGAAATTTATGATGTGAAGAAGGGAGATTTTGGCTTGAAAGGAAATTCTTTGGTTGGCCATTACCAATTTAGAGAAGTAGAAATTGGAAAAAAATTTGGGACGATGAAATTGGAATTGGAATTGGAATTGAAATTAGAAGGCTTTTATATGGATGCATTTCCTGCTTCGACAATAGAAGCCCACTCTTATTAGAGACAAACTACAAATATCTTCAAAAATCACAAGTAAAACGATAAATATACAGTTTATAATCTCATAATTTGTCATCCTGCTTTACTTTCATAAAGCAGGATGACACAATAAAAAACAATAAATGAAATCCTATTTTTAAAAATTAAGGGGAAAATTAGAGGGAAGGAACCAGAAAAAATAATAATATTTATGGTAAAGATATTAAAAATGTAATTATTTATAAGGACCAAATTTCAAAATATAAATTTAAAAATACTAAATTACCATTAATTAATTAAACTTCCTATTATCCCTCACTCAGTCTCACCCATATTCTATTTTAAAACTAACGAGTATAGAAACCAAATGTGAGGCCCGAATAATATAATCTTATAGTTAGCAATTACTTAGAATAAATATGAGTTCCGAATATGGAGTACCCTGCCAAAACAAGTTTCATATCATGCACGATTGCTAGAGTAAAACCAAATAATGAAAAAAAATAAATTTTTAGGCTTTTTTATTTGAAAATGAAAAAATATGGGAAGTTATAATAATATAATTAACCGTAAAAAGAAAAATTGAAGATCATATAATTATATATAGATATGTAATTTGTTTTTGAAACACTGTTTAAAAATTAGGGAAGTTAAAATACATAGGAGTTATATATGCCATACATTAAAAAAAAAAAAAAGGTTTTCCCCCAAGAATCATATATGGGAAAGTTATCGTTTGTACATGAAAATTTTATTTTTAATTTAATATTTTAAGTTATAATGAGTGTATATAGTGGCTATCTAATGATGTAATCCCAAGAAAGTGGCCTTCGGAAAGTTATCAGTATGTCTTAAAATTTAAATAATAATAATTAAATAGTTTAATTTATCTAATATAAGCGTTATCATGTGGCATACAGGTAGGCTGGCAACTTGTCACACAACCAACCAGCCTACCAAGCTCTCTGATATTATAATTGCAAAATGGGAAAACTTGATACTCCTTGCTGTCCTAATTATAAGATAAAGTTGATTTTTTTTGGAGAAATTAAGGAAGTTAATTAAATTAATTTAGAATATTTTTATTTTTATTTTTATTTTTTTCTTCAAACTAATTAGTTTGACTAATAAATTAATATATACTCCCTCCGGTCCTAATTATAAGACAACATTTGGAAGTTGATCTTGGTCCTAATTATAAGACAAAATTTTAATTTTTGTCAATTTGTTCCCAAAATACCCCTATTGCTTTAGATAAAGGTTGGATTGCCTCATGGTAGACTCATGTAGTATTCCTAAATCACCACAATTAAATAAGGGCATTTTTGAAAAATAAATAAAATTAACTAATTTAACTACTATCCTTAATTTCTCCAAAATTAGGTAAATATGTCCTATAATTAGGACCGGAGGGAGTAATTTAAAGATACACAACATATGATATGATTAAGTAACTTATTTAGCTTCCTTAATTTCTCCAAAAAAAGTCAACTTTGTCTTATAATTAGGACCAAAGGTAGTATTAAAATTGCAAAGACGGTAAAAATTTAGGTTTTACAATATGAGAACAATCAATACAAAAATTTGATAGACAAATTTAGGTTGAGGCTATGTTCTGGAAAAGTTTGATAGATAATATGTTCCTTGTTTGAGACCTAGGAGTGATTCTCTTAAAAAATTTTGAGAGTACGTAGAAATGAAAGGCAGTTAGCTAGGGCCAAATTACAAATATCTTCATAAATGAAAACGCCCAGACATCATCCATAAGTTAAACGATAAATATACATTTAATGATTTCATGATTCGTCATACTAGCATTCTGTTCATAAAAAAAGATGACACCATAAAAAAACAGTAAACGAAACCCTATTTTACAAATTAAAGGGAAAATTAGGGAGAAGGACCAAGAAAAATTATATTTAGTTGTAAACCGCAATGAAAATATAGGATAAATTGAAGAACTTGCATGATAAATATAAAGAATTTGATGTAAGTATGATCCATAATTAAATATTTTAATTTACCTAACATAAGACACTGCCATGTAGCATATAGGTAGGCCGGTAACTTGTTACACAACTAGTCTACCAGCCTCTTTGTTATTATATAAGTAAAGTAATAGATAGATAAATTTGAATTTTATTTTTTACCAAAATTAAAACTGCCAAAATCATCCATGACATGATTTTTTTTAAAAAAAATTTTATTTTCAATGACATCAACATAATCATACAATCAATATATCATTTGGTGGAAAATAAAATTTAAATTAGTTTTAAAATGGAATGCGAGAGAGATTGAATGAGCGTTTATAGGAAGCTCTTTAAGATGCTTTACAATAAATATTATTTTTCCTCAGTCCTTCTACACAATTTTCCCAAAATTAAAGTGAAATTTGCTCTTCTTTTTTATCATTTCAATTTATTCTCCATAATTAAGGGTATTTAGGGAAAAAGTGTAAGTAATTAATATTTCTCATAAAAAAGACAAAAAAAAAAACCTTTAAAAAATTCTCTTATAAAAAGAATAGGAGAAAGTATTTTAATGCAATTTATTCATCAATTTTATTTCTTATTTTTTTTTAATTTGAATTTTTAGCAGTAATCCAATTTGTTTATTGCATGGTAGGCATGCAGTACCCCGAGCATGAGTATTTGTTGAAAACAATCTCAACGTGAGCTTAATGAGTTAGAATTTATTTGATAACCGGCCTAAATAAAATACTCCTTAGATCCTTAATATAAGACAAATTTACCTCATTTTATTATATTAGAGAAGTTAGTTAGCTTAGTTAATATGACATTTATTTTCTAAAACACCCTAGTCATCTTCCTTAATTCCTTCCTTTCCTCTCCATCTTAATTATTATTGAGGGATTATTAGTAGGGTTAAATTAGAAAAATATCAAAAAATATAAAAATTTTGTCTCATATTTAAGACCAAGGTCAACTCCCCAAATACATCTTACCAAAAAAGTATCATTTTGATGATCGATCGGACCAGTTTTCAAGAGCTTTCTTGTATTCAAAAAGTTGTGATGACATTGGACTCACCAAAACATAGCTTTTATCATGAAGCTAGCTATATTGGAACTGCTCACCAAACTGAAAGCATTATGGGTTCAATGTCTTGATAATTAGATGCAAATACGGGTGTAGAGATGATATTTACCCCTTGGTGGATAAAGAGTAGAGATTTATTACGGTCTTTGAGGAGTATTGCTTCAGCAGTGTAATATGATCAAGGAAATGGTAGAACTGATAGAAGCCTTTAAATGAACCCCTCATTCATTTTGTGGACATCAATTTGATAGGTCGTGCAGCTAAAGATAACTCTATCTTTCGAGCGAATAGTATATTGGAACATACAAGAATTAATGGGGAAAGTTCTTATCACAATGGGTGATTAACATTATCGCACGTGCGAAACCACCCACTATTCGCAATGAGGAGAATGGTTTTTGTCTGACAGATTTTTTTTTTTTTTATGGGAACTTCAGTGTTAGGGCTGCTTATAATTAAATTGACTTCCAAATAGAGCGAAGACAATAATAATAATAATAATGTTCAATGATAAAAAATCAAGTTTTTCATGAGATTACATAAACTCACTCAAAGCTAAGGGGGGACTACTACTAATGAGGAGTGTTCTTTTGAGAGCCAAAAAGAAGAAACTATTATACACATTGTTTGCATCAATTGATGGAATCAACTCATCGACCAATTAAGGGAGATTCAAGTACTATATATAATTTCCAATTCAATGGAGAAAAAGAAACTAACTATAGCATCATCTCCCAAAAGATTATATCCATTTGGATATCCATGGTTCAGACACTAAGTGTGTGTTTTTGACAAGGTATTAAAACACGGACCAGGTATTGAACTGGTCAGGGTACTGGGTTAAGGGTCAATGGGTCAGACCGGGGCCAAATCGGAGCTAAACCGGTGAGAAATTGAAGATTTTAGGCTTATAGTATAAAATTCTAAAGGAAAAATCAAAAAAAAATTTTTTTTTAAATTAGTAACCCGGACCGGACCGGTCTACCGGCCAGTTTGCTGGTTTCCGGACCGGTCCGGTCCGGGTTAATGAACACTGGTTTTTGATGACGCTCAAAACCTTAGTTTTGGAAACAAAACCATGGTTTAAAAAAAAAAAACTCAAACACTCTCATTTTTCTCATAATCAATTTTTTCTATTAAAATCATGGTTTTGAAAAGAACAACCCAAATACTCTCTTTTTCTCTAAAGTCTATTTTTGTCAATGAAACCCTGGTTTGGGGTGGAAAACCATGGTTTTCTCATAAGCTTCTTCTTCTTCTTCTTGTTTTTTTTTTTTTTACATTTTCAAAAATTATTCTTCAAAATCTATTCTCTAAAATAACTTTTTTTTTCACTTTTTCTTTAGAAGTTATTCTTCAAAAACTAATCCAATCACACCCTAAACCAGTGACATGACCTATGTGGAGGATTGATTAGAGGTTCTAATGAAAATTAGTTCCTGGGATTCCAAAAAAAAAAAAATTTAGAAGCCCCCAACTTCTGCAAAAATGTTTACTCTCTTGACAAGCCTTCAAGTCTGTAGACATTATGGTTTCAGCAAGGTATTGGCCTATATGGACTCCATGAAAGTTTTTCAAATGATAATGCTAGATGGTCGCCCCAGTCACATGCATGCTGAGTATAGAGATCAACAAAAACCATGATGTATATACTTGGACTATGATGTTTTTATTATTTTTATAATGATATAATCCCTTTTGATACTTAAGAGTACAAATAATTTTCGCCTCTCATAATAAGTATATATGCTTACTAGGAGTCGAACTCATGTTGTCATCTTTACAAAAATAAGACTGCTCAACAGCTTAGCTTGTTGATACTTGAACTAGAATATTGAAGTCAAATATGAACATGGAATTTTACAACATCCATATTAATTACTCCTCCTATCATTAATTTAAGACATATTTACCTAATTTGATTATATTAAAAAAGTTGGTTAAGTTAATTAATATGACACTTATTTTCTAAAACTCTCTAGTCACCTTCCTTAATTCCTTCATTCCCTCTCTTATTTAATTATTGTTGTGGGAGTATTAATAGAGATACATTAAAAAAAGATTAACAAAAATGAAATTTTTATCTCATATTTAAGATTAAGATTAACTCCCTAAATATATTTTATATTTAGCTTGCCTTTTAATTTATGTGCTAGAACTACCACTAGAATATTAATTAATAATGAACCCTATACCATGAGTTTTTCCACAGTCATTTTACCCATTTTTTAACTTCCGAGTTCCGACTTTGCGGAGGGTTTTTGGAAGATGATGTGGTTAAGGTCTAAGTTGAAGTGTTCACGTGATCAATAGAATTTCTTATCGATTCCAATTTTCAAAAGAGAATATAATTACGAGGCTGACACACGAGAAAGTAGTGCTTTTAACTATTGATGATCCCATTTGTCCCATTTATATTCATTCTTATTGATAATCAACAAACTAATATCGTGAAATATATAGGAGTATTACTTAAAAATTGAGTTTGTCCCGTCCCATGCAGTTCCATTATCTCAATTATTATGACATTTAATTTACAATTGATTTGGATTTTGATAAAGGCATTACTTCTTTTCCTTCATCATTATAGGAATCAAGAATCTCTTCAGGCTGCTCATGAAACTATTCATGTCACATCCCCATTTCTGCTTTTGATCAAGTCACAGGCCGATTGAGAGGAATTAAGGAAGTTCATTCAAATATTAGTTTAATGAACCCTTATTAGCTGAGATTCACTACAAAAAAAACTAACTTTCAGTGACCCCTTTCAGCGGTGACTGTAATAGCCGCCGCTGAAAATTACACTTTCAGCGGCGACTATCAAAAGTCGCCGCTGAAATTATATTTAAAAGTCACCGCTGAAAGTCAATTTCAGTTTATTTTATTCTTGAAATTTATTAATTTTATTTGTAAAATAATATTTATAATAATAAAATATTAATTATTAAATAATTCTATTTAATATTAATTATTATAATTATATTATTATTTATTAATATTATATTTAAAAGTTTCTACTAAAATAATATTTATGATATTATTATATTAGTTATTATTTTATTTTATATAAAAATAAATTATATGTTAGTAATATTATATGTATCATTTTATATTAAAAATAATATTTATAATATTAAATTATTATTTATTAAGTAATTTTAATTAAAAAATTGGTTAATTAAATATATAAATATTTTTTTACATTATTATTTAATTTATCATTATTTTTAATAATATTATACATAATTAATAATTAATTATTATATATATAACTGCTTAATTAATTAATTAATTAATTATGTGTGTGTGTGTGATAATATTATATATATAACAATATGTAATAATTTAACACAAGTTCATTTCGGCGCAACGTGCAAAAGCACGCGCGTGAAGGCCTCGGTACCATGAGGTCGCGGGTTCGAACTAGAGGAGAAACACATTTAGGAATTATGTGACGTCGACATGTGGAAGCGTGTGGAGATGACACGTGGTAGTAAGTGGAAGAGAGAGACACATGGAATTTGTATTTTTTTTTAAAAAAATTGTGATGGAATTTATAATTTAAAAAGAAATTGCACTTTTAGTGACGATGTTTAGCCTTTCAGCCGAAAGTCATTTTGTTTTTGTAGTGATTGGAAATATGCCTCTTGTTCCCTCAAATTTTCTTCCCAACAAAAAATCTATTTAATTTATAGAATATCAAAATGGAATTTTATTCAAAGAAAATGATTTTTATAAATTTACATCACACATACGCACGCGTTTTTTCCTAAACACATGACACCACGTAATGAGTTTATTTCTCACTATTAGGTTTATATATTTTTTTAAATATACTTTGAAATATATGTCATGTATAATTCTACTGTGATCATATTTGTAGGTTGCTTTCGACATATTTTATTAGAATCAACAAAAACCTTAAATTTTATTGAACCTGACGTAGGGCTTCTCAATTTTATCCCTATTTAATATACCCTAAGCCCCTATAATACAAAATCTATACAATAATAGATAAAGGATAAAAATTATACAATTATATAAAAAATTTCAATAATATGACTCATAAATTAAAAATAAAAAAGAAAAAGAAATACGGGAAATTGCATTTAGGTCCTGGGTAAGAGAAAATACAACAAAATGGTCCCTTAAAATTTTCAACTTGCATTTAAGTCCCATAAAACTTTTTTGTAATAAATTTCAATTGTCTAATACCCATAGACTTGTTAATGAACGCTCATGGACTTATTAGTATAAGCGCCTATAGACTTATCAGTAGAATTAGAATTTATCGTAAAAAAGTTCTACAGGATTTAAATATAATTTTAAGATTTCAAGAAATAATTTTATTATATTTCTTTTACCTGGGAGCTAATTTTCCAAAAAAATAGTACTCCCTCCGGTCCTAATTATAAGACAAAGTTGACTTTTTTGGAGAAATTAAGGAAGCCAATTAAATTACTTTAGAGTGTTTATATTTTTAGTATCCTTAGATTATATATTAGTTTATTAGTCAAATTAATTAGTTTGGAGAAAAAAATACAAATATAAATACTCTAAAATAATTTAATTGACTTCCTTAATTTCTCCAAAAAAATCAACTTTATATTATAATTAGGACCAGAGGGAGTAATAGAGGAATATAATACAGTATATTTGGGAATAAACGCACAGTGAGAAATCAAAAAAGGACGGGAGAAGCAATCACGTCAAAGGGAGCATGCAACATGGACACATCCCTTCCTCCCAATTCCAGTCAAGCAAATCTCATCGCTTCACAGAAAGAGAATAGCCACAGTCGGTGCTTCTTTCCACGTGTCACTCACTTATTCGACGAAAAAACTCCTTCCTGGGCTCCACCACCGACCCCCATTCCTCACCTTCTTGGCTTTTTACAACAAAGTCACAAGTGACTTTGGTGACGCCACGGGCTGATCATGCCTAGGGTTAAATTCTTGTAGAGGTACTTAATTACATATCGCCTATCTGTAAAGTTCTCAGATCATAATCAGGATTTTAACCCATGATTATGAGCTACCTACTTTCTAACCAGATTATTAATCTTTGATGCTTCTTGTTTTTATTACAAAGGAAAAATATTCACTCATTTTTATGATTTATCTTAATCTTTAATTTATAATTTTTTTGTAATTTATTCCGTTTTAGTTGTGTCTTTATTATTTAGTTCCATAATTTTCAATTATAAAATTCATGAGTTTTTTTTTATTAAAAATTTTTTAGTGCTAAAATGGTATTAAACAAAATAAAAAAATTCATAAAATATAAGAAAACTTGCAGGAAAATTTAAATTTATTGTAAAATTTATTATACAAAAAAATATCTGAAATTTGTTTAAATCTGCTTAAGCACCCGAGTGCAACTCATCTTCAGTGGTTGTTACTATTTCTTCTTTATTGTAGATATTTTACACACAAGATCGAGTTGCCCCTCTTCAATGATTCGAGTCTTTAGATACCTTTGAGTAATAAATTTTCTTATAAGGACTTCTAAGCAATCTTTGGTATAATCTATGAATTTTTATAAATTAAAATTAGAGAAAACGATACCAAGGATCCCAATTAAGAAAAATAATATCAGAAAAGCATCATAACTTGTCAATGATAGTTCATTTACTTATTAATGACTGCTCTTTTACTTATCATTAACAAATTACGAGACTTTTCTAGTACTCCCTCCGATCCTAATTATAGGATAACATTTGGAAGTTGATCTTGGTCCTAATTATAGGACAAAATTTTAATTTTTATCAATTTCTTCCCAAAATACCCCCATTGCTTTAGATAATAGTTGGATTGCCTCGTCCGACATGCGGTACCATAAAGTATCAAATATACACCAAATAAAATACCATGAAAGTAAACACAGAGAGGTGGAGAGAGAATACTGACTTAGATAATGGTTGGATTGCCTCATGGTAGACGCATGTAGTATACCTAAATCACTCCTATTAAATAAGGGCATTTTTGAAAAATAAATAAAATCAACTAATTTAACTACTATCATTAATTTCTTCAAAGTTAGGTAAATATGTCCTATAATTAGGACCGGAGAGAGTATTATTTTTCTTAATTGGGACCTTGATGTCATTTTCCCTAAAAATTAATGAGTTTTACACCTAGAATAAATTAATGATTTGTATATTTACTTTTCTTAATATAAGATATAATCCTAGTATATTTTTCATTATAAATTAAATATATTAAATTGTAATAATACGGATAATAGAGGTTGGTTCTAATAAAATAAATCAAGCTGGTTTAAACACAAGACTAAATCTGAGTCTGTCTGAACTATTTTTTAGAAGAGCTGGTTTCTAATTGAGATACGATCAATAATATTTAAATTTATTTCAAGAGTTGTTTAATAAAAATAACAGGACAACAATACATATGCACTAATTCGGTGGCTGGCCGTGCACGACGTCTAACCAATAGATTTTCATTTCGTGGGATCCTAGAAAGATATTTCGTAATTGAAAAAGTTCCCTTGTGGGACAACAATCTCGCGTTCACCCAAAAATTGAGATTAATCTTTTATTTTATAGCCCTATTTTTATGACGAATTTGTTTTTATCCATACATACTCCCTCTGGTCCTTATTATAAGGCACCAACCACCAATTCTTATAAACCAATAAAGCTAGTTAAAAGTGTTAAAGTTGTCCTAAAATTAAAGCAGTTTTCCAATATTACCCTTACCAACTACACTAAATTCAGATATCCATTAATTATTGCTCTCTCTCACTACCCTTATTAAATATGGGCATACATGAAAAAATGAATTAAATGCTTCTTGAAAACTTGCAAGTGCCTTATAAAAAGAACTAAATGCATTTGTTAGTTGGTGCCTTATAATAAGGACCAGAGGGAGTACATACATATATCTCAAGCAATTAGCTTAGTGTCTAGTCTCTACAAAATTCATAGCTTATTTTTTGGCCAGCTTATATTGTTATACTTTCATGTTTCATATCTACTGTAGTTAATACAAATTTTAAATATTAAGACATATACAATTTTAATTTATAGTACTCTAATTTTATATAATATTTTTTAACTTATTTTTTTAATTTTATAAAGTATATTTTCAGTCATGCAATTCTGATATGTTTGTCATCTGAAACAATTATTTTTGTAACACATATTTTTATTTTTAAAATTAAACTTAATTTGTCAATGTTTGAAAATATTTGTATCAATATTTAAAATTTCAATATTAGCACTAATTTTTTGTTAACAGCATTAGATCTAACCGACTAGAAATACACCTTATAAAATTAAAGGATTAAAATAAATTTGTGTTAAATTAAAGGACCAAAGATTTATTTTTTCCATTTTTAAGCTCTTTACTATTTTTTTAATGTAATTTTGAACAAAATTCAAAAACAGATGATCAAAATTGAAAGCCATAATTTTCTGTGTCATTGCCAAGTAGATTTCAGTAAGCATTATTATCGGATGGCCCACCTCCAGGTCGGATAATTTGTTTTTCTGCGACCCATTCAATGTCCAAGAGGCAAATCCAATTCAACAACATGCTTGGAAAGTTTTTTATTTTTTATTTTTTTTTACCTTGGCATGCATGAAAATTACTATATCTAGCTATATGCATAATGTAAATTCTTTATAAATTTACGTTTATGCACAACGCTCATAAATTAACTTGAAAGCAGTGTTCCTGAACCCGGACCGGACCGGCCGATCCGGCCCGGAAACCTGCGAACCGGCCGGTAAACCGGTCCGGTCCGGGTTCACATTTAAAAAAAAAAAAAATTTAAAATTTTTCCTTTAGAATTTCATACTATAAATCTAAAATTTTCAATTTTTCACCGGTTTGGTCTCGGTTTAGCTCTGGTTTGGTCCCGATTTGATCCGCTGACCCTTAACCCAGTACCCCGACCGGTTCAATGCCCGGTCCGAGTTTTAATACCTTGCTTGAAAGTTAAATATTTGTATGTGGAAGAAATGATTATTTTGTAAGCAGTTATATATATAATTGCATAAATTATTGCAATGTACATATGTAGTTGTATAATGGATAGATGAGTCACCTAAATGTGGGACTGCACAAAGCACAGAAACAGAAGGAGCCAAAAGAAGATGATGGGTTTATATAGAGAAACGAAAATATGTTACTTCATTGACTATGATCGAGATGTATAGTGTACAATAAGTAGTGGTAATGATAATGATGATAATAATAATAGTATGAAGAATAATGGGGGGCATAATTTCGTTTTCCTAAGCCAATGCTACCATTATTGCCTACCATAATTCTTATTCCACATATCATTCACTGAATTAGAGGTGTCAAATCCCAAGATTCTTCTCAAAATTCTACTTTTTCTTGTCCATAAATCATTTAGAAGAATGCATTGATAATGTAATTAATATTTAAATATAACTTTTTATATTTTTCTATTTCATTTGAAACCTAATTTAATATGAGTAAAATTGGGAAAAAAAATTAATCTAAGACGCATTAAATTACTTAACTACCATTTTCTTAATTTTGATAAATAAGTTGGAGTGATTTATACTATGTGGTAGAGAAGCATCTCTTTACCCCTGTTTAATGTGCAGTGTGCACAATAAAAATACTATTGTGTTTGTGGGTGTGAATCATAGTAAAGAGATAAAATATAGAAGTTTACCAAAAAAAAAGAAACAAAATAGAATGAATTATATTTAATATTACCTCCGGTTTTTAATATAAGATATAGTTTTATAATATAAATTATATTTTATATTAAGAATCAAAGATATGTAATAAGAATATATTAGCTAGTGAGGCATGCATGCTGCATCCCAACATATTTATAGTACCCGTATTTGTCGGATCATTAATATAAGAGTTGTTGGCAAATTAAAACGGATCCTCAATGTAAGAGTTACTACTTAATTAATTTGGATAGGTTAAAGAAGGTAGATAAATTACTTAATTAGAAGAAATAATATGATATGATCTCCTTCACTATAATATTATATTATTTATCAATTTATTATTTAATAAGTAAACTGATTCGGAGAAAAATGATAAATATTAGAGATAGAATATAGAAGTCTTATATTTAGAGCTAAGACTAACTTTTTAGCTAAGCTAGCTTTACTAATTGGGACTAGAGGAGTATTAAGTATTAACCCCTTTTCTGTTTTATTTTCTTGAAATTATAAGAGATATCAATTTGGGTGCATCATTTGTGGGATTTCAACTTAGAATATGAGTTTTTAAATTTAGGAAAGAAACAATAATAAGAAAATGATAATTGAAAGTTTCTAAAAAAAGAGTTTTAATTAGTTTATAATATATATATATATATATATATTGTTGTTGTTGTTGTTCTTGTTTCTCTTTTCTATTGATTGATAGGACACCGCTTTTGGAATAAAAGGAATAGGGGGAAAACCTAAGCCACAAGTCACAATTGAAATAAAAACTAAAAAGAGGAGAAGGTAGCCACATATCACTAATCACCATTTTGAATAAAAAAAAAAAAGAGAAATAAAAGAGTTCAAGTTTCATTATTATTCTTCTATATGGAAGGACGAGAGGACTGTGGAGAGAAGAAGGGATCAGAGTAGCCGCTTGGATAAATGAGCAGTTGGAGCTTAAAGATGAGACTTTGAATCAATGCTCTCTCCTTTTTCTTTTCTTTTTTTCTTGAGATTTTGGATTATGAACTTGTTGCTGTTTTTCTTTCTTTAGTTATGTTTAGTTAGTTTGTTGTGCAACCTAGAGGAGCTATGAATTTGTGGATGGATTAGACTTTGCTTTCATTATTTAGTTATAATTAATATTAATTTTGGTTACTTAATATTGTTTAGCTTTATCTGTTTAGTGACTGTCCATCATTGAATATGAATTTGAGCATTAGGATTTACCTTGATGAAGGGAATTTTAATTAGGCTCTGAGATTAAGTAATATAAGATTAGATTACCATTTAATTTGCGATTAGGATAGACATATACCTAATGACCCCATATAATTATTGAAGAGTGTGTTCGAGTTATCTTGCCTTTTAAGTAATTATATTAGACATAACAATTTATACATAAAAGAGGGTTGTGAGTGGACCAACAGACATTTATAACTAGTTATACTCAAGATTAACAAAATTGACCTTAAGGCTAATTAAATAAGTGAAATCAATGTTTATGAGGTTAATAAGGGATTAGTAACTTTGGGTTGCCCGTTTGATAACTGTGGTAGTTAGTTTGTTTTATTTTGATTTTAATTTCTTTTCATTTATTTGAATTCAATCTATGTTGTTCAATTTAAACAAAAGTGTAAAATCATTACTTAATCATTTTGTTGGTATCAAGTCTTTGTGGAAATGATAATTTACTCACTCTTTATTATTTGATACGGTCCGTGCACTTGCGGAATTTTTTTACTATAATTTTTTCCCTATCATTACTGAAGTATTAAAAATCATTTTTTTAAAAGAACATGATCACAACTTTCTTAAAATTTGATAATTGTAGTAAAATTTAGTTGGGCAATAACTTTATTTCTTCAAATAAAAAACTAAAATACTTAAAAAAATTAAAAACATAATTAGGATATAAATCAAATACTGAGAGACTTAATACCTTTTGAGTAAGGGTTTGAGTTTAAGCCTTGAAATTTGCAAAAAAAAAAAAAAAAAATCATATTGAAGAGCTTCCCTTCATTCAGGACTTACCCACATTGTATCTAGATAAGTCGATAAAACCAAACATAGGATAATTTATTACCTACAAAATGATAAATTTATTTGGGATCATTTAAAAATTTGTGTGTTTTGATATGGAAATTTTCCTAGTTCCTTTTTGTAGTTCTGTAGAGTGTGGACCAACTTGAGGCCTCTCCTCCTCTTTATATAAGGCACTCTTTACCCCATTTTATTTCACCAAAAGCATATAGTTCACTTCGTGATCTCTCTCTCTCTCAAAAGCGATCATCTTCTTATTCTTCCCATCCTTATTCCTTTCAACTATTTCTATCTAGCTCTCTGCAAAAAAAATGGCCACTGTTGAGGTAATCAACAGAGATCTTTTGTTCCTGTTGTTCTCTATTATTCACTTCGTGTATGCAGGAAACAACATCATATATATCAGTCACTCTAATTAATCATAACAATATACTTAAATTATCAGCATCACGAGAGAATCATTAATAAATATTTCTATGTTTTATAGGTTTTTTTTTTTAGAATAGTGACATATATGTTTTTGTGAATAATTAAATTATAACTATATTGTTGTTGCAGGTTGTATCAGCAAAAACTGCTCTGCCAGAGGAAACTACTGAGAAGCAGACCACTGAAGAGGTGGTTAAGAATATTCCAACACCAACTGAGTCTGAAGAATCACAACAGGAAGATAAAAAACCTGCGATTTCAGTTTCACAAGGTAATTTAATTAGCCCTTGCTCTATGTTCATATATTATTTAATTACTCATTAAAACATTTTTCATTCAGTTTTTGTTTGCCTTTAATAAACTCTCTTTTCGACAAAAAAGGAGAGATTTCCACTAAATTTAATTTGTTGGATGTATTTAACTATATCTTGACTCATTTAAATATGTGTGATTTGTATTACTCCCTCCTTAGCTCCTTAATATAAATTATATTTGAGGAGTTGATCTTGATCTTTTATATAACATATTTTTCATATTTATTAAATTTTCCCTAATTTACCTTTATTGATACTTTCCCAACAATAATCAAGGAGAAGAGAGAATATGAGAATTAAGGAAGATGGCTAGGATGTTTTAGAAATTACATGTTATATTAACTAATTTATTTAATTTAATCAAATTAGATAAATATGTCTTATATTAAGGAGTATAATTATCAACAACTAGAGTAAATGTAATCAGATGAAGAAATTGTGATAAATTTGGATCCACCAAAAATTCTAAGCACTGGATGAGATTGAGAGCCTAGATCAGTCATTTGAATTAATATGATTGATAATAAATATCAATCTGGATCAGTACCCTTAATATCTCATTACAATAAAAGTATATCAACATATACAGATTTAAAATCTATTTTAAATAATTAAAATAATTAAAAGAGTGTCAAATAAGATGATGAGGGTGCAATGATGATATATAAGTGGACATTCACATTAATCCAACAAATTGAGTTATATATATTAGTTCATACACTTATCTGTACTGGGATTCATGAAAATTATGAAGCAGAAGAAGCCAAGGTTGAGACTGTGACAGCTGAAGAAACCAAGAAGGAAGAAGACGAGACAAGTAAAGTAGTTGCAGAAGAAACCACCAAAGAAAATACTGAACAAGTAGTTGCAGATCAGGTTGAGGCACCAAACACTAAAGAAGAAGAAAAAGAAACCAAGACTAGTGATGATGTTGAAGATGTCAAGAAAGAAGAGCAAGTTAAAGACGAGAAAGCTGAGAAAAAGGAGGAGGAAAATCTAGAGAAGCCAGAAGCCTCACTTGAAGAAAAGAGAGAAGAGAAGGAAGAAGAAAAGAGTGAAGAGAAGAAAGAAGAAGCAGAAACTACTGATGAGAAGAAGAGTGAACAAGGCACAGAAGCTGAAGCTCTGGTAGGTGATGAGAAGACTGATGGATGAGAGCATGCATGGGACCCACAATCAAATGGATTCTGTAGTTCTTCTATCTTTTTAATAATTCTCTCTCTGCTATCTATTTTATGATCGAGTTTATGTTTTAGAGGGTTTTTTGTGTTTGGTTGTGTTTTGTTGGTGTTGCAATGTCGGTCAATTTAAGTTGTTGTGTTGCGTTTAGCCGTCTACGTACGGACTTAAGTCACCCACATGGCAATGCATGAATCTATGTGTATTATGGTGATTTGTGGGGTCAAATAAAAAAATATATAGATAATTAGTATGGGCTCTAATAATTTGTTGGCTACCTCACGTCTCTTCTGTTATGTTACCCTTTCCCTTTTACCTTGCCTTGTTCTTTTTCATTTGTTTTGTTTTTTTTAGGAATATTGGGTGTACCTAAAGCACGGCCACTTATTTCTAATACCCATACTAATGAAATCACAATTCCAGACACGATTATAAATACACTGCAAATACGTCATAGACATATAGGAAGAAGATAGAGTTATAGTAGAGGGAAAATGAATCAGTATTGACAGAATGTCTCTTTATTTTGACTGATACACAATTAGATTTCTCACGTCTATTTGACTATTTATAATATTCTACGCATATATCTTCCTCTACCAATATATATATATATATATATATATTCATATATCATTTCCTCATATAAACATATATTGTATGGGTTAAATAATATAACTCGTAATAATAATTAAAAAATATCACATACAAGATCAGGTTATTTTCCATACCCTTTTATTGTCTGTTCTTGTTGAACAACTCACTAATATTAGTTTTTACTTTTCCTCACACTAAGTTCATTCTACCTAGTTGTGCCTCTAAATAAAATATTTGTTTAACTTAAAAAAAATTAATATCCACCATCCGAGTTTCTGTAATTGCTATATATGTTTTCAGGCTACTCCTTTGGTTCAATTTATTATAAAATAAAGATGGGGCTCTTCCTGGAATGCCCCTTTTTTTTTAATGCAAAGTATTTATCAGTCTTCTTCCTGAACCTCATCTTGCAAGCAATATCATATGGCAAGAAATCTTTGTGTTGCTAAAGAATTTCACCACTCAGCCTGTTCAAGTTATTTCAGCGGCTTCTTTTCAGTTTCATTCTGACCATTATGTTTGTTCTGTTACCTTTAGTTGTTTGTAAAACATTTTAATTGTTCAAGTTATTTCAGCTGCTTCTTTTCTTATACCATTTTATCCTTTTACAAAAAAAATGAATTATTTACATTTAATTCTTGAAAATCTTGAAATGAATGTAGAAAATAAAATTCAGATGCGCTCTATAAGTAGTTGCAACACAATTAGCAGTTTCCGACGACATTCAAGTATTTGCTTCCATATATATATATATATATATGAGCTTTAAGGGTTTTCTACAAGTAAAATGGCTTGTATCTGTCCAATGAATAAAATAACTTTATATGAACTTGAGCAAATCAAAATCACAAAATCATAAAAGGGAAAAGCTTGACCTGAATTTTATGAAGATGGTGTGTAGATATTGATTCCGAAAAGAATATAGTGCTGGATATACTTTGCGTTAGTACATATTTAAAGATCTGACATTTTTGCTTCTATTTTGAATATTTGCGGGTATTTTTACACCTCCAAAAAGTATATAATGCTGGATGAACTTTGAGAGTTTATGGGTGTTTTTGCACCATAATTTATTTATTAATAACTTGACTTCCTATAAAGTTGTATTACTAGTATATACTTAGTATATTGATATTTATTTTTTGTAATAATAGAAAATGTGAATTATGTACAAATGAAAAAAAAAAATACTGTAAGATATTTATTTCTTAATCTATCAGGATGCACAATTTTTTTTATAGGCACATGTATTTTTTTATTGGAAGCCTCTTGATGAATAGTCGGATACTAAATAGGAGTACTCATTCTATCATAAATTTGAACATTAGTTTATCATATTGATAATGGCTAGTCCTTTGCATTAAAACCAATCACCTCAACCAACAAATTGTTTATTGATAAGGTAAATGGTCTCAGCCCATAAGGAGGAGAACATATTTATTAGGAGGGCTTTAACCTTAATTTTTCCGATTGAACGAAGATTAGACCCAAATCCAAAATAACTTAGGAATACTATGGGTTCATACAAAAAAAAAAAGAAAAAAAAAACAAACAACCACCTCAAGCAATTTTATTTTATTCACTTGCAATATTTGAATTATTGGGTTTGGGCGGAGAAGCCATGTTTTGGATTTGGGAAGAATGGGCCTCATATTACCCATTTGATCGCTATCCACACAAACCGTTAACCCAATTTATCAAAAATCGCGTCGTGGACTCGTGGAGTTTCTTCCACCACTAGTTATATACAAAGCATTCGTCTGCAGAATCGTGACTTCGTGAGTGCGAGGGACAAGAACGGTCATGAATGTGACCTGCAACATCCTGCCATCTAACCCAAGAACTTCAATCAGCTGCATCTTTTGTTTCTTTAATGGCGTCTCTGTTATCGAAAGCAAAATTATTAAGGGGAAGAGATGAAGTGTATGTAGCGGCAATGCCTTTGAGGGCCACAAAAGGAGCAGCCCAGTTGGCTATGTCCGCAGTTTACTCTCTCAATTTCTGGGATTTCCAACACTTCATGGTCATCCTCAAACCTTCGTCTTCATTTCCTCTTTCTCAGGTTCTCTCTTTCTCTGTCACATTTACCTTATCCATGTTGTCTTTTATAAACTTGTATTTGGGCCCCTTCTTCAACTTTCTGGGAGCTGTTAGATTCTTGGAACTCTTAACATGGTTAGTGCTAAGGCATGAATTATGCTTAGAATGTGTGAAATTCAGCACCATTTTTACAGAGGATTAGCGTCAAAAGGGTAAAGTCAGAATTTTCAGATTGTGTGGACCAACAAAGTAATTTTTATCTTTATTTAATGAAGAGTTGAGATGCAACGAAGGTTTTTAGCCGAGAGCTCTGACAAAATTAAGCTTTGATTTTTGAATGATACAGAAGTAAACACGATTTTTTAAGGATGCAAAAGTAGAGAAAATTTAAAAAAAGGGTGAAATTTTAGCAATTAGACTAAATTTTAAAATGGGAGAATAAGTGGGCCTTGTGTAAAAAAAGAAAGGGATATTTGAACCAATTTGATGGAATTGCTAAAATTATTTCATTTTTAAAAGGATGTGTCTATTTTTACACCCTTTAAAACTTAGGTTAGACGCACATTGTGAAGCGCTTCACTGTTAAAATTGCTCCCTTTAATGAAAATGTGATATTTTCTTGGTTCAATACTGTTTTTGTAACTAGTCCTTCACAAGTTTCCTGCTTTTATGTTACCTCTTCTGTTGGTTTAAAGCTTCCTTCTTTTGTTTCCTCATATTTCGAAGTTACTCCCCCCTTTCTATAAATAATTTTCAAGTGTTTGAAGAATTGTTCCTCGTCCGTGGACTTTGATGGCCTAGTATCTCTATAAATCTTGAGATAGATGATTGTGATGTGGGAATCAAACCACAAGAGCACATGCATAATGGATTTGATAACAGAGATGTTGGATTTATTAAGTTGAAAGATTGTATCTTCTTCTCAGTGATTAATGGTGTTGGCAAAGCAAAAATATAGGAGTTCCTGCATCTTACCATATGTTAATATGTCAGTGACAACTAGAGTTTTGATCACAATGAACATGCTGTTTTAGGTCTTGGTTTTTGATTTTCAACCTAATGATCCTGAAGATATATATGTGGCACTTGCAGTTCTATCTGGTAAAGCAGTACCAGGTCAGCACTATTATGCGTAAATCTCTATATAGCAATCATCTTATTGTTCAACAAATTTTGACTTCTGAATTGTATTGACCAAAGCAATTATATTAGATATATAGTTACAGGGCAAAAACCCTTAACAGAAAGTTGAATTAAAAGCTATGACTGGTTGTTTTCTCAGGAACTGTTCTTGTAAGGAAGATGAAAACGTTGCCTAGAAGGAAATGTTGGTTTGTTGGATATTCAAAAGCAGATGGTGTAGGCATTGCAAATGAATTCAACAAAACTTGGGATACATATTTGAGAGTTGGTCTGCATGACTGTCGAGATTATACCAACGGTACTAATTTCTTATAACGATGAGCCTTATCTCGCATATTTGTACACTTTTTGGACATAATTCTAATACTTTGTGTCAATGTGCTAATGAATTTCACAAATGAGTGATTTATGAATCAGACTTGTAAGGATCTTTTAGTTCTTTGAATGTGGTTCAAACCATATCATACTGAAACTTTGTGCCCAATTTAAAGGCCTGGTCAAGCAACTCACTGGCGAAAAGGATGTGCTGAGACGCTTGAGAAGCACTGGTGGTTAAAGGCAATTCATTGAAAATTACAGGTTTGTTTTGTTGTTATGAATGTTATATACTACCTCCCATTTGTCCTTAATAGAAGACCCATTTGATTTTGTTTTGGAGAGATTAAGGAAGCGAAATAAGTAACTTAATCATTGTATATGTTGTATATTGTTAGATTTTATATTAGTTTATAAGTTCAACAAATTAGATTTGTATAAAAATGTTAAATATAAGTATTTTAAAGTAATTCATTCTGCTTTCCTAATTGCTCCAAAAGAGTTAACTGAATCTTATATTAAAGATGAAAGTAGTATATTGCTTAATTTAGTGTCTATTTGGATTAGCGGTAGAAGCTGCTTTTCTAACATGATTTATGATATACGAGGTAAATTTGTGAAAGGAGTTTTGTGTCGACTTGCGTGAATGTGTTTTTCCACCGCTTTCTTAAATAAGCCCTTAGTGTCCTTAAGTGGGCACATTCCTTAATATAAGATCCACCTTATTGAATAAATTGAGTTGCAAAGTGGATTTTATATTAAGGACAAAGGAGTATCAATTTTCCCATTTGGTCTAAAAGAAGGTCACGTAAAGTGAGTCTCTTTTTTCTAGTAGCTTAGGTTATAAATGAGATTGAACTTGTGACCTTCCATTTTTAGAGGGCTTAATGAGGTTTTTTCAAGTTTTATGGAAAAAACGGTTATTTTTGGATGATGGGGGGACTAATTGTGTATTTAGATTAGTTTTTGGAGAATAGTTTTTATGATTTACGAGGTAAGTATGTAAGCGGAGTTTTGTTTCGATTTACGGAAAAGGGTTTTTGAAACCGTGATTTGGGGGTTACCAAACACATACTAAGTTTTGTTTCGATTTGCGGAAAAGAGCTTCTAAGGAAGAAGATTATGATATTTTAGAAAATATATGACATGCTAACTAAATTAACTAACTTTTTTAATGTAATCAAATTAAGTAAATATGTCTTATATTAAGGACTGGAGGAGTATTGTACATCATAGTATGGTTTATTGTAGTAATTTTGTTTTCTTTTTCTTTTTTCTTTTTGACCTGAACTGTTGTAATTCTGTGTTATATTGTTTGTATGGAAATTACAAATAAGTGAATAACATAATTTTATCTAGAATTTTGTATGTACCTTTTTCTCCCCTTTGGATAAAAGGTTGTGGTCAAGCTGCGCAAGTACAAGGAGGTTTAAACCAGAGGCATATAATAAAAATAAAAAAAAATTAAAATTAAGTTGCATGAAACTTATTGAAATGTACAAGTCATTAAAAATATACTCCCTCCGGCTCTAAATATAAGACAAAGTTGATTTTTTTTGTAGAGATTAAGGAAGTCAAATAAGTTACTTAATCATATCATATATTGTTTATTTTTAAATTATATATCAGCTTATTAGTCAAATTAATTAGTTTGGAGGAAAAAAAATATAAATATTCTAAAGTAATTTAATTAGCTTCCTTAATTTCTAAAAAAAAAAAAGTCAACTTTATTTTATATTTAGGAACCAAAAAAAGAGAGAAAATTACACTGAATGGATCGGAATGTGAGGAGGGGGGAGGGGAAGAATGGCATCATCGTGCCAAAATACTAGTCCCTCTTTCCATCACTAATGAACATCACAAGTTTCAAAATCTAGCGTGAGAGTGAGACTTTATATGCATCTCTGCAAATTAATCTCACAATGACTAATATTTTGTTGAATATGCTCATGTGGGAGATTTTTTCCCTATTCGTTGCATCACATATGGGCGACTTGAATATACATATGCAATTAAGTCTACGAGCTTATTTAATTTTATTTATTTCATGTGATTTGGTTCAGTAGGAGAGGTATATATGTAAATGAAGTTTTATCTTGTAAAATATCTTTTTTAAGTGAAGGATAATTGGCCTCATGAAGAGTGGAATTGTTTGGGCGGCTGCGTGTTTGATTGTATTAGTAGTAGAAGTTGTTTAATTTTTTCGACGTAATTTACGGTGTATAAAGTAAGTATGCGATAAGAATTTTATCTCGATTTACATGAACGTGTGTTTTAAACACTAACAAGCAAACAGGCACACATGCATGAGTTCATTTTTTGGGGGGAAAATTGGAAATTAATGAAGCTTTCACATTTTAGAGCAAGGGATTGAAAAGTTGTAGCTATATGTACTTACGTACATATGTTAAATGTCATTATTGATTAAGACGAGATTGTAGAAAGTGCAAGTTTGTTTCAACTTTCAACACGTGCCTCAAGCAATCTTTCTCCTTATTATCCGTTGAAAATACCAAAAATTTGCACATTTGCTGCACTATTTTAGACTATTCTTTAGTAACTATTTTATACTTGCACATATAAATAATGTACAAATTTGCTGTGCAGGAGTTACTGCGAATGGATCGGAAGAGCCTGACTAGTTTTTTGCTTTTTTATTTTGATTTCCAGTGTATAAAAAAAAATACAAATTCATAATTGTTTACCTAGGTTAATTGTTATACATGTGCACAAATATTTACTCGCCTCTTGTCCTTTTTATAAATAAATTTTTGTCTTATTGTATAAAACGAATTGGTAGTTAAGATTAGTTAAAAATAATAAATGTGTTAAAAATTTCATGTTTCTTCCAAATATGCCCCTATTTATAAAAAAAAGCACAGAAGAGAGAATGAGTAAAAAATATGAGAGGGAATGGGTAATAAATGATTAAATGAAAGAGAATTAATGGTGAGTGGGGGATAATTAATATAAAGATATGTATTTAGTAAAGGTGGAAAAGGAAAAAGTAGTTAAATTTTGAGATATAAGAAAAAAGTTGCTTATTTTAGGGCCTGTTTGAGTTAGTGCTCGAGAAGCATGTTCACGCAATCTAAGAGAAAACTTATTTCACATATTTATCTCGTACACTGCAAATCATGTTGTAAAAGTAGTTTCTACCATTAACCCAAATAGACATGTTGGGACTAGCTCAAGAAAGAGAAAATTACTTATAAAAATGACGGGGCAGTATTATATTAATAACATTGTACGTATGTATATGAGTTTCATAAAATTGTCAAGATCATATTATCTCCAATAGTAGTCATAAAATCTAAAGCTGTAAATAAAAAAAAATGCATGTGAGCGATGCTTAAAGTTTATTCTTCATATTCCAATATATAATTTAACTTCTGCAGTAACAGAGAGCTCTTCCAAGAGAGAAATTAAAATATAAATTGCATGCAATGTACGTATTAGTGGTTTGAAATGAGGTACAAATTTATTCTAGAAGTTTTCATTAAGTAGCAATGTTATTCTAAAAGTTTCAAAAGATAGCAATGTTACCCTAAACTGTTAAATTTGATGTTAACCATTAACATTTTAACAATAAAAGGTAACATTATTCTATTTTAATACTTTTAAAGTAAAATTAAAACTAAAACAAACTTCAGTAATAATATTGCTCTCAATGGAAATTTATAAAGAATAAATTTGCGTCTTAACCCTGATGGTTTTATTTTTGCGGTTTGCAGAATCGACGACGTACGACCAAATGTTGTGTGTAGTTCATATTTAGTCATCATAGAGATCAGGAAGCTGAGGCTTGGTGGGTCCCTGGATCAAACGTTGCTGCCTTATCTGACTTATTTTATGACGATCATCTTCAGTCAACGACCAGTCAAAGATTTGTAGGTTCTGGTTCATCCTTCCTTTGTTGTAGCTCTTTGGCACAAAGGTGACACCTTGCTCGTAGAGCCATCTCAGACAAACCTGAGCACTTGACTTGCCTCGTTCTTCAGCAATCTCCTTCACCACATCGCTCTCCATTGCCTCGTTCGGTCCCTTGCTTGCTCCTTTCCTTAAGGGTGAGAATGCAGTTATGACTATCCCTTTTGATTTGCAGTAATCCAGCAGCTTCTTCTGCTGCCATGCCAGGTTCATCTCCACCTGGTTCACCGCCGGAGGAATGGTTGCGAATGAGAGCAGATCGTCGAGCTTCTTGATGGAGAAGTTGCTGACTCCGATGGCTCTGGTGAGTCCCAGCCTCTGGCATTCTTCCATTGCCGCCCACACTCCCTTCATATCCAATGGAACCACATCTTCTGCTTCTATCGGAAAAGCGAACTTGCCGGGTTTAGCAGAGATAGGCCAGTGAATCAGATACAGGTCCAAGTACTCCAGCTGAAGGCTCCTGCACCCACAACGTACGTACGTACATACATATATTTATATATATATAAACTAAATCCTCCCTTGTAGGTACTAATCCAGAAACATACTCACTCATGTACTTTTTTACAAGAAACATTCTATCTGACAGGGGTGGTGCTTTGCGCAAGGAACAAATCTTGTCTGGATATTTAAATTGGTCTTTTTATTTTTATTCTTATCAAATATATAACACTTATTATTTTTCTATAATAAATTTTCACTCATTATATACTTTATCCAGTCCACAATATAAGGTACTTTTAGAAGAATAGTTTGATCCAAAATATAAGTTATTTGTAAAATAATATAATACTCATTTTCAATTCTGTCTCTATAATTGATGATCATTTCCAATTTTACCCATTCATTAAATTTTCAAACACATTTTTCAATAAAGACAAAAATGGAAAATATTTTAAATTTATAATATATTTAATGAGTTAACTGTCACTTTTTATTTTCCGTAAATTATTTAAAGTATCGTATACTCCATTATCGACGAGAGGGAGTATTCTGTTTATAAATAAAGATACATCTAGAAGAGAAAAAAAATGCATATCTTACATATTTATTATTTTTTAACTAACATTTTTTATTTGCGTGATTTTGATAGTTATTCCATATAAAAAAAGAGGCGGAAGGAGTATATAAAGAAGGAAGATCGACGTGAGACCTGAGAGAGTTTTGGAGTGCAGGAAGAACAAGGTGAGGGTGGTTGTTGGTGCACCAGAGCTTGGAGGTGACGAAGAGGTGTTGTCGGGAGGGGACAAGGCCGAGCTCAAGAGCTTCTTTAATGGCTTCACCAAGAGCAGCCTCAGATCCATAAGCAGAAGCGGTATCAAAGTGCCTATACCCTTGCCTTATGGCTTCCACAATGGCTTCCTTTGTGTCGGCCTTGCACGTGAAGTCTGGTGCAGACCCCATCCCTATCACCGGCATCTTCACTTCACCGGAGGAAGAACCAAGCAAGACCGAAGGAATCTCACACACTGCCATGTTTATATTTAGTTGCTACCTAAACCCTAAAGCTCCTCAAGATATATATATAAAGCAGAGATATATATGAAGGTAAGAGATAGGTAGCTAGAAAGCTTGATGGTTGTGGTAAGAGTAGTGAATGAGAATGTTTAGAGGAACATGTCCTTTTATAGTTGAGTTTCTTGAGAGATCGTGGCATGCTGTGTCGACCGGCGGTCTACTTCGAATAGCCTTATTATTACTATTTTGCAAAAAAAAAAAAAACATTTGTTGTTCACTTGTTCCCCTGTAGTACTTGTAGTAGGTGGAGTTTGAGCTTGTTTCGTACGCTTGGAGGGGAGAGAATGGGAGTAGGGGAGCCGTTGGAAAACTTGTAGTAGGTGGAGTTTGAGCTTGTTTGGGAGGAGGGGGAGCCGTTGGAAAATTTTTCGGACTTGGATTTTTAAAAATTAAAGAAGTATGGTTTTTAGATTTTACTTAATTTTTCTTATTCTTTAATCTTACGTCTTCTTTTTATTAAAATTTTGTGACTCCATTTTTTCAATTTTTCTCTAATTCAACTCTTAAAAATTTTCTTTCCCCTTCTCTTCCCTTCAAATCCCTCATACCAATCAGTCCCTACTATATTTATGTTTAGTACTCTCTTCCAATCCATATAGTATAATCCAATTCTAGAACAATACTTAGAGAGTAACTAATATTTATTTATTAATTTTACCTGTGTAATTAATATTTAAATATGACTTTTTGTATTTCTCTCTCTCCTTCAATACCTCATTTAATATAGGTAAAGTTAGAAATTTCTTTTAATTTAGGGTAACTTTAATGAGTCAGCCAATATTTCTTGGTTTGATAAATTAGTTGAAGTGTCTTATATATATTATGGACCGGAGGGATTATGTTTTCAAAAAATCATAATACTTTTGATCCTAAATATAAGACCTAATTAACTTTTTTGGGAGATTAAGAAAGCTAATAAAATTATTTTAAAGTATTTATATATATATTATTTTCCTCTAAACTAATTTATCAGGTTTATAAAGTTATATATAATTATTATATATTATTTTGAAAAAAATTGACTTTTATGCTATAGCTTGAGCCGACTCAATGGAATACTTGAAGATATTTCTACTGAAAGTACAGTACGTATTTGCTTCATTTCCCACTGGTGATCCAATAATAAATCTTTCACGCATGACCTCTCATGAGTAGTATTTTCCTTTAACCAGTCTTAAATTTCACCGCTTAGAATATTGCTAAGTTTGAGAATTTTGGAATGATTAAAGCTTAATGCAAGAAAGTAAAAGAGTCTCTATCAATTTCAGTGATGTAGCTTTGAGCCTCACATTATAAATACTCATTGAATCATACACTTATCAATATAATCGACAAGTTTGATATTATATACTCCTCCGTCTCTATATATAAGAGTCTTTCAACTGAATCGTAAGATTCTAAAAAAAGTTAACAGTAGTTAAATATAATAGTTATGTAGAAAATTTAACTTATTTTTTTCAAAAATGCCCCTATTTATGAATGAGTGTGAGCGAGTAATAATGAGAAAAGAATAAATATATATATATATATATATATAGTATAACAATGAATTGAGGGTAAAATGAAAAAAAAAAGTATTTATTATTGAGACAAACTCAAAAGAAATCTTATGTTTAGAGATAAGCCTATTAAAAAAAAAAAGACCCCTCATGTAAAGATGGAGTATATATATCATGAACGATTGGGATGTTACCTTTGATCATATAGTATTTAAAGAAGAGAACAATTATACCGGTTCTTCTGGCCTATTTGGGTCATTATCACATATTTATGTGAGGGACTAGGCGGTTTAGGCCGGTTAGACTTCTTTTCTTCAAAAGTTAATCTAAATATATTTTTAACCTCTATTAATTAGTTTTTAGAATACTTAGAGTATATATTTATTCATTGTACGCATTTTGTATATATTCAATGGATAACGTACATTTTAGTTTATTTTCCATTTCGTCCTAGCTGTTGGTTCCTTATCAATATAATCGACAAGTTTGACATTATATATTCGTACGTCTCTATATATAAGAGCCTTTCAACTGAAGCACGATATTCTAAAAACACATTAAAAGTAGTTAAATATAAAAATTATATAGAAAAGTTAACTTATTTTTTTCAAAAATACCCCTATTTATGAATGAATGAGAGAGAATAATAATGAGAAAAGAATGAAAAAGAATGTATGTAATATAATAATTAATTAAGGACAAAATGAAAAAAAAAAAGTGCATTTATTATTGATGCAAACTCAAAAAGGATATTATATTTAGAGATAAGCTAGTAAAAAAAAGCCCTTATATAAAGATGGAGTATATATATCATGCACGATTGGGTTGTCACCTTTGATCATATAGTATTTAAAGAAGAGAACAATTATACTGGTTCGCTGGCCTATTAGGGTCATTGTTACATATGTATGTGAGGGACTAGGACGTCTGGGCTAGTTAGACCTAACCTCTATTAGTTTTTAGAATACTTTGAGTATATATTTATTCATTGAACGCATTTTGTATATTGTCAATGGATTACGTACATTTTAGTTTATTTTCCATTTCGTCCTAGCTTTTGGTTCCTTTTTTTTTTAAAAAAAAAAACATTCTTCATCATTTTTTTTAAAAAATTGATAATGAAATCAATTAGTTTGTTATTATATAGAAGGTGGCCATCAATTATGGGCAGACAAGTGTTTTACCCTCATTTCCACAAAATTTAAAAGACTGAATATTTTAATGTATTTTTCCCCTTGTTAACAGAGAGTGAAGTAGGTGATGAGCACGAGTAGTTGGGTATGCACAAATTTAAAATTTCAATGGGACACATTTTTCATCTTAATTGATCTGTACGTAATTACATGTTATATTCTTCAACACCGACGTAATTACATATGCTTTAAGAAACTATTTTTGACCTAAAATGTATGGTCCTACTATTACAAAAATAAAAAATGTACAAAAATTTGATGAAAAATGTTATATCCATGCAAAGTATAAATAAATGCAAGCTAGCTATACTGATTTATCCAGTTATCACTAATGTCCGTAACAAGTTTATCTCTTGTAGAAACAACTTATTAATCTTATTTTGTACATTTGTCAGCTCAATCTAAGAGAAAAGTAACCTAATTAATTAACCCTGAAGCTTATTAAATTTCTTTTTTTTTTTTGGAGATACAAAGGCAAGCAAAGCTTGAAGGAATTACAAAGTCAAGGGTTTGACCCCAAATATTGTTCATGTGGCTGCAAACCACGTTCTAATTCAAAAAGACGGACACATTCCGCCGGTGGTGACCAGAATTCGGTATAGATCTGATGGTTATAGTGAGCCGATCGTGCAAGATAGTCCGCACAGCGAGTATTCTCCCTATGAGTGTGGGAAATCTTCAAATCCCAGTCTGCATAGATAAGGGAATTGGTATCCAAGATGACGTCGTGCAAAGGATGATCGTTCGCACATTGAGTTGACAATAAGTGAACGGCCTGAAGAGAGTCAGTGAACAGTTTTATTTTCTTGAAACCCAACTGCTTACAAAGCTGAAGACCTCGGTGGATTGTGTGGATTTCCGCGGTAGTTGGGAAAGAGAGTCCTAACTTCTGTTGAAATCCACAAATCCAGTTGCCTTGGTGATCGCGGATAACTCCTCCACAAGTTGAAAGACCATCACTAGCAGTGGAATCGTCAACGTCAATTCTAATATAACCCTCATCCGGGGGAAGCCAGAAAAGAAGACCTCTCTCCGGAGCTTGAAAGATCAGATGATGAAAGCGACCCCTCTCCACACTCTCTGAAAGGTGAAATATGCATTTATGAACTAGCTCCTTTGGAGTAGCAGCTTTACCTTCAAATGCCTGACAACAGCGGTTCTTCCTGAGGAGCCAACATGTGGTACTGAAAACTTGTTGTCATGACCATCTAGCCATTCTTTTGTTTCCGGGCGAATGCTGCGAATTCCATTTAAACCAATCCTGCAGATTACCAGAAGCAAACATAGTAGAGTATAATTGGTTAGTTAAAGAAAACCATACTCTCTGGGCCTGCTCACAGTCTCTCAGAACATGAAGGATGGATTCCTCACTCTCACACTGAAAGGGGCAAGTGTTTAGGGCGCTCGGATTAAATATCGCTCTAATCTCATTTGTTGGGAGCCTCTCATAGAAAACTTGCCACATGACGTGCTTGACTCTTTCAGGAAAACCCCAGTGCCAAAGATGCCGCCAGGACTGGCTATGAGTTAGGGACTGTTGGTGGTAGATAACATCGTAGGCAGATTTCACGCTGAAATTACCATCAAGAGCATAGCGCCAACAAACTAAGTCATCAACAGTGTCCGTAGGAGGGGGGAGCATCATGATTTTCTCAACCACCCAATTAGGAAGGAAAGCCTCCCAATGCGCTCTGTCCCAATCACCGGAGGGGGAGGTGAAGGAGCAAACAGGAGCTTCCATATCTACAAGGTGTAAGTTTTTATCCACAAAAAATTTCAAAGGTTTTTCTAGAGGGGCCCAGCAGTCCTGCCAAGCATACGTGTTTCTCCCACTTCTGAGCTTCTTGCCAAGACCCCTTTGAAAATCCTCCCAAACCGTTATGATTCCACTCCACACGGTCGATTGGCTACGCACACGAAGCTTATTAAATTTCTGATGATGTCATTTTAGCATAGAAAAACTTGATACATACATGTAATTTCTTGATCTTTTAGCCTTTAATCTAATAATAAGTGTACATAAACATTGAAAATCCATAAAACTTGATGCAATATATAGACCTTAATTAATTAGTTTCTTTCATATATAGTCAAAGTAGTATATATATTCAAAAGCTGTTAGTAAGCGTTTCGACTTGTGGTGACTTTCAACGTGAAAGTTAGGGCTACACGAAAGTGAATATCTTATAAACGTCCACTTTAAAGTTTAAACTATTAAATTATTAAGAATATTCGAACATAAAAATATAAAAATAAATAAATTAAGATCTCAATACAGCTTATAGATACCAGATGTTTTATTTTTCACGGAAATATGTCTTCAAGTCTAACTTATTTTCTGAGGTTATGGCCAAGTCTAACTTCTTAATATGGCTATATAATTGTATCGCTGGAATAATTATGCCAGAAGTCGTTGAATGCTTTTATTTTATTGTTTAATGTTTAATAATATTGAACTTGAGTAAATTAATTAAACAGCTTAACAAAAATAAAACAAGTGAAGTTTAAAACAATTTAGGGTTAAGTAGGGGTTTGTTGGATTTTCCATGTATCCTAGAATGCATTTAAACACGTAAAGCTTATTCAAATGATCAGCACATTGGTTTTAATTATAAGAAAGGAATGCAAATACATATAAAACAGGCATTCATCAAGCATGTTATTTTTTGGTAAAAAAATTTCTCATAAAAAGGGTTAATTTAATTACGAACGATTAAGTGAAAGAAGAAAATGCCACCATCATCAGGCTGTGTCACGTCACATTATTTCTTAATTAATTTCAATTTTGTTGTACCCCTGTAGTACTTGTAGTAGGTGGACTTTGAGCTTGTTTCGTACGCGGGGAGGGGAGAGAATGGGAGGAGGGGAGCCGTTGGAAAACTTGTAGTAGGTGGAGTTTGAGCTTGTTTGGTATGCTGGAGGAGGGGGAGCCATTGGAAAATTTTTCGGAGTTGGATTTTTAAAAATTAAAGAAGTGTGGTTTTTAATTTTTATTTAATTTTTCTTATTCTTTAATATTACATCTTCTTTTTATTAAAATTTTGTAACTCCAATTTTTCAATTTTTTTCTAATTCAACTCTTAAAAATTTTCTTTCCCCTTCCCTTGTCTTCCCTCTAAATCCCTCATACCAAACAGTCCCTACTATATTTATGTTTAGTACTCTCTTCCAGTCCATAGTATAATCAAATTCTAGAACAATACTTAGAGAGTAACTAATACTTATTTGTCAATTTTATCTGTGTAATTAATATTTAAATATGATTTTTTGTATTTCTCTCTCTCCTTCAATACCTCATTTAATATAGGTAAAGTTAGAAATTTCTTTTAATTTAGGGCAACTTTAATGAGTCAACCAATATTTCTTGGTTTTGATAAATTAGTTGAAGTGTCTTATATATATTATGAACCGAAGGGATTACGTTTTCAAAAAATCATAATACTTTTGATCCTAAATATAAGACCTAATTAATTTTTTTGGGAGATTAAGAAAGCTAATAAAATTATTTTAAAGTATTTATATATATATATATATATATATATTATTTTCCTCTAAACTAATTTGTCAGGTTTATAAAGTTATATATAATTATTATATATTATTTTGAAAAAAATTGACTTTTATGCTATAGCTTGAGCCGACTCAATGGAATACTTGAAGATATTTCTACTGAAAGTACAGTACGTATTTGCTTCATTTCCCACTGGTGATCCAATAATAAATCTTTCACGCATGACCTCTCATGAGTAGTATTTTCCTTTAACCAGTATTAAATTTCACCGCTTAGAATATTGCTAAGTTTGAAAATTTTGAAAGGATTAAAGCTTAATGCAAGAAAGTAAAAGAGTCTCTATCAATTTCAGTGATGTAGCTTTGAGCCTCACATTATAAATACTCATTGAATCATACACTTATCAATATAATCGACAAGTTTGATATTATATATTCCTCCGTCTCTATATATAAGAGTCTTTCAACTGAATCGTAAGATTCTAAAAAAAATTAACAGTAGTTAAATGTAATGGTTATGTAGAAAATTTAACTTATTTTTTTTCCAAAAATGCTCCTATTTATGAATGAGGGTAAGCGAGTAATAATGAGAAAAGAATAAAAAAGAATATATATAGTATAACCATTAATTGAGGGTAAAATAAAAAAAAATGTATTTATTATTGAGACAAACTCAAAAGGGATCTTATGTTTAGAGATAAGCCTATTTAAAAGAAAAAGGCCCCTCATGTAAAGATGGAGTATATATATCATGAACGATTGGGATGTTACCTTTGATCCTATAGTATTTAAAGAAGAGAATAATTATACTGGTTCCGGCCTATTTGGGTCATTATTACATATTTTTGTGAGGGACTAGGCGGTTTAGGCTGGTTAGACTTCTATTTTTAAAAAATGAATCCAAACATATTTTTAATCTCTATTAATTAATTTTTAAAATACTTAGAGTATATATTTATTCATTGTACGCATTTTGTATATATTCAATCGATTACGTACATTTTAGTTTATTTTCCATTTCGTCCTAGCTGTTGGTTCCTTATCAATATAATTGACAAGTTTGACATTATATATTCCTACGTCTCAATATATAAAAGCCTTTCAATTGAAGTATGATATTCTAAAAGAACATTAAAAGTAGTTAAATATAAAAATTATATAGAAAATTTAACTTATTTTTTCCAAAAATACCCCTATTTATGAATGAATGAGAGAGAGTAATAATGAGAAAAGAATATATGTATAATAACAATTAATTAAGGGTAAAATGGAAAAAAAAGCATTTATTATTGAGATCCACTACTACAGAATACACATATTACGACCCTAAATGATGTCTGTTTTTTAAAAAGTGAGGCCAAAAATATAACCGGTGGCATATTCGTAATTATAAGTGAGAATTGTATAGTTTTAGGCGTCTCTAGTTTGATTGGGGACGCCTAAAGCTCCCCTAAGACACTGGGGACGCCTAAGCCTCACTTAAGGTGTCCTCAAATCCACTAAGAACACCTAAAGTGAACCTCCATAAAATAAAAAACAAAAAAAATTTACTTTAGACGTCCCTTATCTAAATTGGAACGTCTAAAGTCACACTTTAGACATCTCCACTTATAATGGAGACATCTAAAGTTAAATTTTATTTTTTCAAATTAGGGACACCCTTTGGCATCCCTAATATATATTAAGGACGCCAAAGTGCGTCCCTATATCATTAGGGACGCCATTTTGACTTCTCTAATATTATTAGGGAAGCCAAAATGGCGTCCTTGATGCAAATGGTGTCCCCAATATATATTAGGGACGTCAAATGGTGTCCCTAATTATAAAAAAAAATTATTATTGTGTAGATTTTGGATTTGGAGTTCATATACTAGATCTGTAATTTTTTTTGATGATGATCTGTAATTTCTGATTTTAAACACTGTTTAGTCTAGATCTGTAATATAAACGATTTATTTTTTAAGAAAAAAAACACTTTAGACGTCCCCAGTTAGAAGTCCCTTTAGATGTGCCCACTTCAAACTGGGGACATTTAAAGTGTTCCTAAAACTTTAGACGTCCCCAGTTTTAAGTGGGGTCGTATAAAGTCCAGACTATGGACATCCCTTGTTTTACGGACGTTATTGACAATTTTTTCTACATCGCTCAGATAGACGTCCCCCTGTTTTCAGATGTTAAAAGGCCCAAAAAAAAGGATGTTAAAAGCCTTTTTTTGTAGTAGTGCAAACTCAAGAAGGATATTATATTTAGGGATAAGCCTAGTAAAAAAAAAAAAAGGCCCTTATATAAAGATGGAGTATATATATCATGCACGATTGGGTTGTCACCTTTGATCATATAATATTTAAAGAAGAGAACAATTATACTGGTTCGCTGGCCTATTTGGGTCATTGTTACATGTGTATGTGAGGGACTAGGCGGTCTGGGCCAGTTAGACTTAACCTCTATTAGTTTTTAGAATACTTAGAGTATATATTTATTCATTGAACGCATTTTGTATATAGTCAATGGATTACGTACATTTTAGTTTATTTTCCATTTCGTCCTAGCTGTTGGTTCCTTTTTAAAAAAAAAAAAAAAACATTCTTCATCATTTTTTTAAAAAAAAAATTGATAATGAAATCAATTAGTTTGTTATTATATAGAAGGTGGCCATCAATTATGGGCAGACAAGTGTTTTGTACTTTTAGCCTCATTTCCACAAAATTGAAAAGACTCAATATTTTAATGTATTTTTCCCCTTGTTAACAGACAGTGAAGTAGGTGATGAGCACGAGTAGTTGGGTAGGCACAAATTTAAAATTTCATTGGGACACATTTTTCATCTTAATTGATCTGTACGTAATTACATGTTATTCTTCAACACCTACGTAATTACATATGCTTTAAGAAACTATTTTTGACCTAAAATGTATGGTCCTACTATTACAAAAATAAAAAATGTACAAAAATTTGATGAAAAATGTTATATCCATGCAAGTATAAATAAATGCAAGCTAGCTCTACTAATTTATCCAGTTATCCCTAATGTCCTTAACAAGTTTATCACTTGTAGAAACAACTTATTAATCCTATTTTGTACATTTGTCAGCTCAATCTAAGAGAAAAGTAACTTAATTAATTAATCCTAAAGCTTATTAAATTTCTGATGATGTCATTTTAGCATAGAAAAACTTGATACATACATGTAATTTCTTGATCTTTTAGCCTTTAATGTAATAATAAGTGTACATAAACATTGAAAATCCATAAAACTTGATGCAATATAACACTACTACAGAATATACTTATAAAGACCCTAAAGGACGTCCCTTTTTAAAAAAGGGACGTCCAAAATATGGTCAGGTTCAAATTTTAGAGATTGACGCGTCTGATTACCTTTAAACGTCATAAAAAAAAAAAGAAAGCATTTAGACGTCCCCAGATGGGCTGGGCACGTCTAAAGCCTATTTTTAGACGTCCCCAGCTCAGCTGGGGACGTCTAAAGGTATGTTTAGACGTCCCCAGCACAGCTGGGGACGTTGTAGAGCCTCACATGCACCAGATATGACGTGACCGGTGTGTGTGAGGATGTCAGAGAGCTCTTCCTACTCCCCTGCCATCTATCTCTCCTCCTCCCAACTTTACTCAATCACTCATTCACTCCTATCTCCGTGAGACTCCGTCCCCATCTGCTGCAGTTTTTTCGTTGTTTCTCCTTTCCCATTCCACTCCCCTGCTGCATCTCCTCCCAAATTCATCACTCCATCCCCATTGATCGGTCTCCTCTCCCTTTCTTGGTTTTTTAATTTCTTTCTCCAAAGCTTCCTCACTTCCGTCACCAGGCCACCTTCTTTGCTCCCCTGCTGCAGTTTTTGAGATTCTCGGTTTGCAGATTCTCCACCACCGTCGGCCTCCTCCGAAGCTTCACCACTTTTCAGGTTAGCATTTTCGTTTTGAATAAGATGACAGGGCGTTTTATTATTCTTTTTATTATTAGTTTTGTATGAATTGAATAAGTGTTTAATTTTTTATATTTTTAGTATTAGTTAGAGGTTTATTTTATTACTCTGTTTATGCGTTTTGATTAGGTTGATGATGGTAACTATTAGTTTTGGCACATGATAAATGCCTTTAATTAGTAGGGAAAGGAAAAGAAATGCAGGGCGTTTTATTATTCTTTTTATTATTAGTTTTGTATGAATTGAATAAGTGTTTAATTTTTTATATTTTTAGTATAGCATATTTTTAGTATTAGTTAGAGGTTTATTTTATTACTCTGTTTATGCGTTTTGATTAGGTTGATGATGGTAACTATTAGTTTTGGCACATGATAATGCTTTTAATTAGTAGGGAAAGGAAAAGAAATGAGAAAAGAATAAAGAATAAAAAGAAAGTAAAAAAATACAAAAAAAAAATCTTGTAGACACACAATATTTTTTTTTTTTTGCCATAAGACACACACATTAATATATATATATATTTAGTGCTAGAATTAGGCAATCTTATTGTAACTTAGTGTACGTAGACATTAATATAAGAAATTCGCGTACTTGCATTTTTTTTTTACAATTTTTCATTAAATTCGCGTACTTGATTTAATAATTTGGTTGCTAAAATATAAGTGTATTATGTTTATGCTTGGTGCTAGAAGCTAAAGTTTTATTTCATTTAAATTAAGCTGAGATGGTTTGTTATTTTGATTTTGGGATGTCTCAATTTTAAGGGGAAATGCTGTCAAAATTTTGAAAAATAAAATAGTAAATGGCATTCCTAGTGTTGACAATTATTATTAACTTGAGTGTAAATGGGAATGATGTAGGTGGTAATAAAATGGATCATAGTTGGATGAATGCTTTGAGAACAAGTGAAGAATATGAGAATAGGGTTGAAGAGTTTATTGAATATGCTAGAAGGAATGCTCCAGCCAGAAATGACATGTATTTTTGTCCTTGTGTCAATTGTTTAAATGAGAGAAGACGGGATGTTGAAGTTATAAGGGATCACCTACTTTGTGATGGAATAAATCTTCGATATATAAGGTGGATATGGCATGGTGAGGAAGTAACTGATTGTCCGTCGCACAAGAAGGAAGCTGTGGATGTCATAGATGAAGATACAATAGAGAGAATGATTCATGATGTTGAGGTAGAATCCTTTGCGCAGTCGCATGAATATGACAGCTTGCGGAGTGATGCAGAGACACCGTTGTACCCAGGGAGTAAATACACACGGCTGACAGGAACATTACATTTGGTGAACTTAAAAGCAACTTGTGGGTGGACCGATAGTAGTTTCACATTGCTGCTTGAACTGTTGTGTGATATGTTTCCAGACGATAATATGCTTCCAAATCGTATGTATGAGGCAAAAAAAATCCTATCTACAATGGGTATGGAGTATAAAAAGCTTCACGCTTGCCCTAATGACTGTGTACTGTACATAAACAAGATCTTAAACAGTTCATGAAGTTCGAGGAGCTAGATATTGGATGGGGCAAATTTGCAATCCTGCAAGTTTTTTATTTTCCATTTTTTGATTCATTTAGTTAAGTTGATTTTAACTAGCTAATACATTCATCATTTTAATTCTATTATAGCTCCTTCCGTCGTATATGCGTTGACTCTCAGAAAGTTGATTTATATGGATTCTTGTCTCCTGCACATACGACAAGGGTTGGGAATACATTGAAAAGAAGGACGAACTATGTGGGCTTCGCATTGGCAGAGGACGAGTATCGTTGTTATCTAGCACCGATTGTTCAATGGTACATATTTTAATTTTGTGTATTTGAGATTATTAATAAATAATTGCCTTCCCATCTAACTTCTTTTTAATCTGTATATGTTGTGATAGTTATCACTGGAGTTTGTGTGTTGTCTGTCCTCGGTCGTGTCAACACCCGTTTCCATTTCGATAATCAAAGAGTAATAACGACGGAATTCAATGGGCATACAGAAAAGTACAATTATACTGATGAAAATATTCATTTACAATCCCAACGTCGTTCGTTTACAATTCCAATATTGTTCGTCGACGGAAACAAAATACAGCGGAAGTTTTAATATTTACAAATTAACCAAAATATTGAGGCATAGACTAAAGCATAACCACGTTCATATCCTCGCCTCGGGACACGTGCCACTCACTTCTCGGCGACAACTTCTTTGCCCTTTTTCCCACTGGTACCCGCTGAGGTATTTGTTTAAAAATAGGGTGAGATTCCGAAGAATCTCCGTAGAGACATAATATCATTCATAGAAAATGCGAAAAGTAAATATGTCATGCGCCAAGGTATGCACAAATTAATGAACAATATAAACACATCATCGTCATGTATACATGAGTAGGGCCCAGCCCCACAATCTACACCGGTTGGACTTCTGCCAACTCCCAGTGTAAGTGCACCTCTGGCACTAATAGCCTCTCTCTAGGCAAATCATGTTATTAATTAAGTGCATTTACAAAACAATGGCATCCACACAATCACATAACTTATGGCATAGTGTATGAAGGATAATGTCCCTACCTCAAAGCTGTGATATTCCCTATTTAGTAGTGTCTCGAAAAGTGTGCTGTCCCGGCGTCCGACTCGATCCTAAAATATTAAATGTACCAGAAATAGGTCATAACCTATCCAAGTATCATTTTAGACTATTCCATAGTGTTTATTGTGGTTATCTTAGTCTATGGTGAAAATTTACAAAAATGCCCCCGGGAACCCGGCCCGATGGCACGTTTTCCCAAAATTTTGACTAAGGCTATTCTGACTTATTTTCGCCCAAGGAATCCATTTCTGGCCTCGAAATCGCCAAATTCATGGTCAAATTAAGAAAATACCCTTGACAGCCCCTATTTAGTGATTTCAGTGGCGTTTTCGTAAATATGTTTTTTCGGCCTCTACCGAAAAAGTGCCCAACTGTAACCCCACCTATTTTTGCCCACTGAGTCCAATGGAACCATTTATTTCATGAAAATCCAACTCCTACTATCAGATCTGGTCTGGCCGAAATATTGGGAAAAATATGGAAAAATGAGGTTTTGTGTTCTAGTTTCTAAAACTTGTACTTTTTCACTTCTAACCCTTGATTAACTCATTTAAACACTTCTTAACCATGATTCAAAGAAATTTGGGCAGCATAACCCCTTAGGATTAGGACTTTCCAAATTTACAAACTTAACAATACAACCAAATCCAACCATAATCATCAACAACAACCATATCTAACATAATCTTAAGATTTGTAAAGTTACCTTCTTGAGTCCTTTTTCTTCCTCTAGAAGTTCTCCACTCTCTTTCTCTTTGGCTCAAGATTTGCTTGCTAATCCATGGAATTTATGGAAAGGAAGAGATTAGAGAAGAGATTAGAGAAGATTAGAAGAAGAAACCTTTAAGAAATCTTAGCTTACCTTGGATCTTACTTCTTTTTGCTCTCTAAATCTCCAAGAGCTCCCAAAAATCACTCTCTCTCTCTCTTTTCTCTTCTTGTGCGTGAATGGCATGAAAGGAGGAGGAAAAGTTTTATGTACTACTTGTCTTCTCTCATCTTTAATCCTAGCCCTTGATCTAGCCAATGGTCAAGATTTTTCCACCTTTCATGAACACTTTAATTGCCCTCATGACACCTTGCATTAGGCCATACTCCTTCCACTTTATGTCATACTTTGTGATCATGAGTGTACTTGGTTCTTATCTCTTCCACAATTTATGTCATATGATTTAATTAAAAATGAACAAATTTCCTTTTCCTTTTTCCTTCATGCATCAACGAAATAATGAGAGGGAGGGAGGAGAAAAATTTGTTTTGTACAATTTCACCATTCACATCATTGATTTTATGTATACTCCCCCTTAATTTCTCAATTCTTGATTTATTCCACCAAGAATAATCACATTATGCATTTTCTTTTATTTTCCTTGATTAATTGAAATCAATTCCAATTAATTGGAAAATAATTAATCTTGGGCTAAATTGGCAAAATTATGATTTTGCTATCCCCTTTGTAATTTAATTCAATTCTTGAATTAATTTGCCCATTTCCTTATGAATATGAATATTTCAAAATTCACAAGATCCAAATTCATGAATATTCACCATTTTATTGAATTATTCAAATAATTACAATATATTTTTGGTGAATAAAATTTGGGATGTTACAGGTCGCACGTTGTTTACTGGTTTGATTCCTTAAATAGAAGACCAAACAAAGAAACTAAAAGCGTCTTCAACCAGTAAGTTATTTTTTTGTATTTCATTGCTACTTGATTCTTGACTTAATGAATTATTCTAATTTATTTTGATTTTCATTTTAATGATAGGGCATGCACGACGTATCGAGCGCTTGGCGGGCCACGCGAACGTAGAGGTGGCAAAGATCCGAAATGGTTGTTTCCAAAGGTACGTAGTTTCAAATCAAGTTCTTTTGATTGACAGTCGTTTTAGATATGCCTTTATTGATTTTAACCATTTGCTTTTGATTTATAGTGTCCTCGACAACCTGGCGGCTGGGAATGTGGATATTATGTCTTGCTTTATATGTTTAACATCATTCAGAGTGGCTTTATGACAGATTTTGAACAAGTAATCGCTTCTTCATTCTCAGAGGATAATATTCTTGGTATTGTGATTCAATGGCAATTCATTCACTTCATTCATTATTTCATCTAAGCGTATTTTCTAATTTACAGATTTTTGACAATGAAGATGCCTACTCATATGAAGACTTAAATATGATCAGAGACTTTTTGGCTGGACATCTTCTTCAACGTATACCAGAAGAGTAAAGTCTTTAGTAGTTTGTGTAGAACATACTTTTGTGGTAGTACATATAATTAGCGTTATTGTTGTTGGATATAGATTGGATTTTTAGTCTTGGTTATTGTACAAACTGAGGACTTGGATATAGATTGCTGTGTAGTTTGTGTGGCTTGAAAGTTTGTGTGGCATGTAGTAGACTTGGATATAGATTGTTGTGCAGTTTGTGTGGCATGTAGACGTAGTAGCCTTGGGTTGATCACTGTGTTTGTTGTTGTTTCCATTCTGTTGAACTGCTGTTGTTTTATTCTGTTGTTGGAATCCTATTTCTGCAGTTTATTACATTTTCCAGATAGTGCAATATATAAAAAGTTCATTTAAAAAAAAAAACTTTCAACGTCCTTAATAAAAAAGGGACGTGGAAAGTCTGCTGGCGACACTTTAGACGTCCCCAGTTCCAACTGGGGACGTCTAAAGTGGGACCTTAGTCTTCCCCAGAGGAGTTGGGGACGTCTAAGGTCCACCTTAGACGTCCCCAACTCCTCTGGGGACGTCTAAAGTGGACATTAGACGTCCCCAGAGTTCACTGGGGACGTCTAAAGTCTGCCTTCCACGTCCCCTATATTACAGACGTTAATGACGTTTTTTTCTACGACCCTCACATAGACGTCCCTCTGTTTTCAGACGTTAAAAGGCTAAAAAAAGGGGACGTTAAAACTCTTTTTTCTAGTAGTGAGACCTTAATTAATTAGTTTCTTTCATATATAGTCAAAGTAGTATATATATTCAAAAGCTGTTAGTAAGCGTTTCGACTTGTGGTGACTTTGAACGTGAAAGTTAGGGCTACACGAAAGTGAATATCTTATAAACGTCCACTTTAAAGTTTAAACTATTAAATTATTAAGAATATTGGAACATAAAAATATAAAAATAAATAAATTAAGATCTCAATACAGCTTATAGATACCAGATGTTTTATTTTTCACGGAAATATGTCTTCAAGTCTAACTTCTTTTCTGAGGTTACGGCCAAGTCTGACTTCTTAATATGGCTATATAATTGTATCGCTGGAATAATTATGCCAGAAGTCCTTGAATGCTTTTATTTTATTGTTTAATGTTTAATAATATTGAACTTGAGTAAATTAATTAAACAGCTTAACAAAAATAAAACAAGTGAAGTTTAAAACAATTTAGGGTTAAGTAGGGGTTTGTTGGATTTTCCATGTATCCTAGAATGCATTTAAACACGTAAAGCTTATTCAAATGATCAGCACATTGGTTTTAATTATAAGAAAGGAATGCAAATACATATACAATAGGCATTCATCAAGCATGTTATTTTTTGGTAAAAAAATTTCTCATAAAAAGGGTTAATTTAATTACGAACGATTAAGTGAAAGAAGAAAATGCCACCATCATCAGGCTGTGTCACGTCACATTATTTCTTAATTAATTTCAATTTTAGTGTGTATAACTATAACTATATATATATATATATATATATATATGATTGAAATTTTCAAAAAAAAAAACCCCCTTTATATTCTGGTCTTGTATCTTTATATAGCAGCCAGGCTAGACGAGAGAGACGCTGGGTATGTTTGGTTGAGCGATTCGATTGCTTATAAGTTGCTTTTTAATAGTGATTTACGGTATACGAAGTAAGTATATGAGAGGAGTTGTGTCTCGATTTACGTAAAAAGCAACTTATAAGTTTTTATAAGCTCAAACAAACATGCTTAGCATCTACAAAAGAAAAGTCTTTACCTTACTTCACAGTACATTTTGGCTCCTCCAACCATGTCCTAATAGATACTATATATATCTCTCTAATCTTAGATGTAGGATATAATTTATAGTATAATTTTGCAATATAACGAGAGGAGTATAAGATTAGGGGCATCAATTGTTTGGTAAAATTATGCCATTTTTAGTATGTATGAAATTTTTAAACCAAATTAATAAAATTTTAAATTAAAATAAGTAACCTTTTTAATACACAACTAAATTAGTTTCTTCATACTAAATTTTTAATAAATCCTGAAGAAGCGGTTAGCACTTTTGTAGGTCCAAATGGGGAGTGGGATCTCCAAAGATGGGGAATGTACTTACCTTGGTGGGTTGTTGAAAAGATTGAAAGAGTTCCCCCTCCATCTCAACCAGGCGAGGATACATTCTGGTGGAGGAAATTATCTGATGGAAATTTCAGCGTCAAATCGGCTTATTCAATGATCTACTCGTCGCTTGAGGAATCTTCCGATCCTTTCTGGCAACGTATCTGGAAATGGCCTATTCCGGAGAAAGTAAAATTTTTTATGTGACAATTATTTCAGGAAAGAATTCCTACGAATTCTATTCGAGCTAAGAGGGATGTGAGGATAAACACCGAGTGTCCTTTTGAGTGTAACTGTGAGGAAACAGCTATTCATACTTTGAGAGATTACGAATTTGCAAATTCAGTGTGGCTTTCTTGTATTAACCCCATTTATTACTCTGCATTTTTTTCTGGCAATCTGCAGGTGTGGATCAACTGGAATATGCAACACTCACCGGGAAATCACAAGATGTCTCAATGGCCCTGGCTTAGGGTCTTTGGTTCAATATGCTGGCTTATTTGGAAAAACAGATGTAGAAGAGCTTTTGAAGAAACTAGTGACATGCCACAGCAGCTTCTTCACAGAGGTATACATTCTCTTCATGAAGGCACAGAAGATGGGCGGCTAAGGCACAAGATATTCAGAATACCAGACAGAGACACAGCAAGATGGATTGCTCCGCCGGCGGGTTTTGTTCGAGTTGATGTGGATGCTGCAGTTGATGAACACAGAAATTCTGCAATTGGAGGAGTGATTCGCGATAGTTCAGGAGCTTGGATTTGTGGGTTTCAACAGAACCTAGGATTCACATTTGGTTCGACAGCCTCTGAGGTTCAAGCAATTAGAGTAGGACTACTGACCTGCCAAACCATGAATCTCAGAAAGATCAAGTTACACACAGATTCTACGGAAGCCATTCGATTACTACTTCAGTCCGGGGGTCAACATCATCCCCTACAGAATGAGCTAGAGGAAGTAAGACAATTAATCTACAAGGATTGGGATTTAGAGATTTCCCATAGTCACCAAGAAGCCATTATGTGTGCTGATATTTTGGCAAAGAGTGCCCTTGATTTGAACAATGATTTGTCACTTTTGGACCATCCGTCAAATCTTTGTTTGATCCAAACGTTGGCTGACCTCAGCTAACCATTGGATCTAATTTTGGTGTGTCTCTTTTGTAACTAGGATTATTGTAATGGCCGCCGTGGCCTCAAGAGTCTACTATCTTGTCATCTCAATTCAAAAAAAAAAAAAATTAGTTTCTTCAATAACAATCATTATTGAATTTAATTACTAAAATAGTGAAAAAATAAGATTCTAAGTGTATATGTGTGTATTTCAATTATTAACATATCAAAGTACGTAGACTCACAATATATGAAACCCGAAAAAGTGTGAACTTGCTGTTAAGTATTACCATAAACATATAATTAATGAGAGTTACTGATATGAATTATGAACTTTATAAATAATTTTTATGATAAGTAGTGGTTAATTATTGAAGAATCTTAGAATATAAAATTTAATTCTACTGCAGTACAAATATATGTATTTATATATATATATATATATTACATTTTTTAGACAACATATATACACTACAAAAAAAAAAGACTTTTTGTCGTTGCTGAATGGTTTTCGGTGGCAACATTTTGTCGCTGCCAAGTCACCACAAATACAATCGTCGCCGATACTTTTGGCGGTGACATTTCTTTGTCGTCGCTAAAAGTAGACAATTAGCGGCGACATTTTGTCACCGCAGAAAGTACGCAAGAAGGTGCTAAAACAACCGTCGCCGCTAAAGGTGGGGTATAGGCGGCGGCAAATGTCGCCACAGAAACATGCATCAGTAGCGACTTTTGTGTCACCACAAAAACATGAATCAAAAGTCACCACAGAAACATGCATCAGTGGTGACCTTTTGACATTTGTCCCTCCTTAAAGTTACAACTATTTTTTTAAATTTTTTTAATCTAAATTGCTAAAATTAAAACCTGTGTTGTGCTAATAAAGATAAAAAGCTATTGGAAACTAACAATATATTAATTAGCAATAATACTCACACAATTCTTCAAAGCCATCATCAAGTATTTAAGTTTCTTAAGCAAGGTCTAAAGATTGTCCATTGAAAAGATAAGTAGAATTTATGATAAAACATGAAAACTATGAAGAAGGACCAACTTGTGGGATAGCAAGACTAAAAGTAGATGAAGTAGGAGCTGCTAATTGCCCTTGTTGCATCAAGGCAGCTAGTTGGGCTCGTATTCTCTGCTCCATTTGTTCCATTTTGTGCTCAAATTGTGCATGCTCTGCTGCCATTTTTGCACGCTCCACTGCCATCTTTGCACACTCCACTGCCATCTTTGCGCGTTCTTCTGCAAGATTTGCTTCCATCTTGGCACGCTCCTTTTGAAATTTTTTATTAAACTCCTCATGCAATTGGATACGAAGATTCTCCACAGCTGAATTATCATTGGATTGAGAGCGAGCTCTCTTCCTTAAAGGCTCTGCTCCGTCCCCTTTTCCTCTTACATAGCCTGATCTCTTACCAAGAATAGTTGTCAATATTTCATCGAAGGTCATTCGAGCATCACTCTGTAACTCTTCTTGTTGTTGTTGGAGAAGTTCTTGCAAGTCAGTCTACAATTAAAGTATGAAACATAATGTACAAAGGCGACAGATGATACATTTTAAAATAAAAAAGCTAAAGATTTAGAACATAAATTAAAGTGAAGAGAGATTAAACTTACTGTAGCGAAGTTAATCTCCTCAAATAACCGAGGTCCACAAGTATGCTTTGTTACTTGTTTTTCTCGATTATTCTTATTCCGTTTACTTTTTTCCTACAAAGAATTTTGTAATAAGGAACTAGTGACTAAAATAAATATATGATCCATTTGAAACAAGAAAAAGCTACCTTGAACATGTCAGTCTGAAAGTATGTTAATAACAACTCCCAATCTTCAGAACTTAGATTTTGAGGAGGATTAGCCCGCCTATCCTCATCAGAAGCATATTTGTTATAGTATTTGTGCAAATTGGTCTTCTAATTTCTAAAGGCATTTTTCAAGTTCAGTGTTATAGTTTTTTTGAACTTTTCTTCATTGATTGCATCAAAAGGTTCAAATTTGTCCTGAAACAAATATAAACATAAATATTTGTTATGAAAACATAAATAAATAACGATATATATAAATATTTGAGAAGAGTATACCTTTACTTTCAAAATCATCTCATCTTTATAATGTTCATAAATATTCTTCCACTCAGCACCATGACGAAAAGAGATTGTGGTCCTAACAACATAACCACAATAATTAGCAAGGTTTCTTGCTTCTGCACCTAGTGCTCTTGTCGGGGAGTCTAAAAGTTTCACTGGTATCTTTGCTCCAAGTCTGGTTCTCAAGTCTACTTTAAAGTATTTGTACACTCATTTGCCCTTTTTGATAGTATGAGAGGAGCCTATAATTCATGTGAAAGAATTAAAACAATTAAAAGTTTCATGTGATGTGGATTAGTTATTTATATTATATAACATTGAAGTAAATTTACCTACACTACTAGCTTGAGTAGGGGGAGAGTTAGCAGGCATTTCCTCAAGTTGTAATTATAGTGATCGAGGTGAAATTATACGTCTTGATTGAGGTGTAGAGGAAGTACCTCCATTACTTGTGTCACCATGTAGTCTAGTGGAATGATTTTTTCCACCTCGACCTCTCTTTATCCCTGACATATCCTATAAAAATGTACAAAATTTAGTTAAACTTTCAGCAAGCAAAAAAAGACTAAAAGCAAATTTAAACTATAAAGGACATTTAATTGATAAAGACTCAATCTACATATTAGTAAAAACTACCATAAGGAGACAATAATTTCATTCGATTGATTCTTCTGAGCCACTATCACTTATATCAGTATCTTCTAATTCATTCTCTTGTACTTCATTTTCTATATCACTTTTAGTTTCAATATCACTATCATAGTTATCAAGCACATCCTCTTCATTACTATCTTCATGAACTGATGAACGAGTTTCGCTGTCATCGATAAATCCAATCTCCATGACATCACGATTACTTCTTTGTGACATCTCTCCTACTTCAACAAAGGTCTGGTGTTGTACATCTTCTCCATACAAGTTAATGATAATATCAGGTTCTACACGAGTTGGATTGTCAATATTTAAGTCACCCAACAATTGTTGATACGCCTCTTTATCAACCATAACAGCATTTACCGCACTAACATCGTTATCTTTGTCAATTGGCATATTGAACAAGTCACGTGGATTTGTTTTAACAACAACAAGCCAACCAGGTTCAATAATATCATCCACATAAAAAATTTGCTCCGCTTGAGATGCTGCAATAAATGGTTCATTAGTTTGTAATGAGCATTGAGTAATAATACTTGTAAACCCATACTTTTCAACCTTATATCCTTTGTGATAATGAGCCACATCCCACTAATGACACTTAAACAAGTATATTTTTCTATTCTTCAACGTAAGACAATTCATAAATATGGTCTAATACGCCATAATATTCTTTATCAGCATTGGTGTCATCACCCTTGACCATGACTCCATTGTTTTGAATCTTTTTTCCGATTGCCCGATCTTTTGTGTGGAAACGGAATCCATTGCCTATAAACATGGAGTAACAATTAACCACCTTTAATGGACCAATTGATAAACTTATGAGATCAGGACTTGCATGGCCTTGTTTGGACAACACTCCCACCTATGCAAAAAGAATCATTTCTTCAATATGTAATACTATCATACGTTATACAAATGCCAACTCTTAAAACGTTATAACTTACTCATGAATGAAACCAATCAGGAAGCCCCTCATTCTGGCTTTGTAATTCTTGGGCTTCAAGTTCAATCCTATGTTCCCTAAATGTTTTTCACACAAGTGAGACAAATATAGATTATAACAAAAACAATCTCTCTTCAAGTAAAGTTGACATACTCTATAAATGGCCAAACTTCTTCACAGTTTTGGAGCACATACATCCTTGCTCGACAATATTCTTCATGAGAAAGATGGATTGACTCATAATGTCCCCTAGGCTCACCACTTTTCTTGAATATTGAAAACTCACAATTGATATCAGCATTGGTTTCATCATTCCTATGTAGAGCCGGGAAAACGGGCCGAGCCCGTCGGGCCGAGCCCGTCGGGCCGGCCCTTTTAGGCCCTGGCCCTTCAAGGGCCGGGCTTGCAAATTGTAGTTTCAAAAGGAAGTCGGGCCTAAGAGGGCCGGCCCTGTAGGGCCTCGGGCTTAAAAGGGCCGGCCCTGGAGGGCCTCGGGCCGGCCCTTTAAGCCCGTTTATTTTTTATTTTTTTTTTGCTTGGAAAGGAATCATATTACATTTTTGAATTACCTTATTGAATCTATATGTCAATCTGTCCTCATATCGTATAGAGTATGATTTTTGAGTATATTGTTTTATCTAATTGAATCATATTATGATTTTTGAGTATGATTTTTGAATATATTATTCTGCCTATTTAGAATAAAATCATATTATATACTATTCTGCTTGATAGAGTATGATTTTTGATGAAGGTTGTGATTATTTAACTACTTGAACCTACTACTCAAAGTGAAATACAATCAAATATCCTTGAAATTGATGATAGTAGTGAAGAAGGTGAAAATGATAGTCGTCATACTCATGTTGTTTAGAGATTAGAGTATTTAGCTTCTTGCCTTCTTATACTTTGACCTTTGTGTGAGTTACTTGTGGACATGATTTTACCTTTGATTATACATTAGTAACTGTGTTTATTTGTTGCAAGAGACGTGTTATTTAAACCTTAATGTTGACAACATTTATGTATTAAATTAGAACTTTAATCGTTGTTATTTACTAATTATATCTCTATGGGAAAAATACGTAGGAAAAATAGTTAAATATTGTGAAAAGGACTTCCGGGCCCTGCGGGCCGGCCCTGGCCCTGATGCTCTCGGGCCGGGCCTTGAAAAACTGTAATTTTCCTGACCCCGAGCCCTTTAGGGCCGGCCCTGTTAGGCCCTGGCCCATCAAGGGCCGGCCCTGATTCCCAGCTCTATTCCTATGTGGAACATTAAACTTTGTAGGAAAGTCTTTCAAATATCTTGAGCAAAAAAGTAAGACTTTCATCTGATAAATACCCTTATGCAATCGATCCTTCAAGTCAAGCCTTATTGCAAACATAAGATTTGAGTGATCGTAAATACCTTCAACAAAAAAATGGTTTAGATTTGAATGTTTTTGAATTATTATAAATATAATTATACATTTCTTAGCATCTTACCTTTCTATTAAGTTGGAATTGAGTACATCCAACGATATTAAACTAGTCCACCAACTTTTACCTCTCCCGCCAAGTGTATTAGCAAGTGAACCATAACATCAAAAAAGGCAGGTGGGAAGATAGTCTCCAACTTGCACAATGTGAATACTATTTGACTTTGAAGTTTGTCAAGTTGTTCACATGTTAAACTCTTTAAACAAATATTCTTAAAAAATCTTCCCAATTCTATTATTGGTTCACATACTTGAGGAAGTAATAGCCCACGGATTGCAATTGGAAATATTTCTTGCTACAACACATGGTGATCATGGCACTTAAACCCAAATATTCTTCTCTCTTGAATGTTAACACACTTTGAAATATTAGATGAAAAAGCATTATGTACCTTTAAGTTAGCTAAGAATTCACAAAGGGATTGTTTCTTTTCAGGGGACAAAGTATAAGGAGCATAAGGCTTAGAAATATTATTACCAACTTTAACTGGGTGCATATTACTCCTAATTCCCAAATCCATCAAATCATACCTAGTTTTCAATGTGTCCTTTGTCTTTCCAATCAAATCCATTACTGTCGACACAATATTATCAGAAACATTTCTTTCTATATACATCACATCAAGATTATGTCGTATAAGCAAATGTTTCCAATAAGGCAATTGAAAAAAAAAATGCTTTTTTTCCTCCAATTGTAAGCCCTTGTGTCTGTATAACGCTTTCGTTTTTAACTTTTTCCAAATGACATATTACCCACTTGCTCTAGTTGCATAAGTGCTTCATCTCCATTTAATAGAACTGGTGGAGCCCTATGTTCTTCTTTCCCATCAAATGAGGCCCTGTCTTTACGCCATGAGTGATTTTGTGAAAGAAAGCACCTATGACCCATGTAAGATAATTTTTTTCTTAATGAAATGCAATGTGTATCTTTGTGGCAACACAATATTATCAGAAACATTTTTTTCTATATGCATCACATTAAGATTATGTTGTATAAGCAAATGTTTCCAATAAGGCAATTGAAAAAATATGTTTTTTTTTCTTCAATTGTAAGCCCTTGTGTCTGTATGACGCTTTTGCTTTTAACTTTTTCCAAATGACATATTACCCACTTGCTCTAGTTGCATAAGTGCTTCATCTCCAGTTAATAGAATTGGTGGAGCCCTGTGTTCTTCTTTCCCATCAAATGAGGCCTTGTCTTTACGCCATGAGTGATTTTGTAGAAGAAAGCGCCTATGACCCATGTAAGATAATTTTTTCTTAATAAAATGCAATGTGTGTCTTTATGGCAACATGGGCATGCAAGCTTGCCTTTGGTTGACCACCCTGAAAGGTTCCCGTACGCAAGAAAGTCATTTATTATCCACAATACTGTTGCATGCATGATAAAATTTGATTGAGAGTGTGCATTATATGTTTGCACCCCTTACTTCCCACAATTGTTTCAACTCTTCAATTATTGGTTGTAAGTAATCATCTATTTCATTACCCAGACATTATTTAGACCAGGAATAAGAAGTGTCATCATAAAGTATGGCCTTTTCATACAAAGCCAAGGTGGCAAATTATATGGTACCTAAATAACAGGTCAAATGCTATGATTGACACTCATATTCCCAAAAGGTTGAAATCCGTCACTAGCCAGGCCTAAGCGAACACTTCTTGGATCATCAGAGAAGGTAGGGTATTTTTGGTCAAAGTGTTTCCAAGCAAGTGAATCAGCTGCATGTCTTAATATGTCATCATTAATGTGCTTCTCCTTATGCCTCCTCATTTCTTTAGCTATGTTTCTTGCCATATAAAGCCTTTGTAGTCTGGGCGTTATTGGAAAATGCCTCAAAACTTTCTGTGGAGCCTTTTTTCCTTTTTGTCTGTTTAACTTCCATGTAGGCATCTTGCATCTAGGATATGATTTTGCATTTGCATGCTCTCCCCAATACAATATGCAATCATTCCCACAAGCATCAATTTTCTTGTAATCTAAACCCAAATCACGAATTATCTTCTTAGCTTCATAAAATGAGTGTGGCACTAAATCCCCATCTGGGAGAACAAATTTCAATAGGTGCAATAGTAGATCCATGGATTTATTAGTCCAATGGTTAAGGCACTTCAATTGAAGCAACTTTACAATGAAAGACAATTTTGATATCTTGTTGCAACCTGGATAACGATCTTTCTCCACATCCTTTAACAAGTCAAGGAACCTTTTGGCATGGGCATTAGGCTCTTCACTCTCATTTAATCTAATGTTCATATCATTCATACAAGGAACTCCATATGCATCACATATCATCCTTACAAGACTCCCCTCCTCATAAGTATCACTCTCTATTACTCTACTTAAAGTCTCACAATCACTTTGATATCTAGTAATTTCTCTATGCAAGTCCTACACCTTGTAACTATCCCAAAAACCCTTAATCAATAAGTCCGTCTTAACATTTGTTTTCACCTTGAATGTAACATTTCTACATTTCATACAAGGACAACATATTTTGTTTGTCACTCCATGTTGAGTGAATGCCCACTCTAGAAAATTGTCTGCTCCTCTAATGTATGCTAGGTTGCCTTTGTCTTTAATGTTTAACCAACTTTTATCCATTCCTATTTCATAAAAAGACCAAGAGCATTTTATACATGAAAAAAAATAATCAATGCGAAGAGAAAACTTTTTTTCAAGAGTAATTGGGAAAAAACATGGACATTAAGGCCACACATTAAGAGGGAAGTATATCTATGTTTTTTTTTGTTGGGTCCAATCTTTATTTGGCAAATTAATGCAAACATAGCACAGGGGATATTAATTCATGTACCAATTATTCTAAATAAGACAGAACTAATCACCACTACTCAAGCTATCTATATATATATATATGGATGTACTCCTTCAAGGCCATTCTGATCAAAAGTTACAAAGAGTAAATGTGAAACATAATGGTTCTTTTATTACTTCTAACAACACGGTTTAGCAAATGTCACAATTAAATAATGAAATGAGATAAATTTTGAATCTTCTTATTTATTTGTTTTGGTTGCAGATTATCTTTCTAGAAACAATATGCAATGATGTTAACATAATCGAAAGGAATATAGTACTAAAAATTCAGCAAAGTCCTATCTATACAGAAGAGTAATGTTTCTTTTAAAACCAGTTGTGACGTGTTATCTTGATAGCAATTATTTTGACTACAAACAATTTCCTTTTGCAAACCAGATTTTGAGGCTAGGTTGAGAGACTTCAAAAATCACCTTGCAAATTATGAGAAGGTTGAGTTACAGAACACCAACAACAGCCACACACACCCAACAAAATAAGAAAATAAAAGCATGACTTGGGACATATATTTCTTCAAAAATCTGAGCACCAAAAAAAAGAAGTCGAGCTCTGCCATTGTTTCAAGTCAAATAATAAAGTAATTTAACTCTTCAAGAGCATTACAAGGTCAAAAAATTTTATGAAGTGCAGTACCAAAATAATCAGTAGGGGATGGAATTTCAAGAAAATCAGTACCCATGGCAACATTATAGAAGTGTTTCTTCATTATAAGTACCGACCCTATTTCAAAATTTTCACTTTGTAATGGAGGAACCAAGAGACAAACAAAGAGAGAGATTTTAGGGTTCAGGGAAGGAGACCCAGAAAAGAACAATATAATGAAGGAGATGACGATGATACCTCAAGATGACGGCCACCGCTATGGTCGACGGCTGAACGGACGTGAGGTCCTTTGGCGCGCCACTGACGAGAGATGAGAGCTTCCAGTGCGGCAACCACAGGAATGAAATTTTCGCTGAGAATCTGCCCATGTGTCAGCTAGGTTTTAGAATTTAAACAATTTCCAACTTATCTAAAAATATAAGTTTCACAAGGTGCATTAAGTAACAATTAGCTCAAAGGGCATGAGTATTGGCTTGTGTGCCTTGTTGAAATGCCCCAGCTTGCGATCGAATCCATGCTTGGCTTGCGTTAAGCAATGTTTTTTCATATTTTTTTAACAGATAGCATCACCTAAAAATTAACACTAAATTTGCACTGGATTGGAGGTAGTATAATAGGTCAACAAAGTCTTTTATTTAAGATTGGAAGTAGTATAATAGAGGATTATATTTAGTTCAAATATATGTATGTATGTATGAATGTATGTTGTGGGTGCGGGAGCCTTCAGCTGGAGTACTTGGACCTGTACCTGATTCACCGGCCTATCTCTACTAAGCCCGCCAAGTTCGCATTTACAATAGAAGCAGAAGAAGTGGTTCGTTTGGATATGAAGGGAGTGTAGAGGGCCATGGAAGAATACGAGAGCCATAGGAGTCAGCAACTTCTCCTTCAACAAGCTCCGTCCTTTGCTGGGTGGTGTGCGTATATTTGTTCAGTTTATCTCTTGCCATGCTTATTTTGGGCTGTGTTTGTTCTTTGGAATGGTGAACTCTCTATGAATGTATTGCTGCCTAAAGTCTACTTATGATCAACGCTAGAATATGTGAATATGTATGACGTACAAAAGCTCAGTATTATGGACACGCTAAGTCATTGCACATAAGAGTATTCACAAACATAAGTTCGTGAGTTAATGTGCCCCGTCCTAAGTCCTGCCTGACCTATATGAATTTATGTGTTCAAACTAAGAAATACAGAATGCTGGCAAATACTACATGATATCAATAAAGATGTCGTTTACAGCAGCTCCATTATCAAATCTAGTATCTTTAATACCTGCCAGTCTTTGATATAAGACTTAATTTAATAAAGAAATTGAACCACAGACCATAGCTTACATTAAGGATTGGAAGGAGTAATCAATATAATGGTTGGTTGGAGCTTTCAGTGTGAATCTCCAACGCATCTGGGACTGGGATCCTGATTAGAGATTGGCTAAAAACCCTAGTCGCAGTCTAATGAGTTTCCCGCGAAGGAGAGCGAGTGGAGTTCTTTTTGGGAAAAAGAGCTTTGGTTGGTTTGACCGCGCGCGGTCCTAGATATACATGTAGGCCCCACACTATGCTTTCGTTTTTGGGAAAATACCAGCTAGGTCCCAAGCTAGAGAATTAATCTAAAAAAAGTCCCTTTGCAAATTCCAATGTCAGAAAAGTCCCTAGGGGCTTTTCTGACATGGATTCCCAATGACCATTTACCAAAATACCCCCCAAGCAATTTAACCACTGTCATTGGTTACAACATGTTCTGCTATATTTACAACATCGTAAGTCATATTAACAACATAATCAGTTACGTTTACAACATGTTACGTTATATTTAATGAGTTGTAAACGTAACTGAAGAGGTTGTAAACGCAACACAATCACGCATTTTATATACATGTTGTAAACGTAACTTACTATGTTGTTAATATGACTTACGAAGTTGTAAATATAGCAGAACATGTTGTAACCAATGACATTGGTTAAATTGCTTGGAGGTATTTTGGTAAATGGTCATTGGGAATCCATGTCAGACAAGTCCCTAGAGACTTTTCTGACATTGGAATTTGCAAAGGGACTTTTTTGAGATTAATTTTCTAACTTGGGACCTAGCTGGTATTTTCCATTTGTTTGTTTTTCGGCCAGCACCACAGTATCCAATTATTGAAAGAATGAAAGGACACATTGCACAAAATAAATTTAGAATCCCGGGTGTAACAATATCGCGAGATTTAGTTTGTCCCCTTGCCCATAATATAACCATGATCTGATTGGCAAGCATATGGTTTTTAACATAGCATATTCAAAAACACTTATATTTTGTCAAGTTTAACTTAATTCTTACATTTTTTTAGAATAAAATTCATATTTTTTATTTTTTTTAATTACGTCAATTATAAACCTCGCAGTCTAAAAATTTGAACACGATTAAGCGAAATTAGAGGTGGTAATGTGGGTTAGGACCGTGGGCCGAGCCCGCCCAACCCGACAAAATGGGCGGGTTGGGTTCTACAAAACTGGGACCATATTGATGCGGGTCTTTTTGGCCCGAACCCATATGGTCCCAACCCGTCACAGGTTGGACCACCGGGTTGACGGGTTGGCCCATTTTTTTTTTTTTTTTTTAACTAAAAAGGTGTATGATTTAATGGTTGATTGGGGGATTGAAAAGAAAGTGTTTTCTATTACTTTGGATAATGCTTCAGCAAATGATAGTATGCAAAAGATATTGAAAGATAGGTTGAATTTGAGTAAAGGTTTGGTATGCAATGGTGAGTTTTTTCATGTGAGATGTTGTGCCCATATCTTGAATCTCATAGTTCAGGAGGGGTTGAAGGTAACAAGTGAAGCTGTGCAAAAGATTCGGGATAGTATTAGATATGTAAGGGCATCAGAGGCAAGGGCTATCAATTTCAAGAAATGTGTGGAACAAGTTGGCATTACAACTTCTATGGGTTTGAGGTTGGATGTTGCAACGGAAGATGTTATTGATGATGGTAATATAATTATATTTACTCATTTATCTCATTGTCACTTATTTGTTCATTTAAAATTACTAAATTAGCATAATATTATATTTCACTTTGTTTTAATATCTGTGGCAGTGACGGATTTACCTAGGCAAAAGCAAAGTGATCGAGTTCAAGATATGGCTTCACATCGTGCTTCAAATTGAAACAACCTTATTTTATTTTATTATGTATGAACCAATGCTGAATGTTTAATTTGTAATGTATTTTAATTTCGTCATGTTTAAGTATTTTATTCAATAAGGCTTATTGTATATAAAAAAAACAATCCTAATATATTGTTTTAAAAAAATTGGAAAATAAATATGGGTTGGCCCGCCCAACCCGCCAACCCAGCGGTTATGGGTTGGGTTGGCTAAATGTCAACCCATATTGATGCGGTCCTTTTGGGACCAAACCCATATGGTCCCAACCCGTGACGGGTTGGCCCGAACCCACCGGTCCGGACCGTATTACCACCTCTAAGCGAAATCAACTTGCCACGACACACTAGGAGGATAAGTTTGACTTTCCGCTGTAAATTTTTATCAAACAAAATTACACTAAACCGCGCTTTACCATAATGATATTAAGGGAAAAATTAGACATTAGAAAATAATTTGTAAAAAAACTCTTAATTGAGAGAAATCCAGACCCTTGTAATATTGATGAGCGACTCCAAGTGATCTGTGACAAAAACTCGTGATATTTTGGCCACCTTAACAAGTCGTTATACTCCCGTTCAATGCAGGTGCTCTTGACCCATGAATTTTGTGCACAAAAATACCACTAACAATTTACATGCTTTAGCTTTTTGTAGAGAAAATGATAATAATTTACATTAAAAAAAAAAGATAAAATGATAATAATAAAGATAGATTACTCCAGTGAAATATGCTACCAAGGATTGGTTCCATCACAGCAAAACTACTTTTCTTTGTTGGCTTTCACGTTATTAAGGGACTCTTCATCGCAACTTTCAGCAAAATCTTCTTCATCGCTAGTATAGCAACTCTCAACAAAATAGTCGTCTTCATCACTATCATCCTCACCTTCATAATAATACTCTTCACCATCATCTGCAAAACAAAACTCCTCACCATAGTCATCATAATAACACTCTTCACTGCCCTCATCATCAGTTTTCCCATTTTGTTGCAGAAATGAACAATCTCTTGGAAGCTGACCACTTAACCTCTCTTGAATTTGATCCCTGATTGCTGTGCCCTGACATGGACACAAGTCATAACAGAAAATAAGAAAAAGAACCCTTTAGTCTGCAAGCATATAAAGATAACAAAACATTCTTTGCCTGCATAAAATTAGCTCACCATCTTGTAACAACCTTCTTCAAACCTCTCCAGAAATCCAGCAACCCAGCGATCAGCATTTAAAATCCACTCATAGCGATGCATAGTAGTAGCAGTCTTCGCAACACTTTGGATCTAGAAGACAAAATATGGTTTGTACATCAGTCTCAAACCTCCCCACAAGTCCAGCAATGCTGCACTTGCTATAGAGATACATAGCAGCATATAGAGATTCCTATAATGTTCAATTTGAAGACAACTATATAGGCAGCCATCCAGAGTCCTCTGTTTTCAGTAATCTCCATCACATGCGCACATAGGATTTTCTATTGACTGTGTTTCATCTCACAATCCATCCATCTCATTAATTTCACATGGCCAAGCCTTGAAAGTTATTTCAACTTAGGTAATTTGATATTATGGGTTAATGATTGTGTTGATATACCTTTTCACCAACTCTCTCTTGCTGTTCCTTTACTTTCTCTTGAAAGTTCTTAAGCTTCCTATTCACCCTTAATCGCTTTTCCTGTTGGTATGAACATAAGCACAACAAATAAGATCCTCCAATGTGAGAATGACGTAAATAAATTTTTTTTTACCGGAAAAGTACAATAAATTCATTTATACAAAAATACTAACAAACTAAGGATTTAACAGAAAAAAATATGCCAGTTCATACCTTCACATAGCTCACACCGAGGTCCTTCCTTGAGTACCCACGGTCCAAGTTACGCAGAACATAGTTGTTATAATCTTTGACAATCCTCATTATTATGTCTGATGTAGATACTCCTTCTGTTCGTTTTGTTTCCTTAAATTTCCCGATGGATTTAACCTACAAACAAAAATTGATTCAAATAAATTATACCTGAAATCAGAAACTTACATCAAAAGAAACAACCAAGGCTGATAGAACATTTTATTACACATACATATTCATAAACATCGTTCCCAGCCCCACTGGCATCAGCATAGCTGTGAACAATTTCATCGGCAAGTGCAAAAGATTATACTATGCATTCAAAAGCTTCAAACATTAATCCACCAACTAATGCATGAAGTTAAATATTATGATCATTACAAATCCAATAAACTCATAAGAACTGGAGAGAATGGGCAGGGAACTTTCTTACGGAAGAGCATCATGAGCCACATAGTCAATCCTGTGCTTGTCAATAAATTCTGGTGTCATAACCCATGGTGCATCTGGAATGACTTCATCCACCCACCTGCTCAAAGTCAATTCTCATAGATATGGTTAGTCATAACTCTTATAGCTCTGCATTACTGCATACACATGCAACACATTGGAAACAACAAAAATGAAATCAGAATGCAATAACATCAGCAAAAATATTTCCAAAGACTATACTTTCTTTTTCCCAAATAAACATACTATGCATCAACAATTAATGCCAAAAAAAAAAAAAGAGTCGACATAAGTATCATACTTGCAGTGCCGAAGCGATTCATAACGTTCAGCCTCCGTCATAACAGTTTTGCCCTTGTATTTGAGGGTGACTTCGTCATTGCAACATCCAACAAGCAAGTAGGTATTTGGAAATCTAAAATTTGCGTTAAAATGCCAGAGAGTTAGCCAAACAATGTAGATACAATTTCATGGTCAATTTTAGAGAAGATATCCCCTTTTAAGAAGCACATTTAAACTTTCTCAAGTCATCCAAATAAACATATTACTAGTACCGTATCAGTTCATCTCTAAATTGTTTATATATTGTTTTGGTGTTGCTCTGAATACCATTAATATCATTTTAATTTTAACCAATCACCCGGGAAAATTCAACATCAACATTTTTCACCATGGAGAGGAGATGTCCATAGTTGTGCACTTATTACTAAAGTTACCTGTTTGGGTGAATCTGCAGCTTGTGTGACCAGTATTAAAGAATAAATAGATAATTAGGTCTGTTATTGTTAATAGTTAATACAGGAAAAGAAAAATGGATGACAAACACGGAATTCGCTTTGTGAGTTTAGCTCTGTATTTGCATTTTTTTTTTTTTGATATGGTCTGTATTTGCATTTTAAGTAATCGTAATTTTGGAAAGAGACTAGCTAATGCAAGGAAGAAAAGGGCAGTGCGTGAATCTAAGAGATCAACAATGTATGATGCATCGTGTTTCATTTCCATATCAGTAATTAACGATTCTGAAATCAAAACCTAATTTGCGAAAATTAAAATCGAGAAAAGACGAAGATAGAAGCTTACGAGATCTTGGCTTGTTCGAGGGAACGAGCGTGGCCAAAGTGGAAGAGGTCGTAGATGCCATCGGCGTAGACACGAACTGGGCGATCTTGAGGAGGAGAAGACGATGGATTGGAATAGCTGGCCTTCGCGGTCGCCATTATTGGGGATCACGCTTACCTGATCTCATTCTTGAGCGTCTCCATGGGCACGCCTTTGTTAAACGTTTAATTTAGCATCCTTCTTCTTCTGCCACAAAATGCCTTTAGTAAGTGTCGTCGTTTGAACCGCTCAAATACAACGGTATAAAATGCTTGCCCGCTTTTCTTCTCAATTAGTAATTTAAAAAAAAAAAAAAAAAAGAGGAAGGGTTGCATTCATGTCCGTATAAAAGAAAAATAAAAAAAAAATCTCCTAAATTTGTTAATAACGTTTCTGAATTTATCAATGGGATCATTTCTTCATTTTTTTTTTTCTTATACAGAATCTGAATATAATTCTCCCTAAAAAAACAATAATAAATTGGCAGTTAAGAAAAGGGAAATTGTACCTAAATCAATATAAAATAAAATACTCTTCTTAGCAGAGATGAAAGTCACTGTTCCTAAGCCAACCCTCTTTTCGGGCTGCATGCCAACGGCTCCTTCCCCACTTCAATACCCGCCTTTGTACTCTATTCAAAAATCAAAAATTGTAACAAGGCAAAATAAAGCCACCAAATTCACCATATACTTCCACACTTCAATACCCGCCTTCGTACGCTGTTCAAATTTCAAAAATTGGAACAAGGCACAATAAAGCCGCCAAATTCACCATATAAATTCCTCCCATGTACAACCCCTCCATTACCTCAGGTTCGTGAAAAGCCATGTTTAACTTTTATTTGCACATTCGTTGCAACCTTTCACACATTACCGATGGACAACCTTCGCAAGTCACTTTCGTTGTGCGTGTTGTTCGTTTCTTTAGCAGGGAGGTCATTCCTTAGCCTTCAGTTACTAAGGTTGTGAGTTCAAGTCTTTAGTTTTGTTTCCAATATGCTTCCTACATTTTAACTTCTACTTTTAATGTGTGAACGGTTATGTGAGTTACATACCATGCTTGAGACTGCCAGGATGGACTCTGCAAGGACTGTGAGTCAAACAAATTTTGTTTCCCTTGCGCAGAGACTGGAATGTCCTGCTCATAAGAAAACATGAGGATGCTCTTTGGCCACTACATTTTCAAACTGGTAACATTTTATGCCTGCACATGTTTCTCACTTCTTACTGCAGAAACTTATTTTGTATTATGATTCAAGTTGAACGACTATGTGATTTCACATGACAAGTTATACGCCAATGGTTGAACGTCAGCTTTACTGCCCTTTTTAAAGATGCGCCATTGAAAGGCCTATTGCAGATATTTCCCCCAAATTTGGTTTGTTGCTTGCAGAATAAACGCTGGTGAGGAAGAAGACGCAAGATCACTCCAATATTGGCGAGTGTTCTTATTATTTGTCTTATGCCGGGAAGATTGATGTGGAGCCATTCGATCAGCAGTGTTCCAATTTATTAATGATAAGAACGTTGTGGAAACTATGAACTGGATTTTCTAATTTATGTCTTATTTTATTGTTCCATAAATTATAATTTTTTTCCCAAGTTTCATGACGTGTTGTCTCCTTATAGAAGGCTCTTTTTTTCTTTGTTGCTTTAGTATCTGTTATGTTTTAAGTTTTTGTTATTGTTGCATTCAGATTTTTATCTGTCCGTTTTCTATTTTTCCATTTTCTATTTTTATATTGTTAAACAGAGATTGTGGAATTACCAAAATTCATATTGTATATGGTTATACCAAGTAGATTGTTATATAGAAATCTATATAGAATATACTTTTATATAGAATTCTACTAAATCTATCTAACTGAATATTAGTGTATATATATTAAATTATTACATTTATGTATAGCATTCATTATCATACTCTTTTCTCAATATCCACTTTCTTTGTTTTTCTTTTCCAATCTCAATATCCACTTTCATATGCTACTTTTGTTGCCACATCATTATGGATTCAATTATTTAATGTTTTTTAAATAGAGGACAACTAACTAAATTAAAGCAATCACCTACCTCCTTTACATCACACCATGTCTTATCATTATATTTCCTTACCAATTGCTGCCACATTAGGTCACCTAACCATTCAGTATGATGTAATAAAAAATACATTACTTTATCCAATTTTACATTTTACCAAGTGGGTTTGTCAGGTCATGTTTCAAGGTTCTAATGACACATGTGGATGTATCTGTTTTGGCAGTGACATTGATAAAAATGGACATTATACTGGAGGATCATTGTAACCCATTTTCCATATCTTAGAAGCACGCATCGCAAAATTAGTCTCTTGCATACCGTCCCAGTGTATTGCATAGTTACATTATTTGGATAATTTCATTCACTATATTTTACATTTCCCTCACTGTTTTCTCCCATCACACTTCCATGAAATGCATTGTGAAGGTTCCATTCTCGCTTGATGCAGCCCCTTTCAAGACAACGTGCTTGACATTGTTAAATAATTAAACTTGCACAACTAAAATTACTCCACCTTCGACAAGTTTCATGAAACATAAGACAAGCCTATTAGAACACTAGAAGAAAAAAGGAAAGGCAGTATTACTATAATGTTGTAGGTGATACAATTAACCAAGCCCACCGTTTCAAAGAAACAAATGGCAATAACGACCGCTAATAGAGCCCATATCCTACAGCATCCATCCCTTTACTAAAACCGACTTCACCTCCCTGATTGACTCATCTTGCCATATTCAGTTCTCACTCCTCTATAAATCCTAAACTATAGCCTAATTCGGTTGCTAATGGAAGGCCTTCTGCGCTTGAGTTCTCAACATTACCTTCGGTGCTTAGAGATAGAGGGATTTCAATTAGTGTCGGCGTCATTGCCGCTAATTGCCGCGGTCGGTATACGCGCATGTCCACTGGCTTGATCTTCATAAAAGCACATTTTCAGAGATCATGGATAACAATCGGCTCAAAAATTTCCTCTAGATAGAACACATCTATCACGGACTGAGATGCCTCAATCGTAGCGTGGTAGTGTTCACCAAATCGTGGATCATGCATTCCTTCCTATAATGTGTTGCTGAATCCTTCTTCCTTAAGTAGCCAGTAGAAGCACCTAAATAAGTAGTATCGGTGTTCACTCTATCTCGATGATCCAATCCTTACTGCCCTCCCTTCGGATGATAGGATTATTGGCATCAACCTGTACCTTGTGATCAGCACAACTTCAACCATGTTCTTTTCGGTCCACACCACAGCATGCTCTACTACTAGTTCTAAACTCATTATAGATTTGAAGTATACAAGTCCACACCTGATACTTACTATATGGAATCCCAACTCTCTCCATTGCTGGAGAAAATTTCAAAATTCCCTGTCTGAATATGAGTGAGCAACACCTATAACGGATATGGGATGGAAATCTTCCTCATTTCTCAATAAAGACAAGTTCATCTTCAACCTTTCCTTCCAAATCTTCTACACCCTTTGGTATTTATCCTCTCTACATTCTCAGTTTCAAGTGTCGGAATCACACAATGCATATAGAAATATGCCTTCATTTATGAGGGGGATAACCATGCTTCTTTGTTGCTGAATTTTATGCTATGTCTGTATCAGTAATTGTTATGAGAGATTGAAATGCTACATTGTTGCCCTGTTGTTGTCAAGTCTGTAATCTCCATATGAAGTCGTTATAGTAAGAAGGTGTGACTTGAAATATATGTTGACAACCATATAGTAAACACCCTTTTGCTGATGCCAATTCAAAGTTTGACAATGAAACACACAAGACACATGTGCTACATACATATCTACATAATAGTCTTCTTAGCTGCAATTCTCAATGAACTCTTATCAACCAACCATAAAGGAACACACAGTGCGATCAAAGCTTGTGATCTTCACCATTTATATGTTACTATATGTTAATAACATGGGAAGCATAAACAATTCGGCCTCTTTTTTTTTTAATTTTACTATTTTAGCTTAGCTGGCTAGCTAGATGTCTCTTTACTGTTCCCATCTTCTTATTTGATTGTTCTTATAACATAAATACCTCACTGACACAAAGAAGGAATTATTTGTTTGATAACTATCTCTCATGTAGGCAAAGTAACAAATATGTCTTATTCCCTTTTATTGTTTATCATTTGATTTCCATCCTTCAATTTTTTGTGTCCACTTAAAAACATGGCTAATTCAAATTTACATAGGACATGGTGATATTGATATCATCCATCAGGCTACGTGTTCCAACAAAAAGTTCCTTCTTTGTGTTGGTATGTGGTCAAATCACAAAAAAAATAGCATGTCCTTTTAGCCATTGACTTTTCATGTTGCTTTCATCTGTTGCCACATAAACAGCATATGTTTTTAAAATCAAATACATTCTTCTTCCTATATTGTCATAAATGTGACTCTATCAGCCTTTTTATTTTGTTTTTACAGTTGATTTTATTACATGTGACTACATGGGAGGATAATCATGGACAGTTCCTGCTTCATTCAAATAATAAAGTTGATTTTAATATTGTAGTCACATCATTATATAGTCTTCTGATGCTCCATGTATTTATTGAGAAAAACTTTTTTATTTTGTTTTAGACTTATTTATGGACACACCTATCCATAGGAATTAATTTTATTTTCCTCTCATCCTACTATTTTTGTCCCTTACAAGAACATTATCATTTTTTTTGTTCAAAGGAGGGAATATATGAATCGACAGCTCGAACTTGAAACCCCCAAACCATCCGAAGAAGATTATCCAGAAAGCTACGAGGGAGAAATCATTTTGTTGCCACTTATTTATGTCAGTGCAGAAAGAGTATATAACACTTATCTTTACTTCTATATAATGCTTGGCTGCTACCTTTCCCACATTTCTTGTATTTTTATTTTGTTGAATATTGTCCCTTAACTATTCAATATGGCAGGTCTTCACCCTTCTTATTTGTTGTTGCCTATATTTTCCTTTTCTATGCTAATTCTTGGCATCTTCTAATATGTTCATCTTTTTGTTTGGAGTGCCAAGCACTAATCCGGTAAGCTCCTCTCCCTTTCATGCATATCACTTCTTTTAATACATATTGACACTCTTTCGTAGCTGTAAGATCCTGTTACAATTGTTGGCCAAAAAAAGGTTAAAAAAATTCTGTTACAATTATTCCTTTTGTCTTAAACTCATGACACAAAATCTTTTGTTTATGTTGTTAGTTTAGTTTTCCCCCATAACCAGCTGTCCTTTGCTTTTATGGAATAAAGTGGTCCATTATTGCCTCCTCCTTACTACATATTCTTCATATTATTTATTTCCTTATCTTGCCATTTATTCATTACAAAATAAAATTTATTATGGAAGATTAAATCATAATCATGGACGGTTACTTCATCAGCCTTTTTTTTTCAAAAGTTGATTTTATTACATGTAATTACATTAAATGATAATCACGGACGGTTACTTTTGCTAATATTAGTTGTTTTGTCCTACATGTATACTTGGAAGACAACCCATGCGAAAAAACCTCTTTTACTTTTATTTTATATCAAATTCATTTTGTCCAGCTCAAAAGCCTTATTTGTAGGTATGGTCCCTCACTTGGTTCACCCAACTGTGCATGTACACGTCAAGCTTATCTCTTAAGTATTATTACTCATCATTTGTTAGTAATCATTAGCATATTCTTTCATTATTATATTATCATTTTTTTTATTACTATATCATCCTTATCATGAGTTCCTTTCACTATTTTTCCCTTTATCAGCCTTTTAATCTTCTAATTCATCTTACGCCAATGATAATAATTTATTTCAGTTCTTTTCATTGTACCTTTACACTAACAAAAACTAACTTTTCCTTGCCAAAGCCTCGTATCTTTCTCTATATAAACCTTTGTATATGGTTCCTGACATTCCCTCATACAATAATAGTATAGACATAGCAATTTCCATTAGTTCCCTTTCCATTATTTTAATGATATACCATTACATCTCCCAAAAAGCCACAAAAGAAAAAAGAAATCATATTTGGTCATGTAATGCTTCTTTTTCTATCCAGTCAATGTCTACAATTAATACATTATTTGTCTCATGTGCTATTGGTTCTGTCTAGTTTACAAACGTTGACAGAAACAATTACGTGATGTCCTAAGCTATAAAGTAAACAATATAGGTTAGCCTGTTGCTATACTTCATTTGTGCAATCCATTTTAAAAAATACATACTGCTCCTTCTCCATTTTTTTACTCAGCTTTGTCAGATACTGTATATCAAAACCTACCATATCAAATGTGCAGAAGTCATAGTACACAAATCAGTTTTCCAATTTCATCATCTTAATATAGTATCCCTCTTCCTCTGTCACATTAAAAGGGCTTATAAATTTCCATTGGACTCCTGATAGTGTCATCATTGATGTATGCTTACTTTGATATGATCAATCCTATAGAAACATATTATCACCATCTAAGTCATAATTTGTCACTCTACTTTTACTGACTCCTATTACAATGTGAACTTCTCTTCTTTACTAATTTCCTTCAAAACCATTATTTCACAAATCCATTAACATCTGAAGTAGCCCAATAAAATCTATTTCCTTCCACTAAACAATGTCCCATTAATGCTTTAATGAATTTAAATCATTACCATCATCCCTTTAACTTCACTATCCTTAACATATATATAGCAAAGTGCACCTCTTTTCACTGACGCGCGGGGACAACAATAATGCTTTTCCCACAACATATATCAAATACACTTATAACTTCATGCATTATGTATTCCACCTTTCCTGTCATATTTATGCCATTGTAGCATCGTTTTTATTCTTTTTCCTATCTATCCATCAACAGAATTATAGCAGTTTTACCTTTACTGTAACCTTTCCTCATTGTAGCTTTTACATCACACCATCCAACCCTATATTAACAGTCTAAATCTATCGTCCATGCACAGTTATCAAGAAAGCGTAGCTGCTGTATAGGACTGCAAAGGTTTTTGAAATGCCTCTAACCATATCCATCTAAGGACATGCCTTTTCCATTGGTCACACCTCAAATACTACATCAACTGAACTGTATTGCTCTATCTCTGCTCCGTTTTTAGGTGCTTCCTCCTTCATCCTCCCATCCTAATATTTATGGCTTTTCATACACTACACTCATTCAGTTCTGTAAAAACTTGTCCTCATTTTCCCTTCCCATATTTTAATATTACACTTTTTAATGACTTTTTCCTATATTTACCACATTGCCTTCTCTTTCTTTGTGTCATATGTTTCCCCGTTGTGATATATGACTTGGTTTATATTGCCTCTCGCCTGTAGCATCCAAACTTCACAACTCCTACCCTAATCCCTTTTTAATATATATATATATATATATATATATTACATTATCATCTCCTTTGTAATATCACTATTATTGGTATAATATATATTTACAATTTCCAATAGATGTTTCACATCAATTCTCTAGTCCAATCCTCCATCTTCAAATCTTACACAGTGTTTCTCTACCTTCAAATGTCCCTGTTTAAACAACTCTTGCACTGTGTTCATCTATTTTCTATGTACACCAAATATTTTATATGTACTATGTCTAACCCTCCCTTTTCAAATCTCACACTTACCCCATGCCTACGGCTATAACATTGTTACAACCATTTCATTAACACAACACAACACTCTTGATATACCAAGACATGACAATTATTACTTACCACTCACTTCTTACAAATATTTTACCATAACCATTTCAACTTTGTCATTTTTCCCTCCTTTGCTTTCCCTCCCTTTTTCTTACACCCCTTCCCATCTCATTCTGTCAAATCATGCACCACAAAAAACCCCACCGTTTATGATTTCCCTGCTTTTCACCAATTCTTGTCATCATCATCAGTTTTTTTTATAGTCATACTGTGTCCATTCTCTCAACTTGCTTCACCTTCTTTCTTCCCTCCTTATCATCTTTGAAAATATTCAATGTCATAGTTATGCAGTTACTTTAGCAATTCTTCAAGTTTCACTTGCTTCTTCCCTTCTCACTCGATATTGTTACATTAGTCATTCCATACTTCTGTCAGCATTACATAAGTGACTGCAAACATTGACAAGCTCTTTCACATTGGTCACCTCCTACCTTCCATCTCTAACATGTTCCCTATTTCCATTCGTCTTCGTCACATGCCTATGCTTCTTCCTACACCTTCAGCTTGCTGTCCACTTCTTTCATTACATTACGTTTTACTGTTATGTTACCTTGCCTCATCTATACGTGCCATTTCCTCTGCTTACCGTCTTCCTTCATTCCAATATCATATTTGGTTATTCATTTCACCTCCACCGCTCTTACCTCATATCTGTTGCCATCCATTCCCCTTTTCACACCCACGAAGGCCTATTTAACCATCTCATTATTCAACCTTCACCATATATTTATCATTTGCATTCTGCCTTTGTTTATCATTGTCGACCATATCTGTACCCACTTTACTATATGAGATTAATGATGCTTCTGACCTTTGGACTATTGTTGTTAGAGTGTTAAGAAAATGAAATGTCTACCAAAAAACTGATCCCCATGATCTCTTTTGTGTTGCTATGTTGTTGGTTGATGTTGAGGTATGTCATCTTCATAATTACACCTCTTATTATTTTCCCATCTTACATAATTATTCCCATGTTTGCTCATTTTCCTCTGTCCTGCTCTTTCCTCTTATTCAGGGAACAACTATCCAAGAAAGTGCCATTCTCAAGTCCATGCATACCACATTCTATCCATCCATTAAAGAAGGCCAAACTTATGAGATTTCAAACTTTATTGTCTCATCAAATTCTCACAAGTATAGACCAACAACGCATCCATTCAAGTTAAATTTCATCACTCATACATCTGTCTCCCAAATACCAGCTGATATCCCAACTTCATATTACTCATTCAAGTCCATTTCTAACCTCATTGCACTGCCAGCTTAAGTTGATATTGATAATCTTTTTGGTAACATCAACTATATCAACATTTTTTATGTTATACGACCTATTTCATATTACTATACCTTCATTCTTTGTCATTAGATGTTAAACTACTGCGTTCATATTTATTCAAAAATAATGACCATTCTTCTCAGAACATCACCTGTAACAATTTCAAACGTCATTGCTTTTGTAAAATCGATTGGTTCTCTTGAGGAACAACATAAAGATAATCATACTAAGTCCAGGCTGAGAATGATCTTAGCTGACCTTAAGTAATTACTCCAATACTTTATTTCCTCATCTTAATTTGACTTCCACTTATGTTCCTTCCTTAACAATTATGAATGCTTCTTTGCAGTTCAAATGAGATTGAATGCGTCCTTTTTTATCAATGTGCTTCAGAAGCCTACATGGATCAACTTCAAAATACTGATACACCAGATGTGGTCCTCTTAAATCTTGCCAAGCTCAGTTGGATGGAGGATAGTCAGTTTCTCATTACATCATACTTCTCCCTACATGTGTAATGTAATCGTTATGTGTACATTGTTTTCCTCTATATACCCTTAATGTTTTATATACTTAACTATTTAAAGAAAAGTGTCAGTTGTCCAGCTCCTTTACTGCCACCAGGGTTTACTTCAATCCTAAAATCAAAGAAGTTGCAGATCTAATTCAAAGGTTGTATTTATTCTACATCTGCTCAAACATAAATTGCATGTCATTAGTGTTCATCGTTGTAAATCTTGTTTACTTATGTGAACTTTACATAATGTTTCAGTGCTAAAGATCAAGGATCCCCATTATTAGACACCCTCACTCAGTCCGTGCCTACACAACTGAGTCATTTTTTGGCTAACTCTTCCTTACTTAACCAAACTAAGATCAACATAGCAAACATTAAGGAACTATCCGCTGTTAGCAACTTCTTCATCATAATTCTCACTTTTCACTCTGTACCCACTAAAACTGATATCATATACATGTCAGGGCTTTGCTTTTGTGATTGATTGTGAGATTCTCAAGTTTGAATCTAAACATGGATAGAAGTATGATTCATGCTCAAAGTATTCTTCTAAGGCTAAACTACAGGATGGGAATGATCCACAGAGTCCACTAATTTGCCCCAGTTGTAAACCCCCAAGTCATTCACATTTTGCTCCCCCATTTGAGCCCAAGTACATTCCACTACTTAACTGTTTGCTTCTCATCCTCTTACTCTCTGTCTTTACAGCCGCCATTCACTAACTTAGAAGTCAATAATTACTAGCCTTTCAACTCTAACTTATATATTCATAGGATGAAGCTACATTATATTGTTAAAGATGATATTGGTACCACTTTTGTCATTTTTTGGGGCAAGCTTGCAGTTCAATTGTTGGACAAGACAACATTCCAGATGAAGATGACCCTTCTTGAGGTATCTATGCCTTTACTCATTCTGTATATGTTAACAAAAATATTACTTCCTTTAACATCTACTGTCTTTCTACATTTTCTCCTATCAAGACAAATGTAAAGATGGTTTCCCTAAAAGCCTTGACAATCCTGTTGGAAAAAAGTTGTTATTGAAGCTCAAACTTAATGAGTATAACAAAAAATACCCCATATCTAGCATCAATGCAACTGATTTCACTGTTTGTGAAGACCTCCTCAATGAGTTCAATTCTATTTATGCTAAGGTTGGGATGACTTCTACTTGTCATTGCTAACTATTACTAGCAAACAATCTTTTATCTACTTAATGAAGTATGTTAATAAGCTCAGTCTGCAGGATATTGGTATTTCTGAGATTAAGCCATATGAGGTGACCTTCATACACATCTTCTCTTTCACTTTCACCATACATTTAATTCATTGCTATTTTTATATTCTAACCCATCTGTACATGTTTCTCTAAAACAGGCTAATAGATCTGAGACTAACACAAGCACAAGGCAACAGACACCTTTTGCTGCACCAGAGAAATAGCCATCCATTGAAGTTGTCTAAGATACTATACATTTGGAAGATGACACCCTCACTTTAATCTCACAGCAGTTAACACAAGCACCCACCAAAGCCAAACGTAAAAGCTACATTAAGAGGACTGCACCTATTCCTGAACTTGCCAAAGATATGCAATCCTCAATCATCCCTAATCCTGATGCCAAGCTGATTAAGATTATCAAGCAAGAAAAATAGTCTTTCTCTAGACTTGAACCATGATTGTCATTTCGTCTTCCCTTATGCCAAATAGTTTACTTTATGTCATCTCCTTCTTAAGCTATAACCTTAGGATTTGGTTTATCATTGTATTGCAGTTCTACTTCCATTATCGCCTTATCTAAGTTATTGCACTGTGTTGTATCAATTAGACCTTTCATGTTATGTCAATCCAGATTAGTTTGTGTTTCGTTATTTTTTTCGATGTTGTCCCTCATTTAATTTGCACCCTTCCTTTATGTATCCGCATGACTATCACAAATCTGATTTTATGTATAACCCATCACAGTGTCATAATATGGTATTAAGTATCAATCATCAAAGTGTCATCACTTATGCCGTTGACCATTTTTTATTTAAAATGTTATGTTGTGGTTAATAAACTATTACTAATCCTATCTTGCATTGTCACTAACCTAAAAACAATGCTATTGTCATGTAATATAGTATTTCTGTGGCACAAACTTACATTTCAAAATAATCAAACTGCCCCATCTTTTCAAAAGCTGAATGCAATAATATTTTTTCAAGTTAATGGCTTCTAGTTTCTAAGTTACCCTCTATTAATTCCTTTGGACCTTATATAATTACCACAAATTTTAAATATCAATGTTAGTGTGTCTAAAATTGTATTGCTATTTTACTCACTTCCACCTACATTTGAAATATAACATATGTTTAAACAAATATGGAAGCTTAATAATAACAGCACCATTATTCAACTACCAATATGCAGTATCCATAAGCAACCACAATTAATTTATATTTTATTTCATTCTTTTAATTCCATTACATCACTCACGTGTCATGTTAAAATATTTTAGCTGACACATGTATCTCTGTCAATTCAGGGTCTTCAATTAATAATATGGTACAAAGAAACAATGAACGTCAGCTGTTGGCCTATATAGGAAGCATGATAAGTTAAGTCTATTGCCCTCTATCACATGAACTCATACTTCAACCATCCTTCATTTGCATTTGCAATTACATATACTGCTTTTTTTAAACTGCACCTTTACTCCTCCACTTAATATGGTCAAAGGTTTCTTTCTCAGTCTTTATACACTTACTTTCCTTATTACTTTACTGCTTTTACTGTTGAATTGTGTCCTTGATGTCTTCATCTTTTGAACAGAAAAATCCAGGTCCCCCTTTAATGCTTGCCATGCCAACGTAGTTACTACATCGACTGAGGTAGCACAATTTATTTCAGCTCTTCCCTTCCATGGAGACAACCTTTCAAATAATCAACTCCATACACAGTCTTCACAATCACATACCCATATTTCAAATGGTGATCATAATGGCAGTCGACGAACACGCAAGTCCAGAGCTTTGGCTGATATTAGCAATCTCCAGTCCAACTTATCTACACATTTTCAAGGTTCATACATTTCCAAATACTATCTTAATATACAATATCAACATATTTAACTTTCTTCATACTTTTTTCACTCAAACTCATTCGTTGTAGACCATAATGACCCTAATATCCACTCCTCCCTTTATGGTGTCAAACGGAAAAGCGCTAGACTAAGAGGCTTACAACCATGTAAAAAGGATACATCTTACATTATGGAGAAGAATACTCCTTACACAGCAGAAGATGCATTCCTTAGTATACAAAATACGTTTTCCCACTATACACAAACAGGTATGTATTCTATTCAGCTTATGGTTTAACTTTTTACATATCATCCTTCTGTCATTATCTCCAAGTCCTTATTTCCATTTTTATCTAGACCTTCCCTACAATTGAGGCTGGTCATATATATATATATGTGTGTGTGTGTGTGTGTGTGTGTGTATATAACACTATTTTACAAGTCAATTTGAATGAATGCTTCCACATATCCTTTCACACATAACATGATTTCATAATTAAATTGATCAATGTTTCACCATATAACTTTTTAACTTTAACCTTATTTCAGATTATTTATTACAACTTCCCACTTAATCAAAAGGTCATTTTTAGGTGCTTCTACCATTTGTTAACGGTTGCAACAACTGACTACATAATTTCATTTCTTCATATTTCAAATGGTTTTTTCAAGTTGGTATTACAAACCTGACAACAACATACTTCTAGGAAAACAAATTATTGTTCCATTGCAGCCTTTACACCTATACCATTATGTCATTAATTAAGTGTAAGATTAACATAAAAAATATCCAAGAAAATATGAACATAACTTTTTTTGAAAACACAGTTCAACACCACTTGCATTTCCAATTGCTAACTTAATTTCCTCTCAATAAGAGTAATTAGATTGACAAATTAACAACTAATGTTTCTAGTCAATCATTACTGTGGATTTTGAAGTTAAAGTAGTATATAAGTGTCAATTTCACTAATACTTTGCAAACAAAATTAAATGAGCATAACTTTTTTTTTCCAAGTTATAGTTCATATTATGATTTTTAAAGTGGGCCATATATTTATGAAGCATACTAGATTAAATAATTATAATATATATATATATATATATTTAAAAAATAAAAAATAAAAATAAAAATAATAACAAATATTATATATTTGTTATATTCCTTAAATTATGTTTATTCCCATATGAACACATTCAAAGGTAAAATAACAATAACTACAACTTTTCTATAGCATCACAAACCAAACATTAGAGACAATGTGCTCGATTTCCTTACTGTGTTGGGCATCAATAATGCATAGTTGAATAAATTATTTATTACTTCATATATTTAAAACTGTCAATCACAAGCACTTTAAAGTATTTAATTTTTTTTCCATAGTTCAGCTTGGTTGTCATTTCACTTGATTTTCAATATTTTATACATTCATACACTACATAATCCAGCTTACATATTAAACCTCATTTTTTCTTTTTTCCCATTCCATTCTAATCCCTTGATATTTGAATTTATGTTAATATGCTTCTATTATTACCTCATTATAATACCTTCCAATAAAGCAATCCCCCAAGAAGATCATTACAAGAACATTGAGTTCACTATTGACTGTGACTAAGACCAACAAATGAGACAGACACAAGCAATGAGGACTCTGTGAAGGTTTGTAAAATCCTTATTCCTTAATACAAGACCACATATGTAGTAAGATATATTGTTAAAAGGGTCTTCATTTTTATTGTATTAATATTGATAACAATGGTTACACATTGCAGATAACGATGACAACTTTGCAATTGCAAGTAACACTAAAATTCATGTTTCAGACGAACACCTTTATCAAGGTACATACAAGTCATTTTATTATTCATATTGCCAATGACAAATTGGATACTCTGTTCATTCCTAAAATAGCCATTTGATTACCCCTAATTCACCTTACTTTGTGACTGTGTTCTCAGATGAAGGGGATGCAATTCATATATGCAAGTATTGTCACGCAAAGCTTTGGTTTAATGAAAGAGTGCAGAAACATCAAAAGGGAAAAAATATGGATACATTCTCACTGTGTTGCTTGAAAGGCAAAGTTGTACTTCCTCTACTAGAAATTCCTTCTCTATTTTTTTAGACCTTATTTTTTAATAAGGAATTAACATTTTCCCGTAACTTCCATGCAAACATCAGGCAATACAACATGTTCTCTTTCACATCAATGGGAGGAAAAATTGAGCATTCAATCAACTCTGGGGGTAGACCCTACACATTTGTACTATCAGCCATGAATTACTACAACATAGGTGTTTTAATGCCCCATAAAGGTGCAAGACCAGTGTATTCTCAGCTCTATATTCATGACACTATTAATGAAGTATCAAATCAAATTGCAGATGTTAGGTACTCCTTCTTATCATCAAACTATATATATTTACATGTCCATATATCTTCTACTTAATGCCCTTAATCATTATTATTTTCTTCATGCAGCAAACACCAAAAATAAGACTTAATCGATCCATTGATTGTTCAGCAAATCAAGAATCAATTGGATGAGATAAATCCCTTTGTTAAACAAATTCGTTTGGCATCGAATATTCTATCCACACCAACTCCAACTCCATTGAAAATGTGTTTTCGTAGGAATCGATTACATGATGGACGTACATACAATTTACCATCTGCATCAGAAGTTGCTGCCTTAATTGTAGGTGACATCCACTTTGATTTCACTGTAAGGGATATCATTTTAGAAACACAAACAGGCAAGCTTCAAAGGATCAATGAATTGCATGCCTCTTATTTACCCCTGCAATATCTTATACTATTCCCATATGGTGAAGATAGTTACAGAGATGATGTTCAACATAGAGATGAGACCTTATTTGTAACTAAGACACAAAAAAGAGTCACCATTAAAGAATTCCTTAGTTACAAATTAATGGTCAGACAAAATGAAATGTTTACACTACAACATGCCTCCCGCTTGCTCCAACAGTTCATTGTTTATAGCTACACTATGATGGAGTCACAACGACTATTATGGATAAGGACTCACCAAAAAGACCTCCGAGCATATTTGTATCAAGGCTTATCAGATGCAATTATCAGTGGTGAGCAAGATGCTTCTTCGATTGGCAAGTGGATAATCTTACCAACATCATTCACCGGAGGAGCCAGATATATGATCCAAAATTATCAAGATACTATGGCTATATGTAAAGCAGTTGGTTATCCAGACCTTTTCATAACATTCACATGCAACTTAACCTGGCCTGAAGTAACTAGATATTACGATAACTTAGACCTTCATCCTTCAGATTGCCCACATCAACTATCTAGAATTTTCCATCTTAAGTTGAAGGCATTGATACATACTATAAAGAAGAAACAAATATTTGGAAGAAATCGTGCAGGTATTTTTTTTGTCTTCTCATATGTGACAATTAAATTAGTATGTACTCTTATTCATTTAGCATATTAACTTTCCTTCACTAATCCTTACATTGTCTAATATATGTTACAGAGATTTACACAATTAAATTCCAAAAAAGAGGATTGCCCCAGGCACATATCCTCCTCTTCCTTGATTCAACAGACATGATGTCAGATCCAGAGTCAATTTACAAGATGATTTCAGCTAAAATCCCAGATAAAAAATCTTCTCCAACACTTCACGAATTAGTTAAAAGATTTATGATTCATGGACCTTGTGGAGCAAGCAAACCTAATGCCCTATGCATGAAAGACAACAAATACAGTAAGTTTTCTGAAGAAGTTCAATCAACATACAACTATCGATGAAGACAGTTTTCCAACATATCGTCGAAGGGATGATGGAATCAAAATTCATTTAAAAGGCATCCCTTTAAATAACTGATACGTTGTGCCATATAATGCCATTCTACTCAAAATATTTCAAGCACACATAAATGTTGAAAAGTGTAACCACTCCACTGCTATTAAATACTTATTCAAGTATATAAGGAAAGGCAATGATAGGGTTGTTGTGGGATTATTCGATAACAATAATGCCAAAACCAATCGCTAGGTTATAGATGAGATACAACAATACTATAATTGCCAATATATTTCCACGTGTGAAGCATCTTGGCGAATTTTTGGGTTTGCTATCCATTATAGGTACCCTTCTATTGTGCGGCTAAGCTTCCATCTTCCAATGAACAGTTTGTAATTTATACAAGTTCAGATGATGTCTCAGAATTATTGGACAAACCAAGAGTTTGTGAGTCACAATTCCTGTCATGGATGATGATCAATGTTGATGACATTTTTGCAACAACATTAACGTACTCAGAATTCCCAAACCATTATGTATACAATAGAGCCAAACGCCAATGGAAGAGAAAAGGAAGAGGTTTTGCTATAGGTAGAATGGCTCATGTATCACCTTCTTTCAGAGAATTATACTACTTGAGAATTCTACTAACACAAGTCCGTGGACTATCTTCGTTTGATCAAATTAAATCAGTTGCTGGTATTACATATAAAACTTTCAAGGAGGCATGCTTTGCACGTAGATTACTAGATGATGATAGCGAATACATTACTGCAATTAAGGAAGCCTCTTTCTGGGCATCAGGCCATTCATTAAGAAAATTGTTTGTCACAATGTTGTTTTGTGGTTCTGTTCAAAGGCATGACTATGTCTGAAAAGAAACACCACATTTGCTTTCTGAAGATATGCTCTACATTCCGTAACGAGATCAAATTAATTCAAGTAATTGGCATGACCTAACATCTCACTTCAATGTTCCTTGTGTATTGCATGCATTTTCCATTATGTAATAATTTATTTATAAGTTCATTTTTTCCCCATTTCATAGGTGTCTCCATCTCTTCATTTGACAAGGAACAAGCTGCCCTTCAAGCGATCGATGCCCTACTTCGTTGTAATGGGAAGAGTTTGCATGACTTCAATACACTTCCACTTCAAACTGCACTACCCCCAATTGATGTGAGCAACCACTTGATCTTACAAGAGTTAGCGTACGACATAATAACACTAAGGTTACAAGCTAAGTCATTATTAACGACCTTTAATTCATATCAAAAGAAGGTTTATGATAAAGTCATGTCTGCTTTGGATTTCCCAAACAAAGGATTCTTCTTTGTTTATGGCTATGGTGGCATTGGTAAAACCTTCTTATGGAATGCTTTAGCCTCCACTCTTCGTTCAAACGGATAGATTGTACTTACAGTTGCATCTAGTGGTATAGCAGCAACATTACTACCGTCAGGACGCACAGCTTATTTAAGGTTTGCAATACCTTTACAAGTAACGAATTTTCATTCTGTTCAATTAGGCAGAATTCACCCCTAGCTAACCTCATAAAGTGCACAAAATTAATTATATGGGATGAGGCACCTATGGTCCAACGGTACTGTATAGAAGCTTTTGACATGACATTAAAGGATATAATGCACTGTAATCTACCTTTCGGGGCTAAATGCATTCTCATCGGTGGCGATTTCAGGCAAATACTACTAGTGATTCCTAAAGGAACTAGGTAGCTATTGTGAATTCTTGCATTAATTCTTCTTACCTTTGGCAACATTGCACGATTTTTCAATTGACACAAAACATGCGATTGACACCATCCAATGATAACACTGAGAACAAAAGAATTGAATGCTTCTCCAGATGGTTTCTAGATGTTGGTAATGGAAAGTTAAGAGATTTTGTAGACTATGTTGCGAATATTGAAATACCAACTGAAGTGCTAATTGAAAGTTGCAACAATCTTATCAATGCAATTGTTAATGCAATATATAATGATTTTCTTGACAATCTATCTTCCAATGACTACTTCAACGACAGAGCAATTCTAGCTCCAACCATTGAAATGGTTGCAAAGATCAATGACCACATATGTTCATTACTCCCAGGTGCACAATATGAATTCTTAAGTTGTGACACAGTGTGCAAGTCAACTGATGATCCAAACTCATTTGACAACTTATACACCACTGAATCCCTCAACACCATCTCATCTTCCGGTTTGGCACCACATAAACTTATATTAAAAGTTGGAGCACCTATTATGCTTTTGAGAAATATTTATCAAACATCAGGACTTTGCAACGAAACGCATCTTCATGTGCAAAATTGGGGCAAAAAGTCATTGAGGCAGTAACACTTAATGGTTCCAGTCCAAATGAGAAGGTCCTTATACATAGAATGGATCTCAATCCTTCAAAGTCTCGATGACCTTCCACATGCAATGGAGGCAATTCCTAATTACACTTTCATTTGCCATGGCTATCAATAAAAGTCAAGGACAATCCTTGCGTCATGTTGGTCTGTATTTGAGCAAACCAGTTTTTACCCATGGACAATTATATGTTGCACTATCTAGAGTGAAATCCATTGATAGATTGAAGATTGTTGTAGGAGTAGATGATTCTGGGACAACAAAGACTACTAAGAATGTTGTGTTCCATGAAGTATTCCAAAACATTAACTCTTAGCTATCAATTTGTATTATGATAAATACACAAATGTTAGATGTTCTTTACATCTATAGCACAAACACGTCTTATAAGTTGTTTGTCTCAATCACCTAAAATTACTTTTAACTTTTTTCACAACATTTGGACTTGTACTGCACTGTGTTGACAGTAATTTTCCCCTATTCAATACTATATTCTTATAGCAAATTTTGGATGCAGTCCACTCCTTCCATGCAATACACAATGACTACATGATGTAACCATTGTCATACTATGCGTACTTTAAATGTTTCTAGGAACTATTGCAATTATATATATTATATGTTTCCCTTTAACTATACTTCAATATACACAGGGAAAAAACAAAGTAACGGATTCTTTAGAGAATACATAGATAATAAATGCTTATGTAAAATCTCCCCGTGCAACACATGAGTAGTTGACGCTCGTTCCAAATAAAAGAAAATACGGTAGAAAGCTCCCTTAAACTCTTAAATTTGCAATAAAGTCTTATGGAACATTTTGGGTCAAACGCAGTCCCAAAAACTACTTTTTAGATTAAAAGCACGATACATCACCAGTCGTACAGTTATGCTGAAGCAACTTCAAGTTGCTTTTCCATCGCTGAAAGTGGAGAGAGAAGAAAGAATATATGAAAATTACTTTAGATGTCCCTTTGTTTTTTTAAATGTAAAATTACTTTAAAAGAACCCATTTTCCAAAAACAAATATCATTATTAGATGGTGCAGGTTAGTATTTTCAAGTTTTTTTAAATAATAAATTAACTAATTTTTGTAATTTTAAATTTTTTCTTAAATTTTCACAATATATACATATAATATATATATATATATATATATATATTATATGTATATATATATATATATGTGTGTGTGTGTGTGTAGTATTCAATAAGATTCATGCCCTTTTCAGTCATTTTTCATCTTAATTTGCTTTTCAAATAATAATCCACACAAGTTTAAGTTTGAAAAAAAGCCACTGCTGCTAGCGGTAATTCAAACACAAATTACATTTACAATCTGACTTTTATTCTATCTTAAGTTTGCAAAAGTCATATTAAAAAAAATCACTTATTTTACCCTAACCCAAACGGGCCCTTATGTAATATATTCCAAATGTGAAAAGTCCAAAATGCCCTTAATGAATTCTGTCACACAATCATCCATTCCCTCTCTCTATCTAATCAATAGGGTTATTTTGGACTGTTGACATTTGGAATATATTGCACAAATGTCTCACAAGACTTCACTACAAATTTAACATTTCAAGGGACATTTCCATCGTATTTTTTCTTATTTGGGACTTAGGTGCAATTTTCCCTTAAAAAAAGTAGTACCATATACTTTCTTATTTATTTTCTTCTTACCACTTCATCTTTCAAATTTATTTAATTTTAAAAAATTTAGTCTTTTAATATTCTTTAATTTTTTTTATAAAGAATGCTATATTCTTTAGTTTTAATTTTTTTTTCAAAGCATTCAATTTAAAAAATATTGAACTATTTCGCACAGGTATCTTCCTTGAGATTCAAATTCAAAACCTAAATATTTAGGGGAGTCTTACACTGTTAGACCAACACTGTATTAGTTAAAGAATATTGTAACTTTGATGGGTTAAGTACAAGATATCAAGTAATGCAGAAAATACCTTGACATTGATTGGGGGACGTCTTTCCTTGTCTTCTTATTTATTGATGATAAAGAAATTAAAACAACCGTAAGAAACCAAAATGAAATGCATGTTATACAGAGAAGTCATCTAAAAATGCATTGCATAATGCATATACGTACACATATGGAGAGGTTTCTTTTTGCTTAATTGAGTAAGTGGTTTTATGTCACTTTCATTCTTTTTTTACGTGCAAAGTCATTTCAATATCCCTCGTGCCTCCTCCTTTGCTTCACAGGCTTCACTCTTAGTTTATATATAATTCTTTTCTTCTTGATTTTGCAGTAGCTCTCTCACTTATTCCTTCTCCGCATTTCAATTCCCTTGTATCTCCAAAACATATAATTCTCTTAGTATGATGTTGCTCCTCAATCCTAACTTGTAACAGTAGTTGATTTTAAGAAGGTTGTGGTAATTTTAGCCGCATACAAGAAGCCGTGAATGTTGTTCCTCAATCTAGCTAGACTCAGTGGAACAGCATCCACAGCTTTCTGTACGCTGCTAAAATTTCCACAATACTGTATCAACAGTAGAAGAAGATATTAGATACATCAGTGAGGAGGATCAATCAAATCAAATAGCTATGGAATCCTCAAAAAAAGAGGTAAAGAAACACTGCAGTGAATTCAATAAGGTTATAGAGCGGAATTTTTTTAATTAATAATCCATCTAAAAATCTAATTTTTGTTAGAGGATAACGAGGTTGTGCGAGAATAATGCTTTGTTTTTGCTGTTTTGTGTTAACCATACAGGAATACAAGATGAGATGAGAAAAGCTCGAGAGCCAGACTTAATGAAAAGTTACTCTTGGTGCCTATTTGTTTTATCTTTTAAAATTATTTTTATAATTTATAAAATAAATATGTGAGAAGATTTCTACTTTAAAAAAAAACACTTTTTACATCTTCCCACGCGAGCACCTAAGCCCAGTAATGTATGTTTTGTGTGCATTTATAAATTATAATTACAAATATTTGTATGCATTTTTATTTTATTTTTTAAAAAATCATTTGCATGCATGCATGTACCCAATGGTACAAAGACAACGAACTTGTCCTTCTCCTTCACGCAGAAAGTATTTCACTGACACTCGCATTTTTCTTTCTTTAAAGTCTCAATAAATTCACAGATACAGGGTGAGGAAGAGACTCTTATGTGTATGAGTGTGTGAATTTTGTTCTGTGAATTAATTAAAATGTACAAGACGAAGCTGCAAGAGCTGTGCCACCACAAACGGTGGGGTTTGCCGAGGTACTCCGCCATGAAAGACGGTCCAGATCACATCCCAAGCTTCAAAGCTTCAGTCTCTGTTAATGGCCTCACCTTTGACTGTCTCGGACCCTCCTCTTCTGCCAAACTCGCTCAAAACGAAGCCGCCATGCTGGCTTTCCTCCATTTCACTTCTTCAGAACCACCATTGCCTTCACCCTCTCCAAGTACCTCCATTTCACTTCTACCTTTGACTCAAATTCTGTTCCTTAATACAGTTTTAATCCGGCTCTGTTCTTGTGTTTGACTCTGTTTTTATTTCTGTCATAATTGTGTCTCTCTGTTTTCCAAAGGCATTAACTTTTGAGGTCTCACTTCTACATCTACATATATACTAAATAACAACATATATACAAATTATGCATGTAATTAATTACATTCTTGTACAACCTGCAGCGATAGTGATTGTTCCGAATATTCTAGATCTTCCATATTTTTGTCATGTCTGATTTAGAATTTTGATGGGCCTTTTGCCCCTGTATCTAAGAGTTTGTTTTTCGTTTTAATGTTTATGTATGTGTAACGATCTGATCATGCTTACAGATTTGAATCAACTGTGTAAAAGCCAGCTGCAGAACTATGATCCTTGCATGAAGGCTACAAGCTCTGTTGAGCGCCAACTTTTTGAAAGGTCAGCAATTTTAAGCACTTCAAAGGAGGCAGCGCAGGCTGCTGCAAATGTTGCTTTGATGTCTCTGTCACTTGATAATTCTCAGAAGGCAAGAATGGTTATAATTTCTGCAATGCTTCCCATCAAACTCTTTTGTTGATGCTTTGTGAACATCAAATAGTTATCTAGATGTAAGATGTCAGGGACAATTTCGTCACTTTTTGGAGGGCTTAAAAATATTAAACAATAAGAGTCAAATCTTACAAACAGTTTCTGATGAAATTTCAACACCTTCATTGCAAGTTCAAATAAAGTAAAGCTCCAAGGTAAAACAGAAATGCCTAACTAGGAACCTAGTACCATATCTTGTCCTTAAAAAATGTCCATGTAGCGTGTACGCTGAGATTTTTCTGTTTAGAATTTGAAAGTTCTACACTTATGTTCTAAATTATGATCCACTGTAAAGAAAAGGTTGATTCCAAGCATGTTTGGCTTCTGTATATGGTTAACTTATTTACAAGTAGGAATAACGGATAAAGGTCCAAGAAGTTTGAGTGGCTGATCTGAATATGTCAGGGTTCATTATGATTGAATCTGGATTTGTATCCTTATCACAGGGTGACTCTGGTGTCTACAAGAATTTGCTGATAGAGTTAGCTCAGAGGGAAGGCTTTTGCAAGCCAACATATAAAACCATAAGATCTGGTACAGTTCAAATGCCAACTTTCTTCTCTATTGTGGAGGTAGAAGGAAAGGAATTTCATGGTGAGCCAATGAAATCCAAAAAACAGGCAGAACAAGATGCAGCCAAGGTTGCTTACATTGCCCTTAAAGATTGTAAGTTGATTCTACTTAATTAAAAGTTGGCATGTTTCGTTTCACACTAAGGCATAATAAGAACCCTTTTGAGACCTGATCTTCAAAATCAACATAGGATTGGTTTGATCCCTATCTTCATGGAGTTAGATTATGTTCCTTCTCTTTCTCTCTGTCTTTAAAATAATAGCTACCTCCTTTTTTCCATTCATTACAAACATGATAATTGCTTTTTTATAATGATTTGGAATACGCTGTGTTCTCTTGTAGATAATCATTTGATTCCTCCATTACCAAAATTTCACAACTCCAACTCCAACGCACTCACACAATTATGTTTGCATTAGAACAAGTATGTGAGTGTGTGTTGCATCATAACCACTTATGGTATATTTTTCTGAACAGATAAGGCTGAAGAGAAGGATGTAAATATGGTGGATGAGATGCTTCCTAATATTGTTAAAGTCAACAAAGAGATTTCCAATCCATCATCATCTCTACAGCCATCTGAGAAAGAAATGATGAAGAGCTTACAATCTTCTGAAGCAGTGTATGAATCTTCGGCCAAAGAGCTTGACCTCTCTGCACTTTCAGTTTCAGAGCTTAACAAGGCAAAGATTCCTGAAGAAAGCAGTTATCTGATTCATGACAGAATTAGGGTTTATACAAGCTTCCCAGATTTTCCATTCCCTAAGGGAATAACTATTCTGCCAGTTAGGGAGAACAGGTGGGTTGCTGTGAATCTGGAATTCCCAAATGAGAAAAAGAACTGATGAATGGTCACAAGAGCTCTTTATGTGACCATTTTCTACTCAGCCAACGTGGTCTGTGGATTAGAATCTCCAGAATTTATGCAGTTGTTTAAGAATCCCTTTTGGCCAATAGTGGTGTTCAAGTATATCCCTGAGTACAACTCTTAAAGACTTTAAAGCATTTGAGTATATATATATATCTTTATTGGTAAAGAATTTAGTAGTTATTGCCTTTGGTCATACTGAATACATATCAAGTTTAAGAAACTTCATAATAAATTTGGTCTCTATTGGTATTAAGGAGATCAAGTCAATCATAAAAAACATAGAAACATGTCTGTCACATTTGGGAGATGATTCATTGGCAGACCCAATATGCCCAACAATGCAAGACCATGAATGTAAGGTCCATTTCCATTAAAAGTGACAGAGAACCAAAGCTCTCTTCCTTCTGATATAGGTGTGGCTGTGTAGAGGCTTGAAGGCAAAAAAGTAAATTGACAGGGCTTTGCTCATGGAGTTTCCTCCCTTCTGTCAAAAAAGTGAATCTTTGTAATGTGAAGTGATTATGTTTAAAACGATACACCAGAAGCAGATGGCCTTTTTTTTAACCCACATCAAAATAGGATGTAAAAATAGTACATCAAGGAAATGTGACAAACCGAAGAGCAATAGAACAGATTTTATATGATATAACGTTACAAATTTGGGGAAAACAAGTACAAGTGAGCTGAGATATAATACAACTGTCAAAAGTCTTTATTTTTGACTGGTTTTATTCATTTTTTGTGCGCCTACGCATTTGCGTGTGTGTATGTTGCAAATGATGAAACACATAAACTTGATCAGGAAAGGAGTTCACAACTCCTGTTCTTCTGATCCTTCAAGAGACGGGTTGAACGCATTCTTAAGATATAACACAAATGCCACAACCAACAATGCAGCCACAATTAAGTTCACCAAATTCTTCATTTTCTTCAACCCTGTAATCAAATCAGCAAGTGCTTCCTTATAGTCAAAATAAGAATCCTCTTGTTCAGCTCTTGTTGGCCTCAAACTGAGAGTGAAATCTAGAAGCCGAGTCTTCAACCTCGACACATTCTTGCTTCTTTGATTTCCATCACGAGAAGTTTCTTCTGATGTTGCTACCGCTGGTTTTTTCCCAGAAACATCATCTGTAGTGCTCTTTGCTTTTTCTTGATCCTCTTCACGAACAGCTTTTTTCTCATCAACCCCATTATTTACTTTCCCTTTTTCGTTCAAAAAATCATCACTTGCAGCTGCAGCTGCAGTTCCTTTCTCTTTCTGGTCAATTTTCCCAGAATCTTCATCACCAATCTTTTCTTTTTCTTGCTCCTCTTGATGAACATCGTTTTTCTCAGTAATCCCATAATCAGTTTTTCCCTTTTCTGTTGGTTGCTCGATTTTCTGGGATTTTTCAGAGACTTGATCGTCAATCTTCGGTTTTGCTTGATCCTCTAATTGAGCACTATTACTTTTCTGAGCATCGCCGTCTCTTTCTGGGGATTTGGAAGATGGAGTAATGAGTTTGGGGAACTTGATTTTGAGAGTGCCGGCTTCAAACTTGGCGGCGATGTCGTTAGGATCGGAATCGGAGGGAACGGAGAATTCCTTATAAACACGACGCCATCGGTTGCCGCCGATCTGTCTTTGAGCACTTATTTTTAAGATCGCAGTCGATGTCACTTGAACCTTCAATTGATCCCTTCTAAATCCTATTCATCCGTTGGGGTTTGTTCCGTGTACAAGAAAGAAAGAAATAAATCAGAGACAAGAATAAGAAAAATAAATAAATAATTTAAAATTGGAAAATAATTCCTTATTAGAAAAAATAGGAACTTCTTAAAAATAAGAGAGATTTACTTAAAAATAAAATCCTTGGTTGCAAAAATTTATTTTCCAAATGTACTCGAGTCCTTATATAACTCATTTTAAGCTGTCTGTAATTTTTATTTAATCATGTGCAATAAACCTTTAGTCATATACATATATTCTGATAAGTTTAGAGACATCCATTTATAATTTTATGAGTATTTGATAATTGAAATTCATTATAAAAAAAATCTTATAAGACTTCAATGTAATTTTAAGATTTTAAATGACTATTTTATTATATTTTCTTTTGTCTATAATCTAACTGCAATTTTCCCTACAAATTTTAAATGCCTCTAGAAATAAATTTTGGAAAAATTTTTCAACAAGTCTCTTTTAAAATAATTATAAGTAGTACATATGATAGAAATTAAAAATTCTTAAACATAGAACCCGATATTATAATATCATTCCAGCCCAAAAAAAACAAGAGCTATGCATAATCAGTGTATGAAAATAAAAATGACTATGTATGATTTAAAAAATCAATTAAAATATTTATAAAAAAAAACAATTAAAAAGGAATCACCTGGGAGCATAACAACGAGGACGTGAAAATCCTTATCAGTTTGCCATTCACAAAAGGGTTCAATATCTTCATACACAACATTATATGCTGCAGCAGATTCAGCCATATTGGACTTTCTTCTTCTTCTTAGGGTTTTGGAATTATTGCATATGCATGTGAGATCGAGTTTAATTTGAGGGATTTTATATGAATGAAAATAATATTTTAAAAATACAAATATAATACAGTTTGGTATTACTTTTCTTCTGGTGCAAAACTCTTTGAGATCTCTGTAGGTGCAAGAAAAACAAATATACCTTAATTGCAGAATGAATATACTTCCCCACAAAAACAGAGTATATGAAAGCAAAATCAATAATATTTCTCAGTTTCTCCGATCAATTCCTGCATGCATGTGCCTTCCCCTTTTGGCTTCCTTCCAACAACCATGCATTCCCACTACTTTACGTATACAATTGTGATTCATTTTTTCTGTCTCTCTTTTCCTACATATATGGCATAAAAAATAAATTAGACATGTGCCCGTTATTTTTATCAAAATTAAGAATCACTTGTATGAAAAAATCTCTACAACGGGATTTTTATATCGGTTGCTTGTAAAAGGATGGCATAGATTTCATTAGCAGTTTATGTTAATTAAAAAAAAAAAAAGAGCATTTTACACACCGATTAAAGCTTCACAATTTTTTAAAAAGAATTCGCACTATTTTTTATTATTTTCTCAAATAAATTACATAACATTTTTTTTTTTACTTTCAAGGTAGAATTTTTTTTTTCCGATGAACACTACTACAAAAAGATTGAAAGGTGGCGCATATTTTGTGGCACTTCTTTAAAGAAGTGCCACAGCTGCCCATTTTTTTTTTTTTAATTTTTTTTTAATTTTTGGGACCAGCTGTGGCGCCTGGTCCACCAGGCGCCACAGCTGGTGGGGACAATTGTGGCGCCTAGCAAGGCAGACGCCACAATTGGCCAGCTGTGGCGCCTGGTGGACCAGGCGCCACAGCTGGTCACACCCAAAGGTGGCGCCTGCCTTGCCAGGCGCCACAATTGGCCAGCTGTGGCGCCTGGTGGACCAGGCGCCACAGTTGGTCACACCCAAAGGTGCCACAATTGGGTCCTAAAAAAAAAAAATTAAATAGAAAAAAAAAGGGGCAGCTGTGGCACTTCTTTAAAGAAGTGCCACAATTGGCTGAATAATGAATTTTTTCAACTCTCCCGCCAATCAAATTTCCCTCCTTTAACTTTACTTTTTATCTTTTCCCTCCCTTTTTCCTTTTTATTCCCTCTTCCTTAGCTCATGTTGACGCCTCTCCCCCGTAAAAGATATCACTTTCTCTTGCACAACAAAAACACACACTCGTCTTCTTCATTAAATTCTCTTGTCCCTTTTTCCATTTTGTTTCGTCTGTCCCCACTTTTGTTCCTAGTTGTTCCCTTTTCTTCATACTCTCTGTCTCTCTTCCTCTTTTGAACCCCACTACAGTTGATCCCTACTCCACTCCACAGCTCACATTTGCTCATCCTCGTCACTCAAGCTAGCGTCACCAACGTAAGAAGAAGATTGTTTCATTCTAGCTTGCTTTGTTTAAATTTTTTTAGTAATCTTTTAATTTATTTAATCAGTTGTTGATGTACTGTGTTCACATATCAAGTTCTTGTATTGTGATATTTTTTATGTTAGCTTTGGAGAGTATTAATGTAAGAACATTATTGTTGAGGAAATGACAATAAATATATTGTTGTGTAAGAAAATTATTGTTGGGGAACTTGAATTTTAAATGTGAAAATTATATATATATATATATATAATAGGTTGAAATATAAAATAGAAAGATTGAAAATTTGAGAGATGATAAACATGAAAGTAACTCATTATAAAATAAAGCTTCACAATCAGGAAGCAAAAAAAAGGGCCACAGGAAAGAAAAGAAAAAGAAAAAAAAAAAAAAAAAGGCCTTCTGTGGCGCCTGGTCAGCCAGGCGCCACAGGAGGGATGCCTCCTGTGGCGCCTGGCTGACCAGGCGCCACAGGAAGGTAGCCTCCTGTGGCGCCTGGTTGGTCAGGCGCCACAGGAGGCTATTTAAAAAAAAAAAAATTTAAATAGCTGTGGCGCTTTCAAGCGCCACAGCTTTTTTTAGTAGCGTTAAGATAGGTGGCATTTCGCAAGCGCCACAGCTAATGCAATTATAAGCGCCACAGATTTGGTTTTTTGTAGTAGTGGAAATTGAAAGCACAAAAAAAAAAAAAACCTATTACAAGGAATCTAAAGCTAATTCATTAACGACCATCTCAAGAACCCCTTGAAAAAATGAGACACCTTTAGTAGAACTCAAAGCTTCTTTTGCTAATTTATCCGCAACTGCATTTGCATCTCTATTACACCATTTGACTCACACTTCCCATTCTCGATGTAACCAGCTTCTAGTTTCTTCTAATAAATTGTCTTCCGGATGCTCCTCCCTCCAGCCATGTAAGAGAGTTTGCACCAGATCCCAGCAATCTATTTCTATCACCACCTTCCTCCAATTAGAGTCCCAAGCTTGCTTGAAACCCCAAAGGACAGCCCATGTTTCAGCATGAAACGAAGATGCTCTTCCAATATTAAACAGAAATCCATTTAATACCTCGTTGTCATGATTCCTAGCAATACCTCTGCAAGCTGCAATTCCACTACGTATTGATCTAGCGCCATCCACATTTATTTTGATCCACCCTGCAGGAGGTGGAACCCATCTACTGTCCCGTTCTCTATGCAGTGTGTGGAATAAACTATGGGTATCCGACCACTTTACAATAGCAGAGGTCTGAGCCATTATTGATCTCATACCCTGCTCTTTACCCTGGAACATACTCGCATTTCTATTTAACCATAGTAACCTGCACAAAATGGTGTAGTACACTTTCCATTTGGCTCCCTTTACCTTAGAGGTCTGTGAAATGTTCCACTCAATCCATGATGATATTTCTAAAATCCCAAAAAACTTGTCTTTTAGCTGTATTGGGACTAGGGAGATCCAACACTGATGAGCCGTTGGACAATCCCTAAGCACATGTAGTATATCTTCTCGCACTCCTGCGCATTTGTAATAATCCATGGACCGTCCGAGTCCTCTAGAAGCTCGTAGTTCATTTGTGAATAATCTCGCTCTTGCACCGAGCCAGAGGAATGTTTTATACCTTTGAGGAACTTGAAGTTTCCATATTTTCATCCAGCCTACCCTTTGTGTTCCTTGAGCAAACTCACTTGCTATATAATATGTTGATCTAGTAGTAAATTCCCCATTATGAGTTTCACTCCACATTGGTGTATCTTCATTTCCTACAGGTCCATTTGGAAACAATCTCCATATATCATGAAGAACCGAGATTGGTAGGAATCCTGTCAACTGATCCCTGTCCCAACCTCCTAACGGCAAAGTATAGGATGCTACAGCCCTTTCCCTCTGGTCCTCAGACAACTGTTTTAATGTATGGCTCTCCAACTTCATATAATTGGGTAACTATCGGTCACTCCAAAACTTGACCCGTGTGCCATCTCCTACTTTCTAGCCCATACCCTTACCCACCAAGTGCCAAGCATGCCTAATTCCTTTCCAAGTCTGAGACTCACTCTTTCTATGCTCAACCTTGGACATTATATCATCCCCACATTTGTATTTTTCCCTTAAAAATCTCACCCATAAAGTGTCTCACCTTTTTACCAAACCCCACCCAATCTTAGCCATGAAAGCTTCATTTTGCTTGCGAGCATGTCGGATTCCAGGACCCCCTTCCCTCTTTTCTAGGCCCACATCCCTCCAAGCCATATGGTGCACCCTTCTCTGTGAATCTGTTGACCCCCACAAGAAATTCCTACATTTTTTATCAATTGCATCACAAACACTTACAGGTAATAGTGTAGATTGCATCGTATATGCCGGAATAGCAGCCATCACTGATGTAACTATGGTTTGTCTTGCCGCTAAAGATAACATGTTCGTCTTCCAATTCGCCAAACGTTTATCCATTTTATCTAGAACATCTTCAAACATACCCTTTGATACTCTTTTGTGTTGGACTGGGACTCCTAAATATTTACCCAAATCATTTGTCAAACTAAACCCCAAAAACTCACTAATTTCCTACCTTCTCGCGTGGCACACATTGTTGGAGAAGAAGATTCTGGATTTTGTAGCATTGACTCTCTCCCCAGATGCTGCACAAAAATCATCTAGGCATGCTTTTATTATGGCAGCTTGGGTCGTACTCGCTTCTGAGAAAATAATTAAATCATCTGTAAAAAACACATGTGATACGGCCGTACCATTCTTTTTTAAATGGAATGGCAACCAACTTCCCTCCTGGACCACACTTTGTATGAGGTGAGCAAATTTTTCCATGACCAAAACAAACAAATATGGTGACAATGGGTCTCCCTGACGAATGCCACGAGCAGGAGAAAAAGGTGTACCCTTTTCCCCATTCCATAACACCTGCATTTGAACGGTGGATAAACAATATTTAACAATATCCACAAAATGAGATGGAAAACCGATCTCCTGCAAGTATTGTAATACAAACTCCCAACGAACACGATCATAAGCCTTCTCAAGATCAATCTTCAATGCCATATACCCGGTCTTCTTTTTCATATTTCGCATTGAGTGAATGATCTCTTGCACTAGAATGATATTATCTGAACTCTGACAACCTGGCACAAAACTACACTGATTAGGAGCAATCACTATGGGCATAATACTCTTCAGTCTGTTTGCCAATATCTTTGTTATGGTTTTGTATACCACATTACACAAGCTGATGGGGCAAAAGTCCCGAAAGGATTGTGGACCGTCTACCTTTGGGATGAGAACAATATTTGTGGCGTTAATTTTTTCGATCTCCTCTGGGTGTTCAAATACAGATGTAACCAACGAGCATACTGAGTTTCCTACTATTTCCCATTGACTTTAAAAAAATAACGGATTTAACCCATCCGGTCCAGGAGCTTTAAGAGCACCCATGTTGAAGATGGCCTGTTTTATTTCGGAAGGATCTACCATGTTTCCCAAGGAGGATAATACTAATTCTTGCACCACAGGATAAGAGCAACCGAAATCCACCGAATCACTGAATTCCTGGTCTATCATATATAGTTTTTTGAAAAACTCTGAACCAGCTTGTTTAATCAAATCTTTTTCATAACACCACTCCCCATCTTCTCCTTTAAGAGCTTCAATGGTTTTTTGCCTCCTGAAATACTTCGTTGTGTTGTGAAAATACTTTGTATTTTTATCACCTTGATGATACCAGCTACATTGAGATCTTTGGAGCCACATAATTTCTTCCTGAACTAAACACTTCTCAAGTTCCTCCCATACCTCCTTTCTCGCATGATCCCATATTTCGTTATCATCTCCCTTCTTATTCAAATTGTCAAGTTTACTCAGGAGACTAGCTTTGCGCTTATTTATATTACCAAACACATCTTTATTCCAAACCCCCACTTCCTTTTTAAAACTACTCAAATTTTCCTCCCACCCTCTACTATTCCTCCATGAATTTTTAGCAATCGACGGGAAATCTTCATGCGTTACCCATGGGGCAAAAAATCTAAAAGATTTCTCTCTCATTTGTCTATTTTCATGTCCATGCAATTTCAATAACAAAGGACAGTGATCTGATTTTGTTTTCGGTAAATGCACAATCAATGCCTCAGGGAATTGTTCAAACCATTTGCTATATGCAACTACTCTATCCAACCTACTCGACACTCCCCCTCCACTCCAGGTAAATAAAGGACCTTGAAAATCCACTTCATCCATTCTGCACTCCCCCATCCAATTTTGAAAACCCTGGTCTTGTTTAACTTGCATTCGGTTTATAGATTTACGTTCATTGGACCTCAAGGTTGCATTAAAATCCCCTCCTACACACCACTTAGTAACCCCATTTACTGCAATATTTTTCAGCTGGTACCATAACTCCCTTCTCCTAACCTGATTAGGATGGCCATAGACAACCGTTAGATTCCATGCATCTCTTTTTCCTTCATTCACACACCCATGTACTAACTGAGATGTCTTGGATTTAATCGATAATTTTAATGTATCATCCCAAAAGTACCATATTCCTCCACTAAATCCTATCACTTCCTCTACTTCCACATTCTCAAATCCCACTCTTCGAGCAATTTTTCTAGCTTCCTCTCCCTTTCTTCTTGGTTCAAGGATAGCAATAAAACATAAATTATAACGCTTTTTAAATTCAATTAAAAGCCTCACGAATATATTACTCCCAGTACCCCGGGAGTTCCAAATCATCATATTACCAATCATTAAAAAAAAACCTGATTAGTGATTTGGCTCTTCAGTACCACGACTCGACGTCATCTATCCTTGTCCATATCAGACACACCATCATCTACCACCATATCCGCCAATGGATTTTCCCGGATGCTATCCCTCGTTTCCCTTTTATCACCTGGATCTAAAGGATTAGAAGCAGAGTTGACACCCGTATGAACATGAGCTTTTACATGTTGAGCAGATCCCTTTTCCACTACATGATCAGTAAAACATGCTGTTGATATGCTCTCTTTTCCTTCTCGAGTAGTTTCAGAACTTATCACATTTTGGCCCAACTTCTTGCCACCTTGAAACTCCATCCCCAAGTTTTTCTTTGCTTTCAACACGTGCTCCATATTTTCATTATCACTAGGTCCAGTTTGGCACTTTATTTCGGCTCCATTCTTAATTTTTATCCCAACCGATAGCCCATTCGTTCCCTTACTGCTTCTTGGCTCCATAAATTGTTCACTCATGCTCACATTTTTCTCCTTTTGTTGCACTAAATATGACCCAGCAATATTTTTAATTTCTTTAATTGCCACTTTCGGTTCAGCATGCGGCCCCACATGGATGATCTTTTGACTCTCTTCATGATTTCTTCCACCAGCTTGCCCCTCTTGCACAGTATTTTGATCATCATCATGAATTAGCGCATCATAACGTGACCCACTTCTCTCAACACCATGATTGGTCTTTATCTCATGCAAAGATTCGCTCCCTTTTCCTTTTCAATTCTCCGGCCGTCTGCTACGCCGTGGGCGTTGAACCACCATCCAATCATATAGAGTACCTTCATCCTTTATCACCTTCATTTTTTCCTGTTCTGTCACACTCGTTGACTCCGTTTGTATGGGTTCAACATCATTCTCCTTGCGTTGTTGCACGTCTTTCTTTTTGGACTGTTGGGGGTAAGAATTATTTGGACAATGACCAGTTTCATGCCCATATCTTCCACATTTCATGCAAATCAGATGTATTCCTTCATACTGCACCCTTTGCACCTTCCCATTAATCAGGATAAATGGACGTAATGGTGCTTCAATATTCAGCTCTACACACAGTTTGGCAAACCTCCCTTTCTTCCTCTTAAGAGTATTCATGTCTATCTTCAACACCCTTCCAATCTGAGACCCCAGGACATACAAGATTCCTCTGTCATAATAATCCAAAGCCAATTCATCGAATCTGATCCAAGCTGCCACTTTTGTTATCTTTTCTTCTCTCGGTGTGAAATCTTGCTTCCACGGCTGTACCGCAAGATAATGGTCGAAAATCAACCATGGACCACCTATTAGTGCCAAATCATAATCGCTTTTTTCTGTGAACTGCACTACGAAGAAACCCATTCCCATGTCAATCACGTCCACTTCACCTTGTCTTGACCATAACTGCTGCACCTTTATTTCAAGGTATTTTGGATTGATCATTTTTCCCAAGAGCTTAACAATCAGAGAGTTAACCCATTTTTTTGCCAGTCGGTCTTTCTTTGTTTGTGGGATAATTACATTAGGTCCCATTTCTGTCATCTGAACGTTAAGTCTTTCCTTCCATCTATCTCCACTCCACCAGTCCTCCTCCTCTTCCTCATCGCATCTGCCTTGGTTAACAGCATCTTTAAACGATTTCCAAGGTCTCTCTGTATTTCTATTTTCCTTCACTTCCTTCAAGCCCACCTGAATATTGTCTTCATTAAATTCCCTTGTCCCTTTCTCCTCCGTTTCCATCCACTCTTCAACTCTTGGAACCAGGGATTGATCACCAGGAGATGAGCTGCCTCCTTCTCTTACCTTTTTACGGCTTCACAGCAGATTGTCCTGATTCTCCGGTGTCAATGTCAGAATTCCACTCTCTCTACACTGATCTCATTCACGTTCCCGATCTCTCTCTGTCATGACGCTCTCTCTACCATGATCACCAGGAGATGAGCTTCCTCCTTCTCTGACCTTTTTACAGCTTCGCAGCAGTTCATTTTGCTCCTCCGGTGTCAATGTCGAAGTTTCACTCTCTCTAGACCGATCTCGTTCACAGTCCTGTATTCTCTCTGTCATGACGCTCTCTCTGTGATGATCACCAGGGGATGAGCTTCCTCCTTCTCGGACCTTTTTACGGCTTCGCAGTAGTGCGTCTTGCTCTTCCGGTGTCAATGATGGAGTTCCTCTCTCTCTGGATCGTTCTCGCTCACGCTCTCGCACTCTCTCTGTCATACTCTGTTTTTTGCTTTTCAAGGTAGAATTTTGCTCTTTAGCAAAATGTACTTAATTTAATATTGTTAAATTAAAAGAATATAATTAAGTTAGTTTTTTTTAAAAAAAATATCAGACTAATTGGACCAATAATATGAACTAGACTATTGTCAAACCATAGTTGACGTAGTAATCAAATTATATAAGTGTGTTATATATTGAGAAGAGACCCTGTTGGCACAAAAAAAAAAAGAGAGAGAGAGAGAGAGAGAAGAGACCCAAATATCTTTAACCATCTTTACAAAATTTGGATCTTCTGTTGGAAATTATGATGAATAATATATCAAAATGATACAATTAAGTTAATAATGATTGAACTGTGAATGCACAAAACATATCTAGGAGAGCTATTCTCATGACAATGTTCGAATATGATCTTGTCAGATGATCATATAAAGTAATATTAAAAGTTAAACGTGGTTGTGTGTTTGGCAAATCTCTAAATCATGGTTTCAAATCATGGTTTACGTAATTCGAGATAAAACTCTTCTCACACACTTACCTCATAAGTCGTAAAAGCTATTATAAAAAGCTAATCTAAACACATACTAAGCATAAACAGCACGCATCTCTCTTGAGACATTTTTAAGGGTGTGGTCATGAGTTCAATCACTCTTTCTAAAGGACATAATTAATGCATGAATATATAATGGCAAAAAAGAGCTAAAAGTATACATTTAAACATTTAGTCCTCTTACTTTATACAAAATTTCAGTTTTAATTTGTCGTTTGATTTGATAAAGTATATTTTCAGTCTCTTAACCTTAGCATGACTCGTCTCAAATGATTATTTTTGAAAATCAAATTTAATATGTTAGCATTTGATGAGGATGTTTTGTCTATATTTATAATTTAATACACACACACACATTAGCATATTTTTTACCAAAACCACACTTTATAAAACTCAGATACTAAAATGAAATTTTGTGTAAAGTAAAAATATCAACGATGCACTTTTGCCACCTTTTTTCAATTATTTGACTTAAAATTTTATGTGGCTGTAGAAATTTTAAATATCACTAAGGAATAAGACTAATTTACGAATAATAACATTTCAAACAGATGCTAAGAATTCAGAAAACATCTCTTAATATTTGCGTTGATATTAAACAAACAATAATTAATGTGACATTTTCAGCAACAAATTTGAAGAGAACATATATATGAAATTTAAAGTATAGATTTACACATCAACGAACAACTCTTGGATATCAGATGTTCCAAGAGGTGATGAATAATGCTGCATTGCATTACTTCTAAACCCAATCCCAATCACCAAAACCAACATTACTAAGGCCACAATAAACCCAATCATCAATTTCCACACTTGTTTATTAGCTTTTGAAACTTTTTTTTGACTTGGTGATGGCTTCTTCTTCTTCGTCGTCATCGTTTTTGGAAGCTTGATGTATAGCTTCTCATCCTCAAATTTAGCAACTATCTGATTGATGTTAGCAGCTTTAGGTACTGAAAATTCTTTGTAAAAACGACGTCGCACTGATGTTTTGTCCTTCTTCTCTTCACCACTCACCTTCAAGATATGGTTTGAAGTTACTTGAACCTTCATTTCCTCTCTCCTAAATCCTGCATATATACAATATTATTATTCTATATAAGTATATCGTAAAATTTTCAGATTTCACTTTTAATGCTAGACCTTTTACATTTTCTTTTTATGAAAATAGGTTGAAAATTAACAGTGAAAGAGAAACGCAAACAAATTAAAACAGCATGTAATTACAAAAAGGATATATATTATAGAGAACCTGAAAGCAAAAGAACAAGGGTGTCACTTTCTTCTTCACGAACCCAATTATAAGTTGGTTCAACTTCTTCATACAGAATCCCTCTTGTCGCTTTTGAATTCATGATTGATCGATGATTAGTGCCTCTTTTCCTTGTTTCCTCTACGTACCTCAATTATATGTTACTATTGGACATTGAAAGCTATATATATATATATATATATATATTCGCCTTGATCATTCATTGCCTTAATTAACTTATTATACGTGTTTGTGCATATGTTTTCTTTGAACTTAGGTCTTATCCTTTTCGTACAGACATGGTTTCAGGTTTGAGATATTTGTTTGCCTGATGCAACCAACCAGATATAGGAGGAAACTTCTATGATTGGAAATGCTTGTTCTCTCTCTCCTCCTGGCCTCTCTCTCTCAATGACTTTGCCCTTCAAATTAAACTTCACGGATTCTTTCTTTAATACTCTTTCTTTTTTTTCTCGGTTTAATTCTTTAATACTCTATGGTGGGGGGTTTATGGCCGTAATATCCCTCTCTCTGGTGTCCTTTTATAATGTCACCGCCTCCTAAAATGTTTTGTTATATATCATTACATTCTGTATATAAAATCAACGTCATTTTGATTATCTTATATATGGTCTTACAATTGCGTGGTTTTGATGTTTTTAAAAAAAATCATTAAAAACTTAAACTTGCACCATTTTATTATGCTGATAAGATATGAAAATATCACTAATTATATATATATATATATATATAATGATCAAATGAAATAAGAAAAAACATTTGAGAAGTTAGGACATTTAGGCAGGCATTAGAGGAGACACGTTAGAGGCAGACAGCCATCAAATCAGTAACTCACAGAGATTATTAAGAAGATTAATTAATTAAATTAGTTATTTGTAAAAAAATTATAAGTTGATTATCCTAAAATATCCTTTTAATTGTTTGTATAGAAGCCTAATTAGTGATGAACATATCCATTCAATATGAGCAAATAATATGGATTATTCAAAAGAAAATTATAAATTTAAAAGAGAAAGTATATTGAGATCTTACATGTTTGAAACCTAAACAAACTTCTCAACTAATCCATACTTAAAAATGTGACTAATCATGCAACAATGTGAGGTTGGCTCACCACTTAATAGATTTATCTATTTCTAACATTTTTGTTAGGGTTAACCATATTTTTAGTTCTTATAGTTTGAGTTGATTTTGGTCCTAGTCCCTGTAGTTTATTTCTTTGGGTATTAGTCTTTATAGTTCTATCCTGTTAAAATGTTAGTCCTTTCATCTGATGATATGGCAAACGGAGCTGATGTGGCTGTTAACACTGTTATTATATGCTAAGATGGAAGAACAAATGGGCAAAAATGCTAACTAAGCTTTCTTTTTTTCAAAAAATATAACCCAACGAAAAACCCTAAAAGAACGCCGCATAGTTGGAAGGCAATTTAGGTCACGAAGGATGTTCGGTGGTGGAAAGGAGATCGATTTGTAGTGGCTACATGGTGAAGGCGAAGAGGGTATTGTCGCTTGGGCTTTGTGGACAAGAAGCAATCGATTTAGAAGAGCTCACCGATGAATTTGTAGATGGGGTTGTAATTCTGACTACCCTTGAATTTCTGAGAAATATTGCAAAATAATTGCAGAAGCAGCATAACAAGTTATCACAACAGATTCAGTCACAGTTGATTTTGAGGTTGTTTGGCGAGTCAAGAATCCGATTCCCCTTCCCAAACTTATCTAACTTGCATTCTATAGTCTTGACAATTTCAAATTATTTGGCTTTATTTTTCATTAAAGTTTCAATTTTTATGAAATTTTTGAAAATTTCTCAAATTCTACTTGATTTATTAGAACCTCTTTTTTGCAGTAAACTCCACCTATTTGTTCTCTTCATCTTTCAAACATTTGTACCTATAGCATTTGTTTCATTCATGCAGGAGAACCACAAAAACCCATTTATCTGATTGAATTTTATTGACTTGGCATTTTCTTTATCTCTCTAGATCGGTGTTTTAGAAAGTTTTAGGGAGGGAAGGTAAATCATGGGGGAGGCTTCCTGACAATAATTCTGGCTTGTTGGTTTCTGACAAGAAGGAAGGAAAAGAAACGATGGAGTTTTGCTAAGTCTGACAAATATTCCGACTATGGAATTTGTGCTTTGAATAATGGGTTCTTTTTTTTAAAAAAAAAAAAGAGATAAAAAGGAAAAAATGGCCAAGTGAGCTGCTTTGTCCATGTGTTCTTCCGTCTCATCATATAATAACAGTGTTATTTGTTATGTCAGTTCCGTTTGCCATATCATCAGACAGAAGGACTAACTTTTTAACAGGGTAAAACTATAAAGACTAATACCCAAAGAAATAAACTACAGGGATCAGGACCAAAATCAACTCAAACTATAAGGATTAGAAGTATGGTTAACCCTTTTTGTTATTAACCTATAGATTTTTATTTATAATATAAAATTTGTCGAAAACATATTTTTATAAATTATGACTTATATCAAGAATACTCATCTCAAAATTTGTATAAAAAGATTATAGCTCAAAATCTATTTTCCTATTAAATTTTTCAAAATGTAATAAATATTAGCAAATGACTTTGAATTTATCCAACTTAAATATTAATATTAAGTCTTGATAAGTGTAAGAAGAAATCTTTTCTCATATTATAAAGAATTACTGATGATAACTTTGATCATCATCATCATATTATTATATCACAATATTCACATTGCCTAGGTCAATAGGTTGAACGTTTATTATTCATTCAAAAGATTATCCTACTTTCACCCTTAATATAAGATCCATTTTAAAATACCCTCTCCAATCATTTTTATAAGAGTCTAAAACTTGAATTACTTGGTTTATTTTTATAAGAGTTCTACAAGAGTTGTTTGAATATTTAATGATTTTTCCCCCTCTCATTAATTATATAAATCACATTAATTAAAAAAATTATTGATATTTATATTTACTCTATTTCTCTCTCCTATTTATCCTTTCATAAATAAGGGCATATATAAAAAAAAAAAAATTTATATTCAGTTATTATTTTTAATTAATTTTAATAACTTTTTTAAACTATATAATTCAATTATTAAATTCTTATAAACATGCTAATAGAGAATAAATCTTATATTAAAGACCACAGTTTATTTATTAATCTTGAAACATGAGGAATACGATAAAAAGAAATGTCTAGTAAACTCTAACTAAGATGCCTCCGTTGACCATATTAATCTTGAAACATGAGGAATACGATAAAAATAAATGTCTAGTAAACTCTAATTAAGATCTTGGCAAAAAAAAAAAAAGTAAACTCTAATTAAGATGCCTCCGTTGACCATATTGTGGAGAGGAGTGGACCATGTGACGTGGTGGAAAATGCAAATGACGCAGCCAATCCAAAACCACTCCGTCACACGTGGCTTTGAAAGCCATTATTGTATTCTCTGTATCTGTAGCTAGTAAGTGATGAGAATCCTAGAGAGTGGAGTGGAGGGGGGGAATTGCTTGACGGTGACGTGATCTATCCATAGATTCTACCGCATTTCGCCTCTGTTCCTCTCACCCGGAGAAATGTCTGCGATCAACGGAGCAACGCCGGCAAATCTAATTTTTGCTGTTAATGGAGTCAGATTTGAGCTCTCTCAGCTTGAACCCTCTACTACTTTGCTCGACTTCCTCCGTAGTCGCACCCGCTTCAAGAGCGTCAAGCTCGGATGTGGTGAAGGTCAGTTTGTTTGCTCCTTTGTGTAGTTTCAAGTTCACCAGCTTTGTGTTCATTGTTGAACTAGTTAGCTTCAATTCTGGTAACTCTCTCTGGAAGATTCCTTCTGCCTTAATCTTTGGGATTTTCTTGTTTTCCTTTTGTAATCTGTTGTTTGATGCTGACTATAGCGAATTTAATGATCTCTTCTCTGTACGTTTTGGATTTCAACTTTCAATGTTAAGCGTTGGCTTACTTCTTGAATGGGAATGATTGGCTATATATATATCTACTGGGACTCTTGAACTAAAAGTTTTATTACTCTTTTGGTAAGCTGGGTGAAATTTTGTCGGAGTATTATAGTTTTCTTAAAGCTTTAAGTTCAGCCAGAAATCTTTTGTTTTCAAACGTAATCACGCCCGAAATTATAAGCGGTATTTGCGTATTTAAACATATCATTTTAATACATGAATGCTGATAGATGATTGTTTTATATAACCTTCTATTGATCGGACATTGAAATCGAGTGATACTCTTGGATACTGAAACGTGGTTCACTGTGATCATTGTCCGGGAAACTAGGACAGCACTGGTTCAATGCTTTTTGGTTTTGCTATATCAAGACTTTCTGGTAAAATAGAGGTTCTTTAGAGCATTAGTTTTTTTTTTTTTGGGGTTGGGAGGGGGGGGGGGGGGGGTTGGGAGCATCCAATTATGTATTCATTTCTTTAATAAAAAATTTAATGAGCATTAAGGACAAAGGCGGGCTCTTCTGGTCTTATTGATGTTTTTTCATCTATTGTTGGCTGTGTTTCAATAGCAATCTTTTTTCTTGTTACTTCATGTCTTACCATAATTGGTTTCAGGTGGCTGTGGTGCTTGTGTTGTTTTAATCTCCAAATATGATCCTGTGCTTGACCAAGTAATTGATTTTACAGCAAGTTCTTGTCTCACCCTACTTTGCAGTATACATGGGTGTTCAATAACAACAAGTGAAGGCTTGGGAAATAGTAAAGAGGGATTTCATCCAATTCATGAAAGATTTGCAGGGTTCCACGCCACTCAATGCGGCTTTTGTACTCCTGGGATGTGTGTTTCTCTCTTTGGGGCTCTGGTCAATGCTGAAAAGACCAATCGCACTGATCCTCCTTCTGGGTTCTCAAAAGTGACAGTTCATGAGGCTGAAAAGGCTATTTCAGGGAACCTTTGTCGTTGTACAGGCTATCGGTCAATTGCTGATGCCTGCAAAAGCTTTGCAGCTGATGTTGATATGGAGGATTTGGGGTTGAACTCATTTTGGAAAATGGGAGAGAGAAAAGATTTAAAGCTTAGTAGGTTGCCTCAATATGACCATAATCATAAAAATAAAACATTTCCAATGTTTTTGAAGAATGAAATCAAGCCTGATGTGTTCTTTTTTTCTAAAAGACAAAGTTGGTACAATCCTACTAGTCTAGAGGAACTTAAGACTTTATTATTGAAAATAAACCAGGATGGTGGAACCCAAATAAAACTAGTTGTCGGTAATACTGGTATGGGTTATTACAGAGATATAGAAGACTTTGATATGCACATTGATTTAAGTGGCATATCTGAGCTCTCAAATATCAGAAAGGATGTATCAGGGGTTGAAATTGGAGCGGCAGTCACAATATCTAAAGCTATTGAGGCTTTGAAAAAAGAGGGAAAAAGTGGATTTCTTGAGGAGTTTGAAATGATACTTGACAAAATTGCTGACCATATGAGCAAAATTGCATCAGGGTTTATTCGGAATACAGCCAGTGTAGGTGGTAATTTAGTAATGGCACAAAAGAACAATTTTCCTTCTGATATTGCTACAATACTTCTTGCTGTGGATGCAGTGGTGCACATATGGACTGGTGGACACTTTGAAAGGCTTTCATTAGAGGTGTTCCTGGAAAGACCACCATTAGGTTTGGGGAGTGTACTTTTAAGTGTTAAAATTCCAAGGTGGGAACCAATTAAAAATGCTTCTTCAGGATGCCGAAGCAAGTTCTTCTGTGAAACATTCCGAGCTGCTCCTCGACCCCTTGGAAATGCCTTACCCTATTTAAGTGCTGCTTTCTTGACTGAGGTTTCTCCATGCAATGATTATGTTGGGACCAGGATTGATTTTTGTAGGTTGTCTTTTGGTACCTATGGAACTAAACATGCAATTAGAGCAAAAATGGTTGAGGAACTACTAGTAGGGAAGCTGCTAGATGTTGGGATTTTATATGAAGCTGTCAACTTGCTTAAGGCTACCATAGTACCTGAAGATGCAACCTCAAGGGCTGCTTATCGGTCAAGCTTGGCGGCTGGTTTTCTTTATGAGTTCTTTAATCCCTTGATTGACTGTTCTGCTGAAATCTTCAATAGATACTTCAATGGATATTCTTGTTCTTCATTTGCGAGGGCATCTGAAATGAAAGAGAATCATATGCTTGTTCATCATGATAAATTTCCAACTTTACTATCATCTGGAAAGCAAGTCCTTCAATTAGGTGGTGAGTACTCTCCCATTGGCGAGCCAGTTATGAAATCTGGAGCTGCATTACAAGCTTCAGGTTTGTTTTCTGACATAATCTAGTAATTTAACTTATTGAAGCCTACCTTTTCCTCAGAATGTTCGAAGTGGTAAACGACTTCAAATTTTAATTCTCACAAGAGAAAAAAAAAAGGTCAAATTGCATCTATAGTGAAGAAACTTCTTCATTTGCATTGTTATGGTTAAATTTATGTTTCTATTACTTGGTGGTTAGATGCTTTTAGCTAGCAAGTACATGATAACTAGTTGTCTAAACATCATCCATCTGTCTCCTTTCTCTTGGCTTGAAGTAGACTATGAGTCATATTTTGGTATCCTATCACTGATTACCACCAGACTGAAGTCAAATTCACCAAAATTGAAAAACCTCCTTCCAGTTCTCTAACTAATCTTGGATTCATAATTTGCATGTTACTGACGCTGATATCATCTTGCTAAAGTAAGTCAAAACAATAGTGATTGAAAACTTGCTTCAGATTTGCAAAGTTCCTGATAATTGTGGACCCATGTTCCCCATCCTACTGCCATTGATTACAATCTTGCAAAAGTAGGATAGTTTTGATATAAAGTTGACATATTTCTAATAATTGCTTTTCACTGCTCTCTCTGGTTAACTATGTCCCCCCCCCCCCTTTTTGCCTCCTGTCCTCTATTTATATCTAGTGTTGCCATCTCTGTACAGTACAGTAAGGGGTATGTATTTTACAAATAAGTCATTTAGGTGAGGCTGTGTTTGTGGATGACATTCCTTCACCATCAAAATGCCTGCATGGAGCATTTATATATAGCACAAAGCCTTTGGCGCGGGTAAAGAGAATAAAGATGAAGCCTGAATTGCAACTGGATGGAGTGAGCTCAATAATTTCAAGACAAGACATCCCTGAAAGTGGAGAGAACATTGGTTCAATGACTTTATTTGATACTGAACCATTATTTGCAGATGGGATCACTAGATGCGCTGGAGAATGTCTTGCTGTTGTGGTGAGTCCTTGAATTCCTATTTTTAGTCCATTACTGTATGAGCTTTCCTTTCAGTTATTGTGAAAGTAAAGTACGACACGAATCATCTTCCATTTTAGTTACTGGATGACTTCTTTAGGTGGCAGATACACAGAAACTGGCAGATATTGCTGCAAAGACTGCAGTTGTTGATTATGAATATGATGATCTTGAGTCACCTATTCTATCTGTGGAAGAAGCAGTGGAAAGATCTAGCTTTTTTGAAGTTCCACCTTTCTTATATCCAAAACATGTTGGTGAACTATCAAAAGGAATGGCTGAAGCAGATCACAAGATTTTTTCTGCTGAGGTAAGTGGAATGTCATGTATATATATTATAACTCTTTGTTCTCATTTCCCCTCTCTTTTGACTTCCTTGTGGTCTCTCTATTTCTTATTGATTTGAGACTGCTGATAAATGATGGGTACTGAGAAGCTTTTGTTGACCAGTTGTATTCATTATCATCTATCAAATTAAAAATACACCTTTTCTGTGAATATTTCGAAATTTCTGGACGTCTTTTGATATCTGAATAATTTGAAAACAGATCAAACTAGGATCTCAGTACTATTTCTATATGGAGACCCAGACTGCACTTGCTGTACCTGATGAAGACAACTGTATGGTGGTTTACAGTTCTTCTCAATGCCCTGAGTTTACACATTCTACAATAGCAAGATGCCTTGGTGTTCCTGAGCATAATGTTCGTGTAATTACAAGAAGGGTTGGAGGAGGTTTTGGTGGAAAGGCCATAAAATCTATACCTGTAAGTATCCTGTGGCATTTTATTGTTTGGCATTCATACTTTTTTATTGTCACATCTAGTTCAGTTTTCTAGTCTGAAAGTAAGCAAAACTACTATAGAGTTTAGAATGAACAAATTTTTCTACATTTTAGAGTAACTAATAAATTTAGAAGACAAAATCCTTTGGTTCTAATTTTCTCTGGGTTGGATTCTCTAGGTTCAAGTGGAAATATATTCAGGTTCATGTGGAAATATATTCTGATCTGATATTTGCTTAAGTTAATGTGTAGAGGTTATGCAAGAAATCTCTTTTCTTTATTTTGTTGTCTTTTCACATAGAATCAACAAGAAATTTCAACATCAGAGCTTTTGGAATTAATTGCACTTTAAAGCAGCATAAGTTCTGTGTTTGGAAAAGCCTCCAATGAATGCCTTGGTGAGGAGGAATAGCAAGGATGATACCAATAAGTGAATTAGTTACACATCTTATAGGTAGGGGAGTAGATCCAAAGATTTTCACCTAAGCTTCCAAAATCATGAAAAGTCCTCCCTCCTTTATAATGTTGAGTTCTGCAATTTCGGACATTTTGGAGGAGAAATGATGAACCAATTAAGTATATAGTTATACATTATTACTTCTTGTTGCTTATTATTACTTGACTGTTAATCTTTTCGATGAATGATAAACTTGTCAACATACTGGATTGAAAGGATAAATTTCTCAACACTTATTAACCGTGTTTTGAACCCTTTTAGTTCTATTACCCCGTTCATTTTAGACATCCACTGATTCACACAAGGAGAAGGGGTATTGTCATTCAACCATCCATTCCCTTCTCTTTTGTCCTTCCTTATATTTGGATTCCTTCCCAACTTTCAAAATATTTTTATATTTCAAAATACTGTGTATATATGTTAACAAATTTGACAGTATATGCATGTTATATCCATAATGATTTAGAGCAAGTACTCATGCTTAGATATTTCAGGTAGCTACAACATGTGCACTTGCAGCACAGAAATTAAATCGCCCTGTCAGGATGTACCTGAACCGCAAAACAGATATGATGATGGCTGGAGGAAGGCATCCTATGAAGATAACTTATAGTGTTGGATTCAAGAATAATGGAAAAATTACTGCTTTAGAACTTGAGATATTGATAGATGCAGGGATATATACAGATATAAGTCCAATAATGCCACATAACATAGTTGGGGCACTTAAAAAGTATGACTGGGGTGCTCTATCTTTTGATATTAAGGTTTGCAAAACAAATCGTCCCAGTAGATCTGCGATGCGAGGCCCTGGGGATGTCCAGGGATCTTTTATTGCTGAAGCTGTGATAGAACATGTGGCATCTACACTTTCAATGGATGTTGATCTTGTTCGAAGCATTAATCTTCACACGTACAAAAGTCTTTCTACATTCTATGAGGGTTCTTCAGGTGAACTTGTTGAATATACCTTACTTTCTATTTGGAATAAGTTAGCTGTTTCTGCAAACTATGACCAGAGGACTGAAATGGTAAAAGAGTTTAACAAAATTAACATTTGGAAGAAAAGGGGCATATCTCGCGTGCCTATTGTACATCCAGTGATTCAGAGGCCAACTCCTGGAAAAGTAAGTATTTTAAGGGATGGGTCCATTGTAGTTGAAGTTGGAGGAATTGAACTGGGTCAGGGCCTCTGGACAAAAGTAAAACAGATGGCTGCTTTTGCTCTCAGTGCAATTGAATGTGATAACATTGGTAACCTTGTAGATAAAATACGGGTTGTACAATCTGATACCGTAAGCATGATTCAAGGGGGATTTACTTCTGGGAGCACTACATCGGAGTCAAGCTGTGAGGCTGTTCGACTTTGCTGCAATGTCTTGGTTGAGACGTTAAGACATCTCAAGGAAAATCTGCAAAAGGAGATGGGTTCCATCAAATGGGAGACACTAATTTTTCAGGTAGCCTTATTTTGACAATATTTTGTGGTAGAGAAGCAACGATATTTGCGCATTGCTATTAGGAATTCAGAACATACTATGGATTTACAATTGTAAAATACATAGAAAAAGAAGCATACTTCTAGACCCATTGAAAATAGTTAAATTCACTCAAAAAAAAAAAAAAGTTAAATTATGATTCCGAGAACATAAAACCACTTTCTTTATTAACAATTCATTCTAATAATTGTACAAGTCCATTTCATGCTCATTCTACTACATGTAAATTCCTTAAATTGCCTTCTTTCTGGGCTATCATCCATATTGACAAACCATTTATGTTGATTGTGGAAATTGTGTAATTGTCTCTTTCAAATACCAAGTTGAAAGGCTTACCTAATTGGGTTGTCCAATTACTGTTGATACATACATCTTCGCATTATGTGAACAAAATATGTCCTGTCTGGCATTTCATTTTTTTGCTCTCATGATATGCAATAAGTGGCAATTTTAGATGCTAGTAATTGATGAGAACGCAGCTAGCCCCATTTAATTAGGTTCATCTGCTACAAATAAACTATGTAATACCCTCTTGGTTTCCTATCTCACCATGAAGAATATACTTACCATGTTACCATCAATTTATCAACATGCAGGCACACTTGCAGGCTGTGAACTTATCAGCAACTTCTTTTTTTGTCCCTCGTATCACTTCCATGAGTTACCTAAATTATGGCGCTGCTGTGAGCGAGGTAAGCCATTTTGTTATATAAGCCATATTACTCAACCAAATTAGTAATAATGCTGAGCTAAATGTTGGCGAGTGTTTTCCAGGTGGAAATAAATCTTCTGACTGGAGCAACAACAATTTTGCAAACGGATATCGTCTATGATTGTGGACAGAGTCTCAACCCTGCTGTGGATTTAGGACAGGTGATCTAGTACTCAATTTCAACTATAGCATCCAATTATTCTGCTATTATCATTTATCCCTATATTGCTGCATAAAATTCCAAGTTGTTCATGTGGAGTGCACAAGGGATAGGCCTATTTGTTTATCTAATTATAATTCTGCTTTCAGATTGAAGGAGCATTTGTCCAGGGGCTAGGGTTTTTTATGCTAGAGGAATATGAAACAAATCCTGATGGATTAGTATTGGCAGATGGAACTTGGAATTACAAAATACCCACCATAGACACTATACCTAAGAAGTTCAATGTAGAAATCCTCAACAGTGGACTTCACAAAGAACGTATTCTCTCTTCGAAAGGTATGAACCATAGGTTCTAAGTTTTGTCACATTATTTTCAGAATAGAACTGTACTGCTACATTAATCATTTTATATTTTAAAAAGTAGTTTTCTTCTTTTCTTCATTTCATTCTTTTCCATTCTGTATGCCACATGGAGTCTTATTTTTGTAGTTATTTTGCTGCAGCTTCTGGTGAACCGCCATTGCTTCTGGCATCTTCAGTTCACTGTGCTACTAGAGCAGCCATTAAAGAGGCCAGAAAACAGCTTCTTTCATGGAGTAACTTGGATGATTCTGATTTCTTAACATTCCAGTTAGAAGTACCAGCAACCATGCCTGTGGTAAAGCGACTCTGTGGACTTGACAATGTGGAAAGATACTTGAAGTGGAAATTGAGCAACAAGTAAAAAGTTGTCTCCTGGAAAAGAAATAATTTGAATTTATGCCATGTAAAAATAATCTTAAATCCTATAGATAATGCATTCCCACTTCTCAGATTGATGGAGATAAAAGAGAAGGTGAATGTCCATGAACAAAGTCAAGCTCCCAGCCTCCCACTACTTCCTTTGCCTTGGATCAATTATTGTTGCTGCTTCTGCAAATATCATCCCACTATATTTTATTTTACAAGTAATATTTTCGTGGTTGTTGCTAGCATAGTTCATTCCCATCAGTAATTTTGCTATTTCATTACTAGATATTATTATTATTACCATTATCATTAATATTCTTATAGTTATTTTATTAAGTTATTATTTATTTTATCATTATCACCACAATGAACGCAATTTAATTAGAGACCTTGGAAGGAGAAATTGATTGGCTCTGAATATTCTTTCTATTTTTTGTCAACTTTTACATATTTTACAGGGTTTTGTACAATGTTTCTAATTATTTAGATTGTCTCCATTCGTTTTGAAAAGTGGTTGGACGGACAGAGATCGGATTGGCTAGGGTCCTCTGCTTTTCTCATCCTCTTCCCCCATCACTAATCTTAGCCTTTAGATTAAAATCTATGCTATTCAGATTTAATTTTTATAAAAATATTAAAAAAATATAAGATTATTAAAAAATAATTAAATAAATTCAAAAATGCTATATTTTAGTTATGATAATTTAAACGTGTAATAAAAAATATTTAAAAATAATATTTTTATTAAACATTAAATATGAACCACTTAGATTTTAATTTAAAGGCTGAGATAAATAGTGAAGGGAGACTGGATGGAAAGAGAACAATACGAATAGAGGACCTTAGTCAATCCAGACAAACACACACACACATATATTACTTGCATTTAATTTTTGATTTCAATTATTCAATATTTTTTATTTAAAAATAACAAAACATATCAGTAAAGTTTTTTTCTTGTTAAATCATGGAATCGTTTAATATTTGAAAAAATTGGGAAAAAGTCCCAATTGAAAATTTTATTGGTGAGAAATACTTAAATCAAAGGATTGGTATTCTACAAAATTTGCATAGTACTTCTATGTATAAAAATTTATTAGGTCCTTCTCATTAATTAAAAAAGAAAATTTCAATGGGGGCATTTTCCCCTCATTTTTTGTTTAAATTTTTACAGTCATTTCTAATGTCAACGCCATCGATATTGTCATAATTTTTTATTGCTAAATATATAATGAACAAACATTGATATTAATCTAGAAAAAGAAAAGGCAAAGCCATACGATTATTCCAGTCGTGAATCTTACAATTGAAGTGGTTCTATACTTCTATACACGACAATGGCAACGGTCACTCTCTAAATTAAGTGGGAGTGGAATGGAATGAATAATACAAAGGACTTTGGTCCAAAAAATAAAAAAAAATACATAGGACAAGACAACCATAATATCTCGAAGGAGTCATCTCAAAATGAAGTGTTTTAGTACTTTGTAGGTTGTGTCGTCAAACCAAACCCAAATGGGAAGAGAGGATCATAATGCTTGTCACCAACATTCATAGGAAGTTGGTCCACTGTCTTGAACCAGGTTCTAGCCAGCTTCCCACTGAAGCCATAATCACCGAACAGAACGTCTGCGACGCCTTGGCCTTCAGTCCCAGGAAGCCAAGCAGCCACAAGAGCGTCTATTTTTGACATATATGGCTGTATCACAACTGGGCGCCCAGTGATGAGGACAACTATGCATTTCATAGACTCACAAACGTTGTTGATAGTGCTTGGACCTGGTTCTGCTATTTTCAGATTCAAACTGTCACCATATGTTTCTGCATAAGGGTGTTCCCCGACTACCACTATGGCGTACGAAAACTTGTTAGACTTGACAAAGTTCTTGTCAGGATCCTCATTGTACACCACTTGTGTCTCAGAATCAACTGTTTGCTTCACGGCATCAAGAATTGTGGTACCTGTGCAGCAAAAGCAGGCAGTTAGTCAGTGATCAATATCCTACCAGAGGATACTGTCAGAATTTCAACTAGAGAATCTAATAGAACTATTTAGGGGCCTTCACTTGACCACTTGAACTTTCGAACTGAAACGATCATTAACATGGTATTAGAACTTTGATTGCCAAGTTGTCAGAAGTTTGACTCTTGTTGGCATCCCATCTCTTAAGATTAAATTTCAATGAAAGGCATGGTAGGTTTAGCCTAAGTCCAAACTTCAAATCCAAGCAAGATAGTGTATGGAGCTTTTCATCAAACATTTTAAAGCTTTGAGTTGATATGATCCTTGACAAGGGATTAAAAATTGCTAGTTTGGCATCTAAAGAGTCACTTGAGATGACTGATTCAGCAATTTCTTTGCTTCTTGGATCTTAGCTTTCAAGACAAGACAACAAAAATAAACAAAACATGACGACTTACCTACTGTGAGATTATTGCCACCAAGCCCCTGCCAGGTGATTGTCCATCCTCCACATTGATAGCCCAAGTTGTCAGCATGGCTTCCAGCAACTAGTATTTTTCCAGATTTCTTGGGTAGGGGAAGAACTGGCTTATCAGCAGATTTGCCATTCTTTAGTAACACAAGTGATTTCCTCACAGCTTCTCTAGCTAGCTCTCTGTGTTCCTGTTAGGGACACAGTAAATGTCAACCAACAAGCTTGTAGCCATTACCCACCATATGTTGAAAATGCCATCCTTAAGTAAAATATACCTTACTGCCCAGTTGGTTGGTCAGGCTTAGATCAGCATGAGGATTCTCAAAGAGACCCATGATGAATTTTACTTTCAAGATTCTACTCACGGCATCATCAATCCTACTCATGGGGATGAAGTTGTTCTTCACAAGATGTGTTAGGGTATCAATGAACTCAGTGTAGTCGAAGGGAACCATGATCTGTAGAATATTAAACATGTCAAGTCTCTTCATTACCAAAAGGTGAAGGGGGGGGGGGGGAAGAACAGAAGGAAAAGTCTCTTCTTTTTTGGTCTTTCTAAAATGATAATTGACAATAATAATTACCATATCAATTCCGGCACTAACACCAGCTAGCACAGAGTATGTGTAATTAGCATGAGGAGGTGAGGTCATCCTGTCAACACCCTGCCAATCTGAAATGACAAATCCCTGAAATATGGCAGTAACAAATCACGTAGTCATGCACCTTCTTCACTGTTCGACTCTATTTTCTTCATGTGACTTAATCATGTTATTATGTCCCATTTTTACCCTAAAAGTTTTTATGGGTAATAATTACTTTCCATTGCAAAAACGAACATGGCCCCAAAAAAACATATTCAAATCTGAAACTGAGCACTTGTAAGTTTTATCTTGCCATGCATAACACTTCCATTCATTAGTGAACCATTACTAAAAGGATTAAATTTAGCACCCACGAAGTTGGGAGCTACTCAAACTATTATTCTGATTTTCATTACCCTGAACCGCAGTTTGTTCTTGAGGAGACCAGTGATAAGATCTTTATTAGCATGCATCTTCTTCCCATTCCAGCTAGAGTAGGAGATCATTACTGTTGAAACACCCTTGATGATAGAGTCATAGTATGCTGGCATATGAATGCGAAGCAATCCATCGAAGCTTATCAAAGTATTGTTCTCGTTAATACCCTTGTTCGTTCCTCCATCTCCCAAAAAGTGCTTGGCACAGGCTGCAACCTTGTTCCTGATCAAAATTATTAGAAGGGGAATTATTAGACCAATTTTTCTCACTATGGGATAGAGTATTTAAATTATCAACTAATTAGAGATTTATACAAAATTGGGAACTCCAAAAATAAAAAAAAAATTAAAACACACACACACACATCTTTACATGCAAACATGACCCTCATTGATTCATATTCAACTCAATTGAAATTTACTTGTTATGCCAATGAGCTTATTGCCCACTAGGCACCAGTCTTAGCCTTAAGAGTGAAGTGAAGAACCTTTACCCATGTCCCCTGCCCACTCATTTCCTACTACAAAGGCCTTAAAATCCTCCTTTGAAACGTCCTTGTTTAAAAAAAAAAAAATAGAGATATTCCCTATCATGTTAAGCTAGAAACAAGTCTTACTTTCCAGCAACAAATGGAAAACCCTTTTTGGAATTGCCGGGGATGTCGCCTTGCAAACCAGGTATAATTTCAGTCATTGTTCTAACAATGTTAGGGTCCTCACTGTAACTTTCATAGCATCGTCCCCATCTTGGATCTCTGCAAACCTGTCAATGAATGAACAAATAACAGATGAGGGTACATACATGATTGATACCTTATGTGATCTGAATAACAGAAGGGTTAAATGCTGCTTACCGCAATGCATGGAGCAAAAACATATTGTATTCCTGTAGCTCTAACTTCAAGGGCAGTTGCCTCCCCAATCTTTTTTATGAGGACGGGATCCCTGTTCAACAGTAGAGTTCTAGTTAGAACTGTTAATGGTGTCAAGCAGGACGCACTTGTTTGTAGATGAAGCAAAAGAAAAGTTCATTCTAAAGGACCTAAAAATTCTCTCAACCATAGAGCTCTTCAATCAATTTTAAAAGGGCATTCTCTCACTTTAAACTTGTTGCATTCGAAATTTTATTCCCACAGAACATGTCAGGCATAATTAGAAGCATTAATGTCATGTTTGAATTTCCCACTTATATTTTGTCCTAATGTCAACTTTATTGTTTCAGTTTTGAGTATTCTCATTCCCAAAAGATGTATAGCTTCAATGAGATCGGAAAAGTTACTTCTTGTAATGAAAAATGGAAAAGGTGGAGTCTGAGAAGGGTCAAATGTAAGCAACTTTACCCCGCAGGTGGAGAGGCTGTTTCGAGGATTTGAATTAGTGACCTCTTAATTACATTGCAGTAAACTTTACCATTGCTCCAAAGCTCACCCTCTTCTTGTAATGATAAATAATTCAACAAAAATATCTAAGTGTATGTTTACTCATCTCTGAAAATGAATACTTGCCTGGTAACTCCAAGCCCAACATTGTGAGGAAAAATGGTAGTATTGTAAACATTGTTGTGGCCATGAACTGCGTCTATTCCATAAATCATTGGAATCCCAAGGCGGGTAGACAAAGCCCCACTTTGGATGTCATTCACCATTTGGACCCATGTCTTGGGGGATGCCTGTGGGGCTGGAACACTCCCTCCTCCACTCAGCACACTCCCTGCAATCCACACGCACGCACATTGATAACACTATCACCATGAGGAAAATAATATTAGGGAGATCTATTTTACCCCTTTCGTTGTATTAAACTACCTAAGATACCACTTGTGTCATTTCTGTGACAATGTTGAACAACAATGCCAAACATAGGTGTCTGAAATAATATGCTATCTTATACCATGATATCTTAAGATATCATAGAGTGTGAGATTTGATTAGAAATATGAAGATATCTTACCAATGAAATACTTATTCATCACTTCAGCTGTGGCATTAGACCGTTCAATCTGGGTCATCTGTCCAATTTTTTCCTCTAGAGTCATTCGCTTCAGCAAATCTTTGACTCTAGCATTTAGGGACTGTTTTGGGTCTTTATACTTCAAGTATTCTGCTTCTGATATGGAAACAACGCAGAATAGTAGCAGAATACCCAGCATGCGTATCCCAGATCTCCCCATTATGGCACAGCTGAATCTGTACGGAAGATAAAGATCGGAGATTATAACAAGCGAGAACAGGAAAAAAGGAAAGGAAAAAAAAATAGATTTTAGAGAAATTTCTCAATGAATGAACGAACTGTTGAGTGCACAAATGAGAGCATTTATGGTGTGAGCTGAGAAGGTAAACAGAAAGATCAATGGCTAAGCACCAAAAAAAAAAAAAACTGAAGTGTTTTGTGTTCAACAAACAGAACACACTTGTCTAACAAAAAGGGTAAGGCAAATCATGAATCAAAATATCAAAGAGGAGGAAGAGTGGAAGACAACAATAGGTTCAATATAAACAATGCAGGCAAAACAGAGGTACCAAAATCCTTCCACAGTACGAATAACGCGCAAATCCTATCCCATATCAAGAATCGGCATCAAAAATGAAAGAAAAAAAATCTTGCAAGCCAATAATGAGTCCAATCTAAAGAATGATGAGACATACGGATACCGATATCTCTTCAGAACAAAAATAACTTGTGAATCCAACTTCCATGTCAAAGAAATAAAAAAGAGAAAAAAAAATAAAAAGAGCGAGGATGGAATGGAACACACTTGCAGGACTGAGTTGCTCAAGCTCAAAACAGTCACAAGGAAGAAGAAATGCTTCAATCCGTTTGAATGAAAATGTAAAAGCCAGTGCAGAGCTTGAATGGAGAAATGAAACGAGTAGGTTTAGCTTATTTAAGCATATGGGGACTGACTATATACAGAAAGAGGAAGCACAGTCATTTCAGGTGGGGTGCACTGTGCAGAGACGGGTCCCAGCTGTGTTACGCAACCACAGCAATTTTTTTTTTATGTATTTTATATTATTATTTTTGTTCTCTCTCCGACGGCGACCAGTGATCGCCCTCTGCTAAATTAAATATATTATAATAATTACAATTTTTTTTTTTTGGATTATGAACTGAATATCTTCCAGCATTACAATTTATTTTTGCATAAATGTATATACACGACTAAATTTAAAAGGGAAATTACACTTAGGTCCCAGACAAGAGAAAAAATTAAAAAAATAGTTTTTTAAAATCTCAAAATAAAAGAATGATCTCAAGAACTTGTTAATGGGGCCCTTAGTGTTGTCAATAACCAGCACATGAAATAGGGGTGTTCAAAATATCCCGGTCCCGGATATTTTATCCTGGAAATTTTCTGTCTCAGCCGGGACCGGGATCACACCTTGTGATCCCGGAAATTCCCGGTCCCAGTTTTTTTTTATTTTTAAAAATAAGTTATTATTTTATTTTTGTATTTTTTACCCTATAAATTAAGTCATCATTTGCTAAAATGTATATCACATATTTAGTTAGAGTTAAATCGTATATATCGTGATACAAATCCTAACTATATAATGTATAAAGATAATAACAAAAATGATGAATGTGATAATAATGTTATTCTTCAATTCTAACTCAATTTGTGTGATTTTTATGACCCTATTAGGTGTTAAATAATCACTTTAAACACTATATTATAAAAAATTTAACTAATATAATTATATTATTAAAACCAGGAATTCCTGATTCCGGTCTTTGGAATTCCCGGTCCCGGTTGTCCCGGGAATTTCCCGGGACCGGGAATGACATCCCAATCCAGGGCACCCCCGGGACGGGAACCGGAAATGAGTGATCCCGGTCCCGTCTCGGGATTTGAACACCCCTAACATGAAATTGTCAATATGATTATTTTTTCATTTTGAAATTTTAAGAGACTATTTTTTAATTTGTTTTTTCTTATTTGAGACCTGACTACATTTTTCTAATTTATTACGAGTTGATAAAAAATTTAGAGTGCAACTATTTACATACCAAAACTAGTATCACTAGTGTTTTTTCCCTTGGCCTGTAAATTCTTCATACTGTGTTTAGTTATGAATAAATTGCACTGAGGATTAAAAAAAAAAAAACCCACTGTCTGGATCTATTAATTTGGCGGTTTCAGTTCATTTAGTCGGTGGTTGACCCTCAAGAACGCGCTCTTTTATTTAAATTTAGATATTTTATTTAATAGTAGTAATAAAATAATCATATGTTGCATTAGTTTTTTTGTTGGGTTAAATCCTGTATATTCACTTTTTTGGGACGATATTTATTTTCTCTTTAGTCGCGTCCTTCCTTGAAATTGGTATTGGTGTTTCTTTTTCCCTGCCCAACCGTTAAGAAGAAGTCGAAATTGGACCGTTGCCTCTACCAGTTTGAATTTGATTCCTTTCTTTCCTATTCTATTCCGAAGCAGTCTTCGTCTCAAGATCTGCTTTTTAGAATGAAAAAGCTAATCCAAACACATACTCAAAATCTGCTTCCCTGTTTTTTACTTTTTCATTTCTTAGTTGCGTATCGTGTGGTCATCAACAAATGGAATCCAGTCCTTACCAAAAAAGAGTCACAGTGTTTATTTGAGATCAAGTTTAAACCCCTGAAAGTGTTTATTCACATAAATTTAAATAAAACTCTTCTCACATATTTACTATATATATACTATAAATCATAATTAAAAAATAACTTTTAAAAACTCTAATATCTATTACAAAGAAGCCCGTAGAAGAATAGTAGAATGCAGAGTACAGACACTTGTATCTGCTGGCCGGAAAACCAAAAAAAAAAAAAAAAACCATATGTGAGATTTAATAAATTATAGAATAAAATATTTACCCAAAAAAATAAATTGTAGAATAAAAAATATTAACCTCTTCTCTATTTTATTTTAATTGCATATATTTTTTCACTTTTAAAACATATATGAAACTCTCTTAATCTGTAGTTACATAACAAAAATCCTCTTCTATCTTTAAGATTTCCTTTACATTCATATAATTGTTATTCGTTGACAGTTAACTAATATATAGGAAAGTATTCTCTAATCTATATCAAGCAGTTCAGCTCAAAAAAAAAAAAAAAAAATCTATATCAAGCAGTTGTAACGCGGAAGGCATCAATTAACCAAATTAATTTAAGAATAATTTGATTTAAAGAATATTAATTTAATATTTGAAAGAGGATTTTTCGTGATGCTGAATGAAGATGTTATGTGTTGCGTACGAAAATGTCCAATATTGGGTTGACAAAATCAGCTCGGACGAGTTCAATACAATTTCTCTTTACATATTTTTGACCATTGAAAGTTTAATTTGAAAGTTTTTGCCAGGAATGGGTATAATCCGGTGATTCGGTCTGGTCTGGTCCAACTCAAATTGGTCTGGTCAGGTTAGGTTTAGTTTAAATAAGCAACATAATGAAATCAAACTAGACTGATTGGTTGGATTGGATTGGGTTCCGGACCAGGGGACGAGACCACTTGGACTGATCCGGTCTAGTTTAGGTCAATTTTTTAAAAAATATTTTTATAATTTAGATGTTACTTTATTTTTTTATTTAACGTTGTTGGAGTTTTTTTAAGGATTTATAATTAATTTTTATTTTTTATGATGATTTTTATATGATTATAGATATTTTTATTATCTTAATTATATTTATCATGTTTAAATCTTTTTTCCAAAATTTTTTTGTTAGATATTCTTATATATTTATGATGTTTTATTTTATATGACATGTTTTATATTATTATAGGTATTTTTATAGTCCTAATTATGTTTAATACATTCAAATTTTGCCCTCCAAAGAGAAAAAACAAAAATAAAAAATAAATAAATTTATGTTCTGGACTACCTCGATCAATCCAGGTAGTCCACCAAACTCGGTCTGGTCCAGCCTGACCTCAGGTTGATGTTAGATCAGACTAGACCACGAGCGGCACAAGGTAGCCTGAGGTCCTCTTCGAACCAGACCTCAAATTGATGTCAAACTCAATTTAGTCCAGTTCATGCTCATCCCTAGCTTTTGCCGTCAATAATTAAATTAAATAGAATAAACAAATGGAAGGAAGGAAGCAAGACCAAGCTATCAATATAACACCCTCAAATACATAAATTGTGATTTATATGACTTTTGAAAATATAACTTGAAGGTTTTGTTTTAGTGTGTGTGTATATATATATATATATATATATATGCATATGTAAGGAAAGTCAATATATGTACGGAGAAAAGTGCAAAGAGTTACATGAAGAAAGAGAATGATACATAAAAGCAATTACTTTATTGAAAAATCAATAGGTAACGTGAAGACAAAAAGGTAAATAAATATACTCTTCTAGGAAAAAATGATGTGGGGGAAGAAACAAAGAATTGACGTGAAGAAAAAGGAAAATTTGGATAAGAATATCATAAATGAAAGGGATGAGGATGGCACACAATAGTAAAGTCGGTGTAGAGATGTTATAAAAACAGGCATCTCTCACTATAGTGAAATCTGTACTACTTCAGAAAAATAAAAACGTAAACAAAGACCAGTCACTTACCGCAAGCAAAGTAAGAAACTTTGCTTACTGAGTAATAATACCTTGTAGAGTAATATTTTCTGATTCAGTTTATTTATTTTCTTTCTAAATTAATAAATTATATTTATGTCTTGATCATATTTTTTTTAAGCTAATATTTCTGGTTTTTGAGAAAAGTGCCAGATATTGTTGCTGTGTGAAGATCTTGTGTTCACCCATTAGTACTATGTGATTAATTGTGGATCCACTCTAGGGGACACCCTAGTATATCTATGTGATGTAATTTGATGGGTGCTGTAACATCCCAATTTTACTCATATTATTTAAGCATTATTAGGAAATAATTTATTAAGTCATTTGAGGTGAGTAAACTAATGCGTTATTTGAGATAAAAAAAATATAGGAATAATAAAATATGATTGGAAATTTTGAGTAATATATTTATTACAAATAAGTTGAATTTAATGAGATTAGTTTATGGGAATGGGAAATTACCATATAATTATTTGAGTATAAAGAGTTTATCATAAATGGATTAAATTTTATGATAATAATCTCATATTATAAATTTAGAGAAAAAAAAGGGGAGAGATAAATTAATAAGATGTGGAGGGATTAAATAAAGGTATTTAAAATATTTTAATACCAAAATGATTATGATTATTTCTATGTTATGAAGAAAAACGTAAAAGTGGAAATTGAAAAAAAAAAAAAGAAAAGAAAGAAAGAGAAGGAGAAAGTGAAAGAATAAAAAAAAACAGAATAAAAGGAGAATAAAATAATATAAAAAATAAAAAGTGGGACCCACGTCACTATTTTATAATTCATATTGCTGTTAGTTCCTTCTCCACCGTGCGCCTCACTCACTGCTAGAGCTGGGAATCAGGGCCGGCCCGGCCCTAAAGGGCTGGCCCTTGACGGGCCAGGGCCTAACAGGGCCGGCCCTAAAGGGCTCGGGGTCAGAAAAATTACAGTTTTTTAAGACCCGGCCCGGGAGAATCAGGGCCAGGGCCGGCCCACAGGGCTGGGAAATCCTTTTCACAATATTTAACTATTTTTCCTGTATATTTTCCCCAGAGAGATATAATTAGTAAATAACAACGATTAAAGTTCTAATTTAATACATAAATGTTGTCAACATTAAGGTTTAAATAACACGTCTCTTGCAACAAATAAACACAGTTACTAATGTATAATCAAAGATAAAATCATGTCCATAAATAACTCACACAAAAGTCAAAGTATAAGAAGGCAAGAAGCTAAATACTCTAACCTCTAAACAACATGAGTATGACGACTATCATTTTCATCTTCTTCACCACTATCAACAATTTCAAGGACATTTGATTGTGTTTCACTTTGAGCAGTAGGTTCAAGTAGTAAAATAATTACAACCTCCATAAAAAATCATATTCTATCAGGCAGAATAGTATATAATATGATTTTAGTCTAAATAGGCAGAACAATATACTCAAAAATCACAATATGATTCAATTTGACAAAACAATATACTCAAAAATCATACTCTATACAATATGATGACAGAGTGACATATAGATTCAATAAGGTAATTCAAAAATGTAACATGGTTCCTTTCCAAGTAAAAAAAATAAAAAATAAACGGGCCTAAAGGGCCGGCCCTTTTAAGCCTGATGCCCTACAGGGCCGGCCCTTTTAGGCCCGACTTCTTTTTTAGGCTACAATTTACAAGCCCGGCCCTTGAAAGGCCAGGGCCTAAAAGGGCCGGCCCGACGGGCTCGGCCCGTTTTCCCGGCTCTACTCACTGCCCCGTCTTTTGGTGTTCGTCCAGCAGCTCCATTGCTCCATTAATGGAGAAGTTGAGATGCCTTTGAGCTTCATTTCTTTCCCATAAGATTCCCCAATAACCACGCTTATTTCCTAAATATTTTTCTGTTCATTGAGAGCTTTCTAGAAGTATAGATTGTGATAGGAGAAAAGCAAGTTTGAAGATTAGGGCTTGAAGCAAGTATGGGGTTTCAACAAATGGGAACCATAAGCTTGTAGAGGTGAGTAAATATTGACATTTAATCTGTTTAGAATTTTTATATTACATTAATTGAGAGATTTAGAATTAGGGTTTGATTGTTAGAGAAATGTTATGATTGAAGATGATAGTTTTTACATATTAAGCTTGAGTTTAATGGTTGAGTTAAGTTTATTGGAGGTAGAATTGATATTTAATCGGTTTATAATGTTGTTTAAGCTTGTAAAATGGAAATGGGTATTTTGGTTGGAACCCTAAGTTGGAGAAATTGGGGATTTTAATCAATTTGAATTATTTTGAGTTAGTTGTTAGTTCAAATGAATTATTGGAATTTAGAAATGATAGGAATTAGACATTATAAGTGAGATTTAAAAGTTAGAGGTAGAGTTAGAGACTTTAAGTCTATGTAATTATCTTGAATATTTATTTGACAATTTGAGTAATGAGAAATTGTATAATAGTTATGTAGATTGAAGTTAGATTGTTTGATGTTGGTAAATTAGAAGCACTCAAGTGTTGGTAATAATAAGCTTGGAATAGAGGTAACATTGGTTATTCTTTTATATACTTGTCAACTATATATATATATATACACACACACTAAATTGTTTTGGGATTTGTTGTGCCTATGGAGGGCTTAATTTGGAATTGTATATTTAATAGAAACTAATATTATACTTGGAAACTATTCAAGCATGCTTGTGTGTATTAGAACTCATGGATTTGTATTTTGGAAATTGTTTAAGCATGCTTATGTGTGATAATGGAAAGATTTGGAAATGATGTTATGTTTTAGATAATGAATACATTTGTTATGGTTCCTTAAGTTGAAATAGTATTATTATCTTCATGATTACTGAGATGATGTATATTTTTTATCGATATTGTTTGGGGCCATACTCATGATTTGGAACTCGAATATACATGCCATGATTGTGATTGATTGCCTTTGATGCAAGTTGATGGTTGTGGAGTGGTGATGGGAGATTTTGTGTAAGTTAATACCACGTGGTATGCCATCACTCGGTGCACAGTGGATGGCACTTGTCAGGACCCCTTCTTTCATGTTTTCCTTTGGTTGGGATTTCATTGGAGCTGTGGGACATGTGACACCTCCTTAGTTTTATTCTTTTAAGGAGGGGAGCCATAATCCAGACTTGAGCTTTGCACCTTTGGCCAGGTACATCTTAAGAATTGGTGAGCTTGAGACAATCCAGTTAAATGGATGAGTTTATGTTGGACTATGTGTTAGCTTATGACTCCAGTCAGCGGTTATAAGGCTGGTTCGGGGTAATAAGGATGATATGTGCATCAATCACTTGCTTGGCATGTTATATATGTGATTTATGATTTGAATACGATAAAGTTTTTGTATAATTATTTTTTTTGTAACAAGGTTGACACATGTTTTCTTGTGAAATCTCTTGTGAACAATATTTGGAAAATGAATTGTGATTTTCAAGCATTTTGGAACCTATTTGGAAGGGATTTTTGTTAACCGAATCGAGAACTAGTTTGTTAAATGTTTTATGTAAAGAGTAATATAAATTAATTATTGTAAGCTAAACTTGATTTTCAAGCTGTATGTTCTCGATCTCGGTTTGCATGTATATTTCTGAATAACCAATGTTTACTGAGATCTTTGGATCTCATGGTTGCTATATTTATATTTTTTTTCAGGTGAGATATGAGTAGGGCTATAGGGAAGTTGGTAAGAGGGTGAGTCTAGTTGTAGGCTCTCATTAAGGTTCCTCTTACTTGCACATGTCATCATTTGTCATTCCTATTTACATATGTAATGCCATGACCTAGGAACTATTTAAATCGTGATTTGAGAATTCTATATAAATTGAGTATTGTGAACTCTGGTTTTGGAAATGAATGGTTTTGGTGTTTGATTGAGATATTCGATAAATGTTTGTTATTATTGAGCGGAGCCCCCTATTGTTGTGATTTTGTGATAATGGATTTTAATTAAGAGATTTAATAAGTTGTTATCTGGGCTTGTGGAAGGACTGTTGCATAGTTGGGTTTTCAAATGTCCGAGTTACAATTGTTTCTCAGGGATCCCTAGTACTTACTTTCGCTGTGTTTAGAAAATGATTTATCAAATTGTTTTGATTATATTCTATTAATTGGGGTTGACATCCTACTGTTAAGTTTCCCATTTTCTACCTTGATTGGCTTTTTAAACTATTGTTTAGAACTTTCTACCATGGAAATTTTTATTGTTTGAGTTTTAACTTTTTATTTCCATGGTAGGTTACTTAATCAATGTGTTAAATTTGGTTTAAAAAGTTGAAATGTTACAGGTGCTCAAAAAATCAATGTATCTGTGCTAGTTTTCTCACTACATGAAATCTGGTGTTTTCCTGTTATTCTTGTTCTTGTACAAATTTTGAGACAGGGTTAAATATATTTTTTGTTTAAAAGCAGCTGGGTATTATTAGTTGAAAATTTTATTGTTATTACTCATCTTTGTTTACGTAATGCCTAGATGCCAGTTACTGAGATTTCGGTTAGGATCGAATGGGTCCAGGTCGGGGATCTCCAAGTTATACATAGCATCACTGTTCATACCACCAACCCTATTGATCCTCCGCCTTTCAATCCAAGTCCACCACCACCTTTTGAGAATTTCTATGAGCCTAGTGACGACGTCATTGTCATTTTTCCTGAAGAATTCATGCATTCTGTGTATGGAAACTATCCCCAAGATTTCCCAGACCTCCCAGCAGACCTGTTTAAGACTGATGATCCTACCAACTAGTAGATTATGGAAATGCACTACGTAGAAATAATATAAAATAAAGTGCTTAGTTCATTAGAAACTATGTTATGTATATAGGAAGGTTACTTTAGTTTTATTACGTACCCTATGATATATTAAGAGATGTGTGTTTCACAACTTTTGTATGGTCTGATAAGAAAAATCTAATATAATGTTAGTTTCATCTTCGTTGCAATTTATTTAATTAGTTTTATTATGGGTACATGTATAAAGACATTACCACATAGCGAGGCATGGGTGGACCGTAAATATTCTTATATATATATATATATATATGCGCGCGCGCGCGGGGGATGTGTATTCAATAAGCAATAAGCTCAACTCGTCAGAAGTAGCAGATAACGTTAGGATGGCAATATATATGAAGCGAAAATATATATATATTAGAGCACTTGAAGTTATATGAGTTTTACTCAATATGTTACTTCCCTAGTTGTGAGGAAAATGTGGGGCTTAGCTTTTAGAAAAGTTCAGTTTTTATAAATAAAAGTAATACATTTGACTATTGTTTTAAGTCAGACTAACTTCTTGACACTATTTAAAATCAAGCAAAGCATTTCAAGGATGTTGGTGAATATGGAAGTATTATTTAGTATTTTGGCGTGCAAGAAGAGAATGGCATTTTTTTTATTTGATATGATAAACTTATCTTATTATATTATAAAAATTCCATGTAATAATATATATATATATATATATATATATGTGATAGATAGACTACTTGAAAATACTACTTGTCTAGCATGATAATCTCATTGCGTGTAAAAAAAAAATCTATATTGTTAATAATTTCCTTAATAAATAAATAGTGAATTTTGGGGGGTTTTACAATCAATATGTGAGAGAAGTGTTGTAACAACTTATATGTTTAAGCACTTATAAGTTTTTCAAAAACTTATCCAGACAAGCTTATAATAATGCGAATTCAAACCAATGTAGAAGCTGATCATCATGTGACTGCAAATCCTTTTTGCCTCCACGAGCAGCCTTCATGTGCGGCCAAACGCAAGACTGAAGAGCATGCGATGTTCCCTTAATTATAAAGTTTAGTTTCAAGTGTAATAAAAAAATTATATAAAAAGCAGTGACATGAAGTAGCAAGCAGAATATCTCTACGTGCTAAAAATAGAAGTAGTAGTATAGTACAATAACAACCATAATTATCTCATTAAATAGAGTTAATTATATGGATCGCATGATCTCATTATATGATATCAACTACCAAAATTTTTGATAAAATATTTATTAAAATGTCTCATTCAATAATTTCATTGAGTATTCTCTCCGGCTGTCTTCTATTTTTTTAGAGGAATTTATAATACCTTATATTATCCATCTCCTTCCCAACATCTCCAGCCATAGACCTTCTTTGCATATGTCCGTCTGTAAAAGGAGTGGTAAAATATGATACTCTCTCCAATTCTAAATATAAGACAGAGTTAATTTTCTTAAAGATATTAAAAAAACTAATTAAATTATTTTAAAATATTTATATTGATCGTTTTTTCTTCAAACTATTTTTCCTGACTTATAAATTGATATATAATCTAAGGATACACACTATATGATATGATTAAGTAATTTATTTAATTTTCTTAATTTCTAAAAAAAAAATTCAACTATATATTATATTAGGATTGAAGAGAATAAGAAATAATAAGCTAACAAGCATATGCGTGGTAAAGTCTCTAATCTCATTAATAATATCCATTAGGAGATGATTCATATAATGTTCGCTTAGAATCCATGGATATTTGATCAAAATTAAAGTAGCTTCTCTTTTTTGCCATAACATAAAGTAGGATTCAGTTCATGTTAAATTATCCCTCAAATTAAACGTGCCTGCATCATGCAGAATACTTGTGTTGTGGGAAAGCAACACTGAACGAGTGAAAAAATGATACATAGGCTCGATTACTTTGGAGCACGTTGCATTTATTAATTCTATGCCTAATAATACAATATGAATAATTAGTGCTGTCCACCAAAGTTAATTACGAGTAGTTCATTCGATAATGAGGGCACAAAGGTTCCATATACCTCTTGCATGAACTCAAAACATGTGAATTTGTTTCCTCCTACTATAATTATCAAAATTTTATTCATGAATACCATTGAGATCTAACTCATTTTTTTTTAAGATAAAGGCTATAAATAATGGTGTTTTCATTTTGATATTGCGTAATACTTTTAAGTGGAATATTGATGTATTGCCATGGCATCTTGATTCAATTAAATAGTATTTTTTTTATTTTTAAGATTTTCTATTTATACACGTTGAAAATAATTTCATTTGAAAGATCATTTAATTTTTATTTGGGAAACTACCACTCCGGGTCCCTATATATATATATATATATATATATATATATATTAATCGTGCTTTGTTTTTTTTTTTCCTGCAATTTATTATCGTGATTTTTCATCCTTTTATTTGCTTTGTCTTCTTCTTTCCCCCCCCCCCCCCAATTATTTGCTTTGTCTTAAATATTGGTCTTTTAGTTTGAAAAATATTCAAGAGGACCATAAGCTAACTTAAATAGTGTTAATTTTATTAAGGTGAACATAAATTTATTCCTCTTGTCTTATTTATTAAGAAATTTTTTTGTCTTATTTATGAATTTCATTATTAAACTTTTTATATGAATATATAAGTTTACCTTTCATTTATTATTGTGTTAAATTTGTTCTCATGGAGTATAATAGGGATAAAATTAGAGTGATGTTGAATTTTAAAGAAGAGTTAATAAGGTTTAATTTTTTTTTATACATATGAAACTTGCTAGAAGTTAATTATAAATAGTACCCGATGAGTAACACAATCCAAATATTTGCATTTCCAAGGCTTGTGAATAACAGAAATAGTCCCTAAAACTATTTGGACATCCAAGAAACCTTCGACCAAAATTTTGAAATGTCCATGATTCTATGATATGCATACTCGATCTGCAACATCATTATCATAAACATTAATTTAAGAATAATTTGATTTGAAGAATATTAATTTAATATTTGGAAGGGGATTTTTTGTGATGCTGAATGGTGTTATACTGTTATGTGCTGCGTGCGAAAATGTCAATGATCTTTTTTTTTTGTTATAAAGGCAAGCAAAGCTTGAAGGTGACAAGAACTATAGACTAGTTCCTACAGAGTGATCATGTGATAACAAACCACAATCCAAAGCAAAAAGATGAATACATTCGATAGGGGGAAGCCCTAATTCCTCGTAATCCTGTGGAATCCTATGCACCGTTCCTGCCAGATAGTCTGCACAACGAATATTTTCCCTATGGGTATGGGAAATTTCCACCTCCCAGTCGCTATAAACAAGAGATCTGGTATCCAATATAACATCATACAAAGGATGATCAGAGTCGCAGCAAGTGGACAGAAGGTGGACTGCCCGAAAATGTCATTTATCGGAATGACAAAATCAACTCAGTTGGATAAGATTAAACTTTCTCCTCTGCATATTTTTGGCCACGGAAGTCATTTGAAGTTTAAACATAATTTTTGCAATTAAAAGTTATTTCTTAAAAAATAAAATAAAATTGAATAAAAAAATTGAAAGAAGCAATCCCAGGCGAAATGCTAAATCAAGGTAGACGTTGATCATGTGGCTGCAAATAAAGAAAACTATATAAAAGGTAATGCAGTAACATGGTGAAGTAGCGAGCAAAATATCACTACATCCTAAACAAAGTATGAGTACTATAACAACAACTATTATCCTATTACGTATGATCAATTATATGAATCACATGAAGAAATATTATCCTCTAACAATTAATAACCAAATCATCAAAGTATTAGCAAAAAAAGAGACAGTGTGCTGGATGTCATGTTGTATTCTCTCTCTCTCTCTCTCTCTCTCTCTCCCCCCTCTTACCATGATCATATTCAACCGTTGAGACTTTCTCAACAGGAAAACCAGTCCAAGAAGAGACAACACGTTGGATGTCAACTTTAGTAACAATTGGACCTCCATCTCCTGCTTCACTCGCAGCCTTGATCATCTGCTTTCCGTTCTCTACAAGCGATGACACAGGTGCCATAAGAATCATTTCTAGATCTCATGCCTGCTCATAAATTCATGTGCCATATCAATCTAATGATTATTGTGTAGATGAGATTCCAAATTATTAGCTGATAAAATTACTTGAATTAACCAAGAACATTACAATATTGTAGTCTGAATTATTATGAAACAAGATAAGTTAGCTTCAAAATTTTAAAGAAAACTAACATTCTCTTAAATATAGAAAACATTAGTTGCGCTAAAACCGTACAAGTCAATGTTAAAATAAAAGGCATTACCTTTTCAAAGTCTTGGTTGCGGACAGCTTCTTCTTTCTCCTTCGCAATTTGAAGGACCTCCGTGTGTTGCTCTCTTGCTTCTTTAGGAATCTAGAATAACATAAACATAGCTCAAATAACACAAAACTAATCAATAGAAGAACTGCTAGCCAAGGTAAAAATAAACTATACCTGTGCATATTGAAGTTGAAGACGATGTAATCCAGCCTCATCAACCAAATCTATTGCTAAACTCAGTCCAGTCCAGTTCATGCTCATCCCTAGCTTTTGCAGTCAATAATTAAATTAAATAGAATAAACAAATGGAAGGAAGGAAGCAAGACCAAGCGATCAATATGTTAGAGAAGTATTGTAACGACTTACATGTTTAAGCACTTATGAGTTTTTCAAAAATTTATCCAGACAAGCTTATAATAATGCGAATTCAAACCAATGTAGAAAACTTATCCAGATAAGCTTATAATAATGCGAATTCAAACCAATTTAGAAGCTGATCATCATGTGACTGCAAATCCTTTTTGCCTCCACGAGCAGCCTTCATGTGCGGCCAAACGCAAGACTGAAGAGCATGTGATGTTCCCTTAATTATAAAGTTTAGTTTCAAGTGTAATAAAAAAATTATATAAAAAGCAGTGACATGAAGTAGCAAACAGAATATCTCTACGTGCTAAAAATAGAAGTAGTAGTATAGTACAATAACAACCATAATTATCTCATTAAATAGAGTTAATTATATGGATCGCATGATCTCATTATATGATATCAACTACCAAAATTTTTAATAAATTATTTATTAAAATGTATCATTCAATAATTTCATTGAGTATTCTCTCTGACTTTCTTCTATTTTTTTTAGAGGAATTTATAATACCTTATATTATCCATCTCCTTCCCAACATCTCCGGCCATAGACCTTCTTTGTACATGTCCGTCCATAAAAGGAGTGGTAAAATATGATACTCTCGCCAGTTCTAAATATAAGACAGAGTTGACATTTTTAAAGATATTAAAAAATCTAATTAAATTATTTTAAAATATTTATATTTTTTGTTTTTTCTTCAAACTGTTTTTCCTGACTTATTGATAACTCTCCATATTTTGTATATTTACAGGTTATTTTGGATATATTTGGAGAGTTATCTAGGCAAATTTTAATATATTTCTTGAGATTTTAGAAGATATCAATTTGGTGCATTATTTGGGGGATTTTATTTTAAATATTATAGTTTTTAATATTTTGAAAATAAAAATAAAAAAATAAAAAGATGTCATATCATATTTAGTTTGCTTTATATTAGTTTTTGTTATTATTATTAAATAGTTTTTTTTCCCATAGGTGATGAAGTGACGTGATTTTGGGCTGGAAAATTGGTGGGTCAATTGGACCTAAAATAATAAAATGGGAGAGCCGACGTAGGAGGAATGGACCTGGGCCAAGGAGCTATGGGAATAGAGAATTGGAGGGCTTAATTGAAGAGGAGAGCTACGGAATAAAAAAAAAGGAGGGCAGCCGCAGGAAGGGGGGACGCACAGTAACAGAAAAAACAAAGAAAACAGAGGAGGCGCCGTTTCGGTGGAGTTTCAGCTTCATCATCGGTCGAGGACCAGAGTGTAGAGCGAACCAGAGAGGAGCAGCAGCGGGAGAGGTTGAAGGCTGGACCTGGGGAGGTGACCATAGCTACTGTTCATCGTCTTCTTCCCCAGGTCCGACGAGAACCAGAGTGCCGAAGAAGAGAGAGGGATCGTTCTGAATTGCGAGCTTCAACCTGAAAGAGCTGGGAGTTCCGACGTCGTGGAGACCGAAGGAGATGAGGAATCATCTTCTCGTTAATTAATTCTGAGGATTGTCAGTTCCATTGATCTGTGGCAGAGGAAGCTTTTAATGTGCATAATTTCACTGCTCTATGAAATTTGGTTTAGTTGCTGCTGTGAAGACTCTCTTTAAAGCCATGTGTGGCTAATTTCTTTTTCTACTTAGGGTAGCTATGAACTAATTTAGGGATTTGAGCATGTATGAACCATTTAATTGTGTTTAGTGTTAATTTTTGTTTACTTAATCTTGTATTAATTTTATCTACTTTGTGCTTGATCACCACTAAGTATGAATTTGGGGAATTTAGATTATCCTTGGAAGAGGGATCTTAATTGGACCATAGGATTAAGTAATGTGGGATTAGAATTTATTCTAATTTGCCAATAGGATAGGAATATACCTATTGGACCCATATAATCATATTAGAGTGAATTTGGACATTTATTGCCTCTTGAGTAAATTAGTTAGGAATAACAATTTTAACTTGAGAGAGGAGTATAAGTGATTGGAAGATACTTATATTCATTTAAACTCTAGATTAACAAATTAACATTAAGTGCTTTTAATTGGGTAAATACATGCTCTAAAACTTAAAGAAGGGATTAGTCACTCTAGGTTGTTTTTATCATTTAAAGTCTTTAAATCATTAGATTTGTTTCTTTTGCATATTTGTTTAAATTGTCTTTCAATCTCTTTCTTCATTTGCTCAACTTAAATGAAAATGGGAATTTTAATGCCTAATTATCTATTACCTTGGATCTCTGTGAGATGACCTTGATTTGCTATTATACTATTCTACGACCCGTACACTTGCGGTGCATATTTAAAATTTAGTAGCATCACTTATAAATTGATATATAATATAAGGATACACAGCATATGATATGATTAAGTAATTTATTTAGTTTCCTTAATTTCTCAAAAAAAAAAAGTCAACTATATATTATATTTAGGACCGAAGATAATAAGAAATAATAAGCTAACAAGCATATGCGAGGTAAAGTCTCTAATCTCATTAATAATATCCATTAGGAGATGATTCATATAATGTTCGCTTAGAAGCCATCATGCAGAATACTTGTGTTGTGGGAAAGCAACACTGAACGAGTGAAAAAATGATACATAGGCTCGATTACTTTGGAGCACGTTGCATTTATTAATTCTATGCCTAATAATAAAATATGAATAATTAGTGCTGTCCACCAAAGTTAATTACGATTAGTTCATTCGATAATGAGGGCACAAAGGTTACGTTCCATATACCTCTTGCATGAACTCAAAAGATGTGAATTTGTTTCCTCCTACTATAATTATCAAAATTTTATTCATGAATACCATTGAGATCTAACTCATTTTTTTTTTTTTTAAGATAAAGGCTATAAATAATGGTGTTTTCATTTTGATATTGCGTAATACTTTTAAGTGGAATATTGATGAATTGCCATAGCATCTTGATTCAGTTTAATAGTATGTTTTATTTTTATGATTTTCTATTTATATGCATTGAAAATAATTTCATTTGAAAGATCATTTAATTTTTATTTGGTGAACTACCACTCCGGGTCCCTATATATATATTAGGGGTGAGCATGATGCCCATGAGCCCACTATGCCCACCCGAGCCCGGTCAAAAATTGCTCAGCCCAGCCCAAAAAAAGTTGCCCGATAAAAATTTGGGCATCTTTGGGCAGGGCGAACTATCAGGCAGGGCCAGGCATCGGGCAGGGGATACTGCCCTGCCCATTTGGCCCTACCCTGAAAATTATATACAATTTATTTAATATATATATTATTTTATATAAAATAAATAGTATTTTATACATATTATTTTATTTAATATGTGTATACATTATTTTATGTTTATGAAATATTTTATATTATTATTTAATATCCATCCACCGCAGTTTACATATAACTTAGGGCCCGTTTGGTTCAATTGCAGACCCCTCTGGTAATGCAATGGACTGCAATGTAATGGGGTGCAATGCAATAATGATTACCATCATCATGTTTGGTTGCTTAATAATAAGATGTTGAGAAATTTTTTTTTATATTTAAATTGAATTATAAAAGGTCCAAAATACCCTTTAAACATAAAAAAACCTCCATCACCGATCATCTCCTTCCTCACCCCAATAATCTGTCTCCCCCAAATACCTATGATGCCGTGGTTATTGGTGGTACCTTTGACCGGCTGCACGACGGCCACTGCCATTCTCTGCATTATGAGATTCAAAGGTAGGTAACAAAAATCTGAATACTTGCCTGATCTTAAGCGCTTTAAAACAAACAATCAACTGATTTTCTCATAACTTCTCTTTCAAATTATTGCATATCCAGATTGATGAGATGGCCTAGAATAAAATCTCTGATTGCGACATCATCCATTCCTGTTTCTTTCCTTTGCCCCATTGCTCCTTATCCATACATGCTGCTCATCTCACTGCTCTTATCCAATTACGCAGATGCGTATCCCTCTGACTCATGAACTATTCCCATTTGGAAAGTGGAGTAAGGGCGAAGGGCTTAATCACAGGCCCGCTGGAGTGTTGAATGTTGATTGACGATGTTCTGCGCTCACGTTAGGGCTTTTGCTTTTGAAAGGCAAATAAATTGAATACAAATTTTGATGTTTTGTCTATTAAGGGTATATATTGTCTTTTTATTATATTAGTAGGGTTAAAATTGAGATTTCATCAATGGTTACAAGCCTGCAATGAGTTTTCATAGGGGTCCCCCTATGAATGGAGATTACCATAAAATATGCAATCTATTTTACAATTGTAATCTACATTACCATTAATAAGCTCAACCAAACAGACCACCAATGGTAATGCAATCAAGATTACCATCGCATGTGTGCAATGCAATCTAACCAAACGGGCCCTTATTGTTTTTTTATGGACGTGGTTAGCATCTATTCATATCAATCAATATTCATATACAAACACATATTACTTCATAATTTGTCATGTAATTATTAAAACGTGTTAGTTTTTTATTTTTTTTTATTTCAACACTTAAGTTATAGATTGATTTTGAGATATCTCAATGTGTGAAATTATGGAATGTATTTGAAGTTTTTAATAGTATTTATTAAGTGTAATTGGAGGTTTTGTATAGTGGTATTGGTTAGAAAGTTACCACTTGGGTAGGGAAGCCCGCCCTACCCAGCCCACCTTTGCCCTGCCTGAAATAGTTAGGGTTTTTATTGGGTAGGGCCGGGCATCGAACTGCAAAATGTAGCCCGTTCATCTTTTGGGCTGGGCATCGGGCAGGGATCTCGCCCTGCCCAGCCCTGCCCATGCCCACCCCTAATATATATATATATATATATATGTTAATCGTTCTTTATTTTTATTTCCTGCAATTTATTATCATGATTTTCCATCCTTTTAATTGCTTTGTCTTCATCCCCCGACCCCCCCCCCCCCCCAAAAAAATTGCTGTCTTAAATATCAGTCATTTAGTTTGAAAAATATTCAAGAGGACCATAAGCTAACTTAAATAGTGTTAATTTTACAAGGTGAATTTAAAGTTATTCCTCTTGTATTATTTATAAAGAAATTTGTTTGTCCTATTTATGAATTGCATTATTAAACTTTCCATATGAATATATAATTTTACCTTTTATTTATGATTATGTTAACTTTGTTCTCATGGGGTATAATAAATATCAAATAGAGATAAAATTAGAATGTTGTTAAATTTTAAAAAAGAGTTAATGAGGTTTAAATTTTTTTTATACATATGAAACAAGCTAAAAATTAGCTATAAATATGACCAGAGGAGTAACTCAATTCAAGTATTTGCATTTCCAAGGCTCAGGAATAACATTAGCCCCAAAAACTATTTGGACATCCAAAAAACTTTCGACCAAAATTTTGAAATGTCCCTGATTCTATGTCTACAACATTTTCATAAACTTTAGTAACAACTGGACCTCCATCTCCTGCTTTACTCACAGCTTTGATCATCTCCTTTCCTTTCTCTACAAGCGATGAGACATGTGCCATAAGAATCATTTCTAGATCTCGTACCTGCACAGAAAATCCATGTGCCTATCAATCTAAATTATTAGGTGATAAAATCACTTGAATTAACCAAGAACATTACAATATTGCAGTCTGAATTATTATGAAACAAGATAAGTTAGCTTCAAAATTTTAAAGAAAACTAACATTCTCTTCTTAAATAAAGAAAACATAAGTTGCACTAAAACCATACAAGTTAGTCTTAAAATAAAAGGCATTACCTTTTCAAAGTCTTGGTTGCGGACAGCTTCTTCTTTCTCCTTCGCAATTTGAAGGACCTCCGTGTGTTGCTCTCTTGCTTCTTTAGGAATCTAGAATAACATAAACATAGCTCAAATAACACAAAACTAATCAATAGAAGAACTGCTAGCTAAGGTAAAAATACACTATACCTGCGCATGTTGAAGTTGAACCCGGGATCCAGCCTCATCAACCAAATCTATTGCTTTGTCTGGTAGAAATCGATCACTGCAGGAAACATAATTATTTAGAAATTGGGAATCACTTGGTTAAGTTACACTGCAGGAAGAAAATAACAAGCTTCAAGGAGTATTTAATTAATCAAAATATCCTGCACAATTACACACCTGATATACTGGTGTGACAGCTTAGCAGCAGTTACAAGAACTTCATCAGTGTACCGAAGTTTGTGGTGAATCTCATAACTTTTTCTAAGTCCTTTCAGAATTTGTATCGTCTCATCTACAGTAGGCTCTGGTACTTTAACTGGCTGGAATCGACCCTCTAGTGCTGGATCTTTTTCAATGTGTTTCTTTTATTCATCCAGAGTTGTGGCTCCTATACACTATACAAATCATTAAGCATATACTTATTCAGTTTAATTTCAATATAAGTAGCAATAGCTATATTTAACTAATTATGAACGGTCAATTCGATAAAGGTTTGCCAAGAAATCCATTAACAATCAGTCTAACTTGATCATTATTTAGCATTCTAAGATAAGAACTGTTTTGGAATTTCATATTCCAAACCTCAATGTTGGTTATTACTCCCTCCGGTCCTAAATATAAAACAAAGTTAACTTTTTTGGATAAATTAAAGAAGCTAATTAAATTACTTTAGAGTATTTTTACTTTTATTTTTTCTCTCCAAACTGATTAGTTTGACTAATAAACTGATATATAATATAAGAATACACAACATATGATATGATTAAGTAATTTATTTAGTTTTCTCTCTAAAAAAAGTCAACTCTGTATTATATTTAGGACTGAAGGGAATGCTTATTATTTTATTATTTTTGACTACATGCCAACAATAATTGTAACTATATTGGCAATTGATTGCTGAACTAAAGCAGCATTTTCTGAAGTTCAATACTGGGTTCACTTTAATACACATTAATATGGCACAACCACAAAAAAGGCTAAGCTTTCCTTTTGTAAGTTGTGAACTTACTAGGGTAGTGAAAACTTACAATCAGCAATGCATAAAAGAACAAAAATACCCACATTTTCATACTAGAAAAGTTTGGATAAAAGTCACACCAAAAATAAAAATGAAAAGCCGAAAAAAGCAAAAGTAATGGTTCATTCCCATATATTCAACATTACATCCCATTTGTGGATACCCAATAACGAATTTTACGGGCAATTCACCTCTTGCAATAGCTGGTTGTAATATGTTTGCAGCATTAATTGCCCCTCCAGCTGCTCCATCCCCAATTAGAGTGTGCACTTCATCAATGAAAAGTATGATCTTATCACTTTGTTTGATTTCCTCTATTATTTTCTTTAATCTCTCCTCAAACTCTCCACGATATTTAGTTCCAGCAATAAGTAGACCCATTTCAAGGGCTACAACCTTAATCATTTAGAAAAAAGTAATCTATTAGAAAACAACAAGAAAGGCAACAAAATGTAACCAAGTACTTATTAAAAAATTAGACATCATATATCAATATTATCAAGTGATCAAGATAGATCGTTTCAACCATGCATGTTTTACAAAAACTAGATTGACAACAAAACAAGGACAAAAGAACAGCTTTAGCACTTCTATTGATTTAAGAGAAACGTCTAGAGGTGGCATGCTTAAGTCAGACAGTGATGTTCAAATACAATTGAGAAGCAAAATCTTGCACATGATTCGGGCTCCAAACTCCTAAAAATGTGTTTAAATAGTTTTATAATGGAAAAGTAAAACTTATAACAGAATCAGTTGACTGTTTAAAAATAAAAGACAATGTCTCCAAATGCACACTCAACAAACCTTGGTATTTTAGTGCAATGCATTATTTGTTTCCTAACATGAAAACTCTCAATCATAAAAATAAAGGAAATGAGACAATATTTCAAATAGTTTAGTAGTCAATAAGTAAGTTTATCGTGCTATCAATAAAGAGAGAAAGAATGCTACTTTAAATTTACATTGAACTTAAGAATCTATAGTCAATCCTTCACATATATACATGAAAGTATATCTAACCTTAGCTTCTTCCCCTTTATAGTTTCAGGTACATCACCATTTGCAATCCGTTGAGCAAGACCCTTAACAATAGCTGTCTTCCCAACACCAGGTAGACCAATTAGATAAGGATTATTTTTTGTACAACGAAGTAAATTTTGAGTGATACATTCAATTTGTTGCTGCCTTCCAACAACATGACCCAATTTTCCCTGTAAAAGATAGATGAATGGAAATAATAAACTTATGTACCCATTAATGCATCATATCATCAATCAGCGATTAATACAAACTTTCAATTACCTCTTCAACTAGCTTGGTCAAATTAGTACCATATTCTTCCAAAATTGGCATTTTATTGCCACTGCTTCCGGTGCCCGCAATAGCAGTGACATTGTTAGCACTCTCACCAATCATGTGAATAACCTGTGCCCATAAACTAAAATTTAATAACTAAAATGGAAGATAAGATCATCAATGGAATATAATACACAAACGAAAGAAGGAAACTAGCTTGTGTTCGAATATTAGTTGGATCAGCAACCAGGTTTTCAAGAACACATGTTGCAACATCTTCACGCTCATGAAGGAGACCTAAAAGAACATGCTCAGTTCCAATATTGTCGCGTCCTGAAATTCTCATCAATTAAAGATTAAATGTTACGGGCAGGCTAAAACAGAATATAGAAACATGGAATGAAGCCTTCATCATCAAAATGGTCATTCACAGGAACACAAGCTTCAACTCAATTAAATGGTTCACTTAAAATTTTGGAATGAAAAGGGAACCATGTAAAGGTGGAAGCTTACAAATAGTTTTTTTCGTTATTTGTAATAAGAAAACAACTTATGATGATAAAAAAATTAGAATAAAAAAATATTTGGAAAATATCACAAAAGAGAAATGTCAGATTATCCCACAAATCACAATATTTTTTAAAATTTTTCATAAAAAAGTATATATAGATATCTTTATGTGTGTCATCAACTAATATTCCTATAATCAACATAACTTTTTTCTTGAATCAATAAAAAAATTTATCAAATACATTTACAATAATTAAACATGAGTGGTTGAAATGAGGATGTTGAGATAGATGCGTTAGCCAAACCAGAAATCAAAGATTCATAATGAATACATATGAGGAAAGTTGGGGTGGCATCTATTGAAGAGAAAATGGTCAGGTGTTTGAGTAAGTATAAAGAAGGTCATTAGATGTAGATGGAGTCCTTTAAAAAGGGGTGGGAAGACTAAAATGAATGCTCAATGAAGTTATTGACATGTATCAAACCCCACCTAGTGGGACAAGTCTTGTTGTATTTACAAAAATGAACCAAATGAAGAAAGAAAAAGCGATAACAATAATTAAAAGTTAACAACAACAATAAACACAAGCATCATCCTACTATATGAGTGGGCTATATGAATCACATCACACCATTATCAACCAAAAAGTCCCATTCAATGACTTTATGACTTTAAGCACATGTATTTTATAAATTATCACAAACCTAAGTTATTATGTTTTCTCTCCATTTCAGTTCTGCATTCACTAATAAGATATCTCATTCTTCAATAATGGGCAATTGGTTTACCTCCTCAAGTTGTGCAAAATAACTAAACATACAAGATCTTAAATAATCAAAAAAGTTGAAGGTATTATTAACAAATTACCAAGTTGGCGGGCTTCTTCTAGTGAGAGTTTCAATACACGCACTGCTTGAGGTGTTAAAAATATTTCACAAGCAACAAATCCACTACCCCTTCCAATGATCTTCTGTACTTGCAAACGTGCAACTTCAAGGTTGATTCCCATATTCTTCAGAACCTTAGCAGCAATACCAGAACCTTCGCCTATGAGAAGCAATAGAATATGCTCCGTTCCAACATTATTGTGACCTAGACGTCTTGCTTCCTCCCGTGCGAGCATTATCACTTTGATTCCTTTGTTCGTGAAACGGTCAAATATGGCTTTAGGTACACTTCTGCTAGGCCTTCTGCTTGCCCCTCCTAAACTAACAACCTTAGAATAAAATCCAGATGATTGTGAAGATCTCAGAATTGTGTTTGTGTCCAAAGGATCAACAGTTCGGAGCCCTGAGAAAACCGACATTCCTAAACCAGATACTTGTAAAGTACGACACATCATTTTCATTGATCTTGGTGATTTTTCAGATTGCTTATGCCGATCACGACCATTCCTTTTCCAGGCAACTAAACCGGCGACATTAATCGACGGAGCCAAAATCATGGACATGATTTCTGATGGACAGAGAAGAGAGGAAGACTCGGTGGAAGGAAATTTAAATTCGAAGTGTACAAAATAGTAGAACAATAAAAAGGTTATTTAGGCCTCAACTTAACCCGATCAATCAACTAGTAGAACATTATAGAATTTTAAATAAATTAAATGTTAAATAATATAAATAACAATAAATGGTAAAAATTCAAAATTCAAATTACAAAACAGATTGATACAATATAAAATAGGTAAGTTTTGATTCTTGAGAAACCATCAATAGCTTTGGATCACTCACCTTCCTATCATTTAAAAGCTTAAATTAATAGCCATAATGTTTTATATTTTTTTACCTATAATCTCCCAATATGATTTTATACATGTAAGAATCATTAGTGTTGCCCACCAAAGTTAGGTCACTTGATAATAAGGAGAAAATGGTTCCAAACATGCTTCTTGAATTCAACTCAAAAGAAGTGAAATATTTGATTAATGGTGTTTTCATTTTGACCAATTAACAACTTTTTAATTTTTGATATTGCCTATACTTTTAAGTGGAATATAGATTGATATTGCTTCTTGATTCAATTTAATTGTATTTTTATTTTTATTATTTTCTATTTATATAGATAAACGATAATTTCATTTGAAAGATCGTCTTGGTTTGATTTGGAAAGATACCACCCCGAATTCCTATATTTAAATTGCTTTTGATTCCTGAAATTTATTCATGGTTTTCCATCCTTTTATTGAGAAATTCTTGTGAGAACCTGATTTGTCACTTCATTTGTAGTTCAGCAACTTAAAGTGCAACAACTTAACAACATTAATCCTAGTTGGCTACGTATGTAATTTATATTTTTATTTTTCTTAAAAAAATAAATCCCTTAATTAAGATATTACAAGTAATAAAAAAGTAAATTTTGTGAAATCTTTTAATTCCATTAATATGTCAGTTAATATTTGGGAGGTATGTCAAATCAGCTAACGACTTGTTGTAATTCAAGTGGTTAGATCACAAATGACATGATAAATCAGGTTCATATAAGAATTTCTCCCTTTTTATGTGCTTCGGCTGAAATGATAGTCATTTTAGTTTTTCAAATAAATCTCAGAAGGACCATGCACTGCCTCACCTAATGTGAATTTCACGGTGGTAGACTTAGAAACCATATGAGCGGCCCACAAACCCCCGACCTAAATTTTGAATTTGATCTATCTGTGAAGTAGGCATTTTTTTTGTCTAGTCATCGATGCATTAAACGAGGAATTCCATTGTAAGAGTCTCGACTGTGGTGGTGGTTCTCCATCTCTTTCCCTTTCCTCTTAAGCTTCGGTCAAGAACTCAAGCTCTGGTGTGCTATTTTCAATCTGCGGCGCGATTTGAAGCAATCTAAAAATTGAGAGGAAGAAGAAGAAAGTTGGACATTTTAGATTAGGGCTGGCCAAAATGTGCGGTTTGACCAGGGACCAATCTACTAACTTTAAAAGTTCACAGAGGGACTAGAATGCAAGCTTTAAAATGTTTGTAGGGCCATACTCTGACCGTTTCTTCATTAATTTGCAGTTACTAGAATTTCTAATGACTTTTCTGTAATTCTTCCTAGTCCTCAAAAATATTAATTCTGACCCAAATTGACATTTTCCATATTATCTAATTTTCTTCCAAAATATCTACAATGCAAGATTAAGCGTAAGGTAGCATCAAAAGTCTAAGAATCATTTCCATGAATAATTAACAAATTATGACCATTTTATCTCTAATTAGACTTAATTTAATACAAATGTTCCTAACTCAAGTTACTACTTGATCTTGCAATAATGACCTATGAAATACATTAAATTCCCCAAATTAATCATGAAAAAGCATATAAAAATATGGTTCAATCATGGAGTGGATGATGAATAATAAGCAATATGCATGTAGATGAATGAATATCATTTAATCATGTCATAAAGATATATAATAGTGGTATAAGTGCTATTCTTCAAGATTCAATAGGGGTACTCTCTTTTTTTTTCCTTTTTTTTCTTGATTTTTTTTTTTGTTTCTTGCAACTTTCTTGATTTCTTTTTGTCTTTGATGCAATTTCTCTGTCTTTTTTTTTTTTCCTTTTGAATAATCTACAACATATAGCACTAATAAAAACCATACCATATTTTGTGATTTGATAATATGAGAAGAATCCTGGCATATAAACTTACTATAAGTGTGATGGAAAGAATGATGGGCTCAAAGTGGTAGCAACGGATAAATTGTTGTGGCTTGTGTTTGGGATTCAAGGGTACAAGAATAAATGCCTCTATCCTATTTGAGAATTGCACAAGTGTTAGGTACGTAGTGGTGAAGAGAACTAAGACAAGTTTTGAAAAGCAAGTTGAGAGAAGTGAAAGTTTACACTATAATTGTATATTTTAGGCTCAAACTTCCTTTAAATAGGGTTATTCTATCTCACTCAATTTAATCAAGTTAAACAATCTATCAACATATAAATTGCAATATATGTAATCAACTTCCCTTCATGCAGTTATCAATTAAGCTATATTTATTCAAATCCCACAATCTCAAAACCAAGACAAAATACCTCTTTTCTCTCCATTATAATTAGTTTTTTTTTTTAAAAAAATAAATTAAATTGAATGTCCTAATTCACTCCCCCACACTTAAATTAAACATTGTCCTCAATGTTGTAGGAAGTAAATAAGAGAAAGGGAACTAGTGCTCCACTGATTAAAATTTATGATTACGATTTGGAGTTCCTCCTTGAGTCCCTGCAATGATGCGTCACTTTCCTACAATAACTCTTGAGAGGGATGTTAAAAAGATTTAGGAAAACTAAACAATAAATTAAAAATAAAAAAAACTAACAAATGCAAATAAAACTTCTTTGGGTTGCCTCCCAACAAGCGTTAAATTTAATGTCTATAGCTAGACACAACTGCAAAATTAAGAGATGCCTTATGAGTATGGTGTAAATCTTTATCCTTTTGGTTATGAAAGAACCTTCCTTTCCCAACTAAATTTCATCCTCCCATCATTAGAGGGGCTAGTGGGTGGATCCTTAAGTTGTCTTGGTGACTCCTTATCCTTCTCTTCTTCAATTGTTTCCCCTTTTTCCTCCAATGTATAAGAAGGAGGATCCTTTGGTTGCATCCGCTTATCCTGTATCATGTTTATGCTACACAAAGACTCATCAAAAGTACGAAGGTTAATAACTTTGGCAAATCTAAATGCCTCCTTGTCCTTTCCAACTCTAAATGTTAACTCTCCTTTAGGTACATCAATTAAAGCACCACTAGTTGCTAAAAATGGCCTTCCTAGTATAAGTGCTATGTCTTTCTATATCTAATACTAAGAAATCTATATAAAACTTACCTACTTTTACTTGGACATCTTCTATTTTTCCCTATGGGTACCTTAATGATCTATCAGCTAATTGCAATGGGACACTAGTTTCTTTAAAATATGTTATTCCTAACTTTTCATAAAGAGAATAAGGCATTAAACTGACATTAGCACCTAAGTCACATAGACAATTATCAATAGTAGTAAAGGCTATAGTGCAAGGGATTTAAAAACTTCCTGGGTCTTGTAATCTTGGTGGAAGCTTCTTTTGTATAATTGCGCTGCATTCTTTCGTAAGAGTTACCATGGAACATGCTTCCAATCTTTTCTTATTTGAGACCAACTGCTTGAGGCATTTAGCATAAGAGGGCATATTTGCTAATGCCTCTATGAAGGGGCTGTTGTTCAGCATCTCTAGGAATTTTTGGAAGCTAGAATTTGGATCTTTCTTCTAAAGATGTTCAGGATATAGAATGGGGGGTACATATGGTTTCCCTTTGGATGGCAAAGGGCAACTATGAGTCATAATATTAGCTTCAGGTACCTCAGTTACCTCGCCATCTTCATAATTCTTTTGCTCACTTGCCTCTTTAAACACCTTTTTAGTTCAACTATCAACTTTTTGGAGTACTTTACCATTACAAAGGGTGACTTCCATGACTTGCTCTCGTGGATTGACTTCAGTATTTCTAGGAAATTTATTTTGACCCTGCCTAGTGAGTAAAGTAGTCAAATTGCTTATTTGAGCTTCTACGTTTCTAATAGAATTTCCCATCTACGACTCTATGTTCTTCACAGAAGCTTGAGTTGAAGCAACTACTTGTTTGAGTTGGTCATTCTTGATTCAAACTCTTCATGTGGATGACTTGGTGAGTTGTCATTTGAGCCAAAGCTTCCTCCAACCTTGTTGTGCATTCTTCGATTGAGCTCTTTTGTAGTTGGAAGTTTGGTGGTGCTTGCGGTCCTCGAGGAGCAGAATTTTTCCATGAGAAATTTGGATAATTTCTCCACTCTGGATTGTATGTGTTGGAGCATGGGTCATTCTTAGGATTGACTCTTTTATATCCAGCTCCCATATAGTTAGCTTCCTCCGGATGTTACCATCGTATCTGCATGAAGAGAATTAGTAGTAGAAAGGGAATTAACAGAATTAAAATTTTTCAATAATAAATTCAAGCTCTTTGTTAAATCCCACAGTTCATGAGAGAAATTTGGTGTAGCGAAATCATTAAGCATTGCCCTCCTTCCTCGAATTGCCTTTTGTCTTGAATTTTGTAAGAATTTTGGGCTTACCTAGAATCCGATTGACTCATTGAAGTACCCATAGAAAACCAGGGCACCGATGTGGACCCCGATCACGTTACACAGCAAATACACCAAAGAGAGGAAGAGAAGAGAACATTCTAATGAGAAAATCTTTTAGAAGGAGAATTGTGTATTATATCATCATTAGCTTTCTCCCTTAATCCCACACCTTATATATATAGTGTACATACGGTTACATAGGAATAGATGTAACCCTTAAACGTACGGTTATATAGGAATAGATGTAACCTTTAAACAACAAAGGGTATCACTCTTTATAACCCGTGTCTTTCCATGAAGCCCCTCTTGAATTGGGCTTAGGTCCTAATCCATCAAGGTTGGACTAGTATATTCCAACATCTCCCACTCACACTTGGTGGATTAGATGTTATGGGTCAAGTCTCTTTCTCTTACTTCTTTCATACTAGGTGTTTTGCCGTGACCGCGTGGGCATGCCGTCTCCATTTGGGCGCTTTATACTAGAAATCCCTTTTTACAGAGATCAGTATAATGCCCCAATTTTTAATTAAGGGCTAATGAGGATTAGTGTGGATATTTATGAATTTAAATGGGAATTATTATGTGTTTTATGGCTATTTTAATTAATACGTCATCATTATTGAGAAATTGGAAGAATGGAATTATTGGGCAAGTAGTTGGTGATTAATGGGAAATTAATTTCTAACTATGGGAGAAATGTAATTAGAATTGGTAAATAGAGGGATTAGAGAAGCTAATTGGAGACTTAGTGTGTGTGAGCCAATGAGGATGGACACTTGGCAAGATCACATGTGAAGGGATTGGGAGAAAAGTCAAGATGTATTTTTAAATCAGTTTCTCTCTCCTCTCTTCCCTCTTGTGCGCTGAAGTAGTATGGGATGGAGTAAGATCATCATTCTTCATCTTCTCTATCACTCAACCTCTCTCATTTTCTCTTTCTCATTCTCTCTCTCCCTGGTTCAGCATCATTGTTGCTGAAAATAGAGGAAGGAAAGCTTGAGAAAAGGTAAGGAAAATGACCTCTATTGCTCAAACTCATTTCTTTAAAGTTGTTCCTTGAGTTAAGAGCTACATTTCTATGGTTATAGTTTGCCATTTGGTGTTGGTTTGAGACTTCAAGAAATTGTGGAGGTTGGAGAATCAAGAAGCTCCTTTGAGAAAGTTGTTAAGGTGAGTTTAAGAGACCTTTCTATATAAGTTTTGTGCCAAATGCTTTAGCTTGGAAATTCTGGAAATTTGGCTTGAAATTTCGAAAATTAGGGTCTTGTGGTGTTTGAATTGTTGTTGTCATGGATATGATGCTTTGAGAGGTATCTTGGGTAGATAGAATTTGATTGAAGCTTAAATGTAAGGTTTGGCACCTTTGTGTTGGTTTTGTGCATTGGGCAAAAATGGGGCATGTAATTGGGTTGTGATTTTGGTCATTTTGAGGTTACCATTGTGTTCCTTGTGAAAATTTATGTGGGACTAGGCTTGATTGTTAATTTTGGAACCATTGGACACTTTGGTAGAAAATTTGAAAATATGTCTTGTGTGAACTCTGTCTGGGCAGTCAGATTTCACGAGCTTTTAGAATGACCAAATGGTGTTATAAAATTCTGAAATTTTCCAGTCTTAAATTTCACATCCCAAGCTTCAAAATGGATATACAATTTATGTCATTTCGTTTTGTTAAATGAGAGTTATGCTTTGCCAAAGTTTGGGACAAAAACTGGACTCTGTTTTGGAGTAGTGTTGAGTTTTAGGTAATTCTGGAAGTGTTTGGTGATTTCTGGTTATAGTCCATATTTTTCTAGTAAAGAGGAATTAAATACCTTTCATTTGGATTTGGAATCATCTTGTTTTGATTTTTCTAGAATTAGTTATAAATTTTGGAAGTTCAGCCAGGAATCAGAGAATTTCTTGGCCGCGGCCCAAGGTGGCTGGCCGAGGCCCATGGGTGGCTGGCCACGGCTAGTGACCTTCTAACCATATTTTGGCCGCGGCCCAAGGAAGGGCTGGCTGCGGCCAACCCCTGTGTTGTAGCACTTTGAGTTTTTGAAACGAGATCTCTAACCTATTATTTCCCAACCTTTTAGGGCTTTTATTAGAGGCATTTGTGGCCTCTTAAGGGTCAATTATGATAACCAAATTTAAGTGTTATGAAGAAAATTAAGTCTTGGAATAGAGTATAACTCTTCGTTCTTAATTATGATTCTAGGATTTGACATTTGCCTTACTTGGGAGAGACCAGCGCTAGGACATGCCCGGAAGGACCAAGGTAGTGACTCTTCTCTCATGTTGTGTATGATGTTTTGGTATGCATGACTTGTCATTGGGTTTTGTGAACTGTGTACCATGGTCCATTACAGCGCGAGCAATACAGCGTGACCCATTTAGGGATTGACGCTGGTTATCTCTAGCTCGGCCGTTGTAGTGCCGTTGTAATCGACATGGATCTTTATGAATTCGACTCGTGGGGCGGCGTTTGTGAATCCAGCCGTGGGCCGTGTGTTTGTATCTTGCTTGTATGGCTTGTGTTATGAAATGCTTTATATGAATCCCAGCTGTGGTGAAATATATTGTGTGGATGGTTGTAATGCAATGCAGTGTGAGCAATTCAGTGTGAGCAAACATAAGGGTGACATGAGTCATACCTGCCCTTGCCGCTATAACTGCCGTTATAGTTGCCATGTGTGTGTAATGATTTGCTTTCATGCCTTATTGTTGTGCATACTATGAGTGATTTGACACTACAGGGATTTCTTAGAATCTCACTCTCCCATAAACCAAATTTTTAGACAGGGCAGAAGGATCGAAGGGAAAGCGGGCGACGAAGATTAGATAGAGCTCCAGTTTAGAAATATATTTTGGGTTATTGGTTATCATGTAAATTATTTGGATGTTTTTGGGAAACAATTGTATATATTGGGATTGGTGGTATAGTTTTGTGTAATCCCTAAGTAAAGGGTAATGAATTGTGGGCTTTGTGCCTTTGTAAAACCCTTATTAATGAATGGAACCCGAGTGTGTTGGGAATTTGCATTATACTCTGATATTTGTGAATGAAATCAACCTGTACAGGCCATTTAGTATTGAAATGTGAATATGAGACTGTCATGAACAGGTTTTGTAAAAGTTTTTGAAAACCCCGATTTTGGGATGTTTGATTTTGTTTAAGTCTCAAAATCATCTAAGGTCTCTAATTCTACATCAATTACATGTTTATGAACTAAATCTTGGCTTATGGTGGAAAGGGGTTACAATCAGCACAAGACAACCCTGTAGTGCAGCTTGATATTGATATAATGCCTGAATGTCCTAGATTTACCAATATACACTTTACTCATGGCCAATCTAATCCCTCTTGAGTCAGTATAAAACTCAGATTGCCTTTCTCATATGCATAGTGTTTACACTTATGAAACTACAAAATAATATCATAAGGGACCAGTTTTAGACACTAACACAGGTGTATATATTTCAGGTAATAATCTTTCTTTCGCCCATATATCACTTTGATATGTATCAACTGCTTTTCTAACATAATTCCTTTAGATTGTATCAATCATGATCATAGGACAAAATGCTAAAGTAGCAGACGTTGAAACATATTTCTATGATAATGTCAAAGTCAAAGGACATCAATGAAGGGTTAACCTTTCTGGGACTCAAATAGCAATGAAGCAGGGATCTATTCACTTGCTTCCTATTTACAGTTTTTTAGCACATGTGGTATGAATCACATGCTATGGTATTACTCTTATACCTTAAGAGCGTATGTCGTTTGATTTTATCATTAACACTGTACAGACATAAGTTTTGACACTCTCAGAATCTAAACCCAAATTCCTCAACTCCACTCATATTACATGACGTCAATTTTGAAGAATTTGTTGTTTGGCAACAGGTATCATGGACGTGGGTTTCCATGATTCGATCCATATTTTTACAATCAAGGATCTCATCTCAACTTATTGCACCTTAAGTCGAGGTGACATAGTTTGTGTTTCTTTTCTACCATATATCACTCTTGCTACTTTACTAGTGAAACAATTGTCTCATCTTTGCACACTCCTCCTGAATGTCAAAGGCAGTCGCTTGTGTGAGAAAGACGACCTCACCAACCTGTACGACATACTAGACATTGTATACTTACACACACATTAAAAGCCAAAATGAAGTATCATTACTCCATACTATATGTATGCCAAAGAACTTAACATGTTTCTCATACATGACCTTGGTCATTAGGCTTAGTTAGGAGACTTTGCATATGAATATGTTGTTCAACAATAACTTTATGTGTTCTGGCATCTCTCATATAGCTATACCTTTGCATTTAGTCTATCTATTATGCCTAGGGTCTTTTATTTAGACAATGACTATGTGCATTCACAATACTTTGACACTAGATTTGAATTCTCTTTTTTCAAAATCTCTCATGTTCTATGAACATTACCAGCCATATAGTCTCTTGTACTACCACAACACATACTTTGAACGTGCATAATCAAGGTACTCTACAAGTATCTCAGGACCCTTTTGTGAAACCATCTAATGTCTCTCATAATGGTTAGACTGGTATCAAATTACAAGTCTTACAATGAGTACATATCTAGTCTTGTATATATTATTGCATACATCACACTGCTAAAAGTATCTATATGGACATTCTTTTCCATTATCTTCTTAGTTGGTTTAGTTAGGGAAATTTATCAAGACTCAAACTCAGTCCTAAAGTCACTGGGGTATCCACGGGATTACATTCACTTATTTTGAAATGCTTAAGAATTTTCTTTATGTAATTCTCTTGTAAAAGAGAGGAGTCTTCTTAAGCTATTTCTTTGGACCTCAAATCCAACTGTTTTACTCATGAACTTCTTTTTCAAAATTTACTAGCACTATTCTTTAATAGGCACTACCAAATTCAAAATATATATGACAAATAGTATATCATCCACTTAAAAGAATAATATCACAAATCATTTACCAATGGTTTTCTTCAACCATTTGAAAAACACATTGGGTTACCTCTCTTTTAAAGCATTAAACATCACTATTTGGACGATTACATCAATCCATAAAAGGACTTATGCAAAAACACATAAAGCCACCACTATGTGAAACTTCAAATACTTCTTTTAGTGAAATCTAATAGTCACTTCATATAGATTTCTTCATCCAGATCATCACTCAAAATGTATGTTTTACATCCACATAATGTAAATTTAAATTCAAATAGCTAACTATTGGCATATTAAAACTAATTTAAATGCACAACAAGTGAGAAAAATGCCTTCCTGTTATGCATACCCCTCTATAACAAGTCTTGTGTATGTTAATTGATTTACCCACTTTTCTCCTAAACCTATAGAACTCACTAGTTCTCAATAGCCCTTTTGACTTGGCAGTAGATCAATTAATTCTTAACTTGATTCTTTCTCAAAGAATTCACTTCCCTTTCCATTTCTTTCTTCCATTCTCCCTTGTCATGGCCTCTTGTATAGAATGTGACTCATCCTCCTCCTTTAGAATAACCATGAACATTTTTCTCAGTTATCCCTTTTCTCATGAGCTTTTTGCATTTCATATTTATTTTGTTTGATATCTCTTTATTGACCATTCTAAGCTCCCACTCACAACCATTATGAGAATTTGCAACCGACCCTTATAACTTTAACAAGTGACTACCAAGTATATGAAAACTCAAATTCAACAAGTGGCTATTTTAGAGGGTACATAGTTAAACTCAAGTGCACATAACTTGATGAAACCAAGGATGTGTGTATGTGTGCTAATCCACCAAAAGTGGACTAGATAATACTCTCCCACTCACATTTGGTGGGTTAGCATGAGCCATAATATGTTTAACCATGTCTAATAGTATTCCTTATGCCTTTATAAACTCCTTTTTGGTAATGGAGTTCCTCGAATAGTTATCTATTTATTTATCCCTTTATTTCCATAGAGCTAACTGAAACTGGTCAAATAGATGCTCACTCCTTTGATCAGTTCATGGGACCTTTAAGAATTCCTATCCAATTGATTCTCGAACTTCATTCACATATTGTCTAAAGCAACAATCTTCACACTTGTGTGAAATTAAGTAATAACATGAGAAATCATTAACAAAGGTAATAAGTTACCCAGCTCTATGTCTTACCCTCAAACTTATAGGACCACATGAAACGAAGTAGAATAATTGCAATATGAACTCAGTTCTAGAATCTTACTGAAAAATTTTCATTATGCTATTTCTAGAACCAAATTCTATGTCTTTAACTAGTAAGACACGTATTTAAGTCAATACTTAAATTAGAAGAAATGGCAATACAATTATACATAAAGAATTTACCAACCAAAGATATTTATTGAAAGAAAGATTGAATAAGAACTATACAATTTATAGGGCAATTCATACTATTTTGTTTCCCTTATCAAGCTACATAGGTCTCATAGTCTCATCTATGCTAAGTTGACATCTCAACTTCAGCATTACCATGACCCTTGGTCAATGACTTGACAACGACTTATTTATATACAAGACCTTTCAATACCAGATATAATAGTTATCCCCATTTAGTTTACAAATTATGTTCTTGGTATCCTCTCTTGGCTTAGCCACTCAAATTATGCCACATATAGGGTTATTCATAATTTATTTAATCCAAGAACTTATCAATAATATAACACATTGAAGTATACAACATCATGTACTTGTATTGTTCCTGACAAGAAAAGTAACAACATCATTGGGCTATGATCAGGAGAATATGTTTGTACCTCCCATCACATAGATTCCAATTATGTCATTATCATCTATCAAGAAATTCATACAAGTACCTTATATAACATACTCAATTATGACTTTCAAAAGACTCATTCTCTAAGAGCTCCTACTTAGATAGAGCATATGACACTCTTGAAAGACTAATTTTCCAAGAGCTCTCACTCATATAGAGTATTCGTATTTTACTTATTCATGCTTTCATTTCATTATGTTCATAATGTCTTATTTAACCTCTAATATGGGAGTCGGGGAAACTTAATAGTTTATAAGTCTTCTTGATTCTCAACCTATTTTGATAAGTTCTCAACAGCTATTGTTTTTCTAAAATTGCAAAAATTTTATATCTTCTATCATTTCAACAATCTCCTAGAGTTTCTCTATATTTTCTTTCTAGAAGAAATATTCCCAATTTCTTATTTAAATCATATCTATTTCCTAATAGAAACATTTAGTATTTCTTCTTGAAGGATTTAGACTGGGCTTTGGACTTTGTTCTTCCCTTAAGATGAGCCTTCAATCCTTACTCAAAAGAGTAATAATACCATGAACTCCACCATGATTCAGAGTTTGTACATTAAGAAATCTCCCCATTCGAGATTTTCTTTCGCTTTGATCCGACACTGCTTCTTCAGTATTTGATCCTTAACTTTTACTTCCTTTCAGGTTGCTCTGGATTCGAATCTTGACATTGAATTTTTTCAAGATTCAGGAAATTCAAGTCATTCTTAGGCATCATTTTCTCAATTCTCTTCCAGTTACTCCTCTTATTCCATTTCAGGATCAATTATAACCTCACTCTGGATTCTTTCACCTTGATCTTCTATCAAGATATTCTCTTTCTAGGTTGTCACTCAAAATTTCATATTCCAATTGAAAAATCCCTATCTCATCCATTACTTAGAGACTCACATTTCTCTAAGTAATTTATGTTTAGATCAACATTCAATTGCTTTTGACTGAAAAACTTGTTTATTTTCTAATTTAGATATATGTTTTTCAACACAAACATTCTTCAAAAAACTAAAATAAATTTTATATTAGTGCTTTAAAAAAACATTAAATTCTCTCATTAGAATGAAGAGGAAGCAGTGAAAAAGACCCATGGGTTTCGGTTCTTTTGAACTGGGTTATGCCAAAACAGCCATTTTAGTCCATGAAATTAGTTTCATTGCGTGCAGATCTCAAAAAAACAAAGAAATAGACACTAAGAAAACAAAAAAACGGACGTCGAGAACACCGGCTATGGAGGAGAAACGAGTTGGGTCCGTCGTTTCATCGGCCGGGTCATAATGACCCTCCTAGAGGTCAAGGGCGACTAAAACGACAGGTTGTTTCGGTCAAGTCCCAAAATGACATCTCCCTCCCTTACATGAAAAGGTGTGTTTCATTGTTTGAAAAAAATCTGGAGAGTATGATGTTGGGCTCCGTATGGATTGGGCTGAAAGAAAATGATACAAGGCATATGGGTTTCGGCCTGATAGTTTTTTGGGCCATTTTTCGATAAAAAAAAGAAAAAAAAGGCATAAAATTTTCCATTTTCCCCAGAAGTTTTGACTTTGTCCTCCTCCTAGAGGTGCATGTAGGAGCGTTTTGACTTTAATTAAGACACGGTTTATTTCTAAAAATTCCTAAATTCATTATCTATACTTTGACATACAATATGTAAATTTTGAAATATATTTGGATCTATTTTGAACATTTTCAGTGCTTTTAGAAAAAAAAAACGATGTGGGCTTCAGTGTTTTATTTTTTCAGAAATTTTCAATTTCTCCATCTTCTAGGGGCGCGCAAGGAGGCATTTGAACTCCGATTGAGGCGCAGTTTGTTTCATTTGATTAAATAAATATGAGTCAAAAGAGATTTTTAAAAGCACTGAAATAATTTAAAACAAAGATTATAGGTGGGCATATACTAGAAATAAATCTAGGGATAGAAAAAATAATTTTTCTAGAAAATAATACATAAAGGCCTCAAGAAATCTGGCTTTGATACCATGTACAAATTTTGGGAGTACCTGGAATCTGATTGACTCATTGAAGTACCTATACGAAACCGGGGCATCAATGCAGACGCCGATCACGTTACACAGCAAATACACCAAAGAGAGGAAGGGAAGAGAACATTCTAATGAGAAAATCTTTTAGAAGGAGAATTGTGTATTATATCATCATTAGCCTTCTCCCTTAATCCCATACCTTATATATACAGTGTATGTATGGTTACATAGGAATAGATGTAACCCTTAAACGTACGATTATATAGGAATAGATGTAACCTTTAAACCACAAAAGGTATCACTCTTTATAACCCGTGTCTCTCTATGAAACCCCTCTTGAATTGAGCTTGGGCCCTAATCCACCAAGGGTGGACTAGTATATTCTAACAAATTTGTTGCTAGTATTTTATAAATCTCCTCCTTATCTTCAACAGTCGTTTTACTAGGATCCCTATAGGCTGCATTATCAACCTTGCACTAATTTTCTAGGTTGAAGCTGTCAAACCCCTCAACATTTTGACAATTAAAAGAGTAATCACGCGTAGTTTAATGGGCATACAGAAATAGCATAAGTATACTAATACATAATACTTGATTACATTTACAGGAATTCCTATAGGGTTTACCCAAAATATTTACAAAGGCCAAAAGACAAAATAAAGCTACAGACAACCAACAATAGCTTGATCTATACCGGAACCCTCAATTGCCAGTATCCATAGCTTTACCCTTGAGCCGCTCCCTTCAGCTGAATATATTTTCAATTTTGGAAAAGGGGTAAGATTCAAACGAATCTCAATAATAACATTCAATCAATCATATAGAATGCAAAAAATAAATATGTAATGCACCATATAGTGTAACAAAAAGTTCATATTATAACATGTTTGTGCACACTGTTCAGGACCAAATGACTATTTGGTCCCCTCCTTGTTTGTCACCTCGTTGGGTCCTAGACCACAGCTAGGTTCTGTTCATATGGTGTATATCATAGGTGGGTCTCACTAGGCCGGCTGGTACGTATGCTTTTCTCACTGGACAGTACTTATGCTTTTCCCGCCCCACAGCTAGATATTGTGCCATAGACACTATTCATATAACAAAACATGGCATACATATAGCATATAAAAAATCACAAAGTGTATGAAAGATAAAGTTACTACCTGAATTGCCCTTTCTTGACTTGTTTATCGGTCTAATATCCTTATTTTGGCTCGGGCTAGTGATAAGTCCTAAAATTCTAAGTTTACAAGAAATGAGTTATTACTCATTCATGTCTCATTCTAAACTTATTTTGTTGGTTTTCTTGACTCAAAATTTCTAAATGACCAAAATATCCCTGGGGACCCAGTCTAAGTCCTTTTATACCCGGTCTAACTGTACTTTTTCAAAAATTATGACTTGGGCTATTCCTACAAAAATTTCAGGTACATAATCCATTTTTGACCTTAGATTTGACAAATTCAAACCCAAATGATGAAAATGCTCTTGACAGCCCCTATGTTAGGGTTTGAGGGGTAAAATTGTCATTTCTCATCCTAAAGCCTTCACACTTCATATTTTACATGTTTCCTATACAATTTTCCATTTTGAACACAATGAAATAATAAAAAACACAAAATTCCAGCTCTATCCCTCTGAATAGCTGCTGGCCAAAACTTTAAAAAATTTGGGAAAAATGCAATTTCATGATTCCATTCAACCAACTCCTTTCTTTTACTTCTAATTACTTGTTTAACCACTTTAACATCTCTTAAACATGATTATTCAAAAGTTGGACAGCACCTCCCCTTAGAGTTAGGCATTCCCAATCACCAATTCAAGCCAATACAAACCACAAATTCAACCACAACAACATCGAGCAACCTTGAATCAACAAGAAAATCAAGGTTTTTTTTACCTTTGGTCTCTCTCTCTAGCTCTCAAAACCTCCCTCTCCTCCTCCTTCTCCTTGAGTTTGTGCTTGCTACGTGTGTGGTTCAAGAAAGCATAGAGATTAGGAGAGTTTCTATGAATTTTGAAGACAAAACACAGATTTTACAACGAAACTTACCTTATTCAGTTTCTTGATCTTACTCCTTCTCTCTTGTTCTCTATATTTCCAAGACACACTCTCTCTCTCTTGCTTCTTGTGTTGGCTGAAATGAGGCCTTGAAAGACCTTAATAGCTCTTAAAATATCAACCTCCACCTCCCTAATTAATGATATTTTATTTACAATTAATCATATGTTTACTTTTTTGACTTTTCCACTCATTTTTTACTTGGCCACAATTGCTCCATCTTTTGGCATATTTATCCCTTAATATTTATTTTCACCCTGATTCTTCCTTTTTAGCGAAAATTTATCCCAAATTAAAGAAAAAAAATAAATGGCTTCTTGTTTTATTGGCAAATGACCATTTTGCCCTTACTTTTTATATTAAATTGGGCCTTCTTTCTTTTCTTTTGTTTGGGCCAAAATTTAGCATATTAATTAGGCCAACATTTGTGCTCTTCCATGCTCCAATTTAGGTTTATTTTGTATCCCTTTAATGAGACAAATTAAACTTTTTTGTCTCAAATTAGCCCAACTTCATGTAACCCCTATTTTCAATATTTTGCCAATACAAGTGCACCAAAATTCACCATTTTATTCCTTTTAATGTCACAAATATACAAAGGATATTGGTGAATAAAAAGTGGAATGTTACAGAACCCATTGTAGAAAAAAATTCATTAGAAGTATAAGTGGGAACTGGTGATGAGGACATTGACTTATAAGGAGATTATAATGCTCCCATACTTCATGGAATGATTCATCGCTTTGTTGTGTGAAAAAGTGAATCTTGTCCCTTAATTCTAAAGTCTTTTGAGGTGAGTAGTATTTTAGAATAAATTGCTCGTACATCTCAGCCCAAGATTTTATAGAAGGTTCTGGCAAGCGCAAAAGCCTTTGATCAGATAGTATTGAAAGTAACGCAGCCTCAACTCATCTTCAGAAAGGCTGTCTAATGGCAATATATCAATAATAACATAATACTCCCAAAAAAAGTCCAAGGCATCCTCAGTTAGGTGTCCATTGAAAGTGGGTAGCGTGTTCAAGTGAATATTTTTGAACTCATAATTATGCGCTGCACAATTTAACTAAATTCACAAAGGATTGGAAGTAGTGTAAGGACATTGAATATCACAGAATGTGACATGTGGCTGTGGATTAGCATGAACGTTGACTTCGTTGTTACCAGCCATCTCTCTTCATCTTTGACTCCTATTTTTTCTACAAAATCATTCAATTTCTAGGCTGATAGGATTCAATGAAGACTAAACAGAACTTCTTAATCACATAAAAAATTAAAAATAAAATAAAAAGACTTAATAAATTTGTGGCTCATCAGCAACGGTGCCAAAAGCAAGATCGCCCCCACAAGTGTATGAGATCGATGTAGTAATAATCCTAGAGTATTTTGGGGTTGTACCTTCAGGGAGGTTATAATGTACTAATCCAAATGAGATTTGAGTAAGAATAAAATAAGGATGAGAATATTTATGAGAATATAACAATCACTTAAAGAGTTGGGTTCAAGATTTCACCCACATGTTGCTAATTTCTATTATTTTGAGTTGACTCTTTAACTAATTATAGTGATAAACTATTCCTAAAGTGTCCTAATATTCTCCATAATTATTAGTCCCTTTTTAATTAGTGTTGAACTCGTTCCATGACACTCACACAACTAACACTACAAAAAAAACGTGATTTAGTAGCGGTTAAAAATGGGTATTCGTAGCGGTTCTAACCGCTACAAACTAGGTTAGTAGCGGTTACGAAAACCGCTACTAAATCGTACGTTGCAAGCGGTTTTGTAGCGGCTCTATAAAACCGCTACTCAATCAAAAATAACCGCTACAACCTTTGTAGCGGTTCATAGTAACCGCTACAACACCAAGAGATATTTGTAGCGGTTATATAACCGCTACAAATATAAAAAATTTTATTAAAAAGAAATTTTTTTTTGTAGCGGTTTAATAACCGCTACAAATATATAAAAATGAAAATTTGTTAAAAATGACATTTTTTATTTGTAGCGGTTAAGAAACCGCTACTAATTTTGAATTTCATGAAATTAGTGGCGGTTTTTAAAACGCTACTAATTTCATGAAATTCAAATTTACCGCCAAAAAATTTAAATTTAGCTTTAAAAAGGCGCGTTATTTAGTAGCGGTTTAATAACCGCTACAAATATTTAAAATTTTTTTTAAAAATATACGTTGATTTTTTTCTTTTTTTTAAATATTATATTAAATAGTTTAATTTGTTATTATTTTATCTATTTCAATTAGTTTATTATTTAATAGTTTAACTTATTAATAAATTAAAAAGAAAAATTGTAATTGAATATGATTAGTATAAAATTTATATTAATAATATTATTAAGGATAGTTAGGTAATAAGGAATTATTATGTTTTATAATATAATGTAATTGTATATGAAAATAGATGAAAATGAGATAGAGTTATGATATATCTAAAAAAAAATGGTTAGAATAAATTTTATAGAAAGAAAAGAAGTATTCTAAAAGATATTGAAAATCTTGTTACCATATTTGATCGTATTATTCAGCTCCTCTACTCATACGAAAGAAGTTGTAAATGAGAGGAAATGAAAGAAGGGTAAGGTGAAAAGAAATTGGGGAGTGTTTGAAATGAGTTGTGATAAGGGTATTTATAGGGATTCACGTATAATTTGTAGCGGTTAATGTAACGGTTAATGTAGCGGTTACTAATTAGTAGCGGTTATTTATATTTTTGTAGCGGTTTAATTATTTGTAGCGGTTAATGTAGCGGTTTTTATTTAGTAGCGGTTATTTATATTTTTGTAGCGGTTTAATAACCGCTACAAATATTATATTAATTTTTTTTTAATTTTTTTTTTACATTTTATTTTAACACAAATTTTTTGCATTTTTTGTAAAGAAAAATTTTTTACACTTGAAATCTACAAATATTATTTTAATTTTTTTTTAAAATTTTTTTTTACATTTTATTTTAACACAAATTTTTTTTCATTTTTTGTAAAGACAAATTTTTTACACTTGAATTTGATCACTCATCGTCGCCATCCCTACAGAAATTTTGTAGAAAAATTATTGTTATTGATGTATTATTAAATTTAAAAAATTTAATTGAAATAACGTGGACTTAAAAAAACTCACCGCAGTAGAGGTAAATTGTCATCGCCTTCAGGGAAGTAGTTTTCAAAATCAGCTGGCTGAAATGGCTCACTCTCGTAGGCGATGTTATCGCCTTCACCCATGTCGTAAAGGTCTCTTGGCTTTAAATGAACGACCATGTGCCAATCCCTATGCCGCTCATCCTCGACATAATAAACCTGATGTGCCTCTGAAGCTAGAATATACGGCTCATCATCTTGAGAAATACCAGTATGAATCGTGCGTGAGAAATTGACTGATGTGATCCCTAGGTCGTCAGTTGTCAGTCCCCGAGAAGTAGTGGTATTTGCCCACAAATACTTGAACAGCGTCACGGTGAAACGGCCTTGATAATAAAGCTTGACCACATCAAGAAGCTTGCCATAGTAAGGGACGCCTTCGAACTGCATGTTGGCGTCACTGCTGCTCGCATAACTCCTTGTCCCAAATGTGCCATAAACACCCAAATTCTGTGTTTGCAATCCTTGATCCCGTGAAACCGTGCAAAACTTAAAACCATTGACATTGTATGCTGTAAACCGTTTTGCATGATCAAGAGGGCCGATTGCGAGAGCTCTAAAATCTGGTGAGTGTGGGTTGTGGTCATTTAGTATTCTGCGCACAAACCAGCCCGGGAATTCTCTGTGGACCCTCCTATCAACTTCCGAGGATGTTTGTGTACGGATCCTGAGCTGACGCTTGACATGACTTCTGAATTCCCTGCAATTAATAATGGAAAGGCGTTAGTGAAATGAAAGTGAGAAATGTTACGAAAGATATAGATCGATTAACATACATGTGAGTGTACAATTCTTACCGTATGAAAGGCTCAACTTGAGTGCAATTAACCAAGACATGTCTATGTGCTTGGAACTTCTCAGTTGCCGTTATTTTGAAGTTCTCAGTTGCTCCAACTGGTTTACCAACATGAGGGATAAATTCTCCTGATGTCGGCGCAGGTTCAGGACAATCGTCAACACGAGGGGGGCGGTTGAAAGCCGTCTCAAGATCATCAAAGTACCTTGAGCAAAAATAAAGCACCTCATCCCCTATATAGCCTTCAGCTATAGAACCTTCTGGCCACGCCTTATTCCTCACGTAAGATTTTAATTTCCCAAGGAACCTACGAAGTACATAAGAGAAAATTGATATAAAATGATGAAAAGGATGACTAGGAAACATTAAATACGGACAATAAATGAAAGCACATATTTAAAATGAGTACCTCTCAATCGGATACATCCAACGATATTGTACTGGTCCAGCAAGCTTTGTTTCATGAACGAGGTGGACCGTGAGGTGAACCATCACAGTAAAAAAGGACGGAGGAAAGATCATCTCCAAGTGACAAAGCGTAAGAATGATTTTCGACTGCAGCTGATCGAGCTCCTCAACGATCAAAACCTTAGAACACAACTTCCGAAAGAAAGAACAAAGTTCCACCAAAATGATAGAAACATCAGGAGGAAGTGTATTCTTTATAGCCAGAGGGAGTAACTGCTGCATAAGAACATGTGAGTCGTGACTCTTCAGGCCAGCAACCTTCCGAGCCTGCAAGTCGACACATCGAGAAATGTTGCTTGAATACCCATCAGGAACTTTTATTTTCTTCAACGTCGCGAGGAAGACATCCTTGTTCGATTTTGTGAGGGTAAACTTTGCCGGTGTAAATCTGTCATGCTCATCTGGCCAAGCTTCTTCACGAACTCCCATGTCGCGTAAATCTTTCCTAGCTTGAAGGTGATCTTTTGTCTTTTCGGGTTCGTTAAGCATCGTATACAGCACATTGTCGCAAACATTCTTTTCAATGTGCATTACATCAAGACTGTGGTGAAGTAAATTAGATTTCCAATACGGAAGCGTGAAGAAGATACTTATCTTCTTCCACTGCTGAGGCGCTGAAGTCCTGCGCGTCTTTTGGCAAGTTTGTGCTGAATCGTCGCTTTTTCCAAACTCGACGTCAACATGCTCAAGCTGCTGTAAGATATCTGTACCGGACAAAGTCTGAGGTGGTCCTCTGTTCTCTGGTTTCCCATTGAAGCGATTCCGTTGCAATCTGAACTTATGCGTTCCATCGAGAAACCTCCGATGCCCCATAAAGCACCACTTTCGGCTGTGGGGAAGGCGCAGTGCGTTAGAGTCAAAATTGCAAGACGGACACGCCGACCCAGTGTGCACATTCCAACCAGATAATGTGCCAAGGCCAGGAAAGTCACTGATCATCCACATCAAGGCTGCACGCATGTTGAACAAAGTCTTGCTGTGAGCGTCGTACGTCTCCAAGCCGACATTCCACAGGTCAAGTAATTCCGCAATAAGCGGTTGGAGATACACATCGATGTCATTGCTCGGTGCCTTTTTGCCTGGAATGATCATAGACATAATGAAAGAGCTTTGTTTCATACACATCCAGGGGGTAAGTTGTAGGGAACTAAGACTACCGGCCAAATGCTGTAACTTGTGCTAAGATTCCCGAAAGGATTGAAACCGTCGGTCGCCAACGCAAGCCGGACATTTCTGGGGTCAGTCGCAAAATCTGGAAAGTTGTTGTGAAACGTTTTCCAAGCAGCTGCATCCCGCGGATGTCTTAATTTACCGTCTTCGTTTTTATCAACGGCATGCCACCTCATGTGCTCAGCAGTTTTAGACGACATAAATAATCTTTGTAGACGAGGTTTCAAAGGGAAATATCTGAGAATCTTTGCGGGTTTCTTCTTCTGCTTTTTCCCCTTCCGAATTGTCTTGTACCTTGATGTGTGACATCTCTTGCACGTCTCCCTGCTGGAATCGTCTCCCTAATACAGCATACAATCATTCGGGCACGCATCAATCTTTTGATAATTCAACCCCAACCTGTTGATGATCTTCTTGGCCTCGTAGAAGGTTGTGGGAATCTCGGCGTCGGGGAATGCATCTTGTAATAAGTCGAGCAACATCGACATTCCCTTATCCGTGATCCCACACAAGCACTTGATATGATACAATTTGATCAAGAAAGATAATTTAGAATATTTGCGACAACCTTGATATAAAGGACGATCTGCCTCATCCATCAAGCTGAAAAAATCCCGAGCTGCTTCATTCCCCATAAAAGCCGGCTCAGAGCTGTGCACTTCTTCGTTGAAGTTGTCGCCTTGAAATCCAAACGCATCACGCACAACATCATTCACAGGATCATCTTCATCTACTTGAACGCCTACTTGAGAACTTCGAGGAAGAGCCTCGTCATATCTAATGCCGGCCTTCTCACCATGAACTGCCCAAAACGTATAGTCCTCAGGGAAAGGCTTCACAAGCAAATGTTCCTTCACAACATTTCATGGATGCCACTTCTTGAACTTGCATTTCCGACACGGACAGACGATCTTGCCGTTACAGCTGGCGTGAGTGAATGCGAAATCTAAGAAACTGTTTAATCCGTACAAATATTCAGGAGAATTGCGCAGCAACCTTATCCAAGATTTATCCATAGCTACAAGTGAGAGAGAAGAAAGTATAGAGAAGAAGATGAGTGAGAAGATAATGAAGAATGCTTAGAACCTTATATTCTGAAAATCCAACGTTTATAACTTTGTAGCGGTTATTAAACCGCTACACCAACCGCTACAGAAATTCCAACGTTTATAATTTTGTAGCGGTTATATATATACAACCGCTACAGTTATAAAATATTAGTAGCGGTTACATATATAAAACCGCTACTAATATTCAAGCCGTTAATTGGTGGGAAATTCAAAATGTACTTGTTGAGTATTAGTAGCGGTTTAATATATATAACCGCTACTAATGTTCAACAAATTAGTAGCGGTTGTATATATGAAACCACTACTAATATTAAAGCCGTTGGACATTAAATATAAAAATAATTTTCTAATTTGTAGCAGTTACACATAAGATAACCGCTACAAATGTGCACAAAGGCGGCAAATTTCAAAATTCAAATGATTTGAGTTTTTGTAGCGGTTATTAGTAAATAACCGCTACAAAGATATATATTTGTAGCGGTTTCTGAAGGGAAACCGCTACAAATATATAAGTAAATTTGTAGCGGTTATGAACTCATAACCGCTACAAATACATACATTTGTAGCGGTTTTAACTTAAAACAGCTACAAATATATATATAATTTTTTTTAAATTTAGATTTAAATCATTTATAAATTATTTCAATGCGATATAATAATATAAATATAATTATATAAAACACAATAAGAAAATTCTGAAATAAAATCTCATAAATATTTACAAATGTTTAAAAGAAAAGACCCAGCTTCTTAGTTTAGGACATTTTCTTTTCTTTTAAACATTTGTAAATATTTATGAGATTTTATTTCAGAATTTTCTTATTGTGTTTTATATAATTATATTTATATTATTATATCGCATTGAAATAATTTATAAATGATTTAAATCTAAATTTAAACAAAAAATTATATATATATTTGTAGCGGTTTTAAGTTAAAACCGCTACAAATGTATATATTTGTAGTGGTTATTAGTTCATAACCGCTACAAATGTATGTATTTGTAGCGGTTATGAGTTCATAACCACTACAAATTTACTTATATATTTGTAGCGGTTTCCCTTCAGAAACCGCTACAAATATATATCTTTGTAGCGGTTATTTACTAATAACCGCTACAAAAACTCAGCCTGCGACTGCTGCATCCGCTCCTGCCATTTTATGAAACAATTAATAATTACCATTTTTCATTATTAACTTGGTTTTATAAAAAATATAATAATAAAATTACTTACAATGGCCGCCTCTGCCTGTTGAGAGGTCGCAGTCCCATCACGGTGTCTGTGTGTGATGGCGTACAGCTTCGCATAGTCCGTCTGACGGTTCTCCTGCTGAGCCCTCGTCTCCTGAAACAATTACAAAACAGTTAGTATTATGAAATAATCAACTAAAAGTAAGTGAAGCACTTGAAAAGTTACCAGCTCGCTGTAGGTCACAGCAAAGGTCTTCGATCCTGCTGTGTGGTGGATCGTCTGCTGCGCCCGGATCTCGGCATTCCTCCGAGCAAGCTCCTGGAAAAAAAAATTAAATGTATTATAATTTAAAATTAAATACAAAATAAATTGATATTATAATTTAATATTTAACAATTACAAAATTATATATAAAAAATATAATAAATACATTACCTGCGCCTCAGGGCTCCTCATGAACTGGACAAAAAGCGCCCAGTCGTTCGGCGGCACGCCGTCCGGGACGCTCTCTTGCAGCTGCTCCAGAGGCATCGTCCCGTCCCCATCTACACTGTGGAAGAGACGGTTCCTCCTGTTCCTCCAGGCGTCACCCATCTTCACGAGGGCGTACCTCTTCCGGTTGGCCCGGACGGCAAACCGCAGCTGAAAGAAATACATTTAAATATCAATAATTATAAAAACCATAATTTAAAAAAAATAATTAAATAGAATTAATTACAAAAAATATTAATTAAATAGTTTTAATTACCTGAACCACCTCCTCCCAAGCCTAGTCCTTCGGGCCCTTCGGAATGTGCCTCCACGTCGGGAAGTGAAGGGGGAACCGCATCCAATTCGATCCCAGGTCGCTCAGGAAGCGGTTGAGCAGATGACCCCCATTGTGGATCGGCTGGTCAGTGCCCTCGTTCCACGGCACTATAACTCGCAGGGACCGGTCCATGCTGTTCAGACCGGCCACATCCAGCCTCCTCGTCGTCACGTTCCCCTGCTCATCTGCACAGTTGACCGCACGTTAGATAAATTATAATTCAAAGTTAACATTTCTAATTTAAATAAATAATTTACTAAATTAAAAAATAAATTTACCTTCGACCTGCACCTCAAACCCAGTCGACCGCGAAGACGACCCTCGTGGGTTGTTCTGCTCCCAAGTGTCCTCCTCATCGAGGAACCGCTCCATCTCCCTGAACCCCATCGGTATCTCGAACTCCTCCTCGTTGAGGAAGTCCTCAACGCTAATCTCTGGCACCTCCACCTCAGGCACCTCTGCTGCGGTCGTCGCCTGTGGGATCGTCTGCGGTTCCTGTGGGGGGATGGGCTGAGATGCCTCGGTAGCCCTGCCTGCGCGCTGCCCCCTCCCTCTGCCCCCTGCCCGGCTGCTACCACCCCGTAAAGTCGGTCTGGGGACCACAGGGGCCTTCCCCTTATCCTGTCCTGAAGCCATATCAACTGTACAAATTTAAAAAAAAAAATTAGTCCATTATTATACAAAATATAATAAAAATATATGTTATATACGTACCTCAAGTGCAAATACTGCGGAATACGGACCAAAAACTCCTATAGATACGTCTGAACGCTCAAATCTCGAAGAAATCACTCAGAGAAACCTCAGGAAACAAAATGAGCAAACGGAGAAATGAAGGAGGGGGGTTTAAATAGGCCAGTAATTAGTAGCGGTTATTAAAATAACCGCTACTCTAACCGCTACAAATATCCAAATTTGTAGCGGTTCTACAATAACCGCTACAAATATTCACAACGTTTGAAATTCTGTAGCGGTTATTGCCCAGAACCGCTACAAATTTGGAGTCTCTTGAAATTCTGTAGCGGTTTTCAGTAAAAACCGCTACCAAATTCTGACCTTTGGTATTTTGTAGCGGTTTATGTGTATTAACCGCTACAAAGTAACCGCTGCAAGTTTTGGCGGGAATTTCGCGCCAAATTTGTAGCGGTTTTTTGTAGGAAACCGCTACAAAATATCTTGCCGCTACAAATTTGTAGCGGTTTAGGTAAAAACCGCTACAAATCCTATAATTTGTAGCGGTTTAATATAACCGCTACAAATGCACCGCTACAAAATGCCTTTTTTTTTGTAGTGTAATTAAATCATGAAGCTATAGTTTTTATCACCACAAATATCTAGAACTATCCCTAGGCTAAATAATCGATGTCTATTTCTCTAAATCTACGTTCTCCCTTCACCTCTCAGTCCATCGAGATTATGAAATGATTCAAAACTATATATTCATCTATCGGTAATATACAAATATATATATTAGTCAAGAACCCACACAATTTCCTGTACTGACTGGGACATGGCTTTGTACTTTGCTTCTACACTGGATTTTGATACAACACCTTGCTTCTTGCATCTCCAAGATATCAAATTATCAACAACACATACACAATAACCTATAGTAGACCGTCTTGTGGCCTTAGATCCTGTATGATCTGCATCACAGAAGCACTCAATTTTAGTATGCTCATAATATGCATAGAGAATACCACGACCAAGGGAACCTTTCAAGTAGTGCAAAATATTCTCTAAGGCTTCCCACTGTGCCACTGTGCCATTGTTGGAGATGCCATGAATTGACTAAGTACACTAACCAAGAAGGTTATATCAGGATGATTTACTGTTAGATAGTTTAGCTTCCTAATAAGTCTTTTATATCTCTTAGGAAATGAAAACGGTTTCAGTTTATCTGGATCAATTTTCGTCTTCAAGTCATCAGGGAGCTTATCAAACATACTAGCATTAAGATCCAGGAAGGGATTCAGAATCATGGGAATGCTACTTGGTACAACTCCAAGTTTTCTAGTCTCTTTAAGAGATCAAGAACATACTTCCTTTGAGTCAAAAGGATACCTTTCTTGTTTCTCAAAACTTCATTACCAAGAAAGTACTTTAATGATCCCAAATCTTTTGTCTGGAAGTGAGAGTTAAGGAAGACTTTAAGTTCTAAGATTCCAAAAATGTTACTCCTGTAATCACAATATCATTAACATATACTATTAGAAGAATCATTCTTGCATTAGATTGCTGGTAGAACATGGAGTGATCACACTTGCTCTGGCTTAACCCAAACTTCTTGACCACATCAAAGAATCTATTGAACCAAGCATGAGGAATTTTCTTTAGACTATACAATGATTTCCAAAGGTAACACACTTTCCTATTCTCCCCATAAGCAACAAACCCAGGTGGTTGCTCTATATAAACTTCTTCAAGGAGGTCACCATTCAAAAAAGCATCTTAACATCCAATTGATGCAAATCCCAATGATATATGGCAGCTAAAGAAATAAGAAGATGAACAGAGGTGAGCTTAGCCATAGGAGAGAAAGTCTTAGAATAATTAATACCATAAGTTTGGGCATACCCTTTAACAACAAGCCAAGCTTTTAACCATTTCAAGGAACCATCAGCCTTAGTCTTAACAACAAATACCCATTTACATCCAATAGCCATCTTTTTAGGAGGGACATCAACAAGAGTCCAGGTACCAGCTTTTTCAAGTGCCAAAATTTCATCTTCCATCACTACACGCCAACTAGGGTGAGTCAAGGATTGGTGAAGGGTAGTAGGGGTGGAGATGGAATCAAGGGTGGCTACAAGAGAAGAGGAAATAGGGGACAAAGACTTATAGGATAAAAAAGATGATATAGGATAGGCATAGTCAGCATATCTTTTGGAGGATAATGAGGATAGGAACCTTTTTGGAGGGCAATGGGTAGGTTACAGAGGTATCAACAGAAGAATTTGGAATAAGTGGTTTAGTGACAGTAAAGGGAGGATATGTGGAAACAGGAGCAAGAACTAGGGAGTTATCAATGAAATCAATCGGCAAATTAGTAACTGGCGAAGGTAAAATATTTGCAACATCCACATCATTGATGATATTAGGTTTCAGAACAGCAGCCTGTACTGGTGAGAGAGGGACATGATAAATCAAGACATCATTAGGCTCATCCATGACAGAGGGAGACTCAGAGGAGGTTGAAGTCTTGAAGAAAGGAGAAGACTCATGAAAAGTCACAGCAGTGGACACAAGGTAACGACAGAGATTAGGAGAGTAACATTGATAACCTTTCTGAACACGAGAATAACCAAGAAAAACACATCTTAAGGACTTAGGATCGAGTTTGCTAACACTTGAACGGACATCTCGAACAAAACAAACACAACTAAAGATTTTAGGATCAATAAGAAACATCATAGTGGTGGAAAACAGAATGGAATATGGAAATTCCCACCAAGGATAGTTGAAGGCGTGTGATTGATGAGAAAATAAGCTGTAGACAAGACATCAGCCTAACAAATTTTATTGATATAGGAATAAAACATGAGAGCTCGGACAGTTTCTAAGAAATGATGATTCTTTCTTTCAGCAACTCCATTTTGAGCAGGGGTACCAACACAAGAGGATTGGTGAAGAATACCATAACTTTGCATGTAATCGGTGATTAGGGCAGAAAAATATTCTTTTGCATTATCACTGCATAGGATTTTCACAGGAGTGTTAATCTGGGTTTTAATTTCAGCACAAAAATCACAAAAATTACAAAAATGAGTAAATGATTTAGAATGTTGTTTCTTTAAGTAAAGCCAAGTGGTTCGGGAAAAATCATCAACAAAAGTGACAAAATAACGATAACCAGTCTGAGACAGAACTAAACAAGGACCCCAAACATCAGAATGTACTAACTCAAAAGGGGACGCAAACTATTTATTTATGTGAGGTGCCAAATGAACACGATGATGTTTGGCAAACTGATATGACTCATAATCTAAAGCAGACAGACATAAGAACTGAGGACATAATTTTCAAAGAGATGAAAGAGACATATGACCTAGATGACAATGAAATTCAAATAGAGATGACCTACTAGAACAAGTAACAGAACGTGGCACCTAATCATCAATGATGTAATGCCCACCAGATTTATAGCCTTTACCAATAATATGCTTTATCAAAAGATCCTGAATTAAATAATAGTTAGGGAATAGTGAGATAAAACAATTTAAATAACGAGTCAGTTTACTTGGAGACAAAAGATTAAAGGAGAAATCGGGAACATTAAGAACAGAAGATAGAGAAAGGGATGAAGTTGGTTTAATAGTGCCTGAGCCAAGAACATAGACAGGGGAACCATTGGCAACGAATATGGATGATGGGTTGGCATAGGGTGCATATGATGAAAACAAATGATGATTACCTGTCATGTAGTCAGTGGCACTAGAATCAATAACCCACTTTGTTGAAGTAGGAGTAAGACTAGAAGATAGAGTACTTGTAGCTAAGGCCCCTGTAGATGAAAAACCAAAATCAAATGGACCAGGTGTCTGAGCAATATGATCAAGATCACGTTGTTGATCATGCTGCTATTTATGTTGCAATTTTTGACAATTTTTCTTAATGTGACCAGGTTCCTTACGGTAATTACAGATGATACTACCAGAATTCATTGGTTGAGAACTAGTGCTTTATTTGTACCCATAATTCCTATTTTCAAAGGGGCCACACCCAGCTAGAGTACTCGCATTTGGATCAATAGAAGAATGAATCAAACTATCAGTGTGAAGAACCCATGATAAAACATCTTCAAGAGAGGGAAGCTCCTGACTTGATAGAATTTGAGAACGAATAGTCTCATAAGATGGGTCAAGAGCTTCAAGGAAACTTATGATAGCCTGAAGTTCTAGATTTTTAATACGGGTTGCAAGATCTGCTTGTGGAGACATAAGTACTTTCATCTCCTCATACATCAAGTACTTCATCTCCTCATACATCCTCTTGAAGTCCAAGAAGTTTTTCAATGGATGACCCTGCTACTGGGAGCGATAAAAGCCTTTACCTACTTCATGAACCCAAGTAATATTCCCTTTGCTAGAGAACATAAATTCAAGATAGTTCATAATTTCTTTGACCGTGTTGCAATGACTAACAGCAGACAGAATTCGCGGTTCAATAGAGTTTCGAATTTGAAACAGAATCCAAGCATCCACTCTAGTCCAAGTCAAAATTTTTGTTTTATCACCAGAAGGAGGATCCTCAGTTAAATGGGTTTCTTTTTAATGCCCAGAATATAAACTTTGACAGTCTTGTTCCAATAACTATAATTTGTAAAATTTAACTATGAAGCAGTAATCTTAGTAGACATAGGCAACATATCGGAGTTTTTAGAGTCAGCCATGTTCATATAATACTTAAAGAAATAGACAACCAATATGCAATTTAAGCAATAAAATAGCACACTAAAAAGTAACGCAATAACACGATCAACCAACAATAAGGAGGAACATAATGTGCCACAAATGAATCAATCTAAAGGAAACCAGAGAGATATAGTACCACTAATAAGGCAAGGAACCCATAGAAACAGAAAAGGCTAACTCAGAACAGTGAAATAAGTGACAATCTTCAACCAAAGGAACGTTGAAATGGAAGAGAAGAACGAAGCCCAAGATTTAAACGTGGTCGGATGACCATCAAATTTCAGAGATAAGTAGAGGAGGCCAAGTCGATCAGGATGCAAAAATCGTTGTCTCAAACATACACCAGAGGATCTCTCACGCGCCAGCGCGTGTCTCAGAGGGTAGAGCTGCTGGCGGCATGTGGGACGTCATGCTCCGACGGAATCAAGCAAACTTTCGGTGGTAGGCTGATCTGGAGACCGGTAACCATAGGGATAGGGCACATATGGTCAGAAGGTATACCGATGAAGGAGATCTGAAAACTGAACCGAAGGAAGTTCTTTCGCTAGAAAAAATGAAAGCTTTACATGAAAACAATTAATACAAAGGAAATACCCAGGCTCTGGTACCATGAAATGATTCAAAACTATATATTCATCTATCGGTAATGTACAAATATATATACAAGCCAAGAATGAACATTTTAGAAAAAATTAAAAAAAGATTCATAACGTTTCTACGTTTCCTAATCTTCTACCAGAGATTTGATTCCTGACACCCATATATTAGATTCTATTAGTGGCCAACCAAAGCAAAGCATGTAAAGAACAAGAGAAATAAATATAATTAAAAGAAAAACTAAAATGTATTCATAAATAAAAATTCATAAAGAGTCAAACAAGAGTAAATAGAAATTGGCTTCCTTGTTAGGCTACATTCCTCTCCCAACTTAGGAGTTTAGAAACTCAGAGAGAATATTGCTGGTGAAGTTTTCAGAGTAGTGATTGTGTCAATAGTGACCCATAAAACCTCTATTTACAACTGAAGTTACTTCTTGGCATGAAACTCTTTCATATATCTATATAATAGCATTTTATATATGCTTTGATTTATTATCCACATCATATCTTTTCATGGTTTTTTGGATTCTAGCCAAAACTACGGCTTAAGACCCCATTCAATAAGCTCTAATCAATATTTTGTGAGAATTACGATTCAGGGCCTAGTTTCTGCAAGCATCTTCAGCCATGTGCCTCCATTTTCTGTTTTTTTGGAGAAAATCACTGTTGATGACCCCACGCCTTCAAGATATTATATTATCTACAAAACAAAAGATATATGAGTAGATTTTGTAAAAATATTACATTTTATCCTTAAAATTAGATTTAGGGAAAAAATGTAAAAAATAAATTAAATAGATATAGAATATTTATAAAATTGATCTAATATAATTCAAAATCTATATCTATTTAATTATAAAATATGCACTTATCATGACTAAAACAATGGAATTTGGCTAAAATGAACAACACCCAATACAAAGCTATTGGTCTTGCTTATAATTGCCCAAACCTTTAGGAAACTTAAGCTCATAATTTTCTGGGCAAAAATTTTCAAAAACATTCTAGCAACCATCAAAGTGAAGGTTGATTGAACTATATTTTTATATGATTTTTTATAATTAAATTGAGATTTTTAATGCATTTTTTTGGACATTATTGCATGATTAAGCAATAATTTGAGTTGGAGACATTTGTATTGAATTAAGTGTAATTACGGACAAAATAGTCATAATTTGTTAATTATTCATGCAAATGATTTCTTGGACTTTCGATGTAACCTTATGCTTAATCTTGCATTGTAGGTGTTTAATGTCAATTAGGGTCAAAATTAATATTTTTGAGGGTTCAAAAAAATTACAAAAAAGGTCTATATAATTTCTGGAAAGTTGCAAATCAATGAAGAAAAGGGACTAGAGAAAATTACATAAAAATACCTAGCTATTTTGGAAATCACAGTCCTGCCCCACCAAAATTTTGAAAAATTTCACCCCTACATGAACTGTTATATATTTTTTAGATTTGTCCCTGGTCAAACTTGTGTTTTGACCAGGAACCAATTAGGTTCTTCTCCTTCATCGCAAGAGAAATAGGGAATATCGAGAGTGAGAGTGTCGTGGATGCACAAGAGAATTGAACCTCCCTCGTTCTTCCACCTTTACCTCTCTTCCTTTACTCCTTTATAGTTTGTATTGGATTATTTTAAAGCAATGAGAGGCTGAATCCTTTACTCCTTCATGATGAGAATTTGTGCTTGAGCTCAATGGACTGCATAGGGGAGTTTTTCTATCATTCTATTGGTCCATATTTATATATTTAGATTTCCTAGATTTAAGAATGATTGTATGTGATTTTGGATATGAGATTGATATTAAATGTCTCTGTTGATTATACATTTGTAGTTGAGATTGGATTTTGTAGTGTGAAGATTATATATCTTTGAATTTTTTTGTGGTTGCAATGAGATTATGTTAATTAGTGTGTTATTGTCTAGTTAATGTGGTTGATTTGTGCCCTTGATGAGGGGATGTTTAGCACTCAAATTCAAGAAGACTCATGTTGCATTATTCTGATTTCAATTACACATTAAGTGGTTTTAAACATTATCTCAAGAGGTAGTAGTTAGGTATGTTTATAGGAGCTACTATCAATTGGGAAAATTAGACTCAAGTGTTATGTTGGTGTTTTTCTTAAGACTTAATGAATTTTAACTCCCATGATCCTTTTGAGCAAGGATAGTCAATTTCATCATTACCAAGAGCATCCATCCTTCATATTTTCCACTCTATATCATTCCACTCACTCATTCACCATTTTTATAAAAAAAATACTAAAAATAATAGTCTAGATTTTAATTAAATTGCATTACTCTTTAGTTATTAATTTGCAAAAAAAAACCAAAATCAATTTTCCCTTGTTTTCGTTGCTTTTGTATGGCATTTAGATTGCTTATAAATCAATAAAAGGTTCCTTAAGGAGAGAGAATGTTCATAGGTTTGTCTATACACAATTCTTAGTTAATTTTTTATTGTAAATCCTAAGGCTAATGTACGAAAGGCCCTTATCAAAGGTATAACCGAATTTTAATGAAACTCCAATCAAGTTCCAAGTATATAACACTTAATTCCAGCCACAAATCAAGTTAAACCAAGAAAAATATAAAAATGCAAAACAAAAACAAAGAAAAATCAAGATATTTTTTTGGTATTTCTTCAAAATTTTCTATATAAAATGCTATGAAAAACATGCAAGACTAAAAAAAATGCAATCTAAAGGCTCAAGATACCAATCAATCAAAGATTAACACTTAATTACTAGGTAACCAATTACTAGGCTCCCTGGCAATGGCGCCACTTGAAAGAGTGTGTATGCTTATCCCTTAGTAACTTCTTAAAAATTAAATCAAGGATTGCAATAAATGGTGTAATCTCAGATCATCTCTTAAGGAGCCTTTTATTAAATACCTAGGAACTAAGTGTGATCATTGCCATAAGTTTAACCAAGTCAATATACAAGAAACTGCTACTAATGAAGTTCAAAGCGTCAAATGCATAAAGTTAAAACCAAATACACACTAATCTCATCAAGTGTATAGAACCCCATTACACAATTCTAGTCTAATAAAAAAATCAAATTCTAAACCTAGAATTTAACAATACAAAGGAAAGAAAAAGAAATTAAGTGCTAAGCGCTCCCCTTATGAAGCTCTAAGCATCAAGACTCAAACTATTGCTCTAGGATTGAAGGATTTAGCCACAAACTTCTATGGAACCAGCCTCAAGAAGAAACACCACATCCTTATTTGAACAACTAGCCATGAATAAATGATGAAGGAGAAACTCTAGTGGTGGTCTAAGATAGGCTGATGGTGAAGAATTAATAGAGGAGATGGAGAGCAATCGTGATGGTAGTGGAGAGAGAATAATAGTAGAAGATGAGACGATTTCTAGTTGTGAAGGTTATGGAGTAACAAAACAGAGGAATGGCGATGGAGGTAGTGCGTGGTGGTGTTGGACAAAGGAGGGGTCGACGTAGGTGATAGTGGTAAGTGACGGTGGTGATCTTTATATGAGCTAAATATTTTTTTATCTTTTAGTGATTACCCTTATAATTTTATGGGATTAATTGAGTATTTTGGGCATAATTAAGTATTAATGAGAGATTTGAGTGCAAAGGTGATTTGGGAATTAAATTGGCTAAATTGATATATTTTAAGAAATATTTGTTATTCTCATTATTCCTTAATTATGAACATGTGATATTACCTTTATGCATTTCATTTATGTAGGTGATGACATGGTACATTGGAGCTTAATGGAGGGCAAAGATGGAATTAGAAGAGAGCACATATGTAGATTTTATTTCCTAATTTTTTGACTTTAATAGGCAAGTGAAAGAAGTTAGGCATTGTTTGGTGGCTTGATTTTCTTGGCCGTAAGATCCCTCACATTTTTGCCAGCTCCAAACATGCCTTGGACCTAATATTGACTCAAAATTAGATTGCAATGAGGAGGCGGAGAAGACATTCCAGATCTGTTAATACAAGCATTTCACCCAAGGGGGTGAATTGGGTGGTAACAAAAAATGTAACCTAAATTGACAATTAATAGAATTTAAACCAGAGTTGAGAGTTAGGAAGATATCATCGAAGTGTACATAGGAGATTATACTGGTTTGGTCTCAACCTCTTAGGCCTACATCTACTCCTCAGAGTGTCTCTAAGATTTTCCCTATAGCTTCCAAGATTTAGTGGGTTCTTGGCACCTCAATACACTACAAGTTCCTTCACCGGACACTCGCTCCCCCTCACAAAATTCAAATGAATATCCAATACAAGGTTCCACAACCTTGAGTTTTCTTAATAAGATGTATTGAGTTTTTGATATAACTCCCTCAAATAGTGAATATAGAATCACTAAAGTACAAGATACAAAGAGAATAATGAATGAAGATAGAGCACTGAAAGCTAAATTGAATGTTTCATAGTTTGGTGGTTGCTCTGCTTTGAATGCTTCTGTATTTATAGTTGGAATGAAATAAATGACTGTTGTGAGAATTCCATTTGTCTGTTAGAGTGTCATTACTTCCTCTGAACATTTTTTATGTGTAGGAAAATAGCCATTGGAGTAGAGAGAATGTCTCAATTGAAATTCTACTTGCATTTAATACTTCTGAAACACAGTTACTTTCTGCTCTTTCCATATAATTTCTTCATTGTTCACCTGGAAAATACTTTAGACACTAATGCAGTGATGTATTATAATGAAGAGAAGTAAAAGTATTAAATTATATAATCAATCAATGATTTTGGAATTTATAAGATGATAGTCTATTTTTCTGGAATCTATCACTCAAGCGATCTTCACTTAGAGGTTTCATGGCATCACATATCACTGGATGGATTATTCGAGTGTCGTACTAGTGACCCAAAAATGGCATAACAGGAGTGATCTAGAATGGATCACGTGATGTATCACTCAAGTGCTCTGCTAGTGATCTCAAAATTGGGATTACTTGAAGTATCACTTGAGTGCTTTGCTAGTGATCTTCAAAATTGGGATCACTTAATGTATCACTCAAGTGCTCTGCTAGTGATCTCAAAAATAGGATCACTTGAGTGATTTTATACTTAGAAAAATTTTCACATGATATCACTTTCAGGATTACTGTAGTGCTGTGCTTGTGATGCTCTTTAACACATGAGTGATTCAAAGTCATCACTCGAGTGATGCTTTTCAAAACCTTTCAGAGAATCATCATTGGAACAGATCACTTGGGTGGCATGCTAGTGATAAGATTTAAACTACCACTCAAGTGGTCACTTGAGTGATCTTGGAACATCACTCGAGTGATTTCCTTTTGAAAAGATATTTCCATTATTCTGAATACAGTTTTTCAATTATGGTGATATGTTTTTTAAAAATAGTTTTTCTTTGATAAGAATGCTTATAAAAAACTTCGCTATATAAGTCTAAAATGGATTTTATGCTTTGATTCCTCTAAGTAACAGAACCATATCACTCGAGTGATATCTCAAAAAATTATCTCTTGTTCAAAACATTTTGTTTATCATTAAAACCTTTTGTAATATCTTTCTAAACTTTGTTATCATCAAAATATGGGATCTAACATTCTCCTCCTTTTTTATGATGACAAAACTTGTTTATTTCAAAGAAAATGTTTTTAAAACATTATTTTGAATATGGTAACTTTTCAACATCAAATTTACTTAAATTGCAATAGATAATCCTAATACAAAGAGAATCAGATCATTGTAATAACCACATATCACAAAGCCACTCAGAAAGTAAAGTTTTAGTTATCAGAAAAGCTTTGCAACAAAGTACAAGTAAACATAAGTCACACAACATACCACAATAAACACAAGTAAACATAATTCAAAAGAAAAGAACTCTCCAAAACCCCATACTATATTCCTAAGAATAATGTATCTATACTATTATCATCATTTAATTCTTCTCCCCTTTTTGTCATCATTAGAAAGGGAAGACTGAATAGGAGAGCTAGGTCTAGATCTGAGTGGGGCATGTGGTGGCTGAGAGGATGGATCTATAGTAGTAAGAGGGGTAGCTGGGATGATGATGCATTATCATGAGTATTACTCTCGTGGGTAGCAAAAGTGGGTAAATCAGAGGGAATAAACTCAAGGAGATGAAGGGCAGGAACCTATAATAAATCTTAAGAATTAGGGACATAAATAGGAGTGTTATGAGGTGGCTGTGAAGGCTGAGGAGTGGTGGATGGCTCAGAAACCTCTATCTCCTCATCTAGCTTCTCATTGCTATCAGAGTGGTGAGACTACTCAAAGAGAGGCTCTGTATGTGTAGGAGAGCCAATAGGTATAGGATCATAGACGGAAGGTATACTGGCTGGCTAAAATGAGGTAGGTTCATCCATAGTGATGTGAACCTGTGTGGAAGAAGTAGGATCAGCCATAGAGAAAAGGATGTTGCTTTGTGAAGGCACATGAATGATAGGTAAGGGAGCAGTAGAAACTAGAGTGGGTCTGATAGGGGTAGAGGAACTAGGGACCAATGTATTAATCTTCTTATGAAAGGATATGAGAAGACTAATAGCCTCAATCATCATGTTGGTCTGAACATCCTGATGTGTCAACATGGCCTGGTAGTGTTTGTTTATAACTTCACATATCTGACACATCTTCTCATCCAAATGACCCACAAACTTTGCATGGGTGTTGGCCATGTCTATATGAAACCCCTGAAGTATCTCCTTTAAGTATATCTGAATGATAGAATCAAGGAAAGAGGGAGCTGTGGATGTGGTAGGGGCTAAAGATTTATGTCATCCATCCTAGAGGATATCTTAGAGGTAACTCAATCCCAAGCTTCCTAATCTAATTCCTCCCAATTGGAAGTAACCTCTTAACTGGCTTATTTGGCTTCAGATACCAGATCTTGTTATCTCTGAGGAATAGTGAGACTAGCTAAGGTTAAGGCATAGGTGTAGTCCTGGTACCAGAGAATCTGTATCTCCTGATCTCAGAGAAGATAATTTTTCCTATATTCCAATTTTCCTTACTCAGTAATGAAGCCATAAGTCCATAGTCTCTATCAATGAAGTGAGTAAAGTTGGACTTGTTGATAATGGCTCTGGAGTATATATACCATAAGACTTTGTGTAGATCATACACATCACAAGGATTGAAAGTTAAGGGGCCTACTCTTTCACTAGGCCTTAAGATGCTACATATTTGATTTAGTATGAGTTTGACAGGGGCATCCTTTAGTGGCTTTGTAACCCCAAGCCACTTGTTAATTCTTGAGGTAGAGATGATAAATTTCTTGCCTCACACCTTTGTCTCTAACTCTGCTTTAATGATTGAACCACCCTCTGAACAATCTTCTATAGGCTCTAAGTTGCAATAAAAATGCCTTACTACCTTTGTGCAATAAGGTAGATGTACAAATAGCCATGGCATGTAATGTCCAAGATACTCAGTCAAGTTTAATTTGATGGCTTCATACAAAGTATTGAGGTCCACATAAAACATCTTACAGATTTTCCTTATGGTAAAGTACTCAGTGAATTTCTTGGAGTCTTCACGTTTATTTAAATTGAACCCTATCGGAAGTACTGTAATATCCTCTTCTTCTTCCTCATTTTCTCCTTCCTGCTCACCATAATCCTCTAGTTGTTTAGATTGAGACTTGGTTGGTTTTAAAGTGGAGCCCTATTTTGACTTGGTTGGTTCTTTGGACATCAATACTTCCTTGAGCATTGTGGCCATAACCTTACTGATCCTTGTATTATACCGAGCCTCCTGATAATCCCTTTCATTCTAGGATGAAGTATCTGAGTCTGAATCTGAAGGTGGAGGGCTAGGAGGAGCCTCACACTTGCCTTTTCCTTCTGGTATTGTAGCTTTGGTTTTTGACCAATGGGTTTTGGGTTCTTAAATAACCACTTCTTTTGCCTTTGGTTGTGGTTCAGGTGGTGATTGATCCAATTCTTTAGACCAAGGATGTTTTGAAGACTTTAATTTCTGAGTTGAGGATTTCTTCTACTTTTTGGCTGGAAGAGGTGGTGGAGATTCCAAAGATTGCCCTTTAGTTGTTTTTGTTCTGGCCATTTTAATAAGGAATGATACAATCTTTGAAAACTTCACTGATGAGTTACTTCTTCTAAAAAGCTAGGGCAATGGATTCACGGTGATTCAAGAGCTTTTTCAGAGTGAGAATAGAGAGGTTTTGTGTAGAATTGAGTGGTTAAAAATATATGAGAAATTTTGTCAGATCACTCGGATAGTTACTGGAAGTGCTTTAGTGAAAATGACACTGTTCTTCATCAATATAGCCCTATTCCTCGACATCACTCAAGTGGTTACTCAAGTGATCATACCTAAAAGAAATTGTAAATAAGGAATTATGCAATACCTGACCTGAATAATCTTGTAATTATTCATGAATGAATCCTTGGTGAGAGAAATGACATATTACAGCTTTTGATTGCATGATGGAACAAGACTTTTATTGAATTCTTCACACCTCTGATGATCACTCGAGCGAGTTTTCGAGTGATTTTGGTTGATAACTCAAGGGGTCACTAGAGTAACTAGTCCTTTCAGCTTCCAACTTTCTATTTCCAACCATTTTGTTGTTTCAATTTAAGTCATTTGAACTTCCCTATCCCTTCGGCTTATCACTCGTGTGGTCACTTGAGTGATGTACCTCACCACTAGCAAATATCACTCAAGTGATGTCATGGTGATGAGCTACTCTTTTAAGCTCTGTTTCTCTTATAATGTAACAAAGTATCTCTTAGACTCCTGCAAAATAAATTTCTAGATACTCTGATGCTTAAGTCAGTTAAATTATCATCAAAACATAATTAAAGAACTTTTTTAAGCATAAAAATAATTACAATTCATTGGGATTTACCATTTCCAATTCTATTCTTATAAACAAAATTTAATCTTGTGCATAAGGTTTTGTGAAAATATCAACTATTTGAATATGTGTAGGAATGAATACCATTTTGACGTCTTTCTTTTGAATATGATCTCTAATAAAGTGATGTCTGACATCGATATACTTGGTTCTAGAGTGTTGAATAGGATTCTATGCCAAGCTTATTGTGCTATTGTTGTCATAGTAGATAGGTATCTCCCTTAAATAAATTCCAAGATCTTAAAGTTATTGCTTTAGCCAAAGCACTTGAGTGCAACAACTTGAGGCAGCTATATACTCAGATTCCAATAATGACGGAGATATTGCATTCTGTTTCTTACTAAACCATGATACTAATGAGCCACCAAGGAACTAATATTGCCTACTGGTACTCTTTCTGTCTATTTTGTAACCTCCATGGTCAGAATCTAATTATGCAATATGGTACTCATTTCCTCCCTTAAGGTATCAGATACCTAACTCTGATGTGTCAGCAAAATATCTAAAAATTCTTTTAACCGTCTTAGCAAGTGATTCCTTTGGAGCTAGCTAGTATCTTGTACGCATTCTAACACTAAATTAGATGCCAGGTCTACTTACTGTGAGATAGAGTAATGAACTAATCATTCCTCTATATTTAGTGATATGATCATATTTCGCCCCCTTTACATCAACATCAAGTAGTGTAGTTGAACTCATGGGAGTGTCAGCTCCATTTGGTTGATCTATCCCATACTTCTTCAACAACTCTCTTAAGTACTTTGTTTGAGATATAAATATTCCGTTCTTCCTTTATTTGATTTGCAAACCAAGGAAGAATGTTAAGTCTCCCATAATTGATATTTCAAACTCTCCCTGCATTATCTTAGAAAATTCTTTGCATAAGAGATCAGTAGTACCACAAAAAATGATATCATCAACATATATTTGAACTATTAAAATATCATTTCATTTTCCTTTTATAAATAATGTTGTATCGACTTTTTCCTTGACAAAACCTTGATTGATGAGAAATTTGCTAGGTCTTTCATACTAGGCTCTTGGAGATTGTTTTAAACTATATAAGGCTTTCTTTAGTTTGAAAACATAGTCAGGTCTCACTACAAAAAAACAGCATATTACCCACAGAAATTACCCACGGAATTCCGTCTCTGAAATCAAATTACCCACGGATTAGGGACGGAAACGGAATTACAGACGGATCACCGACGGAATTTTTTTCGTCTTTAAAAAATCCATGGCAAATTGATTTACCGACGGAATTTTTATTCCTTTGGCAATTACCAACGGATTACCCACGGAAAAAAATTCCATCGGTAATTACCCACGGAATTTACCCTAGAAAAATTTTCCGTCGGTGATTACCCACGGAAAAAATTCCATGGGTAATTACCCACGGAATTTTTCCGTGGGTAATCCGTCGGTAATTTAATTTAATTTTTTTTAAAAAAATTCCACGTGGCGACCTTGAAAGAGGCCACGTGGACATCACCGAAAGCCCCCCACCGCCCGCCCCCGAGCAAGGGCTACGTGTCCCTCTAACCTTACGCCACGTGTCTCTGTGAGATAATTGTTGCATTTTGTGACTAAAGTGGGATTTGAACCTTGGACCTTTGGTATGTGTTCTGATGCCTTTGCCAGTTGACCTGCTTTAACCTTACGTTATTTATTCACGTAATAATATATGTAATGTAATAATTAAAAAACAAATATAATATTAAGATAAATATATATAATTAAATATATATTTATATATAATTATATTTTTCATTTTTTATAATATAAAATTTTTTAATTTCTAATTTCGTTTAAATATTTAATATTAATATAAATATATACAATATTACATATATACTTATAAATAATTATATATTTCTTTTTTTATAATATAAATTTAAAATTTTTTAATTTCTTATTTCATTTAAATATTTAATATTAATATAAATATATATAATATTAAATATATATTTATATATAATTATATTTTTTTTTATGATATAAATTTTAAAATTTTTAATTTTTTTATTTCATTTAAAATTTTTATTATTAATATTATATATATTTAATATATTATATTAAATATTAATTTTATGATATTTAAATTTTTATTTGTTATAGATTATTTTTATTTTTATTATTTTATATAAATTATTAAAAGATGATAAAAAATTATTAGTTTTACTGACGGATTACCCACGGAATTCCGTCGGTAATTTCTCATTCAAATTACCCACGGAATTCCGTGGGTAAGGCGTGAGTAATTACCGACGGAAAAAATTCCGTGGGTAAAAGTCAGATTTACCGACGGAATTTTGATTCCGTCGGAAATTACCAACAGATTACCCACGGAAAAAATTCCGTGGGTAATTACCGACGGAAATTACCCACGGAAAATTTTTCGTCGGTAATTACCCACGGAAAATTTTTTCGTCGGTCATTAGAAATGGATTACCCACGGAATTCCGTCGGTAATTTCTCATTCAAATTACCCACAGAATTCCGTGGGTAATTACTGACGGAAAAAATTCCGTGGGTAATCCGTCAGTATTTACCGACGGAATTTTTTCCGTCGGTAATTACCCACGAAATTTTTTTCCGTCGGTAAATCGTAGGAAATTACCGACGGAAATAATTCCGTGGGTAATTCCGTCGGTAATAACATGTTTTTTTGTAGTGTCTAGTCACATCCTCAAAACCTGAAGGTTGTTCCACATATACTTCGTCTATAATATAACCATTTAAAAATACACTTTTTACATCCTTTTGGTAAAGCTTGAATACCTTGATGCATGCAAAGGCTAAGAGAACTTGTATGGCCTCCAATCTTGCTACTAGAGCATATGTTTCCTCATAATCAATACCTTCTTCTTGATTATAGCCTTTGGCTATCCATCTGGCCTTAGTTCTGACAATGATTGCAGATTCATCTAGTTTGTTTTGAATATCCATTTAGTGCTAATGACCAGATAACCCTTAGGCTTGGGTACCAAATCCGAAACTTGATTTCTTTCAAATTAATTCAATTCTTCTTGGATTGTAATCACCCAATCATTGTCTGATAGGGCTTCTCAATATTCAAATTTTTAAACTCAGAAATAAATGCAGAGAAACTAACTTCATTTAAAGTTTTGTTTCCATTTTTTACTCCTTCACTTACTTCTCCTATAACTTGGTCTAGGGGATGACTCTTATTATACTTCCAAGCTTTAGGTTGACTCTGTATATGTGGTTCATTTTCTTTTTCAGTTTTCTCAACCTCAGGATTAGAAAAATTAAGAGTGGACTGGCTATTTTCTTGAGTAATGATTACTTCCTACTTATCGTCAACAGATTTGTCAGAGGGTTCATTCTCATCAAATGCAATATGAATTGACTCTTCAACAATATATGTTCTTTTATTAAAAACTCTATATGCTTTGCTTCGGTTAGAGTAACCTAGGAATATTCCTTTATCAGATTTAGGATCGAATTTTCCTAGGTTTTCTTTACATTATTATGAATAAAGTACTTACAACCAAAGATGTGTAGATGGGCAAGGTTTGACTTTGTTTAAGATGTAACATATGGTTCTCGTAGTATTAGCCCAAAAAACTTGTGACACATTCTTTTCATTCAGTATAGCTCTAGCCATCTCTGTGAGGACTCTGTTCTTTTTTTCTATGACTCTATTTTGTTATGGTGTCTTTGGTGGAGAAAAATTGTGATCAATGCCATTGGTGTCATAGTATTCTCCAAAGGCTTGATTCTCAAATTCTCCACCATGCTTGGTCTTTATACCTGTACTGGACATACCTTTCTCATTTTGTACTTTCTTAGCAAATACAATAAATCCACTAAAAGTTTCATCCTTTGATGACAAGAAAATAGTCCATATAAATCTAGAGCAGTCATCAATAATGACCAATGAATATAAGTTACCACCAAGACTTTTAACTCTTACTAATCCAACTAAGGCCATATAGAGCAGTTAAAGTAGTCTGATTGTTGTGATTTCCTTTTTTGATTTAAAAGATGACTTTGTTTGTTTACCCTTTTGACATGTATCACAAACTAAGTCATTTTTAAAATTTAATTTGGGTAATCCAATTACTAAATCATCCTTAAGTAACTTGCCTAGCTCGTGCATATTGACGTGAGTTAGCCTTTTATGCCATAGCCAACTTTCATTAGTGTTACTTAGAAAATAGTTTTGAGAAACATTATTTCTCATATCAAGAGTATAGCAATTATCACTATCTTTATTAGAGGAGCTATCTCCCCATATTGCGGATACAAATGCTTTTTTTTGTTGCTGAAGAATTTGCCTTTTCTTTTTTCCTTGTTCTTCTGAAGCTCTGGTCATTTTGACTTAATATGTCCTGGCTTTTCGCATTCATAGCAGATGATATGTTCCTTAGTCTCCTTTCTGTTGTTGGTTCTTCCTTTCTGAAATTTTTTGAATCCCTGGCCTTTCTTGTAGAACTTCTTAAATCTTTTTACTATTAGCTCCATTTTGTTATCATCGAAATCTTCCTCATCCTCTTGATCCTTTTCTTCCTTTATCACGTTCAACGCCATGCTTTTCTTTTTCTTGTCATCAATTTCTTTTAGTTCTCATTTGAACTTTAATTTACTCTCATATTCAGAGAGACTTCCAAATAAAGAAGCCACTGATCACATTGATTCCCCTTTAACTTTTGCTATTGCCGTGACTTTGGCCTCCTATTCTTTAGAGAGGATATTTAGTATCTTCCTTACTTGAGTATTCTAATCATAGAAGTTCCCAAGTGCACCAAGTTAATTCACAAGATGAGTATATCTGAGTTCAAACTCAGCTATTAATTCACTTGACTTCATTTAGAGCAGATCAAATTCTGTAATAAGAGTATTGATCCTATTTTCTTTTTATGCCTGAAACTCCTTTGTGGGCTGTCTTTAGGGCTTGCCACATTTCCTTAGCCGTTGGAAGTGTGTAAATCCTAAAATACTCCTTTTAACTTAAGGTGCTTTAGATCATCAGGATCGCTTTACTGTTGAGAATCATGAGCTTTTTACCGTTGACAGCATATTCTGCCAGTGACTTAGGGACTAGTTGTGCTTTTAAAATTTTTATGGGTATGTAATTCCCATTTTGAATAACCCCCCGAAGTTCGTATTCTATGGCCATTATGAATACTCTAAAATTTGCTTTCCAGAAAGAGAAATGTTCTCTATTAAAGCCTGAAGGTCTTGTAATCAATGGTCCATCAGGGAGTATTCCTTTACCTATGCTTGCCATTGGATCCTTCTTAGGTTGTTAAATCTGAACAAGAAGATCAAGCTCTGATACCAAATGTTAGAACAAGCATTTCACCCAAGAAGGGGTGAATTGGGTGATAATAAAAAACTTAACCTAAATTGACAATTAACAGAATTTAAACCATGGTTGAGAGTTAGGAAGATCTCACTGAAGTATACACAGGAGGTTTTACTGGTTCAATCTCAACCTCCTTGATCTACATGCAATCCTCAGAGTGCCTATGAGATTTTCACTATAACTTTCAAGATTCAGTGGGTTCTTGTCACCTTAGTACACTGTAAGTTTCTTTACCTGACACTCGCTCCCCCTTATACAATGTAAACGAATACCCAATACAAGGTTCCACAACCTTAATTTTTCTTAATAAGATGTATTGAGTTATTTATATAACTCTCTCAAAAGGTGAATATATAATCATTGAAATACAAGATACAAAGAGAATAATGAATGAAGATAGAGCACTAAAAGCTAAATTGAATATTTTGTAGTTCAGTGGTTGCTCCGCTTTGAATGCTTCTGTATTTATAGTTGGAATGAAATAAATAAGCGTTGTGAGCATTCCATTTGTCCATTAGAGTGTCGTTGCTTCCTCTGAACATTTTTTGTGTATAGGAAAATAGCCATTGGAGCAGAGAAAATGTCTTAGTTGAAATTTTGCTTGCATTTAATGCTTCTGACAAGCAGTTACTTTTTGCTCTTTCTATATAATTTCTTCATTATTCACCTGAAAAATAATTTAGACACTAATGTAGTGATGTATTAGAATTATGCTCTATTTTGGAAATTATATAAATTATATAATCAATAATTTTGGATGGATCACTCGAGTGTTGTGCTATTGATGTATTAAAAAAGTATTAAATTATATAATCAATCATTGATTTTGGAAATTATAAGATGATGCTCTATTTTTCTCGAATCCATCACTCGAGTGATCTTCACTTAGAGATTTCATAGCATCACATATTATTAGATGGATTACTCGAGTACTATGCTAGTGACCCAAAAATGGCATCACTCAAGTGATTACTCAAGTGATCTACAATGGATCACTTGATACATAACTCAAGTGCTTTGCTAGTGATTTTTAAAATTGGGATTACTTGATGTATCACTCGAGTGCTCTGCTAGTAATCTAAAAAATGGAATCCCTTGAGTGGTCACTCAAGTGATTTTATACTTAGAAAAGTTTTGACATGATATCACTTTCAAGATCGCTACATTGTTGTGCTAGTGATTCTCTTTAACACATCAATAGATTGATTCAAAGTCATCACTTGAGTGATTAAACCTTTTAGAGAAGCATTACTGGAATAGATCACTTGGTGGTATGCTAGTAATAAGTTTTAAACTATCACTCGAATGGTCACTTGAGTGATCTTGTAATATCACTCGAGTGATTTCCCTTTGAAAAGATATTTACATTGTTCTAAATACAGTTTTTCAATATGGTGATATGTTTTTTAAAAATAGTTTTTCTTTGATAAGAATGCTTATCAGAAACTTTACCATATAGGTCTAAAAGGGAAATTAAACTTTGATTCCTCTAAGAACAGAACCATATCACTCGAGTGATATCTCAGAAAATTCTCTCTTGCTTGTTCAAAACCTTTTGTTTATCATTAAAATCTTTTGTAATATCTTTCTAAACTTTGTTATCATCAAAATATGGGATCTAACAAGATCGACATTCTCTATCTCTCCAACTCTCGCTTCTTCCATCTACAATGTGATCATCAACTTCATCATTGATTCCTCTATTCCTCCTCACTTCTCTGTCAATCACCTTCATCAAATCATCATTTCTTGTTCTCTAGCTCTATCGCATATTCCTCAATGGCCGATGAAAGTTCTAGTTGTATCTTGGTTCGATTTTCTATCATGACCGGACATATTTGTTATCCAACAGTGATGATGAAGCTAACCTGAGTCCTTGAGCAACTAGGGGAGTTTTTTGTATCTTAATTTAATCTTTTACTCTCTGTATATCAAGATTATAATTCTCGGTTGCTATATGTTATTATTTGTTTATATGGCTGAGGATTATGATCGGTTGATTTAGTCTAGATGATGATACTTGTGTTAAATTTGTAATTCTGGATTATGATTGGACTATAGCACTCTTTTGTTATTCAATTATTTGTAAGGTTTCTAGGAATTAATTGGAGGTAGAGAGGATCTCTTATGAATATAACATGAGCTAAGTACTTCAAGATATTCCTAATTGATCGATTGAATCTAAGATTAGATTATGTTGAAAAGTTAGGAGTATTGATTAGCAAGGGTGGTGAGGACTTTTTGTATGTTAGCCTTGGGGTTTAAAATCAAAAATTAACTAAGGATTGTGTATGAGCAAGCCTAAGATCATTCTCTTTTCTTGAGGAGTCTTTTATTGATTCGTAAGTAAACTAACTGCTATGTGTAACCCCCTTCGTAATTATGATTTGAAATACGTATTTTAGAATGAAATAGAGACTAATAATAATAAAACTCATTTTCTATCCCTTCCTTACGGTAGGGTTTTCACAAATATTTTCAAAATCTCTGCCTTACCTTGTCTCAAACTTCATAATTCAAATATAATTACACTGTGAAGTTACATTACATTTATATATCAGAGTGTACAACAAAAATCCCGACAACCCCTGGGTTTTACATATAATCTAAAGGTTTATAAACTCCCGTTTAGGGGATTACACAACCATATCCAAAATATTATTTACATCTTAGAACAATATACAGTAATCCTATTCCAAAATAGATAACTAACAGTCCAAATTAACATTCCTTACAAAATCCTAGTTGCTCCTTATTATCCGTTTCTCCTTGGAGCCACTTGCCCTGTCTGAAGGTTAGTCAAAGGAAAGAATGAGATTCAAAAGAATCCCAGTTGTAACAAATCACTCATACCACATGTAATCACAAAGCATGCAAGAAAATCATCAAGCAGCATCACAGCATAAAGCACAGCATGCAGGTTGCCACATATGCACATAATCACATAATCTCATCCCCCGTATTCCACCGCCCTGAAGGCACGGTCCTCCCACCGTCAACACCGATGGGCCACTGGTGAAGGTTTCACAAATAGCCTTTCGGCTTTCACATATAGCCTTACGGCTTTCACATAGTCTCATCCCCCGGATTCCATCGCCCCGAAGGTATGATCCTCCTACTGTCAACACCGATGGGCCGCAGGTGATAGACTACATACCATATATCACATATAGTATAAGGGAAAAGAGTCACTACCTCGTTCTTTCTTGACTGGCGTCGACACAGGCTGCTCGCGATCAGGGCAAATGTCGAATCCTACAATTCCAAATGCATCATTTAGACACTTCCATAGTGTTTTTGGGGGTTATACAAGTCTATAATGAAAATTTACAAAAATGCCTCCGAGGACCTGGCCTGGGCCCGCCGTACCCGGTTCGGCTGCATCTTTCTCGAAATTCTAACCTGAGCTATTCTAGCATATTTCCACCCAAGGAATCAATTTTTGAACTCGAAATTATCAAATTCAATGTTAAATTACAAATTTACCCTTGGTAGCCCCACTTTAAGGGTTTCAGGGGTGTTTTCATAATTATGCCTTTTCAGCCTTTTCCGAAAACGTGACCAACTGTAAGCCCACCTAATTTTCCCTCCTGAATGTAATGGAACCATCAAATCATTGAAAATCCAACTCTAAAGACCCATTTATAGAGCTGGCCGAAATTTATGTGTTCTCAGGGGAAAATCGGGGTTTTACGATTTCGGCTCCGTAAACGTGTTCCTTTCTACTCCTAGCCACTTTATCAACTATTACATTAGGTTATAACTACCATTTGAACCAAAATTGGGCAGCATAACCCTTAGGCAACTCAATTTCCAAAATTTAAAACCAACGGCAATCCGACAAAATTTCACTGATTAAATTGCCCACAACAGCCAAAATAGTCAATATATGAAGGTTTGGAAGTTACCTCAAGCTCCCACTAGCTTTTCCTCTTCTTGGCTGAAACCTAACTCTCTTTAAACAGAAAATTTGAGCTCCAACAACCTTGAAGTACATGAAAGAGAAGCTTAGGAGTAGAGTTACACGCGTTAGGAACTAGATCATCGGAGAAATCGGCTTACCTTGCGAGTTCTCTTCACTTTCTCTCTCTAGACTCTCTCAACTCTTCTCTCTCTAATTTCAGATCTGATGCGTGAAAATGGCTGGAGAAAGAAGGATGATGATATTTAATATCATATATTATATGATATTTAATTATTAATTTAATTTCCAACAATTTCGGATTTTTCAGAAATTCTGGCAGATTTCTGCCTAAACTTTGAAAAATCATAACTAATTCTAGAAAAATCGAATTGGAGTGATTCAAAAGGCTATAGAACCATTATTGAGTCTATGTTCAAGAAAAAATATGGCCTTTTACTAGCTGGAAGTATATCATTCCCAAAGTTAATTTCTTTGACCACTGCTCCAGAAAATAGTCAATTTCGCTGAGCAAACTTCAAAAATTCATAACTCTTAGCTCACAAATTGAAATGACACAAATTATATATCCATTTTGAAGCTTGACATGTGAAATTTAAGACTGGAAAGTTTTAGAATTTTTAGACACCATTTGCCTATTCAAAATGTCCATACAAACCGACTGCCCTGCACAGAATTACACTTAATAGTTTTTCAAATTTTCAACCAATGTGTCCAATGGTTCCAAAATCAACAATCAAACCTATTTCCACACAATTTTTCACAAGGAAACCATTGGAATCACTAAAACCACCAAATTCCCATCACACATTCTCCAAAAGTGTTTATTCAACAATAATTACATCCACTTTTGAAGTCATTAGCCCATTAATCACTTGTTGGGATATTACACCATGAAAATGCAATAAAACAAGGGGAAATTGGTTTTTGGTTTTGTTGAAAATAGGTAAGTGCAAAACTTAATTAAAATACTAAAACTACTATTTTTGGTCTTTTTAAATAATGAATGGAATGGTATGGAGTTTCAAAATATGAATGATAAATGCTCTTGGTAATGAAGAAAGTGACTATCCTTGCTTAAAAAGATTATGAGAGTTAAACTTCATTAAGTCTTAAGAAAAACCTCAAGATAACACTTGAGTCTAATATTCCCAATTAATAGTAGCTCCTACAAATATAGCTAACTACCACCTCTTGAGGTTTTGTTTAAAACCGCCTAATATGTAATTGGAATAGATAAATATAACTTGCTTCCTCTTGATATGAATGTGATAGCACAATACTCAATTGATCCTAGTCAATTATACTATTTAATAATAGCACGTAGATAACATAATATTATTGAATCAATAAGGAAAGTACATATAAATAAATCCAATCCAATCACATAGGTTCAATCCACAAGGCTATCCAAATGGTAATCAAGTCTCAACAGTACATAAAGATAATCCTAAAACTTAGGTAATCAAAATATACAAATGAGGAAAGAAATTGAAATAAAATAACTCCCCTATGTAGTTCTTTAAGCTCAAACACAAATCCTCATCATCAAGAAGTCGGAGAATTAGCTACACATAGCAAGCAGAGAACCCCACACAATCTACAAAACTGAACCAGCCAGGAAACTAAGCTCACCAAAAATTGCAAAAGAACTTACCAGAATCTGGAAAAAGTCTCACCAGAAAATTCAAATACGTACTCTAAGGAAACTTGGCCAAAGGAGGTAGGTATGGTCTCATCTCCTTCCCAAATCATTCTCTGGTTTGATTCTGAGCTCTAGTTCTGATGCCTCTTGAAGATGTTCTCTCGTCAAGCTCCGGCTCTGTGAAGGTTCGATATGAACTTGCAGCACCTATGTTTCTCAAAGCTCTAAAACTCAAGACAAGCAAAGAAGAACCAAGCAAAGGTGAAGAAGGATTGATGGAAGAGAGCAAGCTTAAGGTCTGAGGCTCTGGTTCACTCACGGCACGATTTGGTTTTCCGCAAGTCAAGTTCAGACTCTCCCCCAGTGTTGATGCTTTGGTGCTCTTTGGCGGCTGATAAGTAAAATATTTGCATATTTATTTTCCCTTATATGATGATTTTTTTGGATGATATTTGAGTTTAATTTAATGAATTTGGGTGTAACTAATAAATAAATAATAACCCTACATAAAATAGAATTTATCAAAAAATACTAAATTTTAACCTTGTTTCAATTTTCAGGAAATATCTGAAGCTCGAGATGTCGGATTGGGATATCTCTATATAGACAAAAAGCTAAGAAAAATCCCTACAACTTTTATGTTGAGGCCAAAACCTAGTTCTGTTTTCAAGAGTTTCGAATTTTGCTTAGAAGTTGAGAACATTGATTTTTTCAAGTATGATCTTCGCCTACTAATTTGACTATAACTTGAGATGCAAATGTTGAAATGAGGAGCTTTCAAATGAATTTTCAAGCTAAGATCCAAATCTACAACTTTTATGAAGATAAAAATGTGAGAATCCACTGTGTTGACTATCAAAATTTGGCTGCAATCAAGAAGCATGGTTGTCACAAGGTTAACATTAGTAGCTTAAAGTCAAGATTCATACTTAACAAGTGAAAATCTTTGCACCCCATTCATCTATAAATAGAGGAGTGGAAGACACAAGGATACATACAATCTTAGAGTTTAATTTCATGCATTGTATTGTTTCTCCAAAGACTTAGGTTGACCTCCTTCATGAATGGTATAAGTTGCCACCTATATGGAAGGTTTTACCTTCAATAAGGAAGGCTAGATTTTTCCATTTTTTTGCACCTTGTAGTTATATCTTTCTATTTTAGGATTTAATAATTAAGTTTTATGTAATGTTTATGAAGTTTTCAATATATTTTGGTTTTGTTTTTAATTTCATCATGAGCTAAATTTTTATTTTCCTAGAGTGATGATGTAGCTTACTAATAACATATTAAATATTAACTTATCAAATCTAGTTTTAATTTTTCCTTCATAATTGAGTTTTGATTATTTTTCTTAATGCTTTCAATTGATTGGCCATCTTTTAAATAATTTCAATATGTATGTTGAGACCAAAGGAGATACATGTGTGTAGATCCTATAATTAAAACCATAACTTGCATATGAAATAGGAATATATTTGTATAGGTTGTGTAGTTTTAATGAGTTCTATAAATCTTAATGCATGATTAATTGTTTTAATTCATACAGGGATATATTGAATTAGCAATTACTTATAGACTTGCTTGACCTTGGAAGAGACTAGTAATTAAATTAGATAAACTTGGCTATCAATCATGTGGAATAAATTGGACTAGAATAGATAGGTGATTCAATCCAAAATTTGCTAAGTGAAATATGATTCCTAGGGCTTTTTCTCATTGTTGTTTTCATATCAATTGCATTCATATTTAATTATTTTTATCTTGTACTCTCAATCACCAACTAATTGATTGACTAAATAGAATTAAGATTACCAATTTTGGTATTTAGTGATCAATCCTCATGGGAACAATACTATACTCACATTTATATTACTTGTTTATGACAATGAACACTTGCACTTTTTAATAAACTATTTACACTCATAACAGCGGCCTCAATGGTGGATGATGCCACCGGTGAGAGGAAGATGAAGGTGGATGTGAAGGAGGATGAGCCCTCTGTCCTCTCTTGGTCAGCGTCCGTCGTGCCTCTGAATACACTCAGGCTCTCCTTCTCACTTCTGAGCTTTATGATGCCTCTCTGAGGTATGTGATCTTTGGTTCAAAGTCTCACGGTGCTCGGTTTCTGTTTCAATGACAAGGAAAAAAAAGACTATCGTGGAGATAGTGGGATGTCCTCGATGGTGGTGGTGTCTCTTCGTCTCTTTGTCTCTCCTCTCAAGCTCTCTCCAGTCTTACTCTCAAGCTTTGGTGTGATCTCAGTCCATGGTGCCCCTAAAACTCTGTAAAAGGGAAGAAGAAGCTTCTAACCTAAATTAGAGGGATCTATCTGAAAAATTCAAAAGTTTGTGAAGGGACAAGATTGAAAATTTTTGGAACATTTATAGGGAAAACTGTAATTTCTGAAAAACTATGGGTCTTTTTCTGTAATTTTCTCTAGCCATTTTTCTTCACAGATTTGTAACTTTTAGAAATTTTTGGGACCTTTTTTATAAATTTTTCTGGTCCTTAAAATATTAATTCTAGCCCTCCAAAATCTCAAATTTTCTCCTTAAACACCTACTGTGCAAGATTAAGCACATGGTAGCATCAAAAGTCTAAGAAATTATTTGCATGAATAATTAAAAAATTATCACAATTTTGCTCTTAATTACATTTAATTCAATACATATGTCCCTAACTCAAATTAGTGCTTAATCATGCAATAATGTCCTAGGAAATGCATTAAAAATCCTAATTTAATTATGAAAAAGAATACAAAACTATGTTGGCAATCAAAGGGTTCTTGCTAGTCCTTATGCTTAGTTAAGAGAAGAACTCAATTAAAATTGGACAAGGATTGTTAGTGGATTCAGTCACTTAGGACATTCATCTCTTGCATTTACACTTACTCACTTTATACATTAGAAAACTCGTAAACAAGTAGCTCTTTAGTTTAATTAGATAGATGAAACTTATATCCCATACTCTTTGGTTAATTTGTTATTTACTCTAGATTACTTAGAAACTAAATATAGGCTTTACGTAGAGATCTACTTAGGTTAGTTGCGCTATAATGCATTTATCTTAATTTTATTTGATAACCCCATGACCTGGCTCTTCAAATTTGGTGCCATTGCCGGGGTGCCTTGCTCCTAGGTAATTGAGTGTCAATTATGAAATTGACCAGGGTGTAGCTTACATATAGGATAGGTGCATCATGTTTTTTCAATTTATAGAAAAATTTTCTGGAAAAAAAAGAATCAAGTATTTTTCTGTTACTTGAGCTCTCTATGGTTACAGGGTGGGAATTTGAGTTTGTGAAAATCGTTGAATTGGAATTGGACTGTGCTGTGTTTGCTACAAGATTTAAGCCAACAACAGCAAAATTTCAGCCATGGCTGCACTGAGTTCACCAAATGACAGCAGTTAATTTCTCTTATGAACAATGATAATTCAGATTTAAAACTTTGATTTCATATCTGCAACAAGACTTAATCATTGGAAGAGCTGCTATTCTTTTTTTTGGGAAGATTGTTGTCACATTTGCTGAAGTTAACTGCTGTTAAAGGGGAATTTTGCTACCATTTGTAGGGAATTTTCTGCATAGAAGTAGCTGGAAGTCAAAAATCAACTTTTGATGTTACTGGTTGAAGAATTTGGATTGTTATGTTTTTTTTTTTTTGGAACTGAACTGAAACTACAAAAGTGGGTGCACAAGCATTGTTTCTTGGAAAATTTTTGCATGAGCTGTTGATTTACATTTATCATCATTCGTTCTGATTTTTTTTTCCGCTATTATGCAGCAAGACTTAAATCTAATCTGAATTTCCACTTTTCTTGCTGGTATATATGGTCCTTATATTTGAAACCTGTGACCTGAGTTATAAGTGCATGGTTTTGTTTATTGTCAGTTGTGAGCTCATAAATTTGAATACATTTGTTTGCCCCTAAATCTGATTGCTGCATTTCACCATTCTTCTGCAGTTAATCTTGTTCTCTGTGTGTCCTCACTCTAGAGAAAATTAATCTCATAAGTTCTACCTTCTGGTTTAACTGGCACATTTAAAATCACTTGAGTTCACTTCATGTGAATTTCATATTGAACCTACTGCTGACATTTTCACTTGAATTGCCAAGTGATACTTCTTAGGCATGATTCTTGGAATTCCATTGTTTGATTACATTTTGTAAATTCTGGAAGTTTTCTTGGGTTGCTGAATCATTGGTCTTGAACTATAAAAGTCTGATGCATATGAACTTGGTTGTCATTAGTACAAGTCTGTTGTTGTTGTCGATTGATGCCTAGATTTCAGTTATAGCAAGGAATTTGGTGTTGAAAGACTAAAATTGTATTCACTTGCTGCTGGAAGTTGTGTATTTCTATTTGGACAAAAAAAAATTTGGCTGCACTCTCTTTGCTGAAATTTTGATTCGGTGACTGAAGCTTCCAATATTCCTTGCTATCCCAATTTGCTGTGTTTTACTGTGTCAGATACACCAATTCTACCCCTGATGTGGTGATTGCATATTTTGCACTATGAAAGGAAAAAAAAATCTGATTTTTGTTTGCTGGGTTCTTATTGCACTACTTGCTGCTGTGTAGCTCTCATATTTCTACTGAAATTGATCTTTTGCTGGGATTAAGATTGATTTTTGCCAGCGCAGCACCCTGAATTTGTGCATATTAGTTGTCAAAAAGCATTTTGTGTTGGTGCAAGATAATTGCTGTCAGAAAAAAAAATTGCTACGCATACATTGAGCTTGTTGCAATTTGGATCTGTGCTGAAAAAAATTTGCTGGAAATTGTTTGCTGTCATAGATCATTACTTGTGATTGCATTAAGCTTGAACAACTTGCTGCATTTTTCTTGGAGTTATCTAAAAGGAAATTTGTGTGTGAAATTGCTCTGTTTTTAACCAGATTTTGCTGTCATTTTGCTGTGTGACAAGCTGGAAATTGCAATTGATAGTGGTGATATCTTTGTTGATTTCACTGATTGCCCTCTCATTGATAATCATCTTGTGCTAGATTAAAACATGGATGGACATAATAAAAATCAAGATAATGAGGTTTCTAATAATGACAATAATGAAGTACCTCACAATAATAATCATGTGCATGCTAACTTACAAGATAACGCTGGAAGTAGGAGCATATAAAAGATATAATTTCTTCCAATGTTGATTATAATCCTCATGGCTTCTACAATTTCAATGCTAATTTTGAATTGTAAGGTCATTCAATAAGTTCTTTACCTAAGTTTCATGGTAATGCAGGTGAAGCCACATAGGCATTTGAAGACTCCTCACATGGTTTGTTCATCCATGCAGCCTCCAGGAGCTAACTTGGCTTCTTTTTTGTGGGGGAAAAGCTAAAGAGTGGCTTTATGTGCTTCCTCGCCACTTTGCAACATTGACTTGGGAGCAAATGAAGAAAGTATTCTTGGAGAAATTCTTTCTAGCTACAAGAACGACTAAGATAAGGAAAGAAATTTATAGCATTCAACAAGCAATGCATGAAAACTGTATGAGTATTGGACTTAATTTTTTGCTCTCCTTGCCAAATGCCCACATCATCAAATTTCTCAACCACATTATTTGGTGGAATACTTTTATGATGAGTTGCTTGATCACAATAAAGACACCATTAATGCTGCAACTGGTGGTTCCCTAATTGATTTGACATCTCTAGAAGTTTGGGATTTACTTGAAAGGATGGCTGCAAATAACTAACAATTTGGTACAAGAGAAGGAACTCAAACATATGGAGTTAGAGCTTGCTTCACCGATGATATTTTAAACAAGTTGGCCATTCTAAGTGATCAAATGGGTTATATGCAAAAGGCTATGCAAGCTCAGCAAGTCCACAATGTTGGTGCTTCATATCCTCCTCCTATGTCTCAAGCCTTGGTGCCTACGTCTTGTAAAACTTGTGGTAGCCCTATGCACACCACTTTGAGTTGTCCTTCTCAAGCTCGAGAATGTGATGTGACTGTTATAAATTATAAAAGGCCACCCCAATATAATCAAAACAATTTTAATAGAGGGTGGAAGGACAATTCCAATTCTAGATAGGAAGGCAATGACAATAAAGGTTATCAATGGAAGGACAACTACTCTAAAGATGCTGAAATTCTCATAGACAAATTGGGATTCCCTCTATGAATTCTTATCAAGTCCCATCAACATCGAGAGAGGTACCATTCAAGAACCTAATCCTAATGAGGCTTTTAATGCAGTTGATGAGAAAGCTTTGTGACAAGATTGAACAAATGGAAGTGAAGCATGACAATCTTTAAACCTTTGTCTGTCAATTGGCTAATGCAAAAAGTGAGAATGATGCTAAGAAGGGAACCTTGCCTTCTAATGTTGTGGTGAAACCTAGGAGTTTAAATGCCATGCAACTAAGGAGTGGCAAGCAAGTTGGGCTTGATGATCCAAAAGAGGATGAAGAAGTTGTTTATGGTGAAAGCATACAAGAGCAATCCTCCATATTCAAAGTCATTCCTTCATCTGACAGCCAAAAGGAGAAAAGCATATTGAAGAAGACTTCCTCCAAAAGTTCTAGAAGCCAAACAAATGAATGAAGCCAACATGAGCATTATGGAACCATTATCCACAAAAGTAAAGAGGTAAATTTGAAAAACCTTCCTTTCCCTCATGCTTATCTTCAAGGCATGAAAAAGGTTAGTGAAAAGCATGATAATTATTTTTATGAATTGTATAGCAAGATTGAAGTCAATATACATTTGCTTGAACTTCTTAAACACCCCAATCATGCTAAGATCTTAAGGGACCTATGCAAATACAAGAGAAGATCCAAGCCTAATGAGATGGTCCAACTTCCTTCTAATGTGATTGCATTGTTTAAGCCCAAATTACTAGTTAGTGTCAAGATCTGGGGAGTTTCACCATACCTTGTACAATTGGAAGTTTCATAATACCTATGGGATTGCTTGACCTAGGTGCTGCAATAAATATGATACCAAAATCTGTTTGAGTTCCTAGAGGTCACTATACTCAAGCCTACTAGTGTTATTTTGCAATTAGTGGATCAAACTATTAGATATCCACTTGGGGTGCTTGAGGATGTGTTAGTTAAAGTTAATGACTTGCTTATTCCCTCAAATTCCTATGTTCTAGACATATCTCAGGAGAATATGAGTGAGAGTGCATTGATTTTGAGTAAGCCTTTCATGAGAACTACTAACACTGAGACTAAAATGAAGGAAAGTTCTATAACTATGTTTGTTGGTGATAATTTTGTTCATTTTAATATATATGAAATAATGAAACACCCACATGAAGACTATTCTTTGCTTGATGTGAATTTTATTGATGAATTGTATGATAATGATCATGTTGAGAATAGGTTAGGCCCTAGTGAACATATGAATCATGTTGATGTACATGTGATTAATTCAACCCCTTCTATCCCCTCTTATTCTCTTTTCCCTTCACATGGTAATGATGTGAAGTGTTCTAGTACTATTTTACTAAACTACACTTGTTACATACCTTGTGCTACTTTACCCAATGATGCTAAACTTGTTGAGTCTTCCGCTAACCCAAATGCTTTAGAGAAAGGTGTTGTTTGTGATGATAGTGCAAGGAATAGTGGAGCTGGCAAGACTCATTCAAAGAGACCTTTGAACATTTTTCAAGCCATGAGGTAAGTTTCCAAACCGGTCAATGTGGTGTGCTAAACCCATACTAATCCACCACCTAGCGAAGAGAAGTCTAATGCCTAAGGATGGATTTGAAAGCTCTTCACTACTTCTACTCTATGCCTTATCCATTTATCCAAGTAAACTCACTTATGAGGAGCTTCAAGCATAAAAGTCCACTTTTGAAGTTAGTAACTATGTCATGGCTTATGTGCCTCATTACTCTACTCCACATAAAGAATTCAAGGAGACATGGAATGGTCCTTTGGAAGTGGAAGCCAAGAGTGATAAGAGGATTTATAAATTGAAAGATGGCTATGGAGGACACTTCTATACTCAAGCCAACCATCTCTATTTGTACCACTCTAGCTAAAAGCCTCTATGATAAGGTTGTTTTGTTCCTTTACCTTTGTCTAATATTTTGGACTATTAATTTCATGATTACATGATGTTAAACAAGTATGGGGAGGGACACTCTAGTAGAAAAAGGTAGCTTATGTATTATGTGTTGTTTTTGTCTTGTGTTTGTGTGTTAATCTACTCTTTCTTACATTGATTCCTTATTGCATTATTGAGTAACCATTGTCATTGGGGGAAGGGTGAATAATGTTTTGTTTTGTGTTTTTAAGAACTCCATTATGCTGTCACAACTTGCTAGCTGCTGTCTTGTCCAAGCTTGAGCCTAATTTTTCAAAATTTTCAAATATTTAAGCGTGATCAAGTATCTCAATTGCATATGGTTATATACTGATGTTGAAACTTGTCTAAATAAAGTAAGTTGCCATATGTTTTAAGCCTTAGAAATAAGGCATTGTTTAATTTTGATGAGTTTGGTAGGAAACTAAAAGCCTAGTTGGAAAGTATTTGGGGCCTTATTGTTTCATTTGATTATGTGATTCAACCACTTAGGCTATTGCTCACTAGAACTTGTCTTGTTTCCTGCTTGAGGATATATTTTGTAATGGCATGGATAGAGATGACATTGACATTCATTTTTAGACCTTCTTACCCAAACATAAACCAATCATTGTTTAACCTTTGTTTACCCCTTTAAGCCCTTCATTTCCATTTCCATTTCCATTTTCATTATACACATGCCATGTTTGCAGTTTTCATTAAGTTCCTTTAGCACCATGATGAGAAAAATAGAATTGTTCTCTTGTAAATAAGATTATAAGTGCCATGTGAATTGTCAAAAAAGAAAAGCAAAAGAAGAACAGAAAAGATGAAAATGAGAAAAGAAAAGGACAAAAAAGGGATCAAAAAAAAGAGAGGAAAAAGAAAGAAAATAGAAGGTACTTCATATAAACAATATGTATAGATGAGTTGAAATTAGAAAATTTTGACAAAAGAAAATTACACTATTGTGATTAGTGCTATTGGTTGTATTAATAGTAGTTGATACACGCATGGTAGCTTGTTTTATTTTTCCATCATTTGCCATATTCAACATTACAACCCTACAAAGTCCTTTAGATCTATTTTTGCCATTGTTGCAAGTAGTGGAGAGCCTAGAAATATTACAAGCGTATGGTAGAATGTAGTCAAAGTGGATGCGAGTGAAAAATTACCTTGTTTGAGAGAAGAGTGCAAACACTTATCCTAATGAGGGTTTGCAATTGAACTCATTTGGATTAAGATTTGTATCTTTGCTTGTTCCTCTAACATGTGGCATACTTGTGAAGTTTGGATAGATGGATACTTCATTGGTTACTAAATGTGATTCTTGAATGTTGATCATACTTGTTCATCTCTATTCTTGGTTCATGGATTGAAATGATTTTGCCCGGCAGTCCAAAAGCTATGTGTGGGAGAATTTGATAAGAGCTAAATATTTGTTTATCTTTTAGTGATTAACCTTAAAATTTTGTGGGATTAATTAAGTATTTTGGGCATAAATAAGTATTAATGAGAGATTTGAGTGCAAAGGTGATTTGTGAATTAAATTGTCTAAATTGATATATTTTAAGAAATATTTGTTATTCCTATTATTCCTTAATTATGAACATATGATATTACCTTTGTGCATCTCATTTATATATATGTGATGGCATGGTATATTGGAGCTTAATGGAGGACAAAGATGGAATTAGAGGAGAGTATATGTGCAGATTTTATTTCCTAATTTTCTAATTTTAATAGGCATGAGAAAGGAGTTAGACATTGTTTAGTGGCTTGATTTTCTTGGCCTTAAGATCCCTCACATTTTCGCCAGTCTCCAAACACGCCTTAGACTTGATATTCACATAAAATCAGGTCACAATGAGGAGGTGGAGAAGACATTCCTGATCGACGTTCTCCATCTGTCTAACTCTCGCTTCTTCCATCTTCATCGTGATCATTTAGTTCATCACCGATTCCTCTATTCCTCCTCACTTCTCCGTCTATTGCCTCCATCAGACCATCATTTCTTGTTCTCTAGCTCTGTTGCACATTCCTCTATGTCCAACGAAGGTTCCAGCAGTATCTTGGTTCAGTTATCCGATGTTGATGATGAAGCTAACATGAGTCCTTGAGCAACTAGGGGAGTTTTTTGTATCTTAACTTCATCTTTTACTCTCTGTATATGCAGATTATAATTCTAGGTTGCTAGAGGTTATGATTTGTTTATATGGCTGAGGATTATGATCGGTTGATGTAGTCTGGATGATGATACTTGTGTTAGATTTGTACTTTTGGATTGTGATTGGACTATAGCACTCTTTTCTTATTCACTTACTTTTCTTTATTGTCTTGAAATTAATTGTTTGCTAGATTTCTAGGAATTAATTGGAGGTAGAGAGGATCTCTTATGTATCTAACTTGAGCTAAGTAATTCAAGATATTCTTAATCGATCAATTGAGTGTAAGTTTAGATTATATTGAGAAGTTGGGAGTATTAATTAGTAAGGGTTCTTGTTAGTCCTTGTGTTTAGTTAAGAGAAGAACTCAAATTTAAAATTGACAAGGATGATTAGTGGATTTAGTCACCTAGGGCATTTGCATTTACACTCACTCACTCACTTTATAGATTGGAAAATTCATAAACAAGTAGCTCTTTAGTTTAATTAGATAGATGAAACTCATATTCCATACTCTTTGGTTAATTTGTTATTTACACTAGATTACTCATGAACTAAATATATGCTCCACGTAGAGATGGATATAGGTTAGTTACCCCTATAGTGCATTTAGCTTAGTTTTATTTGATAGCCCCACAACATGGCTCTTTAGGTCTTCTTCCTCCTCTCTTAGGCTGTGTTTGGTTTGAGGGGAGGGGGGAAGGGGAGGAGAAGGGGGTAAAATTACCTTTTTAATTGGGAGGAATTTAAATTTTGGGTGGGAACCCAAAATTTAAAAGAAATGAGAGGATAAATTTTGGATTTCTCTAGTCCAAAAAGGTAATTTTACCCCCTCCCCTTCCCTCCTCCCCTCCCCTCAAACCAAACACACCCTATTGTTCTCTGATATACTCAAGTTTGAGCTTCCCTTCCAATCGAAGCTCTCACTCCGCGGCACCTCTTTCTTGGAATGATAAAGGTCACTAGTGATGACAAAGAAAGAGACATCGTTGGCAATGGAGAAGAACGGAGGTGGAGGGAGAAAGAGAGAGTGAAGGTCTCTAGTTTGTTCTGAAGAAGATGAAGATGGTGCTGCGGTGCTCCTGGTTTTGATATATCGAGCTTCGGGTCTTTGAAATCTGACCAGTTTTGACTAGGGATTAACTTGTAACATATAAAAGTTCATGGAGGGACTAAAGTGCAAATATTAAAACGTTTGTGGGCATAAACTATAATTTTTGCAATTTGAGTCCAAGCTTCCATTTTCAAATTTGGTCCAATTTATTCAAGCACCTACAATAAAAAGCAATTAATCCAATATCAAATATTCTCATTAAAATCAATAATTAAGAGTAATAATAATTTTTTTTTTACTATTTTACTCTTTTTAATCCTAATTTAATGTATTTGCTCTTAATCCCAATTAATCACAAAGAAGGCATTTTAAGCTCAATTATTATAACAAAAACCCCTAATAAAATATGAAAATATATAACAAATTAAGAATTTATCAATAATAAAGATATACATGGGCTCGGATCTTGGGCTTTTAGCAAGCCCATGACTCTAGTACCATGTTGATTAATTGGCTTCAGAAATAAACAGCCTAGAGAGAAACGAGACTTCTCATTATACACAACAAAATATGCTTACATCTCTACTACTACATAACTACACTACTCCCTTATATATAACTACAAGTTCCGTATCAAGGAAGTACGATAACCTGCAGATCACCTACACCACTTATATACAGAGACACTAAAACTTCATAGCTTTACACTAAATAACAACATATAATAAAAACACAATAATCAGTCTTATTTTCTACAGTGTTGTGTAAGAGCACAACATTAACAGCATAACATTGAAACGATGGGACACCCTCTGCTTTGTTTGTGGATAAGTGTCTTGTCTGCTTTTTATCCTCTTTGATTTTCCTCACACTTAATCCTTTTCTACCACATATTTCTATTCTTTAATATGTAATGTAATGTATTGTCACTTCTTCATGCTCCCTTTAGTTCTATAATTAGCACCTGATGGAGTAATTGAGAAAGTGGGAAACTTGAAGCGAAAAAGGGACATTCAATTCATTCATAAAGGGGAAAGCAGTAAAAAGGAGGAGCTCGTGATGCTATCTCATTTATAAGCATTTTGCATTTGGCAGAGAAGAGTAATGAAAAGAGTGGGCTCGTAATGATGAAATCTTTACTGTGTTTGCATAAGCTTTGTAAAATCAATCACACGTCATGACTCAATCTTTCTTGGACATTTGAAGCCTCCATTGATGGTCTCTTCTGCAGTTGCTAATATTATGTACTACTTTTGTTTGATTAGAACCTAATAGCTACTTTTCTAATTATCTAAAAAGAAGAGGAGGAATAAAGAGTTGCAATGGAATATGAAAAATCTCTCAACTATAGTGCTTAACTGCTTATTCCAATACATGGGGAGAGTATTCTTAATTTCTCAAATATGATACAATTTAAGTGGATTTTTCTCTAATATCGAGACGTTTCAAAAACATATGTATAGGATAGATGAGAAAAAGAAAATACAGGGCTCATTTTCATTAATTTTAAAATCCTTTTCTTCCAAAATTAAATTTCAATTGTATAAAGTTACTTTAAGAAAAGGAGTGGATTCAGGGTTCAAAACCAAAATGTTAAAACAGAGAAACAAAACATGAAGAAATTCAAAACCAATATAATCAACTCAGAAAATTTCAAATGCCTTATATATTATTACAGCGTATATAAAACCACTCAAATTTACAAAATTACTTGCTAAACAAATCACAAGGTTAAAGAAAAAGTAGCTAAAATTTCATTTAACATTTATATATCCAACTACTGGCGTCTCAAGCATTTTCCATAAACAAAGCCTTGATTTTTTTCAATGATACTACAACATCAATCATAGTAAGTCGTGCCTCTGGTAAGTCAGTGGAGCAATTTAATGCTAACTCAAAAACTGATGACATAAAAGGTAGTATATTATCAGCATTTTGATTTTCACTATGCAGCAAATTGGCATCTATAATATTCATGATCGAATGTGGTGTGGAGTTGCTCACCCAATCTTTCAAACTTAATCCTTGAACAAACATCTCATCTGTTGGCTTCTTCCTTGTAAACATTTCCATTAGCAAAATCCCATAACTATACACATCTCCTTTGGAAGAAACAACTCCTTTCGATCCAAACTCTACATGTCAAATTGAATGATTAGCATAGAAGTCATTATGTCAATAATGTAAGGTTTGTTGTTAAGCTTTTTTTTGCATCATTAATTCAAATCTTTGCACATGAAGATGTCAAATATTCGCTAGAAATTGAATAGCAAGTAAATTCAAAATATCTTTAATAAATCATTACCTGGTGCCATATAGCCAATTGTAGCCAAAGTGTTGGTATAAATTTCCAGTTGCTTTTCACCAAACAATTTAGAAATACCAAAATCACTAAGATGAGCCACTATATCTTTGTCCAACAAAACATTGCTTGGTTTCACATCACAATGAACAACAAGTGTAGAAGAACCATGATGAAGATACTCCAAAGCAGCTGCCACATCAATCATTATGTTCAACCTTTGCAAGACATCTAAATAATTGTTATGAGAGTACAACCATTTGTCAAGGCTCCCATTTTCCATGAATTCCATTATTAGAGATTTGAAATGATCATTTGAGCAACTACTGATGATCTTAATGAGATTGCGATGGCGTAAATGGCACATGGCAGAACACTCAACATCAAAACTTCTTGATGATTGTTCCATGTCTAAGTTAAACACTTTTACAGCAACTATCTTTTCATTTGGAAGAATTGCTTTGTATACTGATCCAAAACTTCCAGAACCAACAAGATTACTCTCATCAAATCCATTTGTTCCCCGTAGAAGCTCATAATAGGATATCCTGGTTGGTGTATCCAAATTTACTAAATCCCTTGTTGTTGAATTATTATCATCATCTCTTTTATTCTTTAGAAAGGCAATGACTGAAACAATCAAAATGGCAACTATAATAGGCAATGAGCATTTTATTATCAGTATCACTTTATTTGATATGTGCTTGTTTCCTGTCCCACATGGTTGGACTTGTAGTTGGGATTTCCCACAAAGATCTTTATTCATCATAAAAGATTGAGCAGTAAAATTTTGAAAAGGGCCGCCATTTGGAATTTCTCCATACAATAAATTGTATGAAAGATTGATGTATTTAAGATGGAGTAATGACTCTAAGGACTTAGGAATCACACCAGACAAATAATTATGAGAAAGATCCAGGGACTCCATACTTACCATGCTGCTAAGTGAATTAGGAATAGGCCCTTGTAATTTGTTTTCAGCCAAAGATAGGGTTTGCAAAGTTTGCAAGCCACCCATAGTTGTAGGAATGCTTCCTGAAATTTTATTTCTTGACAAGTTCAACAGTGTAATTGCTCTCAAGTTTGATACCTCTAGTGAAATTATTCCACTCAATGCATTGGAGGATATGTCTAAAACCAAGATATCTTTGAGACTCCAGAGAGAAGCGGGTATATGAGAAATCAATTTGTTAGAGCTAAAATTCAACTTCCGCAAAGAAGTATTCCACAGGCAATCTGGAATCACTCCCGACAACATGTTGTTGGCAAGATATAACTCACTTAGACTTTTAAGTTGGCAAAGTTCCTTTAAAATGAACCCTTGCAATATGTTATTGCTTAGACTTAAACGTTGAAGGCTATGTAATCTGCTAACTGTATCAGGAATCAACCCACTCAAATGATTCTCATCCAAATTTAATTCCATCAAGTTTGTTAAATTTCCAAGCACATTGGGAGTAGCTCCATTAAATTTATTCGATGACAAATCTAAAATAATGAGCTTAGAAGCATTTGATATGCTGTTTGGAATTTGTCCAGTTAGTCCATTTTCCTGCAGCCGTAATCTCTCCAAGTTGGGAAGGCCAGTTCCTAAATATGATGGGAGAAGGCCAGAGAGGAAATTACTACTAAGGCCAAAGTATGCCAATGTTGAAATGTTAAATAAGTTGGAAGGAATATGCCCTTTCAAATTATTAGTGCTCAAGTCCAAGACATTAAGTTTATCAAGTTTGCCAATGCCTTTGGGTACAACACCTGGACAACAAGAATTGATGGAAACCATGACTTTCATACACAAAATAATATATTGGGAAAAACATATACAAAAGAATATGTGCAAATAAATCTTATTAATATTTCTTAAGTCCTTGTAAAATTTTTAAAGCAAAGAAGATTAGAGAAATCATAAACTACCAGCGAGATGCCATGGTTATTGAAGATTTGGTTGAAAATGTAAATTTTTTTATCCTGTAATTTTTGAATAACTATTTTATTGGAAACTAATAAATTTGTAAAATAGAACAGCGACAACCGACAAAAATTGATTAAAGAAAATTAAACAGGGAAAAAATGGCAGATAAAAGAAAAGAGTTTAACGTGATTGAATAAGCAAGTGTGTGTATAACATGTAGGCATATTATATATGTCTAAGATGTTGTGTTTTTTTGTTGAACTGGGTATAAATAATCTGGTATAGAGTACTTAAAAAATTTTGTTTTCCAAGCCTTAAATATCATGTGTGATCCTATCATTCTGTCATTTTAAATTTATTCTCTTAGATAAAATGATTAAAAAAAACAATGCAAAACAATTAAAAAAAGGTATAATAATCTCATGCGTGTAAAGAGGTTTGAATCCAAATATAATTGGTTAGCATCACGTGCTAGTAAAAAGTGAATGGGACTTGTAAGAAGAAAAATAAAACAGGTCATATTATTTGCATATTACACACACACACATAAGTGGACAGACTGTGTATATGCTCATAATAGACACTAAGCCATAAGCATATAAACCGCAAACTAGTGGTTGACCATAAATGATCCGGGCGATGGAAGGATCTCTGTCCTCTTTTATACAAAGATATTGTTATAGAGCTTCCCTCTTGGAGCTCAGACTTTTCCAATTCAAACCATCATAGCACAGCCTTTTTTTGTTTCTTACTGGAGGCGTAATTGGCTAATCATAAATATAAAAATGGCTTCCTATCTATATAAACATATATATACCCAGTAACCCCTTTATAGGATCATCACTAATTAAAGACTAGGTTCCTTCTTAATTCCTATAAGAAAAATTTGGTTACTCATACCTTATTTGTCATTCTTCAAAATATTATTGTTGCTTACGAACACAGAGTGAGAAATAAAAAGAGAAATAAAAATTTTTCTAACCATCAAATTACTTCCCTTCTAGTAATTGCATCTTAGTCTGTATAGTTTGAGTATATAAACTTTTTGAGCATTGCCTATAATTAATCATGTGTGGGCGTGTGGCATAAGGCACTAAACTACTTTTTGGATCATCTCTGCAAGAAATTCTTTATGTGCGGTTGAAGTGAGAAATTATGTACTTTTTTTTTTTAAATTTGACATTGGTGGTGTACTTTTCTCAACTTGAAGACCAGTGAAGTCGAATCTTTCAAGTTCTTCTGGCTTCAGCCTGTAGAGAAGAGATTCTTGATCCAGACAGAATGAGATTAAAACGGTGCAGGGAAGTGTGCGAGAGCGTGACTAGCGAGTAAGCTAACTGAAGTTTTTAAAAAAAAAACACATACACACACAAAAACAAGTTTCCGCTTTCATCAATTTTCAATTTTTTTTTTTGTTTGCCAAACGAGTCCACATGTTATATATATAATGCATATTGTCTCTTTTCTGTTGATTTTCCCTATGAAAAAAATGTACTTGTAAAAGCTTTATTTAATTTCACATAGAACAGCTTGTCTTTAAACCCAAATAAATTAAAATGATGCAATTTAATTATTTGACTGACCATTGAAAATATCTTGTATTCTTGTTCAATATTCAAGCTTGAATTTAGTTGAACAAGCGTTTTTAGTTGCATTTAAATTTTTGTTTTAAGTTTTATAATATATTTTCTAATTTTTTTGCCATGATAATATATTTTCTAATTGATTTTTGGGAAAATCCCCTAAAATCTAATTGAAATATCAAAATCTAAATCCAGCCCTACACTTTTAAGAAATTTCTAATAAGGCTAAGAGATCTAACTAGGGAATTCAATTTTTAAAGGTTGTTAAAAGGTCAAATTACCCCTCTATAGTTAAAAAGGAAAATATAAGATAGCAGACTTGATTTTGGTATCGATTATTTTAACTATGTTTAATTATAATTTTCTCTTTGCTTTTAACTTGCTTTTTTTTTTTATGTTTATTTTTTTTTTATCTTTCCTTGCCAATTATTACTTTTCAGAATCACATTGTTGCCAATTTTAATATTAAGGCGATAGAAAAAACAACTTCAAACTTGTCTATATTTTAATATAACTATAACTATTTTAATATTAAGGGAATAGAAAAATGGTAAAATTAAAGTTATTAAAATATATATATATAAAATATTTTTAAAAAAAGTATTGGCATAACACCTTGTGGCAATTCTGTATGGTTTAAGATTTTCTCACTATAAAACAACATGAAATTTCTGACGGAATTTTTTTCATAGCTAATTTATTCCGTCTTTTGCCACGGAATTCCTAACGGAAAAATTCCGTAGAAATTCCATGGCAAACTTTAAAAATTATTATTTTTTAATTAATTAATATTTTTAATTAAATTTAATTTTAAAAAATTATTTTTTATAAAATTTATTATTTATTAATTAAGATTTTAATTTAATTTTAAATTTATTTTTAATTATTATTTTCTAATTTCTAAAATATTTTTAATTTTCCATCATATGTTTCGGTCCTTGTAGGGTGATAGAACTCAATATTTATATATTTTTATTAATTAATCTTAGGCTTTTGTGGAACTTAATTGAATATTTTGGGCATAATCAAGTGTTAATATGAGATTTTAGTAAAAGAATAATTTGGGAATTATAGTGGCTAAATTGTTATATTTTTAATTAATATTTGTTATCCCCATTATTTCTTTAATTGTGAACAAAAGATATTACCTTTGTGAATATAATTTTGTAGGTGATGATGTGGCATAACTTGAGTGGTCAAGATCAAAGATGTTATTTTGGAACTTAATGAAGGACAAAAGTGGAACATCACAAGTGCAAAATTTATTTTCACATTTTTTTCTAAAAGGAGGTTAAATGAGTAAGAGCCTTGTTTGGTAGTTGCAATGTATGCCTAATACCAAAATAGATTTTTATTTCTTATCCAAACATGCCTTCAACTCATTTAACTTAGTGAATTGAAGAAACTCAAGAAAGAAAAGGAGTGGGGACCATTGGTAAATGAGAGTGGCGGCTGTGAAGAGTTTGGAAGCAAAACCGAATTGGTGAAGAGAAGGAAAAAGGGAGTAAACCGAAAAGGGAAATGAAGAAGGGAGCTAGTTGGACCGATTTGAGTAATTAAAGAAAGGAAGATGAGCTGAACCGAATTGGGGATAATTGAAGAAATGAGGAGGAGCTGCCGGACCGAAAATAATGATGGAAGAAAAGAAGATTGAAGGGAGCCGAAATTGCGGACCAAAAGAATTTGAAAAGGTCAAGCACGCAAGCAGCAACAAGTCTTCCAATTTTCAGCCAACAATTGGAATGGATTATTGAAGAAAAAGGAGAAGAGTTGACCGATGGGCTAAGAAGTAAGCTGGAGCAATTGAAGAAGACTTGGACCGAATAGGAATTAAGAAAGGGAGCAGCTGGACCAAATGATTAAAAGGAGGGCTGACCGAGTTGAATTAAAGGGAAGATGGGAGCTGGACCGTATGGGAGACGCTGAACCAATTGAGAGGAGGAGTGAACCGTGTGTGAAAAGAGATCAAAACCGAGTGTGAAAAAGAGGGAAGAGAGGAGACACACGAAATAAAAAGAGGAGCGGCGGCTGTGTGTGAAGGGGGACGAAGACGAAGTGTGAAAGAAAAGGAACAGCAACGAAATGAATATAGGAAGGGAGAATTGGGGCTGTGAGAAGAGAGGCAGAGTTGAAAGCTAACTGAATGGAGTTGAAGGAGGAAGACCGAATGGATTATGAAAGTTGAGGAGCTGTTCGGTGTGTTTTCCATTATTCTCCATGGCTGCTTGTTCATCCTTCCATCAATCTTCATCTTCCTCTTCTTCCATGAGTAGCTAAAGTGTTGGTGATTTCTTTGAGTTGGGTAATGGTTTGAGCTTCTAAACTTCAATGGAATTCCTTAGGCTCTCTTTCTATTTCATAATTGTATGGCTTGGTGAAGTATGTGATTATGATCTAGATTGTTATGCCAAGTTGGAATAAACTTGGTGGTTGAGCTAGGAGTTGATTAATTAAGCTTTGTATGATTCATATTAGGAGTAGGTTGAATTGTTTATTCCAACTTGATTAAGTGGATTTAAATGATTAAACTGAATGTTTTGAATTGTTGTAATGGTAATTACAATTTAGAATTTAAAGTTAGTTATTCATCTCCTTGAGTTACTATTAATTGATAATACTCATTTAATTGCTTCGGTTGAACGAATTAAATGATTATTGCAAGTATGAAACTAGTAGTAGCTTAGTTCCATCATCTTGGCTCATTATGGAATTCAAATAATTAGTAAGCAAGGAAGACTAAAACCCCAACTCAAGGGAATTTCATCTCATCATTATGTTAGTTAATTGAATTTATCTTATTGTTAGTGTTAATTTCAATATTCCTTTTGCTACTTTGTTTTAAAAACTGAAAAATACAAAAATATTGCTTTAGCTTAGATTACTTCATTAGTTTAAAAATCAAATTCTCAAAATGATTTCTCACAACTTTAAAGTTCTTTATCACTTTACTACTTAGAAACTTAAAAATTAATCTCCTCACAAGAACGACTTAGGTTGAGCTACTACGCTACATTTTCATAGGGGCAAAATGGTCATATAAAAATTTATTTATAAAAAAAAAATTATTAGTTATTAATTAATATTAGTAAATAAAATACTAGTTAATAATTATTTATTAGTTATTAATTAATGTTAAAAAAATTAATTTTAGAAATTAGAAAAAATATAGTCATATGAAATTTATTTAAGATGTAATATTTTTTAATTTGATGTTAATTTATATTAAAAATTATAAGAATATAAAATATTATTTTATATTACTATTACATTTATTTTTAAGGAAAAAATATATATTTATAAATAATTGATTATGTATAATAAGATTATATATATATATATAATTGTGTAATAATAGAGCACCAAAGTAGTCGAGTTCATCCAGTAATGCATCACGTGCGTATGGACGAGGTCATGGGTTTGAACAGAAGGAGGGCAAGTTGAGTTATATTTCTAGGAAAAAGGAGGTTGCGACACGTGGCGGACTGGGAGCCAGTGAAAAGGGGATGCCGCCAGAGCTGCCATGCGCCACCGCCAGTGATGAGGTGGCAGTCACCGGAGTTGCCACGTGGCTTTTTAAAGTTTAAAAAAAAATTAATTCTGTCGCAAATTGCGAAGGAATATCCGACGGAATATTCCGTCAAAAATTGTGATTGAAATCAATTCCGTCAGATATTTGAGACGGAATCTAAATTCCATCGGAAACTTGTGACGGAATCTAAATTACGTCAGAAATTTGTTTGTCATGCTATTATTAGCGACGGAATCCATTCCGTTGGAAATCCATTTCCATCGGAAACTCTGAATTCCGTCGGAAATTCAATCAGAAATTCAGTGTTTTTTTTGTATTGTGTGTTACAAATATCATGAGGTTCCATTTGTTCTTGATCTTCACTTTATTTGTTAATTCACATAAATAAAACAATAAAAAACATAATTCAATTTTAGAGAAAAAATTAAAAGAGGGGGGAAACACACAAGTAAACTACATACCTGTAAATAAGTTAGCACTCAAATATAATTGTTTCAAAGATGTGCAGTTGCTTATTGATTTTGGAATGCTTCCCTCTAATTGATTATTATTAACATCAAAGGCTTCAAGTAAAGGGAGTTGACGATGACATATTTCTTCTGGCAAATTATCCTTTAAATAATTCCAGCCAAAGGAAACTTCTCTCAAAGAAGTCATGTTCCAAATAAATGAAGGTATACCACCTATAAAAACAAAATACACAATATTTGTTTATTGGTAGTAAGTCTGGAAATTTCCTTAATTCACACACGACCATATGAGTAATACATGGAATTTGTTAATTAGGGGCTTGAAATTAATTGAATATAATTTAATTTTTGTTGGAAATCAATTTAAAAGGGACTCTTTCAATATCAATTACGGATTGGACAACAAAGTTCTTTTAAAAAAGATATGCCAAAGATAGATTATCAAATGAACAACCAAGTTATTATATTTTTCATTAAGTTATTTATTATTTACAAGGCTCTAACTTTAAAATCTGAATATGAATTCATGGGTCCTCATACCGTGCTCATCCAAAAGATGAGCATGGTATGCTCATCCGTCCAATTTTGGGGTGGAGGCCATTGTTTTTTTATTTTTTTACGCATTCTTATTTATTTAGATTAAATTGTATGCTGTACTCTGATTTTTTTTTTTGGTCACCCGGTATCTCAAATTAATTAATTTCTAGTTCTACATTCAGAAATATTTTTCCTGCAACACTAGTTTCTGGAATAGTTTTCCAGTGACAACTAATATTTGAAATTTATTGTTAACAGCCAATATCTTAAGCTAATTAACTTTTAGTGTATGAAGTATTTTTTCAAAATTAAAAAAAAAACCCAAAATGGGGGGATGAGCACTAGCGCTCATCTTTTGGATGAGCAGCGAATGTGGATTCATGAATTCATCATAGGCTTAAGGCAGCAATTTTAATGTTTATTTAAGGAATTGAAATACTTTCAGTTACACGTTCTGTGGGTAATATAGTATAAATAAAAAAAATAGATTTTTGTTTAAAGCATAAAATTAAGGGATGGGTAGATTGAGCTTTGAGCATACCTGAAAAGGAGTTGTGCTGTAGATATAATTCTTCCAACAACGTCTCATTACCAGTCGATATTGGAAGAGCACCATTCAAATTATTTTTTGCAAAACTTACAATTCTTAAAGAAGGAATGTTGAAGAGAGACGATGGAATTTCACCTGTTTTGATTTACAAATTAAAGTGAAATAAATATATGACTTATATCAAAGTAATAAGCTATGAAAAAAACACACACCACACACACACATTAGGAAATTACTTTGCCACATCAAATATTAATAGATCATAAAATTCTTTTTGATCGATTTTTACATGGCTCCATGTTTTTTAAGCGATCCACAATTATCTTATTTCTCTTTTAAGATTTTTTTAGTATGAATGCTAATTTTTTGGCAAGCTTCTTGGCTCTTTAAAATGAAAAGCAAAATCTCTTTTTAAAATTATTTTTCACTCTAGAGATTAAAACAAAAACACGTACAACGTCTAATTAAGACAATCATATAATTAAATGCCTTACCTTGCAAATTGTTGTCGTCAAGATAAAGGAATATATGAAGAAAAAAAAAAAAATTTCATGTTTTAAATGGTCCCGTCAATTAATAATATGATCTTTCTTTTATTGTGATATTATAGTCACAATCTATATGTAAGTCCCATTGTATGAATGAACAATAAGTGAATGAATGAAATGGGGGGGGGGGGGGGAAAGAAATGACAAAAAACAAAATCTCGTTTTAGTTTTACTCTGGTGGAGAAAATGATATATCAAAAAAAAAATCATAGAATAGCATCGATTCATGAACTTTTGTTATTTTTGTGAATGTAAATTGCTAGCTATAATATCTAAGCTCCACTGCTAATATGTACAATATTAATAAAATGAAAAAATAATAAAATATAATTTTAAATTATTTTTACTATGGAAAAATAGTAAAAAAAAGACACGAATTACAATAGAAAAAACAATTGTCTCGTGCTTGTAAAGAGTTCGTCATCTAAATACAATTGATTAGCATCAACTACTTGTTAAAAAGCTGAACGGATTTTAAAAGAAAAATAAAATGGGTCATAATATGGTTAATGTACAATATATTATAAAATTGATTGGTAAAACTAATTGACTAATTTATGGAGATTAAGGAAACTAAGTAAATTACTTAATTATAGTAAATATTACTTTATCTCTTTGAAATATTTATGTGTATCATTATATTCTATATCAATTTATAAATCAGATAAATTAGTTTGGGGAAAAATAATAAATATAAATATTTTAAAGTGATTTATTTAGCTTCGTCAATCTTTTTAAATTTGTCAACTAAGTCTTATATTAAGGATTAGAGGTAGTAACATTTTTGTAACTCTACAAACATTAAAAGAAAAGTATTAAAAAACAAATTAAAGAAAAGAATGACAATAAAAAAATAGTCTCATGCTTGTAAAGAGGTTGGCACCGAAATACAACTGAATAACATCAACTACATGTAAAAAAACTGAATGGATTTAAAAAGAAAAATAAAATAGATCATAATATTTCCCATATATTGTTATACCATCTCCCATCCTTAATATAAGACCTAGTAGACTTATTTTGGGAAAATAAGGAAGCTAATAAATTACTTTAATGACATAATTATTTCAAAGAGATCAGGTAATATATTTTATAATTAAGTAATTTATTTAGCTTTCATAATCTCTACAAATTAGTCAAATGGGTCTTATATTAATAACTAGAGGTAATAACATTTTTGTAACGGTACAGACTTTAAAAGAAAAATGAAACAGGTAATATTATTTGCAGATAATATACATGTGTTTACACACACACATTATATAAAAATATTCCCAGAGTTTTACGTACTAATTCAAAAAACTTGAATATTTGCTTTATGCTGATTAATCCATGCATAAATATTAAAAAGGGAGAAATCAAATATCTTCTAAACATCAAATTGCCTAACTTTCAATAATTGCAAATGAGATTCCATGGTTACAGAAGAATATTTATTATAAAATTGAAGTGTTTTATGTTGTAATTGTTGAATAATTAAATAGAAAATTAATAAATTTGTGAAATAAGAAAGAAATTATTTAAAATATTGAGAAAAGACAATTAAACAGGTAAATGAAGAGGAAAATATAGAGTTGAAGATAATAAGAGAGCGATATAATTTTCTAATACATACATTTATATATAGTTAACATATGGGCACATTAATTTTATATAATGTCGAGCTTTTTGTTGAACAAAGTATAAATGATATGGTGCAGAGTGCCTAAAAAAATTTGTTTTCCAAGGGGAAAATCCTATTAAAAGATAATTAAATTATTTAAATTATAATTTGAGTTGCTAAACTTAACAAATCATTAATTAGGTTATATGTCACAATTAGATACTTTAAAATTAAATGAGATATCCAAAATACCCCTATGTAAATGAGAAGAAAGAGAAGGGAAACCAAAAAAATTCTGGAAAAAATTCTCTCACTATTGTAGAATAAGTTGCTGAAGCTAATCTCTCTCTTTCAATTGATCTGATAATATAGGTTCCGTAACAAATACTTATGCAGAAAACTCAACATTTCCCCCTACATGCGCCCATTCTTGGAATTGTGACTTTGAATCACTGATCACAAAGGATTAATGAATTGAGATTTAAGATCAGAACCAACTTATTATTGCCTCCCTCACTGATTTTCTGACTTTGCTGAAGTCTACAGAAATTTCCTACGGTTAGGGCTACTACAAAGTGCCAGAATGATTTTGAGTTTTGCTTCTTTTAATAACTAACGGGTATAAAAGTAATTTGACCCAATTTTTAAATTGTTGATTGTCTTATATAACCTAATTAATGTTTTATTAATGACCCAAAGTAGAATTTGGGTATTTCAACAATCTGTCAATAGGATTTTCCCTTTTCCAAGTTTTAAATATCATATGGCAACCAGGTCAAAATATATATATATATATATATATATATATCTCATATGGCCCCATCAGCTCGTGATTTATCCTCCTATTATTTTGGGAAGGTATGAATGAACATTTTGAATGAATGAAATGGCAAAAAACAAAATCTGATTTTGTTTAACAATCATTTTATACTTCTCCAATCCCAAACCAAAGCCAAAGGCATGCAAACTTATTCCAAATTGAAAAATGACATTTCTCGTTATTACATTAAAAAAATTCAAATAAATATTAATTATAGTGTTTGGTATTTTATAATTGTTTTCAATATTTGAAGATTCTTTCTAAAGCTTGGGAAGATAAAATAAATATATAAATGAAATGATTATTCAGGTTTAAGAATATCACATCCCTAAATATAAAGAGCTAGCTAATTACAAATGACCACCCAGGTAGAAATATCATTGGTAAAAGTCGTACTCCAAACTTTTAATACAATCTGACTCTAATTAATATTGGATCGGGCCCTTTTCTCAGGTTATTTTCCTTCAGACTCCCTGTTTCTTTAATGATTCAAGTTTATTTCTATTCCATAAAGTAAAATATAAAAACGTATAAAAGCAAATTTATTTTTCATGGAGATATTGTTTTCATGTATATTACTATGCCATATCCAAGTCAAAGATTCAACGTAGAATACCATTTTATTCATATTCACTTTGGAATTAAAAGAAAGCATTGCGTTCCATATGCTTTTTAAAAGTAATATAGCAAAATCATTATTCATTGATGTCTTGCAAAATACTGGAATTGAATTTAAGACATACATATTACCTTGCAAGTTGAGGTTCCCAAGATATAGGTGCTGGAGGTTGGTCAAATTTCCAATGTCACTAGGTATGTTTCCTCTGTTGAATTGGTTATCACCCAATTGTAACTTTTCCAATTCCTTGCATTGATGCCAAATGGATGGTATTTCGCCAGACAAATCATTTCCATCCATACAAAATGATTGAAGTTTTGGAAGCCCAAAACATACATTTTTTGGGAGACTACCAGATAATTGATTTCTTGAAAGTTCAAATTGTTGTAGCATTGAAATGTTAAATAGTGAAGATGGTATAGATCCAGCAAGTTGATTCGCTCCAAGAAATAATATCTTTAGTTGTGTAAGATGGCCAATCTCATTTGGAATGCCTCCTTCAAATATTAAGGGGGTGGGGAAAAAAAAAGGCAATGTAAGTAACAATTTTTTACGCATTACATGTTATCATGTACATGAGATAAATTTATATTCTATTCAAACACATGTAATAAGACTTACTCATCTTTTTAGAAATGACACATATTCTAAATGATAAAACGCAACAAAAATTATTATTTTCAAAAACGCATAACCCTTTTAAATTCGGGTGGTCTGATAACCATAGATTAAATCAACTGGTTGTGTTTGGTTGAAAAATTATTAAAACTAAGAGACAAATTGAAATCCATAATTGGACCTTCCTTTTCATCATTCCTATCAAAACACATGCATGTTTCTTGGGAGAATCCCACAAAAATAATAGTTATTACTAACAAATAATAAAATTAAAATATAATGTTCATTGTCCAGATCAAAACATTCCGGATATGTTCGTTGTAATGTTTATTCAATATGAAAAAAAAAAAAACCCCTTCAAAAAATTTTTAATGACGGAATAACAAACATTTATTTTCAAAGACTGATGGTAACCTTTAGATCCATTTGGTATAATATTATAACACTCTTCCTTGTTTGCTCATGATGTGACTAGTTTCAAATTTTGGATTACGAAGTTTTTTTTAAAAAAAAAAAGAATAAAAACCTGCTGGCAAAAGTTATGAAGAAAATTCACAAAAATAAAAAAAATAAATGAATGAATATTTGAGACAAACCACAATTTCTCGAGGATAAGATCTTGCTAATTAAATGCATCAGTTTAGAACAAAGACAAATATAAATATTGAAACTAATCTAAAATATACCTGACAAACTATTATAAGACAAACTCAATAACTCAAGTGCAGATAGGTTGGAAATTGTCCGGGGGATGATTCTTGAAAGCTTGTTACCCGAAAGTCGTAAAATCTTCAATTGCTCAAGCCTTCCCACCTCAATTGGGATAGTCCCATCAATTAAATTATAATTCCAATCCAAGATCTCCAACCTTGACAGATTGAACAGAGATAATGGAATAAATCCATTAAAACTGTTATTTCGAAAACTCAAGTACTCAAGCATAGATAAAGCTCCAATCCATATTGGAACTTGTCCATGAAAGTCATTGTAGCTCAAGTTGAATAATCTCATTCGATGTAATCGAGCTAACTCTTGAGGGATTTGACCATGAAAGTTGTTGTTACTAAGATCAAGTTCAGCAAGGAATGACATATTACCTACTTGTGGAGATATCATGCCTTTGAGACCCATGCCACCAAGATTCAAGGAATGGACCCTTCCATGATGAGTATTGCAGGTGACACCAACCCAATCGCATGGAGGAGATGAGATAGACCAGTCAACTAAGGAATTGTACGGATCGTAAGTGATATAGGATTTAAGAGAAAGAAGTGCAGATACATCGCTGGTGATGTTTTTCTCAGTAAAAGCTGATGATATGAAGCAATGAAGGAAGAAGAGGAATACAAAGGTAGGAGGTTTTTTCATGTTTAGCATAGCAGACTTGTCCAATTTGCAAGTGCAGTGCATCTAGGATTTAACAAACACGTCATTTATACTCGAGGTGTGAAAGATCAATTCCAAATTGCAAAGGGGTCCCACATGACCAAATTTATTTCAGTCAATCCCATATCATTTTGAAATTTCACCGCACAACACCCAAGGACCAAAATGAAAATAACTTTTGTGGGTAAAAAGATAATAATGTTGCTTGCTTTATTTTTTTTTTTTAAAAAAAGGTTTGGTCATCGTTGGAGCTCTAGCGACCAGTTACCAGTGGCCGCTAGGCTAGAGCAGACATTGCTAGTCGGCCATCAAAGCTCTAGCATCACATGACCAAATTTGTTTTGTGCACTTGCAAGCATCTCATGAACAAGTAAAGTAGGTATATGAACAACTCAACTTAAAAGGTTACTAAGAAAACATAGGATCATGACAAGTTCCAATTGCAAGTGTTTAACTCTTCATGAACAAGAGGATTATACATATAAACAACATAAATTGAACAAGTTTCATTTGCAAGTGTTCTACTATTTATGAACAAGTGAAATAAATATATGAACTACACATTAATTTTTGGTGACTAGAGCTCCGCCTAGCCGGCTCCAGAGCTACTATGGCTGGCCAGCAGTGCCCGCTTTGACCTGGCAGTTGTCGGTGACCAGTTATCGGAGCTCCGACGTTGATAAAACCTTTTTTTAAAAAAAAATAAAGTAAGGGGTATTATTGTCTTTTTACTCACAACTTATTTTCATTTTGGTCCTTGGGTGTACAGTGAAATTTCATAATGTTTGGGGGTTGAATAGAATAAATTTGATCTTATGGGACTTAACTAAGATTCTCCCATTGCAAAATGATATCTGTGATAATTAGATTAAAAATCAAATAGAAATTAATTAGTTTTGGCCTTTTGGGTATGTAATTGTTATACTTAAACTCATGATTTGAACAATATGGGTCTGACCCGTAAGAAAATCTTTATTAAGGACACAAATAATTAGATTAAAAGTTGCACCATCCAAGAAGGTGATGCGAGGAAACAGAAGCAAAATTGTGCTTTTCTGTAGTTTCTCCATTCATCGCATCAAGGAACAAATTTTCATTATCACTACATTACTGTTCGTGGTCAAGAGCTGGTTGGCTATATTATAGCACGAATATTTATATGATGATAAATAGTAACTATAAAATAAATCATAATATCTAGAACCTATATATTATAATGATTAAGTTTTCTAAATCAATTAAAGGTAGTCAAATTAGGTTTTTGGTACAAAAATTGTATATTAATGTAAAGAACCTATATATTTTAATGATTCTATGTCTTCTTGTTTAAGATTATTTTTCAAATTACCATAAATTCCTTCTGCGTATTAGGAGGCTTTTTTTTTTTTTTTTGACATTTTTATACTTAAATAGATATGTTACCATAATTTTATATATTTTTATTGCTTTATATTATAATATTAATTATATTAATACAATAAAAATTCATTACATTATTTGATGACCGCATTCAAAAACATGTATAGTTATCTGTTAAATCAAATTCTGCAGCATATCTAACAATTCAAATCCATTTTAAAGTTGTTTCTTGCCAACTTGATTGTGATGACAACTTATTATAGTTCACTATCTTGAAATTGTAATAGTAGTGTCAAAATCTGATTTTCTTCAGCTAGTCAGACTAAATTGGGCTAAGCATATAGAGCTGCTTAGACACTCTTCATTTTCTTTAATTTCAATTATTTTCAGCATTGTTTGCTGTATATGCCCATAAATATATGTTTTTTTTTTTATGGTTTTCCTGTTCTAATTCAATATTATTATTTGAGAAACATTAATTAAGTACGTTGCTGATGCCTTGAGAAAGATTTAAAATGAAAAATTGTAGTAATTCAAAGTCTATCATCTTACTTTTTAAAATGTTACTGTCGATTACGAGAAGAAAAGCCAAAACCATTTTCGGTATTTTATATAATGAGTGAATTTATTGATTATAATTAATCCTGCGTCTTGATTTCATTCGGCAAGAAGTAAGAAAGGAAATGAATTAAGACAGAAGATTATATTCCCTCCAAGTCCAAATGAATGATAAAATAGTCGTAAATTAAAATGGAAAAAAAAAAGGACACAAATGATAAATATATTACTGACTGACTAATGAGTATTCCTTCATTTTTTAATAACAGCAGGGCCTGAAAATAATTGAAATTAAAGAAAATGAAGAATGCCTAAGCAGCTCTATATGCTTAGCCCAATTTAGTCTGACTAGCCGAAGAAAATCCGATTTTGACACTACTATTACAATTCCAAGATAGTGACCTATAATAAGTTGTCATCACAATCAAGTTGGCAAGAAACAACTTTAAAATGGATTTGAATTGTTAGATATGCTGCAGAATTTGAAAAAATCAATTTAAAATAAAAGTGATAAAATATATTTTTTACCATATATGCAATATTATTGTAAACAAATAGAGATAAAATCATCTTCAATTTACTCAAAGATAAAAAAGTGAAAAAATATATACATTTTAGCTCGTGATGAGAACATGGTCAGACCTATAAAATAAAATAACAAATCAACAATTAATAATAATAAAATATATATATATATATATATATATATATATATATATATATATATATATAACGATTAAAGTTACCCTCTAGAAGAAGTTGATACGTGAAACGAGCAAGAAATTTGTGCGGTCTTTACATTTTTTTTGTTTTGTTTATCACTCCATTGTTTCATTTTTGGTCAAGTCTGATTGGCCGAAGACTCTATATCCCCATAAGAACGTTATTAAAAAGTCACAATCAAATTGATGAACACTTAATAAGAAAGTCTCCTTAATTCATAGGAACATGTAGTGGTTGACTTGTGAGTAGACCTCAAAGTCATACTCCATTTCACATGGCACAGCTAATACATACATATATTTGTGTATGTATATATCCTTATGCATATTTTATTTTTGTAATATTATTATAGGAATGTGAGGTTTGGATTTTATTGTAAACAAATAGAGATAAAATCGTCTTCAATTTACTCAAAGATAAAAAAGTGAAAAAATATATACATTTTAGCTCGTGATGTGAACATGGTCAGACCTATAAAATAAAATAATAAATCAACAATTAATAATAATATATATATATATATATATAACGATTAAAGTTACCCTCTAGAAGAAGTTGATACGTGAAACGAGCAAGAAATTTGTGCGGTCTTTACATTTTTGTTTTGTTTTGTTTATCACTCCATTATTTCATTTTTGGTCAAGTCTGGTTGGCCGAAGACTCTATATCCCCATAAGAACGTTATTAAAAAGTCACAATCAAATTGATGAACACTTAATAAGAAAGTCTCCTTAATTCATAGGAACATGTAGCGGTTGACTTGTGAGTAGACCTCAAAGTCATACTCCATTTCACATGGCACAGCTAATACATACATATATCTGTGTATGTATATATCCTTATGCATATTTTATTTTTGTAATATTATTATAGGAATGTGAGGTTTGGATTTTATTGTCAGTATGAAAATCATTTTAACTGTTAATTTTTAAATACTTTGGTGAATATTCTTTGAGTTGTGAGATATATTCTGGTCATAAAGAGCCAACGTAGTCTCAACTAAACTTTGTTTAATACAACTATTTGCTAGGATGATGTACACATAGGATTAAATTTATAAACATTTTTCTTGATGATAACTAAAAGCGTTATGAATGGCAGATCAAATTTACAAAGTACACAAAAAAGGGAATCACCAATTTATATATTAAGAATGGGAGGCTTGACTTGTGAAATGAGTGAGGTGAGTTTTCTCTTTAGAAAAATGATATGTCACTCTTTCAAGAATATGGACTTTTGTCACTTTAATAAAAATTCACACATCTAATTAAAATAGGCAAATTAAATAACACATCTAGTTAATTTTGGTTAAAGCTGAATATAAAAAGAAATTGATGCAACAAAGAAATAAGTATCATTTGAAGGACCATATTTTCAATATATAGCACTACAATGTTGTATAGGGGCGCCATAGAGTGAACCCATAAAGATCAGTACCTAGTGGTGCAACGGTCATGGAGCTAGCCTTAGGCCACTCATCCCCCCTCCCCTCATGGGTTCGACCAATGCCAATGTAATAAATAAAAAAAAAAAAGAGTGAACCCATAAAGCACGTTAGTTAGTAATCGATGAGATGAAATTTTGTCCCTATATGGACAAAGTATAATTTTACTTAGACCAAAATTTCATTTTCATTGGATTATTTCATTTATGGTCAGTCTGGTAGGCCATATATATTATACCAAAAGTCTACAGACTTTAATTGATTTGATATATCATATCAACCTCGCAAATATTTGTAGATAGGTGGGGTAGTGCTTGACTTGACTTGGGAGTAGGTAGACCTCAAAGTTTCACTCCATTTCACACGACACAACGCGCGCGCATATATATATATATATATATATATATATTATATCATTATGTATACTATATCTTGGCAATACTCCCTCCCATCTTTGATATAGAACTTAATTAATCTTGGTCCTAAATATAAGATTTAATTTTTTATATTTATCAATATTTTTCTAATTCACTTCTATTAATGATCCTTGAACCATAATTAAGTAAAAGAGAAATTGAGAGTTAAGAAAGATGATTAAAATGTTTTAGAAAAAAAAAACATCATGTTAATTACCTTAACTAACTAGATAAACATGTCTTACATTAACAACTGGAATACCATGTAAATAGTGCAGCTTTCTTTCTTTCTTTCTTTTTTACAGATTTTATATATTGTATGCAGATAAAAGGGCAAGTATTTTCATATGTATAAGAAGCCACACAACACTCAGTCTAATAATCCACCTTTCACGCTAAAGACTTGAAGAGATCATTATGTGCATTTTTTAAATTTAAAGCATTATGAAAACCTATATTGAAGGATAACACATCCTAATGAAATTAAAGTTAGTTTAGTTTATAAGAATATAGGTTGTATTTTTTCATATAATGGATTTTTCATTTTTATTTTTAAATCAAAACCTGAATGGAATTTTAGAGATTATCTATTTTTTTCTTGAACAATATAAAATATGAAATAATCAATATAAAAATTATGAGAAGTTCAGTAGATGACCATAAATTGGACATTACATTATTTGATTTGATGGTATGAAAATGTTGAGTAGAAATAATGAAAAGAATATATATATATAATCTAAGTCCCTCGAAAATGCCGCCTAAACATTTTCTAAGAATTTAAATAATATATTCTGAACAGAATTCAAGGAACTTCTAAATTCACTAAAAAATTATAAATTACCAGTAAGTCTTATAATAATAAAATTAGTAATCTTTGGCAAAAAAAAGATACTATTAATCTAACATCACTGCGTTTGTGTCTACTACCAATGGAACATATGCAAAAGCCAGTTTCAAGTTACTTTTTAAATGGGCTTAAGAAGGAGGGTTCCTCTGGTTTTAACTTCTAATCGGCTCTTACGTCTCAAATTCTTTAGTTACTTTTTAATAAAAAAATAACAAATGAGCCCAAGAAAAGAAAGAACGAACCTGTGAACCCCGTGCTTTGAAGTTGCTGATTATTGCATTCTGTTGATTTTCTCTTCATTCATTCAAGGGATATGGAAAATTCATCGCAAGCCCAATAACTTCAGGGCACCGCATGGGCCCACCTCTCAGGTGATCCTGTCTAATCCATTGAGGTTCCCTAGTCCAAGATATATCATGGGCTCCTCTTCTTTTAATGAATATCTCCATTGTTGACATTCTTATAAGAATATGCAAATCAATTTAATTTGCAAATGATATGTGAATCATTTTTCACACAAATTATTACTTGTGCCAGTCAATTCAACAATTACAATTGTTGATTTTAAGTCATTTTAATGATATAATGGGAGGAGTTGGACGATTATCGCTCAACATGTAGCTTTGTAATAATTAATTTTTGCTATATGATAGTTAATTTGTTTGAAAATAATCACATGTTCAAAATGAGAATAGCATGACAAACATCATTATATATGTATATAGGTGATTCAGAAAAAAAAAAATATTAATCCTTTATTATTTATTCATGTTTTCAAAGTGGCCAAGTAGTCTTTATATATATATATATATATAATGATGAGAAATGCAGGTGGAACTTGAAACAGGATGGTTTAGTTGCAGCACTTACTGCTGAGTTACCTATGCAACACAAATATTCTTAAAAGAATATGCAAATCAATTTAACTAATTATTGACTCCTCCAAAGGGAAACTGGTTTACTTCTGATGAGCCCCACCAAGTTCATAGCAGGCCACTTCGTTTTAGTGTGTGTGGAAGAATACTCATAGGTCAGATTTCATTTGGTCTGACATTTATAAATTAGTCGCGTTAAAAGAAGAACTTAAAATAAGAAATAAATGGCAAGTTGCTGAAATCAACATCAGAATTGAGCTGCTTGAGGCTATCTTAACAAATCTTCAAAATTCTTTGCACTTCCCGACGGGGTAGATAAATGGATTATGATGAAAGGCATAAGGTTGACTTTTGTCTGGAGTGTGAGGAATCTTTGTGGTGTCAAGAAGCAAGAATATTTCTACTATCATAATTTAGTCAAGCAAAGACGACTTCATTCCACCATGTCCAACTGTGGGTGATGATGTTTTTCAAGTAGTGCAACTTTTTTTCTCCACATAGTCCTTGCCTCCATTCCTGAATCGCACATATAGCAACTTTGATTTCAGAAGGAAAAGTAGCTCAATCTTATAATGACTTTGGGCCAATTAGTTTTTGTGTAAGATTGTTACCAAAGTTCTATGTAATAGGTTGCAACCTATCATGCAACAATTCATCTCACCCTTCCAAAATGCTTTTATCAAAGGGCGGTTGGTACATAACATACTATTTGTGGTGACTGGCCAGTGAGTAAGTATTGATGGCAAAGCTAAGGTATCTACATTTACATTTAGTGTCCCACCGTATATCTTAAATAGGATTGTCTTTAATCGAAGGATACTTGTGCTTATAAAAAAAAGAATGAGGTTGCTTCCCTTATGAATAACAACAGCTGGAGTGACAAGGCCCAATCGTGAAACCTCGTTCTTTTGTTCAAGAGCTGCTTCCCTTATAGGTTGGTTGGTTCAGGGTGGACAAGTGGGAGAAGCGAAGATCAAATGTTGGACAGCCTTTCACTATGTAGTCGTGTCTTTCAGAAGTTTTTTCCACTCTGGCAAAAGAGGGGTTAGAGTGCTTTTATTATAATTTTAAAGGATCAAAAGTTAATCACTCATGCACATTTATACAATATATATCTACACAGTCTAAAGGTAACTTGTTTGAGAAAAAATTTGTGGGCACAAGTGGCTACTAATGTAGGAATAAGAGAGATAGTACTAGATTGTTCTTTTCTTTCTTTATTTATTTAGGGCCGTTAGTTATATTTAGTGCTCTTGTAAGTTTTGTTATATATATATATAAAAATCAAACTGTATACTAGAAATTCTTGCATGAATCTAATGCATTAGCTAATTTATACACTGACCAATGAAATTATAACACCTCAAATAATTTCCTCTTATGTGTCAATGCAAGTCTACATGTTTTGCCTTTAAATCATATTATTTAAATAATAAGCTTTTCTGAAATTGGTGCTTTTTCAAAAACCATGCTCTTTCCCATACTCATGCCTAGAGCTGGGAATGTGGCCCAACTTCTGTGAGCTGGCAAAATGCCAACCCTAACCTGCAGTGTAGGGGTTATGGGCCTGATCGCGGGCCTACATTTTTGTTTGAAAAAAACTCCATCTTTTAAAGACGGCTGAAAATACAAGACATATATATATGAGCCATTAAATTTACCTTCCTAGTATCAATCATTCCTCTTATAAAAATTTAAAAACACAATCCACATTTCTAGATATAAAGTTATCAAATTTGCCAAAATTTATAAACAAAGCATAAAATCATCATCAAGCAATCAAGATATAATAATTTTGTTTAAAGAAGAAGGGAAGAGGCTAAGATTTTTTCTCTTTGAATTAGGAGGTACCAAGATAGGAGTGGACAACTTATAAGTTTTGTAAAATTATTATATGTAAAAACAATTACGCACCAACCTGTGGGTCATGCTGTGTAGGCCTGTGGGGCCTGCGTGCCCCCAGGTTGGGCCCGTATTACCGGCTCTACTCATGCCACTCCCCCTAGGTTATTAATTTAAATAATAAATTAGCAGAACTTTTTTTGTATGGCTAGAGTATTACCTAAAGATTAAATTTTAAAAACCATGCAGCCTAGTACAATTAGCACTTAGCTGGGTTCCTTAAGCATCTAATCAAGGGTTCGATGCCTAGCGATGTGTACTTTTTTGTTTCTTATTATGTAAATCTGATTGAACCATATTTTTGTGTGATATTTTATAATTAAATTGGGAATTTTTAATGCAATTTCTGTCACATTATTGCATGATTAAGAACTAATTTAAATAATGATGTTGCAGACGCCCTTAGCATCCTGCTTTGATTGCGATTCTTCATCTGTAGCTTGCAATATGTATTCTTTCTTTTCTCAATCTACTGCTTGCTTTCAGTTATCCGATGCACTCAAATGCAACTACTTAAACTGGGGGACGAGACTAATACCAATGTTTCAAATATTTTTAGTTCAGTCCCTCTTCATAACTTTTTAATCTTTCAGAATGGTCCCTGGACAAAACGCAAGGAACCATTAGGTTTGCTTCAGAGAGGGAATCGGAGTGGAGAGCGGCGGGGAGCTAAAACAGAGAGGAACCTGGGGGTTCTTATCACCATCATCGACCTTCCCTCTCTCCGAACAGACCACCAACACCTTCCTTCTCTCCGTTTAACAGACCTAACATGGAGGGTTAAGAAAAACAGAGTTGGGAGCTGAGAGTTCTTTTAGGGAGGCGCGGCAAAGACAGACGGAGAAGCTGGGAACCTTCTTTCTCCCTCTCATCGACCTCTGCCATGACCGTCGAAGCTGTAACTTGTCACCATTGCCATGAGTCTTCACGGTCGACCATCGTCTTCCACCATTTTCACTGTCAACCTGGAGCCTCAGTCCCGTAAGAGAAAGCGTCGTACACCACTGTCACCTTCTACCTTGTTTCACCTTCATTTTCCAGTTTTCTGGTGGAGTTCATACCTTCCGGTGTGACAACCTAGTTTCCAGTAATAAACTCCAGTTTCCGGTGATTCTCTTCCTCAACATTGGGCAACCTCCATTCTTCACAACATCACCACTGCCATCGGACCTATTTCTCTCCATCGTTTCCTCCACTATTCTTCACCTCAGACCACTGCTTATTCCTTCACTGTCAGCCCCCTGTATTTATTGACGTTAACTCCTTCCCTTCTGCAACCATTTCACCACCATTTTCTCCACACCATCAGACCTTCATCTTCCCTTCACGTCCCTTTCTTTCACCACCATAGTCACCACCGTCCAAGTATCACCACAGCACCTCCTTCATCTCCTTCACTGTCTGAGATTTTAAATTCTTCTCCCTTTTAATTTCTCATTGAACCTAGCGCCTCCCATCATTGTTATCTCAAGATTAGCCATTGCATGCAATTCTCATGGATTCATTGTGCTTTCAACAATATAGGGATTGTAATTGAAGTTATGTGTGGTTGATTTTTCTTGCTTCTTGGTGCTGAGGAATTGTTGCTTGAGCAATTATGCTTAAATAAGGAGTTCTTTAATTCAATATTGTGCTTAGACTATGTATTTGATTTCCTTCTTTAGGTTTATTATTATATAGTTTTGAAACTTGGATTGCAGTTATGTTATTCATATGGATTGATCATTGTGGTTTTAAGTAGATGATGTATCTTGATATTCATACTTGTATATGTCTTTTGATGTGCTTGATGAAATTATGCTTGCTGTCATGTTTATGATTGGTAATCATAGTTGATTTTAGCTCTTGAATGGTTTGTTAGAACATTCAAATTGAGAAGAACAATTTGCATCACTCCAATTTTAATTGCACATTAAGTGGGTTTAAATAATATCTCAAGAGGTAATAGTTAGCTATGTTTGTAGTAACTACTATTAATTGGGAATATTGGACTCAAGTGTTATCTTGAAGTTGTTTTTGAGACTTAACGAAATTTTAACTCCTATAATTTTTTAGCAATGATGGTCAATTTCTTCATCACCAAGAGTATCCATTATTCATATCTTCACTCTAAATTGAACATTTCTCATTATCTTCCAAAATAACAAAAAGAATAGAATTAATAATATATCTAAAGATATGGTTTTCGACAGAACACAATAGCATTGTGTGATCCATATAGCCAACCCCACCTAGTGGGATAAAGGCTTTGCTGCTGCTGCTGCTGCTGTTGTTGTTGTATTTAACTAGTATCTAACAACATATCAGCTCTATTCATGTTGCTTCTATAAAGAACTCTACTTATTATAGGGAAGTCTAAAAGTTGAAGGTTGATTTCAACAACAAGAAAGCAATTAAGGGCTATGGAATTATGGTGAAGTCCAAGTCAATGGAAAGGAATGTGATTTGACATTTAATTCCATTTCATTACATTCTAAACTTCCAAACACTCCTTAAGGGCTTGCTTAGGAGGTTGGGGTGGGAACTGGGAACCATTGCTATTGTTGGAGAAGTTAATAATTTATTCAGTTAATACCACCATACAACTGTTACCACTTGCCCATTGTATCAAAGTATACAATACACGTGCCCATGGTATCAGACTATATCATGCAAATGTTACCACCTGCCCACATGGTATCAAAGTACACCATGTCCACATAAGTGTTACTATCTGAGTACACTGATACCACCATACAACTGAGATACGACATGCCCAAAGGCACATGGTATATATCATAGTACACCTTACACATAAGATTGTTACCACCACGCCCTCATGGCATCAAAGTACACCTTGCCCACATTGTAATACCCCAAATTTTGAGATTTGAGGCTAGAGAATAAGCCTGAAATAAGTGGACTACTAAGCCCCGATTTAGTAGGAGCCCAAATTTATTCTCTAATGATTCTTATATCTTAGGGGTATTAAATATAGTAAAATGATGAATTTTGGAGAAAGTAATTATGTTTATGGTGAAACGGAAAGTTGGGTAATTTGGTGGTTGTGTGAATTGTGGTTCAAAACTGAATATTTGTGGATGTGATGAGAATTTGGTTGTTTTAGTGATTCCAATGGCTTCCTTGTAAAAATTTGTGTGGGGAGACTGTTTGTTGTGAAATTGGAACCATTGGAAACAATTGTGCAAAAATTGGAATTCTGTCCATTGAAATTCTATGTTGGGCAGTTTGTTTGTGTGGACGTTTTGAAGAGACAAATGGTGTCAAAAAATTCTGAAACTTTTCAATCATAAAGTTCACGTGCCAAACTTCAAAATGGATATATAATTCATATCATTTCGTTTTGTATGCTGGGAGTTATGATTTGCCAAAGTTTGGGAACAAAATTGGACTCTGTTTTGGAGCAGTGTTGAGGTTTGTGTAATTCTGTATTTGTGCGGTGATTTCTAGTAATGGTCCATATTTTTCCTATAAAGAGGACTTCAATATCTTTCATTTGACTTTAGGATCACCTCATTTCGATTTTTCTAGAATTAGTTCTGATTTTTCAAAATTTGGGCAGAAAATCCGAAAATGGGAATTATGACATCATCAAAATAAAAGATGACATCAGCATGGAATTAAAACATTTTATCATCATCTTCAGCTCCCATTTCCGTCATATTGCAGCTGAAAGAGATAGAGGAATTTGTGAGCTTTTAGAGAGAGAAGGAAGGAGAAATCTCACAAGGTAGGTCAATTTCTTCGGTGAATTCATACCTAACGTGTATAATCCTTCTCCTAAGTTATTCCTCTATGTGAATTAAGGTCTTGAAGCAAGGAATTTCATTGTTCAAAGAGGCTAGGGTTCAGCCATAAGAAGGATAAGCCAGAAGAAGCTTAATGTAACCTCCGAAACTTCAATCTTTGATTGTTCTAGCTGCTGTGAGTAGTTTAATCAGTGAAATTCCAATTGATTTGTTTTGATTTCAAATTTGGTAAAGCGCTTGGCCTAGGGGTTATGCTGCCAAAATTGATACTAAATGGTAGTTCTAACCTAATGTAATGGTTAATAAAGTGGTTAGAAGTAGAAAGAAACACATATGCGCAGCCGAAACTGAAAAACCCCAATTTTTATTGGGAAATTGAGAATTTCGGCCAAGGCTAGTTTGGAGGGGTTAGAGATGGATTTTCAATGATTTGATGATTCCATTGAGTTCAAGAGCGAAAATTAGGTAGGGTTATAGTTAGTCACTTTTTCGGAAAATGCCGAAAAAGCATAATTACGAAAATGCCCCTGAAACCAAGGTATTAAAACTTGGACCGGGTATTGAACCGGTCGGGGTACTGGGTTAAGGGTCAATGGGTCAGACCGGGGCCAAACCGGAGCTAAACCGGGACCAAATCGGTGAGAAATTGAAAATTTTAGGCTTATAGTATAAAATTCTAAAGGAAAAATAAAAAAAAATTTTAATTAGTAACCCGGACCGGCTGGTCTGGTCCTGGTTAATGAACACTGCCTGAAACCCTTAAAATGGGGCTGCCAAGGGTAAATTTATAATTTGACAATAAATTTGATAATTCCAAATCCGGAAATGGATTCCTTGGGCGAAAATAAGTGGGGATAGCCTAGGATAAAATTTCAGGAAAAGTATAGCCGGACCGGGTACGGTGGGGTCGAGCCGGGTCCCCGGGGCAATTTTAGTAATTTTTCAATATAGCTTCATCTAACCCCCAGAAATACTATGGAAATGTCTAAATAGTACATTTGGAATTATAGTACCCAGTTGAGGGTCTGAGTTAAGGAGAAAAGACTGGAGGTAGGAGACTTACCTTACTTGCATGTATTTGATATCTTTGCTTGTGTAGTGATGTATGTGATTGCTTTTGCTTGATTGTGTAGAGCATATTTAAATAAATGAAGTTCTGTTTTTGTTTTGCTGTGGTCATAGTTTTGTTACATAAAACATTAAGCATGCAGAAATGTCATTATGGGGCATACATCTAGTTAAAGCTAACATGTCATACACATAGTATCTATCATGCATGCATTATGGTATATGTTTCCTACTGAGATTCTCTTGAATCTCACCCTCCCCTACCAACAATTTAGACAGGGCAAGTGGCTCGTGGAGGGAGCGGCTATGACTCCTTCGAGATGAGAGTTGGTAATTGGTTGTCAATATGAGTTGGGATGACTGTATATGATTCGGTTGAGTATATGGTTATGAATTTGAGATGAGATTTTGTAATCCCTTGAATCAGATTTTGTATACCCTTTTAATAAAGGTATGAACCCGGGGTTTGCCGGGAATTATGTTGTGCACTATGATATATAATGAATGTGATTTATCTGCGAAGTAATTGTATTCGAAGTGTGAATCTAAGACCCAGGGAATTAGATTTTGAAAGGTATTTGTGAAAACGCTATCGAGAATATGGGATTTTAAATGAGTTTTGAAAACCGTTGGTCTCTAATTTATTTTAATCGCATATTTCGAATATAATTACAGAGGGAGGTTACACACATGACTACGACCATAAGTGTACACAAAGTAAAAGGATAAAGAAAAAGAAAAAATGCAAATAAAATCAATAGACGAAAAGTAATCTTTATGAGCATGCAATGGATGCTTAAAGGTTTCATTAGGGCAATCTTTAAAAAATGGTCAGATGTAACACTTATCTTAAGTAACTTTAATGGGTTGGCTTGATAGTTTTCCATCTTCAATTTCACTTAATACATACCTCAATGTGCCTTAAAAGGAACAAATAGCATTATAATCATGATTAAGTACATAAACAGCATTTAATGAAATGCATCTTATAATGAAATTAATGAAGGATCATGTAAATAGTATAATACTACTAAAGCTCCCAATGATATGACTGATATCAAATCCAGAAGAGAAAATCAAATTGCCTAACTTATTATAAGGAGTTGAATAAAAGACATTGTAAGATTCTAAATATCTCTCGTCTTTAAAACTATGAGAGGTGACAGGGTTAGACTCTCAGAGTACTAATACCACATTGTCTAGATGGTATCAGAGTACACAAACGATTGTTACCACTTACCTATATGATATCAAATTACCCTATTCACAAGAGTGTTACAATCAGAGTGTACCTTATGATTGATATCAGCCTGATACCACCATGCCCACATGGTATCCAAGTATACCCTACTCACATGGCTATGACTATAAGAGTACACTAAGTAAAAGAAGGAAAATAGAAAAAATACAAATAAAATCATGGAAGAGAAAGTAATATTCATAAGCATATAATGGATACTTAAAGGTTTCATTAGGGTAATCTTTAATAAATGGTTAGGTGTAACACTTATCTTCAGCAACTTTAATTGCTTGGCTTAGCAGTTTTCCATCTTCAACTTCACCTATTACATACCTCAATGCACCTTAAAAAGAACAAATAGTATCAAAAACACAATCAAATATGTGAACAACAATTAATGAAATGAATCTTGTAATGAAATTAACGAAGGGTTATGTAATGGTATAATACCACTAAAACTCTCAATGATGTGACTAGCAGCAAATCTAAAAGAGAAAAATTAAATTGAAGCATCTTATTATAAGGAGTAAAATGAAACACAATATAAAGGTCTAAATGCCTCCCCTCGTTAAAACTGTGAGGGGGTGATGGAGTTAGGCTCTTAAAGTACTGATACCACCCTGCCATATGGTATCAGAGTATGTAATATCCCAAAATGTACTCAAGGGCTAATTGTACAGAAGAGATGGTGGGATTAATGACAGAATTACCTCTAAAAATTTTGTTATAAATTTAGTCAAGTTTCACATGCAAAATTGGCAATTAAATATTATATTGCAAGATGATATATTACAAGATTATCATCTTCTTCAAAGGGCCATGATTTATGTATGACAAGAGGAAACAATATAGGCTACTAAATATGACATATGAAGGCAATTTGACCAAGTTGTAAAAGATGATGACTAAGTCAACAATTTCAACTAAAGAAGTAATTAACATTTGCAAAGTTGAAATTATGATTAGTTCAAGAAGCCCTTTTGGCTATTCCAAGGGCTATATTCGCATGACATGAGGGAAAGAGAATTAATATCATACACTTCATCTTTTCCATATGAAAAGTCAATAAAAGTGGCAAGGGATATAAGAGAAAAAGAGAGAAAGTATTATCTATATATTTCCTCATCTTTCTTAAACTTTTCATCCAAGAATTCTAAAGGCAAGAGAGGTGAGAGAATTAAAATTGAAGTCATATTATATTTATCATCAACTTTTACCAAGAAGGAATAATTATTCGCCACACATATTCTTTATTTCTTTTGGCCCACTTTCGGTCAAATATTAAGGGCCAAGGAAAGAGAATTTATGAATGCATTCACTCCCCCTCATTTGTCTCAAAGTCGGTTTGCAGCAGCAAAAACGTAAAGGAAGAAAAGCAAGGTTTCAAGGTGAGCTTAATCTTGATTTTTCACCTTCTTAACCTCATCTATGGCTCAAGTGACCCTCATGAAACTTGTTCCCCTCTTTCTTAGCTTCATTTCTATGGTTTTTGTTTTTGAAGAAAAGGAGTTTTCAGCCACCTTGCAAGAACAAAAGCTAAAGAATCAAAGAAAGAACTTAAGGAGAAGCAAGAGGTGAGTATTAGCATCAATTTGAGCTATTGGTTGTGTTGGTTGAATAAGTATTTTGGCATGTGTGAATCTGCCCTGATTTTGGCCAAACAAGGGTTTGGGTAATTCAAGATGGTTTGGTTGTGTTATTGGTGGTTTATGATGATTGGAAACCATTTGACATAAGTTTGATGCTGAAATTGGAAGTTGGTAATTGTTGGAATTTATTTTGAATTTTCTGCCAAAACAGAACATGGAGAACAAGTGGGAATTTGTTAATTTTGATGTTACCATTGTGTTCTACACAAAAAAATTATGTGAGAATAGCCCTGGGTTGTGAATTTTTGGTCATTGAAACTCAAAATATAAATCTGGGTTTTCAGCCTAAACAGAATTCCAGCGAGGTACTCTACTTGTGTGGTATTTTTGGATAACCAAATGATCTCTAAAAATTATGAAACTTTCCAGTCTTAAAGTTTACATTCCAAACTTCAAAATGGACATATAATTTGTGTCATTTCGTTTTTTGAGCTGTGAGTTCTGGTTGCCCAAATTTTGATGTCGAAACTGAACTTAATTTTGGAGCAGTGTGGGATTTTGTGTAATTCTGGAATTGTGTGGGATTTCCAGTAATGATTCATATTTTTCCTATGAAGAGGACTTCAATAGCTTTCCATAGGACTTGGGATCACCTCATTTCAATTTTTGTATAATTAGTTATGATTTTTCAAAGTCTGGAGAAAATTCTGACAAATTTGGTCTCTTATGCAAAAATTGAAAATGTAATGGCATAATATAGTATTGTAGAACTTTGAGGTTAGAAATTGGCCTTTTAGGTTAATTGACCACTTTAACTCCTTAGTTGATTTGATTAAATGTCCCTAATGATAACCAACTTGAGTGTTTGAATTAAAGAATTGGATTAAGTAATAACCTGTCGCCCGTAATTCTAATTATAGGATTTGACATTTGCCCTGCACGTGATAAACCAGTACCAGTGCACGAGTAGAAAGAATAAGGTAGTGACTTTTTCTCTTATTATGTGTATGATGCCTTGCATGTATGTCATTTCATTGAATATGCCGTGATGTAACATTGCTGTTGTAAAATGCCGTTGTGAATGCAGCAAAAGTTGTCGCAAAAATGCCGTTGTGTTGTTGTTGTTGTGATTTGCTTATATGCTTTGTAATTGTACATGTTATAAGTGAATTGTTGCTACTGGGATTCTTTTGAATCTCATTCTTTCCAATAATTAACCTACAGCAAGGGCGAGCGGTTCAAAAGAAAAGCAAGTGACGAAGGGCGGTTAGAGCTCCTAGCTAGGAGTTTTAATTTTGGTAGTTGGTTGTCATATTTTGTTGGGGATTAGTTGCACATGTTGTATATATTGAATAGTGTTGTGTAATCCCCTGTATGGAAAACTAAGCGTTGTAAACCCTTTATTAAGTAACAGGAACCTGAGCGTTGTCGGGAATTTTTGGTTGCACTCTGATATGTATGAATGAAACCGAACTGGACAAACCAATTATATTCGAGATGTGAACGTGAGACCGCACTAAATAAGTTTTGGAAAAGTTTTAAATTAACCACTTGTCTCTATTTCAACTTAATGACGCATTCTCAAACTATAAATTTGGCTATTAAGATAGAGGGTTACAGAGTACATCCTACCCATATGGCATCCGAGCACACGATATCGAAGTACACTGGTATTAGAGTACACCCTGCCTACACGATTGTTACAAACATGCCTACATGATATTAGAGTAGGCCATGCGACTGATATCACATTGCCTACATGATATCAAAGCACACCCTACACAATCTTGCTTGACTTGACAAGCTTCTAATAAGAGATTGCCATCTAAATCCTTAGGATACCACATATGGTATCAGAGCACACCCTATAACAATCTTGCTTAACCTGACAAGCTTATTGATGCTACTAATTTTAAATAAGCATTGCAAGTGTACGGGCCATTGGAATAGTATAATAACAAATCAAGGTCGTCCCATAGGGATTTAAGATAATCGATAATTAGGCATTAAAATTCTCATTTTTATTTAAGTTGAGCACATCCATGAAGGAAATGGAATTTGAAAATCAATTTAAACAAAATAAAACGTAGTAAATCTAATGTTTATAAAATTTCAATGGAGAAAAACAACCTAGAGTGGTTAATCCCTTTTTCAAGTCTTAGAACATGTATTTACCCAATTAAAAGCACTTAATGTTAATTTGTTAATCTAGAGTTTAAATAGATATAAGTATCTTTCAATCATTTATACCCCTCTTTCAAGTTAAAATTGTTATTCCTAACTAATTCACTTAAGAGGCACTAATTGTCCAATTTCACTCTAATATGATTATATGGGTCTAATAGGTATATTCATATCCTATTGGCAAATTAAAATAAATTCTAATCCCATATTACTTAATCCTATTATCTAATTAAGATCTCTCTTCTAAGGTTAATAAATTTCCTAATAGGTATATTCCTATCCTATTGGCAAATTAAAATAAATTCTAATCCCATATTACTTAATCCTATGATCTAATTAAGATCTCTCTTCTAAGGTTAATATAAATTTCCCAATTCTATATTTAGTGGTGATCAATCACTAAATAGACAAAATAAAACAGATTAGGTAAAAAAATTAACACAAAACACGACTAATTAATTCATATATACTGAAATCCTCACATTAGTTCATAACTACTCTAGGTTCAAGACAATTAGCCAAACATGGCTTTGAACACAGTCATCTCAGTAGCATCAAATTCAAAGTTCAGAACCCAAATGGAAATCGAAGGCAAGGAATCAACATAGAGCAGTGAAATTGAGCACATAAGAGCTTCCTCTGCCACAGATTAATGGAACTGACAATCCTCATATTTAATTAACGAGAAGATTATTCCTCATCTCCTTCGGTCTCCACGGCGTCCGAACTCTCAGCTCTCTCAGGTTGAAGCTTGCAATTCAGAATGATCCCTCCCTCTTCTTCGGCACTCTGGTTCTCGTCGGACCTGGGGAAGAAGACTATGAACAGTAGCTATAGTCACCTCCCCAGGTCCAAACTTCAACCTCTCTCGCTACTACTCCTCTCTGGTTCGCTCTGAATGTCGGCTGCTCTTTTGTTCAGTCGCCTGTAGCTTCCTCCACTGATTTTTCCCGTTGATCTTTCAGTGAATATTGCGGCTTTCCTCAATAGCTTTTTGCTGCTCCTCTTTATCTTAGGTTAGATGGCAATTACGTCAGAGAGAACAAAACGATGTCGCATCTCCTCTTCAAATCTTAGGTGAGAAATCTGAAGCCCAAGCCCAAAATGTGCCCACACATATTCACCTCTTTAATTAGAAAATTGCTTTACAGCTTCTCATCTATAAAATAAAAGAAAAATAACTATTTAATAATAATCACAAAAACTAACATAAAACCAAATAAATATAATATGGCATCTTTTTATTTTATTATTATTTTTATTTTCAAAACATTGAAAAATATAATATTTTAAATAAAATCCCTAAATAATGCACCAACTTAATATCTTATAAAATTACTAATAAATCCCTTTTAATTTAATATTGATGACTCTCAAATATACTAAAATATATATCAAATTCTATTAAAAATATAGAGTCATCACTTATAACAAGATATCATCATCTAAATCTTTATGCAATAAATCACTAGTGATAACCAAATATTCACAATCGCAAATTCCCAAAACTTTGAAGCGAAATCCATGCCGCAAAGGTAAAGTAAACATGTTTGAACTTAATATATTGGGAGGAGGCAAAGAACTCAAAACTACATCCTCAACATAATAAGAAGGAGGATTCACAATTTTTTGAAGGAGTTGATGTCCAAGGCCTCCACACCCCATCACTATCACCGAAATCTCAAATTGTATCACTATCATCAAAATGCTTTTTTGAGGACATTCAAATATAGAGATAGAAATTTTAATTACATACAACATCTGTTAGTTCTATTTAAATGTAAGTGGATATGCAAAGCACATTGCAAAAATTTAAATGTAAACAACCACAACAAATTAACTTTATTGGTAGCATATATTGACGTGTATCTTTACTATCACGGCTCATTTTTTACGTTCATTTTTCCTTCCAGAACACTACTCAGGTGAGGTGAATAAAAATGGGCAAAAATGCATCTTTAATACTCTTTTTTTTTTTTACAAATTTAAAGGATGATCCTTTAATTTTATACAATATTTTTTTCCGTTATCTAATCCTAACACTATTTATCGTTTTTCTTTCAAGAAGAAATGTACTTTAACGAATAAAAATCAAACAACAACAAATAGGTCCAAAATAAAAGACCATACACATAAAAGGCCAAAGTCCGTCCAAACGACAAAACCTTAAGCCCAAGTAACACCATATATACAAGCCTACAAACTTTAACCGTAGGTCAAATATAGAGAGCCACTTGTACCATTGTCATTGGTTTTATTTATATCCTCCTAGTTAGACCTGGGGATTTTAAATAAGAGATTCCATATCATATCCCCTCAAACTTTATATTCTATGTAAATCTAAAATACACAAAACTCCCATTAATTTTCACCTTCATATCCTTTAAAAGTTTTAATTAATAATAACAATAATTTTTATATCCCAATATGATTTCATACATGTACATTCAGTAGTGTTTTTTTTTGCCAGAAACAAACTAATGATATTAAGTTCAAATAAGTTACATTGTCCCATACATTACAGCAAACTAAGACAGAAAATGATAAAATAAGAAAGTTACAACTAACAAACCTACTAACCGAGAAAATAAATCCCTAAACCTAGCTAATAAACTATAGAGGCTAAAAAATAACAACAATTCAATACAGCCATAACACAATAATGAAGATGAGACATCATCCCCTCCAATTGTAAAGGCGGCTTGTAACTGGGAAGAAGGTCGATATACTCGATCACATTGGCAAGACACTTCTAATGAAGCTTTGGTAATCCTTCCGGCTACCAATTCTGCTTCCCTGGGAACGCACCTGCAAGAGAGGTTCCTAACCAAATTCCCTGGCACAAAGGTGTACTCAAAGAGAATATCATTCAACTTATAATCAACGAATGCACAATCAAATAGACCATAGGAAAAATAAACCCAACTCCAGTCTGAAGATAAACAGAACTGCCATATACACTGAACCAGCCCATATCTAGTCCTATAATGAACAGTGATGAACAATACACTGAACAGGCGCAAGATGAGCCAATGATGAACAACGCATACAGTTCTACTCATACAGATCAGACTCAGAAAACTGATATTTATTTGCCTATTAATTGCACATTCCTTGACCAGAATACCCACAAAGAACTTTACCTTCCTATCACATACAGCTACCATCAACCAAACATTACTAAATTCTGAATGTATCATAAATACTCTGTTTCTGAGGCTTGGGATAGTCAATCCATCTCTTTTCCATCGATAAATCTTCCACACCAATTCTGGTAGGGTATAGCCAATTTGGGTAAGGTATTTTGACTTATAATACATACATACGAGTGAAGAAATGTAATAACCTACCCAATCACATGAGACAAACCAAACCACACCAGGTATCAATTCTTCTAAATAATCAGGCGAATTAAACATAGAAGAACCAACACCAAAAGAGGCTCTCCCACCAATAGCAAAGCTCATTCTCATTACGACATCAGTGGGAACGGGTTTAAATCTTAGCAATCTACTCACCTCGGGAGTAAAAGGCTGCAAAGGTAATACCTTTAAGCTTCTTTGTTCCGGTGCCTTTGAATTCCCCAACGCGATTGAAAAATCCCAGCTTTCACTTAACCATAGAACCTTCAACACCTTGCTTTCACCTGAGAGTCCACCGGCGACGATATCCTCCGACGCCATGGTGCTAATTTGTTTGACCGTTGAGCTCCAAAGTCTGAAGCACCGCATCTCCGCCACAGATCTGCCCCCAATTACCTGACAACCCCAATTCTCGTCCCTCACCTCCCCAATCGATCGCTTAGAAGAGAGAGGGAGCCATCGCGTCGATTCCCTCGGAGGCTATGGAGGCACCCATCGGAGGTCGCCATTGGAGATCTGCAAGTGTGTCTGAGATTCGAACTCTTCCTCGTATCCCTTAACACAAACCTCCTGCTCGTCGCCTTCACGGGATTCGCTCCCAAACCGCAAATCTTCTGGCCGCAACAGAGGAAGACTGCCGCTAAACTCCACCGAAAGGGGAGAGACGAACCTTCCAAGAAGAAAGAGTGGCTGCCACTCGACCAGTGACGGACTGCATCTCGCCGGCACACTCATTCTACCGGAAATCAGAAACCCTAGCAGAGGGAAGCTACTCGCACGAAGGCGAACGTTGGGATCCCCTTTACTTAAGTTTTATACTTTTCTCATCCTATTTTTGCTAACATGTACATTCAGTAGTGTTGCCCATCAAAGTTGGGTCATTTGATTTCAGTTCAAAAAAAAAAAAATAGTAAGGTCATTCGATAAAGAGGAGACAATGGTTTCATATAGAGGTGAGTATGGTGCCCAGTGGCTCAATGCGCCTACCTTGACCTTGCAAAAAATGGTCCAGGCTAGCTCTAAAAAAGTTGCCAAAAAAAATTTTGGGCAACTTTGGGCGGGCTAATAACCGGGCAAGGCCGAGCATCGGGCAAGGGGTGCTGCCCTACCCATTTGTCCCTGCCCAAAAAATTATTTTCATTTATTTAAAATATAAAATTTCATATTAATTAAATATTATTTCATATATATGCTTTTATTTAAAATATATATTGTCTATTGTATAATACTCTTCTGGTCATCTTTTTTTTTTTGCTCTAGCCATTAAACACTATTTACAAGTAGATTTCTTCCTTTCTTTTTTACTTTGTGATGTATTAAATTATAGTTGCCTTTTATTTCTTTTCTAGATGCTTCATTATTTGATCCACTTTTGGGATATTGAATTGATGCAAATTACTTTGACGTCACAGTTTTAATTACAATCGTTTTTTTCCTTATTTATAATGGATTATACATGTTGTTTAATTTTTAAAGTATGGATATTTGTTAAGACATATGGTAGTTTTTATATTTCAAGACTCAAGTTGTAGACTTATTTTGAAATATCCCAAGAATTACAATCGTTTTGTTTCCTTATTTATAATGGATTATACATGTTGTTTAATTTTTAAAGTATGGATATTTGTTAAAACATATGGTAGTTTTTAAATTTCAAGACTCAAGTTGTAGACTTATTTTGAAATATCCCAAAATGTGGAATCATCGAATATATTTGAAGTTTATATTACTTAGGGTGAAGTTAAGACATATGGTATTGGTAATTACAGGAATATTCATGAAATTTACATGAAATTATTTTTTTCATATGTGGACAAAATAAGGCGTTATCACTTGGGCAGGGAAGCCCACCTTTAACCAACCTAAAATGGTTAAGGCTTTTAGCTGGCAGGGCAGGGCATTGGGTTATAAAATACAGTCCGTTCATCCTTCGAACTGAGCATTAGGCAAGGGTCTCACCCTACCAAGCCTTACCCATGCCTACCCCTACTTCCATATATGCCTCTTAAACATAAAACTCAAAAGACGTGAATTTCCCTTCTCCCACTCTCAATATTAGAGTTTTGACCAATTATGAGTGCTTTCTTATTTTGACCAATTAATACCTTTTTTATTTTTGAAATTGCGTATACTTTTCAGTGGAATATAGAGTGAGATCGCATCTGGATTCAATTTAATTGTATTTTTATTTTTATTATTTTCTATTTATACACATAAGCGATAGTTTCACTTGAAAGATCCGTCTCATTTTGATTTGGAAAGATACCACCTCGAATTCCTATATTTAAATTGGTTTTAATTCCTGCAATTTATTTTCATGGTTTTCCATCCCTTCATGTGCTTCGCCTAAAATTTCCAAGATATTAAAATCCGGATCGGGTATTGAATCGGACGGGGTACTATGTTAAGGGTCAGTGGGTTAGACCGAGATCAAACCGGAGCTAAACCGGTAAGAAATTAAAGATTTTAGGCTTATTAATATGAAATTCTAAAGAAAAATTAAAATTATTTTTTTCAAAATAGAAACCCAGACTGGACAAGGAATCAGACCATTCTACTGGCCGGTTTGTCGGTTTTCGGGTCGGACCGACCGGTCCAATCCGGATTCAACAACCTGGGAAATTTCTTTAAAAAAAAATACTCAGAACTCAGAAGGACCATGAACTGACTCAAACAATGTTAATTGTGCTGAGGTGGGCTTAATACCGTTAAACCTAACTAAAGCATTAAGGTAACAAAAACCCTTTTAAGCATCCAACAAACCTCCGTACTAAATTTGGATCTATCCATGAACTGAGCATTTTATTTTTCAGTTATCATTTTTTTTCCCTAGTCATTGATACGTTAAACGGTGATGGATAGTGACACTTTACAAGGCTGAAAAATTGTAACTTTTAATTATTTCAAAGGGTTAAGGTGAAAATTTAACAATCCAGTTTTTTTGAAGGGATGTTTGGTGTAAATAAGTTTTGAAAAGGGTAAAAATAATAATAAATAATTTAAAAAGGTGCAAATTCAATAAAACCGTTAAATTTTTCCTAACGTCATTAGAAGTTTTCTTTTCATATAATTTAATGCTGTTTGATCAAATTTAACGGTTTTGTTGAATTTACACCATTTTAAATTGTTTATTATTATTTTTACACATTCTAAAATTTATTTGTACTAAACACCACTCAGAAAAAACTTAATTATTAAATTTACACCTTAACCCTATTTCAAATGTAGTTATGTGGCAACTCTATTATCCAAATAGCCAATAAAATTTAGCCAAGGCAATTTAATGTTGAAAACTCCTCTGTCACCACTAAATGCTCAGTAAAATTAAACATCTTTCAATCAGCAACTTCTCACAATAAAAGGGTAGCTGCAAAAATTTTCCTTGCATTTTTTTAAGGGTTAAGGTGCAGTTTTACCCACAAAAATTTAAGAGAAGTAAATTCAGTTGACAACTTAAAGAAAGAAATAAATTCGAAACAATTTTAGCTCATGCATTTCCTTTAAAAATTTAATTTATTCAGCATTGAAAAAGTTTTTTGTACATGATTTCTATATCTCTACAATGGGAATAATGATACAACACAGATTATGGCTGACTGAGATGTTTTATAACACAAAAATTGGCAGCTGACTGAGATAGTAATGTCCTGAGAATGAAATATCACTACATACTGTAATCCACGGAGCATTGTACATGGTATGAGCATTCTGGACTGCAAAACCATGGAAGTAAGGCAATGGAATTCCTCGTCTAAATAGAAGGTTCACAAATGGTAAGACGGTGGTTCTGAGCATAGCTGATATTGCTAACTGCACAGATTCAAGAAAATTGAAGTCAGGCGACAGGCGGATGACTATCTTCCCAAAAATATACTCCCTACGGTTCTAAATATAGGAGTTAGTTAAAGAGTTTACTTTGGACTAAAATATAAGACATCAATCCACTTTGATATTATAACTAACTTAACTAATTTCCTTAATACTCCTATATTAGGGGCTGGAGGGAGTAATAATTATTGATTCATGATCATATATTTCAAAATATGCAGGAGCATAAATCATTTGTTTCGTAAACATGGAAGGGTATGAGCACTTGACAAGCTAAGTTAGCACCATGAAAAGATGCTGAAAAAATGAAGATGACATTGATTCAGATTTACCTGGATCAGATGCAAGTGCAAAGGACCTATCTTGCTCCATTTTAAGTATGTGGAAAAATCATTCAATCTGAGACTACCAGCAACGTTGTTTTGGAAGATTTCTGCAGAGCCAGAAGCACTAATCTCCTGTATCAATGAGTAAAAACATGTAAACTTAGAATGCCTCGATTATAGTGATAACAGATTCACCATATAAACTTAACTAACAAAAGAAATAACTTAATATGAAAAATAGGATCCTAGACATGCAGAGATGGAAAAGAACATGAGCAGTTTTGAAAATTCAGTATAAAGACAATAAAGTAGGCATGCATTTGAGAATATGAAGACAAAATAATGTCATATAGCTGCTTTAAGAGCATAAGCTTCCCATAATTTTAACATTCTAGCTAAGCATCTTAGTTCCCACTTTTGAACTTCAATTCATAGCAGATACTGTTCTTGAGCCTTCGCTTTAATTATACTTTATCAGTTTCAACACAAGGTGTAGCAGATCTGATCTTTGTCTGCACTTCAAGCCCAATGGGTTTCAATAGTCTTCACTTAACAGATTAAGTTATTTTAGTTGAGGTGTTTTTGACACTTGATTCAAGCTTACCATTGAGATGCATGCAACTTCACCAGCATCCTCAACATCAACTATTATATCTATATAAATGGTTGCGTCAATATATTGGTCGGTCACTTGTACAATTGGTGGAGATGATACTGATATATTAAGCTCCATGTCTCTGTTTGGATATTGCCTGTATAGTTGAGGAACTATGAATCTCCATGCAGCTGTGTTCAAAAGGGCCTGATCTGGTAGTTTATCAACTATCCATTGCATGGAACCTGCCTGTGGGTAACAATACCATCAGCAAAATATCAAACTATAATTCAGTCCATAATAATGTAGAAGCATTCACCACAAATGTGTATGGATTAATTGGAATCATTTGACTATTATTGAACAACAGATTAGCTTTATTCTTGTTGCTGCTATAAAGAACTCTATAGGTACTATAGGGAAGTTCAAAAATACAAGGATGATTTCAACAACAATAAAGCAATCAAAGGCTACGGAATTATGATCAAGTCCAAGCCAATGGAAAGGAACATGATTTGCCACTTAATTCCGGTCCATTACATTCTAAACTTCCAAACACTCCTTAAGGGCATGTTTAGGACGTTGGGGTGAGAAAATACCCAAACAATTGTTTGGATGCTAAATAGTAATTAGGGTGAGATGGATTAGGATGGATTTCCAGACAAAGGAATGAGAACTCCACCCGCCCCACTCTCCGTAGAACTCCTAAACAATGTCTAAAGCTTTCGTGACTGATCTTCATGAATAAAAGAACACCAGCAAGATTTGTACAAAAATTATGGAAGTGTGTATACAATTGGGTAAAATGGTTTCTTTCTTTTTTTGTTCCAAATCAAGCACATATAAAAATGCTCTTTTTGAATTTTTCAGATGAAGTCAAAGGCTTAGCAGAAACAAGTTGATGTTTCACAAGCAATCTTTTGTCATATCATAAGCAACAGCTAATAAGAAGCTATTATAAATCAACTAGATCTTAGTCCTTAATGGTGTATGTAACCTGAGCCTAGAAGCTTCACTATTCCCAGTGCTATGAACAGTGCAGCTTGCAATAGTTTAGATATATATTTATATTGAGGGCGGCTGAAAATGACCCAAAACAAACAAAACACTGAAATAAGTGGACTAGAAAATGATAGTGAGAAGATAGAAACTATCTGAAACTTACATTGAAGTAAGCCAAGGAAGCAGAATTTAACACATCTTCATGCAATGAAATCTTGATCATCTTAGACAAACCACCACAGGAAAAAGAAGCCTCTGGTTCTCTGTGGTAAACTTGAGGAACTAAAGTTTCATTTTTTCCTGTGAATAGACCATTGATTTCAAACTCAATAGAAGAATTGGTCAACACAGGATTGTTCACGAAAGAAACATTTAGCACAGCAGTTTTTCCCAGTGAGATTTCTTTTGGTAGGGACTGCAACAAACTGCTAAGCTTCGATATCCCTTCCCTTAATTTACCAGAAATGCTATCGTCAACTGCAGATGCTATTTTCCCTTCAAAAAAATCCACTATCCTGGAACAAACAAACAAAAATAAAGTTTTGCGAGCAGCACGTGAACCACATTCAAACTGGCACAGAAAGAAAATTGTAGCATGTTGTGAACATTGTCTGAAAGGCGGAAAAACAAAATTGTTCAATAACAATAGTCTACCTGAAAGAGGCTAGTGAAGGCAATTAATGGAGGCATTATGCTTATGGTAACAGAAGAAATCCAAATTTCAAGGAAATTTTTGTCAACATATGCATTTTCTGTTGTATGCTTTGGAACAACAGAGCTCCTTCAATTTTGTTCCACTTATAATCTTGTTTTATTTGATTGAGAAGTCAATTGACATGCATCTAGCAAATACAGCTCCGCATTTACCAATATAATAAATTACCAAACACATATTTCACAATAATATGAGTCTGAGAAACAATGGCACCAGAATAATAATAAAAGGGTAAACACCAATTGCCAACAAAAGAAGTAAAATTCTCCAACAAAGAACATGTTAACAGTTTATTTATTAGAAAACATGGCTTAAGAAGACTGCTTACCTTTGGTAGAGCCAAGATGCTCCGCCATTCAATTTTATGAACATGTCTCCCACATGAAATCCATAATCTAGGAGAATCAGCTTCAGACTACCTTCTTGGTTCTCGAAATTTATAGTCAGGCCCACCTGCATACCGTCAACCTTCAAAAAATAGCACAACTTAGTGAGATATGTTTTCAATTTGACCTGAAAAGATGAAAATAAAGCACAATTGCACTAAAAATGCCCCTGCTCACAGGATTTTGCCAATCAGATACTGGCATACATGAGACTTACAGTTCGCCTAAGAACCACAACTGTTTTTCTAATCCCCTTCATGAGTTTATTGGATGATGACTTAAGAGGTCTCGTTGTCTTTCACAAAACCCATCTTGAATTCATTTGCTGAGTAGATATGTTTTCAAATCACAAAGCTAAAACACTTGAAGTTGCTTTATATTTCTCAATATAATAAGCTTTTGCAGAACATTTGTTATTTCTTTCAGGCCTAAGCAGCTGAATTCAAGCCCAACGCATTATAAATGATAAGTCAGACATGAAAACCCTGCAACTATACAGATAGAAGTGGTAGCCTAGACATAATTATCAATTAATATATGTAGCTTTGGTTTTCTCTCACACACGGCAAAGTAACTTTTTACCTTCACAAAGGCGTCCCCTTGATCAGAAACAGAAACAGGCAATAACCAAGTGCTACAAGAATAACTCCAGTTCATACTCAAATTAGCTGTACCGCCTGAAGCGATTAGAGCTATTCCCTTCTCTCCAGTCTTAACATATGAAGAATTTATGTTGACATCAACAAAAGTAATATTCGAAAGAACTATTTTACATTTACCAACGAATCTGACTCCGGCAGTCTTCTCAATTTGAGGCAGTTGAAGAGCAAGAATAGTTGATATAGCTTCGTGGACAAGCAAATCTTTGGCGTAATCAAGACCCTTTTCAGATATGGCCCCAGAGATGAAACCCTCTTCTCCATTAAGTTGAAGAGAAACACTTGTTGGAATCAATAGAAGAAGAAAGGAAACGAAGAACATGTTAGGTGCCATCCTGCCGGGAAATTTTGGAAGAAACTTGGGAAGTTAAAACAGAGTCGCATGAAATTGGGAACTGGCAAGACTCAAGAGCACAGTTTTGTTACGCAATTAAACAATGAAAGATAGAAACTTTGAAATTCCCATACAGTGAACTAACAACTGAAGCTATCAAATTTCAGTGGGGAAGGTTTATTTTTTTAGAGCTACTATTTTGAGCAACACAGATATTTTGAGGTTTGACCAATTTACTGTGTATTCGTGTAATTTGGAGTTTTTGAACTTTTCGAATAGCACTCTCAAACAGTGAGATTGAGCACGAGGCCCTTGAGGTCGTATATTATATTACGTTTAAGGATCTTCTTTCTCTATCTTTGGACCGCATCAGTTCAGAAGATTCGTATTCCTCCACAAATTAGTCGCTTCGCGGGATTGGACTCTGGACAGGCAACCTGCCCTTCGCTCAATTAATTAACTATTAATGTTAATTAATTAATTAATTACCGGTCATTTTGATAATCTATAACTATATGTGTGTGTGTATATTTGGCCGGAGATAATCTCTAACTATATAAACTAATAACTGAACGGCGAAAAAAACACTAGTAGTCTAGTACCTCTTCCTAATATAAGATAAATTAAATTTTTAGAAAATATTAAAGAAGTTAAATAAATTATTTTAAAGTATTTATATATATATTTTTTTCTTTAAACTAATTTTTTTTGATTTATAAACTGATATATAATCTAATAATATATAACATATGTTAAGATTAAATAATTTTCTTTAATTTCATTAATTTCTTAAAAAAAGAAAGCAATTGAGTTTTTATATTAAAAACTAGGGTGAGAATAACCTAATAATCCGTTGGTTTTATACAAGGGTAAGAAAAGATAATGCATACGACATAGGCAAAAACAGATTTGGTTGGATTAAAAAGAAAATATGAATACCAATAAGTTATCTGTTGAGAAGGTAAGTGGTCTCATCCCGTAAAAAGAAAAACATATGTTTGAATCCTTAGAGGCGCATTTGTTGTAAGGACTTAAACCTCAACGCCCCACCTCGATAGAGATTAAACTCAAGTCCAAAATGATTTGGGAATACTTTGAGTTCATCTTCTTTAATTCTCTTCTTCCCTCTCCTACTTGATTATTGTTGAAGGAGGATCAATAGGGATAAATTAAGAAAAACTGACATATATAATAAATATTTCTTATATTTTAAATTAATATCAACTCCTTAATATTAAGAACGGCTATTATGATCCGTTCAGGAGGACGAGAGATCTGAGATCATGCACACTCTCCACTGGATTGTCATCAACCTCAGAAATCATATGAAAACCCAAATGATGGATCAAAATTCGCCAGAGGCTAGGTGCCATAGATTTGAGTAAGGTCTAGAAACCATTTTCCAAGAAAATCACAAAAGCTACAGCACTGAACTAACAAATGAGATCACTGTAACTCCTAAAAAAAGAGAGATTTTGAGATGTCGGTCAGAAAACACGGGCCTGGGTTGGGGGGAAAAAAACAAACAAAGAGAAACTACTACATGACGTGAAATGGGAGGATGAGGTTACTAATTTCTGAACAGGAAGGAGGGCAACCAAACAATCCTCTAGAAATTGTTTTTGTCATGCAGAAGCAGAGAACTTCTCAGAGTACTGTGGGGATGGAAGGAAAGGAAAATGAAAAACGAAAAACAAAACACAAAACAAGAAGAGCCCAAGTCGATCAAAGAAACGGCTGAGGAAAAGTTTGACTGATTTTTGATCTATTTTTATTGAAGAAAAATTGGAATCCAAATAAAACGTTAGGGGAGAAAATATACTAGGTTTGATTAGGGACAATTTAGTATTTTAAAGAGTTAATATAACATTTAATTCTTTAAGTTTGTCCTCATTTTAATTTTAATTCTTTAAGTTTTGAATAAGAAGTTTTAGTTTCTCGAAGGGTAAAATGATTCAAATTTTTACTTCATAATAGGGACCAATATTTTAAATGGAATGAAATTTGAAGAGCCAAAACCCTTGTTTTAAAATTTGAGGGACCAAAAATTATATTAACTCTATTTTAAATGTATAGTTGCGCGATTAGTCCTTTTAAATAATTATAAATTTTATGATTCTTTACGATCTACACTAAATATTATTTTTGCTAGGTCCAACACTTGTTTTCCCTTCTTCCTCCTAAGACTCTACTACAAGCTAATGGTGGAAATAGGTCAGGCCTCTAACAGAAATCTGTGGCCTAGCCTAACCTATTTAGTAAATATTTAAGGCTCAAGTTCAGGCCTATTGTTAGGTCTATTTAGATAAACAGGTCATGCCTATTTTCATAAATCCTAGCCTACAGGCCTAGCCTATTTAATTTTCTTTAATTTATAATATTATATAAGTATATAGAATATCATCTAAACAATTTTATAAATTTATCAACTTAGCCTTAATCCTAAGTTTCACATCTTATCGTCTTTCATACACACTCAACTTTTGCATTCACATCAATCATTCACCTCTATCTCTCTTATCTTTAATCGCTTGAGATGGTAATGCTAACTCACTTTTTTCCCCCTGATTTGCGTTATCCACTAAAGCATACTAATTTCTATGAGCTTATTTTAGTTCCAAATAAAATATTATAATCTTAGTAAAAGGAGTTTATTTCAGTTTATATGGGAAAAATAAAAAGATAAAATCCAGTTTTACTTGTTGCTTGTTATGCTTAGTCAATTTTAGAAAATATATCTTATTAATCAACAGACGATTGTTTTTTCTTATTTCTACTTGCTCAGATAACTGTTGTCACTAGACATTCTTTTCTTTTCCTTACTAAGCCCTTATATTACTATGAGAATGAATATTAAGCTTTTAAGACATAATGCATGATTATTATAGCTAAGCATGAAGGGTTATAAATAAATTTGGAAGTATAAACTTTAAAGGTTATTTAAAGGCCTACACTTTAAACAGACCTTTAATAGGCTTCAAGACCTTTTAAAGGCCCAAGCTCAAATCTAAAAAAAAAATCTACATATAGGCTCAAAGCCAAACTTAAGATTTAAATCTCTGTTGCAAGCTGATAGCTATTTAGGTAAAACTTGGCTTAGCCTATGAGTGTGAACTGGAGTTATTCTTGTAGAACTTGGTTATTGTCTGTTTCTGTTTCTGATCAAGGGGACGCATTTGTGAAGGTATAAAAGTTATCTTGCGATGTGCGATAGAAAACCAAAGCTACATATATTAATTATTAATAATTATGTCTAGGCTACCCCTTCTATCTGTATAGTTGCAGGGTTTTCATATCTGACTTAATTATATGTATTGGGCTTGAACCCAGCAGCTTAGGCTTGAAACAAATAACAAATGTTTTGCAAAAGTTTATTATATTGAGAAATATAGAGCAACTTCAAGTGTTTTAGCTTTGTGATTTGAAAACATATCTACATAGCACATGATTCAAGATGGGTTTTGTGAAAGACTACGATACCTCTTAAGTTGTCTCACCCTTATCTTATTTTAACTTACAGTGAAATATTATTACGTGGTTCGGTGAGCAACACAGGAATAACATAAATATACTGATAATATGTACATAATTACATAATTTTCTCCTAGGGGTTCGTACATGATAATTTCAAATATTGTAACCACACAAGGCTACTAGGATGTCTAAACCCATCCCAGTGAAACGGAGATATCTTCCCGTCTTTGTTCCACCACTGCAATCCCCTCGTACGGTTCTCTTCTTTGTTCTTAGCATATCTTCTGTCTCCTCCTGTCTAAATTGTTGATAGGAGAGAGTGAGATTCGAGAAAATCTCAGTAAGAAACAAATACCATAATGCATGCATGATATATGCTATGTGTATGACATGTTAGCTTTATTTAAATGCGTGCCCCATAATGACATTTCTGCATGCTCAATGTTTCATGTAACAAAACTATAGCTATAGTAAAACAGAAACAAAGCTTTATTTGTTCAAATATACTCTATATAATCAAGTAAAACAATTACATATATCACTACACAAGTAAAGATATCAATTACATGCAATTAAGGTAAGTCTCATACCTTAGCCCTTCATAATCCTTAAGTACGCTTCTTGAACTTTGTGCCTCAAAATCCGTGTCGCAGCTCGGTTCTCCACTCGGTCATACTATTCCAAATGTACCTTTAAACATTTTCATAGTGCTTCTGGTGGTAATATGAGCTTATTATGAAAATTTACTTAAATACCCCTAAGACCCGGCCCAACCTCGCCATACTTGGTCCGACTGTACTTTTCTCAAAATTTTGACTAAGGCTATTCTGACATATTTTCGCCCAAGGAATCTATTTCCGGACTCTAAATTATCAAATTTATTGCCAAAAGACAAAATTGCCCTTGGAAGTCCTTATTTCAGGGTTTCAGGGGCGTTTTCGTTATTATATTTTTTCGGGCTTTTCTAAAAAAGTGATCAACTGTAACCCCACCAAATTTTCCCTTCTGAATACAATGGAATCATCAGATCATTGAAAATCTAACTCTAACCCCCTAAACTAGAACTGGCTGAAATTCCCAATTCTCCAGGAAAAATTGGGGTTTTTTCACTTCTAATTCCGCATACGTGTTCCTTTCTACTCCTAACCACTTTATTAACTATTTAATTAGGTTACAACTACCATTTAGTACCAATTTTGGCAGCATAACACTTCCAAAAACCCATTTTCCATTTTCACAAATAAAGACAATCCGACGAAATTTCACCGATTAAATTGTCCATAACACTATAATAGTTAATATTTGAAGTTTAGGAAGTTGCCTCTTCTTCCTTCTAGCTTTTCCTCTTCTTGACCGAACTCCTCCCCTTTCAAACCCTAAGATTTTGCTTCAAAACAACCTTGAATCATGTAGAGGAATAGCTTAGAGGAAGGATTATACGAATTGGAACTCAAATCACCAAAGAAATCAGCTTACCCTATGAGTTTTTCTTCCTTCTCTCTCTAGAAATCTCAAACTCTCTCTCTCCCTCTTGCTTGAACATGGCTGCACGGTTTTGTGGAGAAAGAGATGAAGAAATATTATTTTTATAACATTAGGCATATGTCATAATTGTCATAATTATCTATTTTCTCAAAAATCCAAATTGTAGCTTTTATGTACATAAAATATGGTCATAAGCCCAATTAACTTGTAACAAATTCCTCCTCTCTCTTGGTCAGCCAAATTTCACGTCTAGGGGCCAAGTTTGTGCCAAAATGGGAGTTTGCAATTCATCAAGTCTTAATTAAAAACCTCAAGCAAATGCGTTAAGTCCAATTTATCTAATTAATGACTAATCCTACAACCGCATTCATAGTCATCTCTTGGATAAATTGTTAAAAACCACTTGGTGTATGAAATGGATTAAATTAATGCAATTGTTTCCTCTAATATGAATACACAAACGCGCCACTCAAATTAACTCAAATCAATTATACAAACTAGTAATCACATAGCAAGTATAATCTCATTGAATTAATAGGAAATATAACCATAAATCAATCAATCACAATAATTCCAATCTAAACACAATATAAACAATCTTAGTTCAACAATATGGAGTCCAAATAACTCAACAAAATTCTACTAAAACTACCTTAGAACATAGTTAGGAATTACAATAACAATAGAAAATTCATAAGGGAACTAAGAAAGAAAACTCCCCCTTAAAACTCTTCAACTCAAACCAATCTTACCAATATCCTCAAGAGTTGGAAGCTTTAGCCACTATCACTACCAAAGCTTGCACAAAACGTCAGCAGAATTCCAATTAAATTGAAGAAAAGCTCAGAGAGGCAGTGATGGTAGTGAAGTTCCGATGGAGTTGAAAAAAAAACAGAGAATTGTTGACGAGAACAGAACAGGCAGCGGTGGTTCGATGGTGGTAGGTGATGATGGAAGAGACCAGTTCTGAACTTCACGGCTCCCTCTCTCCAGATCCCTGACCAAGCTCGACGACACCACTATGATGTTGGGCTTCTATGTGAGGGTGAAAGGGGGTCACCGGAGCTGGCAGGGCCAAGAAATAATTGTATGAATAATTAAAAATTTTATAATTATTTTGCCTCTAATTACAATTAATTCAATACAATTATCACTAATTAAAATTAATGCTTGATCATGCAACATTGTCCCATAAAATGCATTAAAAATCCCAATTTAGTTATGAAAAATTATATAAAAATATGGTTCAATTATGAAATGAGTACACTTTGAGATCATACTGACTCTTCTTCTTTCTGCGTGAAATATCCAAACAGGCTTTGATATTTGCTAGAACTCTTAGACTGGAACTAAGTCTTCATGAAATTATGATATCAATATGTTCTTTGATACCATGTGTGTAGAGTGGTATTAGTTGTAGTCCGTACTTTGATACCATATGCTTTAATACCTAAAGGCAGGGTGTGCTTTCATATCATGTGGGCAAGTGGTATATGTCATAGGTTGTGCTCTGATACCATGTAGGTGGGGTGGCATTAACTTTATTGTAAGATATTTATTTTTAGATTATTCCAATCATAATACTCTTTACAACCTAAAAGTCCTTTTTCATTGCTTTTAATGAATTGAATCAAATGGAATATTTTCATTTAGAAATTTAAGCCTTCAACATTTATAGGTGTATGTTGTACTTTGATACCATATGCTCTGATACCAAAAAGGAGTGTGGTATCAGTCGTAAGGTGTACTATGATACCATGTGCTTTGATACCATGTGTGTAGGGTCACTTAAGTCATAGAGTGCGCTTTAATACCATGTAGGCATGATGGCATTAGTCATTTTATGTGCTCTAATAGCAAAACTAAGTGACGAAATGCTAACATTTGTATACAGTTCGATCCCATGTATCCCTAAGCATTGGTTGATGAAATGAGTGGTGAAGGTTTCATGGAACATAGTATATTACTTCTTGACGCAGCTACAATGGTCATATTGTCTAATTCGTCTGTGAGATTAGGGATTGCTCCTTTCTTACTTTGAGCAACCATTGTGAGTTGGTTTTTCCCAATTATTTTCTCTTCCTTGATTTATTTGAACTTTGTTTCTATTTTTTTCAATTTTACTTAGTGCAAAATGTTTCATCTATGTACCATTGTGCATTTGGACATTTGAGAGGAATTTCAAACATGATAAACTACTTTATATAGATTTTGATGAGTGTTATCAAATAAGTTGGGTAACCGTAAGAATTTATCTTTTTATTTTATTCCAACCATAATTAACTTTACAACCTAAGAGTACTTTCCATTGCTTTTTACTATTAAATAATTAAATCAAATGGGATATTTGCATTCAGAGCCGTGTGGTGTACTCTGATACCATGCGAACAAAACATTTAAGGAAGCTTTCAATCCTAGAGTGTGCTCTGATACCATATGCTCTGGCACTAATGGAGATGATGGTATCAATCGTAGGGTTTACTATGATACCATGTGAGCATGGTGGCATTAGTCATTTGGTGCGCACTGATAATGACTATCCTAATTCACTAAATAATATGAGAGTTTGAAATTCATCAAGTCTTAATTAGAAATCTCAAGCAAACGCGTTGAGTCCAATTTGTGGTCCACTAGACCGAACCCATCCACACCATATTTTGGTAGCAAATTTCCACTAATAGTTCAAACCCGACTCTAATACCACTTGTTCTGATACCAAACCTTAAGAACGGAGCCCTAATGAGGTGCACCTTAGATATAGGTCCACCAATCTCTGACTTTGTGATCCACAAGACCAAACCCCTATCCATACCCTCCCCTGGACCAAGACTTGGAACCTGTGGTGGCTCTGATACCACTAACTCTGAAACCAAACCTTATGAATGAAGCACTAAAGCTAAAAATTAAGCTAGTCATAGAGGCGCACCCAAGCCACGTGTCCGCCAGTCTCCAACTTTGTAGCCCATAAGGCCAAACCTAATCCACACCCCACCCCCATGTCCAAGACTTCAAACCTGTAGCTAACTCTTATGCCACTAGCTCCAATACCAAACCTTAGGAACAAGGCACCAATGTCTCAGAATGTTGACCTAGAGATTCCTACCAATTTGGAAAAAGGAATAAACGACTAGGTGGTTGTAAGCTTGTTGTTTGCTATTTTGCTAAAAGTGTCTTGGGTATTGTAACATGCACTTTGTGGAGACCTTTTGGGAATGGATACTGCTCGAAAGGTTTCGCCTTCATATATTTTGATTCATTATTGTTTCAATATAATTTTGTTTCTTAGTTGTTGCCTCATCTAATTGCTTAGAATATTCCACATTGAACATAAAATTTTCCATCCTGTAGATGAACTTTGATGATTGATTGTGTCTATTATATTCAAGCACAAACTAGCATGATTCTCATTTCTTATATTTATTATACATTGTTATTCAATCAAAATATTATGAGTGAATAATTTTTTCAATTAAAGCATGAGAAATGTAAAGCTTGATCAAAGAATAACATGTTTGTTTGCTTTTTAGTGTTTTTTTCATGTTTATTAATTCTCTAGTCGGAAAAACAATTAAATTTGATGGAAAAAGATAATGAAGTTTTGCAAGTCCAACCTAGTGGTTTTACAATTACAAACAATGTTATTCACTATAGTAAAATGTTGATGTGCTTAAAAAAATTTGAACCTTTAATTTATAATATATATATATATATATAATATTAAAGTTGTCAACTTTTATAATTTGATTATTGAAGTGATTACACTTTGAGATCATACTAACTCTTCTATTTTTCTGCATGAAATATCCAAACAGGCTTTGATATTTGCTAGAACTCTTGGACTAGAACTAAATCTTGATGACATTATGGTATCAATATGTTCTCTGATACCATGTGGGTAGGGCGGTATTAGTGGTAGGATGTACTTTGATACCATGCGCTCTGATACTTGAGAGTAGGGTGTGCTCTAATACTATGTGAGCAAGGGGTATATGTCTTAAGGTGTCCTTTAATGCCATGAAGGTAGGGTGATATCAACTTTATCGTAAAATTTTATTTTTAGATTATTTCAATCATAATACTCTTTACAACCTAAGAGTCCTTTTTCATTATTTTTAGCAATTAATGAATTGAATCACATGGGATATTTTCATTTAAAAATTCTTCAACATTTATATGTGTATGTTGTACTCTGATACCATATGCACTGATACCAAAAGGAAGTAGGATGTACTCTGATACCATGTGAGTGGTGTGGCTTCAATCATAGGGTATGCTTTGATACCATCCAAGTAGAGTGGTATGAGTCGTTGTGGGTTCTCTAATACCAAAACTAGGTAACGAAACGCTAACATTTTTATACAGTTTGATCCCGTGTATCCTTAAGCATTGGTCAATGAAATGAGTGGTAAAGATTCTATGGAACATAACATATTACGTCTTGACGCATCTACAAAGAGCATATTGTCCGATTTGTCTGTGAGATTAGGGATTGCTCCTTTCTTACCTTCAAGCAGCCACTGAGTTGTTTTTTACCAAATACTTTCTCTTCCCTGATTTATTTGAACTTTATTTTTGTTTCCTCCAATTTTACTTATTGTAAAATATTTCATCTATGTAGATATTAGGTTGGCTTTCGTGATTTTCCAAAACATTCTGCATTTGGACATTTTGAGAGAAATTTCAAACATGAAAGCCTGCTTTATATAGATCTTGATGGGTGTTATCGAATAAGTTGAGTAACTGTAAGGATTTTTCTTTTTATTTTATTTCAACCATAATCAACTTTACAATCTAAGAGTACTTTTTCTTTACTTTTTACTATAAATGAATTAAATAAAATGGGATATTTGCATTCAGAAGTTTAAACTTTCAACATTTAGAGGCGTATGGTGCACTATGATACCATGTGAACATGTATCAATCCTAGGGTGTGCTTTGATACAATATGAGCAGGGTGGCATTAGTCGTTTGGTGTGCTCTGATACCATATGTGCTCTCATACCAAACCTTGGAAACAAAATACTAACGTTTTTATATAGATTGACTTGTGTATCCTGAAGGATTGATTAATTAAGTAAGTGTTGAAGCCTTCATGAAACATGTCTTACTACTTCTTAATGACCCTATGCAATAGAAAGTTGAGGATGCAACTGCAAATAGGTATGTTATCCAGTTTTCTTGTGAGATTAGGGACTACTCTTTTCATACCTTCAAGCAATCATTGTGAGTTGTTGTTTGCCCATTACTTTTCCTTCCCTGATTTATGTTTGTTTCCTCTAGTTTGACTTGGTGTAAAATGTATCATCTCTGTAGTTATTATGTTGGCTTTCATGAGTTTTCAAAGCATTCTGCATTTGCACATTTGAGAGGAATTTCAAACATGGTAAGCTACTTCATATAGTTTATTATTTTTTAATTTGGATGGACTTTCATTTTAATGAATGAAAACAGCAGGTGAAAATATACTTTGAAAGTTCCACCACACCCTAATTATTGAAGGAAACAGGGATGGCAATGCAGTGACCATAGAAGGCATACTTGATGATATAATAAATATTAGCCAAATCAATCCAAAGTTATTCAGAGAACCCATGACTCTCTTGTATAGATCCTGATGGGTGTTATCAAATAAGTTGAGTAATCATAAGGATTTTTCATTTTAGTTTACTCCAACCATAATCTACCTTACAACCTCAAGAGTCCTTTTACATTGCTTTTTGCTATTAATGAAATGAATCAAATGGGATATTTTCATTCGAAAGTTTAAGCCTTGAACATTTAGAGGCTTATGGTATACTCTGATACCACATGGTTAGGTGGTATCAGTCGTACGATGTACTCTGATACTATATGCTCAAATACCATGTGGGTAGGGTGGCATCAGTGGTGGGTGTGCTCTAATACCATATAAGTAGGGTGGCATCATAACTATAAGCATTTTTTAAGGAAATATAATTGTCGTAGTTATTTTTTGATAACACGCTTTCTATCATTCTGGTACTATATATAAGCTATGATACCTCATTTTCTCTTTTTAAGGAATGCAAGTGGTAGGTGAAAATATCTTTTAAAAGCTCCAAGTGATAGGGTTGGCCATGAAGTTACTATAGCAAGCATGCTTGTTGATATTACAAGTCTTTGCTAGATTGATCAAAAATTATTTGAAGGACTCTACTCTCAGCAATCATCAATTTATACAAACTTTTAGAATTGAAGTATACTCTTATTATCAATAATTAATAAAAATGTGTTTGAATATTTTTTTAAGAAAAATGTCGCAAATGGCGGGTTGAAATACCCTTTAAAAGCTCCCCAACCTCATTGGTTATTCAAGGTGACAACTAGTCATGAAGTTACCATGCATGCTTGTTGATATTATCAGTCTTAGCTATATTGATCAAAAATTATTTAAAGGACTTTACTCTCAACAATTATCAATTTATACAAACTTTTAGAATTAAACTATACTCCTATTATCAATAAATAATACAGTTTGAATCTTTTTTTTTTTGGAAAATAAAGAAAAATGTAGGACATAACTGAAAGATACCCTTTTGGCCCTAACCAAAGAGGAGTATACTTTAATTTTAAAGATAGGATTATGCGACATTATGAAATTCAAAATTAATTTCATAACCCAAATAACATACTCCATTCGGTTCTTAATGTAAGACATAATTATAGAGTTAATCTTTATCCTAAAAGTAAGATTTTTTCCTATATTTGTTAATTTTTTCTTAATTTATCTTTTTGATGTTTCCTCAACAATAATCAAATAAAAAAATGGAGAAAATTAAGGAAGATAACTATAGTATTTAAAAAAATGTCATGTTTATTAATTAAACTAACTTCTTTAATCTAATCAAATTAGGTAAATAATTCTTACATTAAGAACCGAACGAGTATTAATATTGACAGTTTACAGTCAGGGTGAAGTTCTAACTGAACTATCAATACGAGGAGAGGAAGTATCTACTTTCACAACACAATTTTCGCATGCCATGTCACGTTTCACTATAAGAAGTTAAGAGATCAATCAACTAAAATCGTTAGCCAGAGAACTAAATGAAAAGCTAATAAGCTTTCTCACTTGCCAAGAGCTATACAAGAAACAACCTAACCCCTTGAGGTCAAGTCAACTCACTCCCTCGCCTCATATATGCTGCAATCAAATATTCTGAGAGAATAACACAAAGCAAAACTATGTATAGAGGGCTCACTTTCCCTCTTAACACTCATCCTTTTTTTTCTCTCTCTCTCTCTGGTTGCATTTTACACAGCCAATTTGTGATTGCCGGAGATCCAAACTTCCCCTAAAAAAATCCTGATGAAAATTTTAAACGTTTGAAAAGCACAACTTCCCTTCAATGTGGTGAAACATCCTCCGCCATAATGATTGATATTCCAGAAACCTTTCCAACCTATACAAAATCTGACATGTATACAGGCGACTTCAGTTAGAAGATGGCGAGACGATTCCTCTGATCTTCTTGCGTGGACTGTGGGGAAATTTACCGTGTCTATCAACATCATTTTACTTCTTTGAGTAGGTAAGATATGGATCTTGAGCAATGGTCAATACATCTGGTCTCTCAGCCTGGTTATACGTCAGACATCGCCGTATAAAATCATGACAAAATTGTAGAAACAATATACATAATTTCAGTTGTAGTTACTGAAGAATGGACCTGAATTTAACTCGGTTACCAGATACTGAATCACCATTGTTCTATAAAAACTAGGAACTTGAATGTAAAATGAAATGCCTGGAGAATAAGCGTAATTAGTTCTGGTTGTGCAAAAGAGCAAGAACATTCTTTTTCTCTGTAAAAGGCAGCCACGCGGCAGACTCACTTGGTGCAAAAAATGGGGGCAAAAGAAAGTTAGATGACAAAAAAATGAGAATGAAAAAATAACTCTGGTGCCCTTGCTTTTTAAAAAAATATGTGATATAAGAAGAAAAAATTCAAAATAATTATGGAAGCATTATAGTATTAGGGAAAAAAAACTATAAAAACAAAAACAAAAGGAAATCCTTTTTCTTCCCGATATCAACCAGATCGAGACAATTCCCCAGGAACTTGAAACTATGAATTCAAAGGTTGAACTGCAGTTCTTCCCTCAAGCATGAGAGGCAAAGAGAGCCCTTAGGCCTCATTCCAATACCAAAAAGTAAAATGAAAATAACCAAGCACAATCAACAATTACCTTCCCATCATTATTAATATTAATATTAAATAAATAAATGATAGTAAAGACCAAAGAACTACCAGAAAGTAGTAAATATGGAAAAACTCACCTTTGCCTCGTTAGAAACTACAGGTTTAGTAGGGAATTCAACCTTGCGAGCCTTGATAATTGTATCTTCACGTAGTATACGCTCTTGAGTTTGGTCATGGCCAAATGGGCGTCTTCCAAAGAGCATTTGATAGAACAAAACACCGGCAGACCAGATATCAACCTGTTTCCCAAAAAAGAAATGTCAAAGAGGCTGCATAATTCTTTTTTTTATTTGGGGGGAGGGGGGTTGGGTGGCTGCAACTTCGAAGTATTGACCTTTGATGATATAAGAGGTGTCTTACTGAACTCAAAGCATTCCGGAGGCAAATACCTGCAAATTTAGACAAAAATAATAAAGAAAAATGAGCAGACGCGACAAGGAAATCTAGCTCATCAAGTTGTAAATTTTGTGCAAGACAATGCAGCAACCATCTAATCTTGCCCAAACAGGATGTTATTGCCAACATAACCCAAGGCAATAACTAGATGTTTGCCAGAATGTTTATGTTCTTTTTTCCCCTTCTGATACCACAATAGAAGTGAGAACTGGTTGACCAGGAATGTTCTCAACAACTTTTGTACTAAACCAACTGAGCTAAAACTTTGTGAAACAAAAACATACCACTGCTACCCCTAAAGCTAGATTCTTACAAACTAAGTGCCTCTCGTTTTATAAGCTCCAATAACCAAGCAAATTGCTGAATTTAACACAACTCATACAAGGTGGATGACGAGTCATTCACACAGGAGTTCGTAAACATAACTTGTATACCAATAACAATGACCTGCATCACTTACCAGTAAGTTCCAGCCCCCTGAGATGTTAGTTCCATACCCTGGGATCCCACATCATCCTCAACTATTTTGCTGAGACCAAAATCAGTCACTTTGGCAATGCCAAGCTCATCAAACAAAACATTTCCAGGCTTCAAATCATAATGAATAATCTTCTGTGTTCTTTTATTCAAGTAAACAAGGCCTTGAAAGACCTGAATTAGAATTACCCTAGCCTCTCTCTCAGGCAATATAGGTGTTGCCTTAAGGACAGCATCAAGATCCTTCCCTGAGCAGCAATTTATTTATGAAAGTTGTTAGGTCAGAAGTGAGATATAAGGTCTGTGGCTTGGCCTCAAAATAAATAAAATAATGCCCAACGGTTAAGTATACAAACCACTACAGTACTCTAAAAAAAAGATATGTATATGATCTTTACTGTAGGTTCGATTACCGTATATCATTAACAAAAAGAAAATTAAATGAGACGTGAGAATGAGCCAAGAGCCCATTTTCTTCCTTCCATATTCCCCTTCCCTCGCGACTCCTTCCATTTAATTATACTGTATGAAATGGAAGTAGAGAGATGAATGCTGTAATATTATTGACTCTTGAATGTGTTCAAACACTTGGAAAAATATATGTTAAATTAAGTAAATACTACTTCCAACTATAACTTTTTATTAAATATAAAATATGTGATAATTCCAATTAGTGAGCATTTCTTGCATTTAACTAATTAAGAAATTTAGTTAACTTAATTTGATTGATACAAAACTTGTATACTGCTAATTAATATAAATTGCATTGTCAAACACAAGACTTCTTTCTATAGAGCTGGGACAAATGTGGTAGCTTTTATTTTAAAAAATGAATGTGTTAAAGTATAGGAGAGCTGCGAGGAAGAGAAGGGACTCAAGTCACCATGGAAATGGATTTCACTTTTTGACCCGAGAAAAGAAGCAAATCCCATGATGATTTGCTTTATGTAATGGTGAAATGACACTTATCCCCTATTGATGAGGGCATGGAATGAAAACAAAGCCCAATAAAGTGTGTTGTTTAGAATGGGTCCCTATTCTTCTTTCCATGAACCTTCCCTCCATGACTTCAACTTGTTTTTTGGAATACAAGGTCATGCTGGTTTAAATTAATTATATGGTCCTATTAGGTTTGTTTAGGTCTTTAGTTTGGAGTTAACATGGTTGTAATGATCTGGATGTATTATATGTATAAAAAAAACTAGAGACTGTCTTGCTTTATGTAGGCCTTTATTTAATTGTATCAACTGATTGATATATTTAATTTCTCGTAAAAAGTCTTTCCCCAACACAACAGGTGGAACCAACTTTTGGTGGGTTTTCCCTTTTATTAGCACTAACCTTTAATTTCTTTCATCTATGATTTATTTTATGATTTGCCAAAAGTACACATTTAGTGATTTAACTTCACGTAAGGTTTCATTTTGGTGCTTTAACTTTATAAAGTATCTTTTGAGTCCTTTAATTCTCGTTAAAAAAAAAAATGTTAATATTGGTATTTTAAATATTGGAAAAACTTTATTCATTTAACTTCCGGCAAGGTGTTATTGCAGTTACTTTCGGCAAAAAAAAAAAAAAAAGGTTTTATTTTGATTCCTTAACTTCATAAATTGTTTTTGGGTCCTTTAACCCTAATGTCATTAACAAAAAAAATGCCGATATTGGTATTCTAGATGTTGAAATCTTTTTTTCAAATACTAACATATTAAGTTTAATTTTTAAAATATCAATGATCATTAAAAAAAATACATCATTTGAAATTACCAATGTTAGGGTTAAATGACGGAAAATAATCGTGCCTTTTAAAGTCAAATAACTAAACTGAAACTTTATATAAAGTTAAATGATTAAATGTGTACTTTTATCTTAATACAGTCTCTGTAATTTCTAACTTTATGCTAAGCCTTATTAACGAAACAGAGAATAGCGTTGGATTATAACGTAATTGTATTGAAAACTTTTCTTTTCTAATTTTTGTATTTGACCCGTGTTTTTTAATCGTGTTATCAATTATGATTAATACTTAAATAACTATCGTTTAAAACATTACTACTATTCAATTAAAATATTGTATACCTTTGAGTGAATAGAAAATTTTTCTTTAAAAAAAAATGAATGTGAATGGGAAGAAAATAGACTCACAAGCCACAAAGGAAATGGATTCCACTTTTGGACCTGAGAAAAGAAAGAAACCGCGTAATTTGCTTTATGAAATGGCAAAACAACACTCACAGGCCCAAAAAAAAAAAAAGAAAAGAAAAGTTGGGATGAAAAGAACCAAATCTCACGGGGTCGCAAGAAAAATTGAGAAATTATGAGGCTGTGATGGAAAAGTAATTTGGTTGGAAAATTTAAAAAAGAAAAAAGAAAAAAAAAAAAAAGCAAGTTTTGTCCCAGATTAACGGTATTATCTTTGTGCAGTACAAAATAAATGTAGTATATAGTTTTGTCTTTAAAATGCAAAAACACCTTTAAGCTAATCTGATAAGTGATAAGCTTCTTTCTCTTTTCTCCACCCTTCATGTGGGATTTTCAAAAGATAGGCAAATTTTATGACTTATTTGCACTTGTAAACCCTGCTGTATTCCACAAAACACTCATACCAATAAAATGAAAAACAAATATAAAAGCCTCTCTCCTCGATTCAATACATAGTTCCGCAACCACTTCTTTTTTGTTGTCTTAATGTATTCATTCTTCTATGCTAAAATCTATTTTTATATAATATGAAAGTAATCTTTTGTTTCTATTATTATTTAAGTAAAAAATTGTTACAGAGATAATGTGTTAAGTATAATCAAGTCATCTTTTAAAAGATTACATTAAAAATTTATTATATATAAGTGAGGTAAAAGGTTATAGGATTCACAAATTAGAAAAAACATAAATTCATATTAAAATACCATCTTTTGTAAAAGAGAAAAATAAATATGAAGACAATTGAAATATTGAAATAATATATGATCATATTTATTAATTCATAATTGGAAAAATCCCAATTAAATCCTTTCAAAATACTAAAATCTAAGTTCAAGCCTACACTTTTAACAAATTTTTAATCAGGCCAAAAGGCCTAATTAGGGATTTTCTAATGTTGATAAAAGACAGAAATACCCTTAATAGTTAAAATTAGGGTATAGTTTTTTTCCCCTTTTTGGTGATAAGAGGGGCTAAGTACAACTATGCGCAAGCTACCAATTCCTACAGCATCTTCAATTCCTGTAGAATATCACAGACTTCATTTGACAGTTGAAACCATAGTGTCCTTCTTGACTTGTTGTAAGCTCATTTTCACACTTGTTACCTTCTCGAAACACATGACTAGTTTTTATTTGCCAATCTTGATCTTGCAACTCCAGAATTTTTAGTGTAGTTGTCGAGAGAGCCTCAATTATCCCACCATGGTTTATATACTCCACAATCTGTGGGAATCGCATTCAGCATCTACTTTTTTAAAATAGGGGAATTATAGTCTTTTAACAACATTATGAAATCCTTATGATATATCCCAATTTTATCATAGATCGACACTTGTTCATTGTGTCCATATTCAGTCTTCCCAATTCCTGTAAGTCTTAGTTAGAGTCAGGAAATCGGACCTGCCCGTTTAGACTCAAGCCCGTCAAGGGTTGAGCTTGTGATTTAGGGTGAAAAAAGGAGGCGGACCTAAAAGGGCCGGCCTTGTAGGGCCAGCCCTGTTTAACTTTTTTTTTTTTTTTAACTGGGCACAGGGTAGCAAGTAGTGATTAGGGGTAGCGTTAACCTAACTTAACCCTCAAATTAGAAACGCTCTCACACTTACTCATACCTCTTTTGAAACTTCTCTTTTTTTATTTTCTTTTTTCCTTTTTTATATGTGTACGCCAAAATCCAAATCAGGTATTCTATTATTTCTGACATTTGAAGCTTGTAGAATTTTTTGATTGTGGCTATGAACTTGTTTGATTAGTTTTGGACATTAATTATGATTTGGACTTAAGTATTAGTGTTTATGTTTTATTAAACTTAGATAATATTTATGTTTTAAATTAGTTTTGATGATATTTATATTTAAAATTAGGTATTTTAAACTTTAGGAGAATAAGGAAAAAAAAGTCATGGCAAAAAGAAAAGAAGGAAAAAACTTAAACGGGCCGGGCCTGGCCTATAAAATTCGGTACTTTTTCGATTCGGGCCTAAACGGACCGGCCCGTTTAGGCTCGAGCCCGTCACGAGCCGGCCCGTTTTCCCACCTCTAATCTTAGTGTGTGTTGGGATAAAAGAGAAAAAAGTTCTTGTGGACTGAAACCATGGTTTTAAAACTTTACATCTAAACACTTAAAAAATTGGATAAGCTTGTTTTGGATCAAACACTACAAAAAAAACGTGATTTAGTAGCGGTTAAAAATGGGTATTCGTAGCGGTTCTAACCGCTACAAACTAGGTTAGTAGTGGTTACGAAAACCGCTACTAAATCGTACGTTGCAAGCGGTTTTGTAGCGGTTCTATAAAACCGCTACTCAATCAAAACTAACCGCTACAACCTTTGTAGCGGTTCATAGTAACCGCTACAACACCAAGAGATATTTGTAGCGGTTATATAACCGCTACAAATATAAAAAATTTTATTAAAAAGATTTTTTTTTTGTAGCGGTTAATAACCGCTACAAATATATAAAAATGAAAATTTGTTAAAAATGACATTTTTTATTTGTAGCGGTTAAGAAACCGCTACTAAATTTGAATTTCATGAAATTAGTAGCGGTTTTAAAAACCGCTACTAATTTCATGAAATTCATTTAAATTTAGTTTTTAAAAGGCGCGTTATTTAGTAGCGGTTTAATAACCGCTACAAATATTTAAAAAATTTTTTAAAAATATACGTTGATTTTTTTCTTTTTTTTCAATATTATATTAAATAGTTTAATTTGTTATTATTTTATCTATTTCAATTAGTTTATTATTTAATAGTTTAACTTATTAATAAATTAAAAAGAAAAAATGTAATTGAATATGATTAGTATAAAATTTATATTAATAATATTATTAAGGATAGTTAGGTAATAAGGAATTATTATATTTTATAATATAATGTAATTGTATATGAAAAATAGATGAAAATGAGATAGAGTTATGATATATCTAAAACAAAATGGTTAGAATAAATTTTATAGAAAGAAAAGAAATATTCTAAAAGATATTGAAAATCTTGTTACCATATTTGATCGTATTATTCAGCTCCTCTACTCATACGAAAGAAGTTGTAAATGAGAGGAAATGAAAGAAGGGTAAGGTGAAAAGAAATTGGGGAGTGTTTGAAATGAGTTGTGATAGGGGTATTTATAGGGATTCACGTATAATTTGTAGCGGTTAATGTAGCGGTTACTAATTAGTAGCGGTTATTTATATTTTTGTAGCGGTTTAATTATTTGTAGCGGTTAATGTAGCGGTTTTTATTTAGTAGCGGTTATTTATATTTTTGTAGCGGTTTAATAACCGCTACAAATATTATATTAATTTTTTTTTAAAATTTTTTTTTTACATTTTATTTTAACACAAATTTTTTGCATTTTTTGTGAAGAAAAATTTTTTACATTTGAATTCTACAAATATTATTTTAATTTTTTTTAAAATATTTTTTTACATTTTATTTTAACACATTTTTTGCATTTTTTGTAAAGACAAATTTTTTACACTTGAATTTGATCACTCATCGTCGCCATCCCTACAGAAATTTTGTAGAAAAACTATTGTTATTGATGTATTATTAAATTTAAAAAATTTAATTGAAATGACGTGGACTTAAAAAAACTCACCGCAGTAGAGGTAAATTGTCATCGCCTTCAGGGAAGTAGTTTTCAAAATCAGCTGGCTGAAATGGCTCACTCTCGTAGGCGATGTTATCGCCTTCACCCATGTCGTAAAGGTCTCTTGGCTTTAAATGAACGACCATGTGCCAATCCCTATGCCGCTCGTCCTCGACATAATAAACCTGATGTGCCTCTGAAGCTAGAATATACAGCTCATCATCTTGAGAAATACCAGTATGAATCGTGCGTGAGAAATTGACTGATGTGATCCCTAGGTCGTCAGTTGTCAGTCCCCGAGAAGTAGTGGTATTTGCCCACAAACACTTGAACAGCGTCACGGTGAAACGGCCTTGATAATTAAGCTCGACCACATCAAGAAGCTTGCCATAGTAAGGGACGCCTCCGAACTGCATGTTGGCGTCACTGCTGCTCGCATAACTCCTTGTCCCAAATGTGCCATAAACACCCGAATTCTGTGTTTGCAATCCTTGATCCCGTGAAACCGTGCAAAACTTAAAACCATTGACATTGTATGCTGTAAACCGTTTTGCATGATCAAGAGGGCCGATTGCGAGAGCTCTGAAATCTGGTGAGTGTGGGTTGTGGTCATTTAGTATTCTGCGCGCAAACCAGCCCGGGAATTCTCTGTGGACCCTCCTATCAACTTCCGAGGATGTCTGTGTACGGATCCTGAGCTGACGCTTGACATGACTTCTGAATTCCCTGCAATTAATAATGGAAAGGCGTTAGTGAAATGAAAGTGAGAAATGTTACGAAAGATATAGATCGATTAACATACATGTGAGTGTACAATTCTTACCGTATGAAAGGCTCAACTTGAGTGCAATTAATCAAGACATGTCTATGTGCTTGGAACTTCTCAGTTGCCGTTAGTTTGAAGTTCTCAGTTGCTCCAACTGGTTTACCAACACGAGGGATAAATTCTCCTGATGTCGGCGCAGGTTCAGGACAATCGTCAACACGAGGGGGGCGGTTGAAAGCCGTCTCAAGATCATCAAAGTACCTTGAGCAAAAATAAAGTACCCCATCCCCTATATAGCCTTCAGCTATAGAACCTTCTGGCCACGCCTTATTCCTCACGTAAGATTTTAATTTCCCAAGGAACCTACGAAGTACATAAGAGAAAATTGATATAAAATGATGAAAAGGACGACTAGGAAACATTAAATACGGACAATAAATGAAAGCACATATTTAAAATAAGTACCTCTCAATCGGATACATCCAACGATATTGTACTGGTCCAGCGAGCTTTGTTTCATGAACGAGATGGACCGTGAGGTGAACCATCACAGTAAAAAAGGACGGAGGAAAGATCATCTCCAAGTGACAAAGCGTAAGAATGATTTTCGACTGCAGCTGATCGAGCTCCTCAACGATCAAAACCTTAGAACACAACTTCCGAAAGAAAGAACAAAGTTCCACCAAAACGATGGAAACATCGGGAGGAAGTGTATTCTTTATAGCCAGAGGGAGTAACTGCTGCATAAGAACATGTGAGTCGTGACTCTTCAGGCCAGCAACCTTTCGAGCCTGCAAGTCGACACATCGAGAAATGTTGCTTGAATACCCATCAGGAACTTTTATTTTCTTCAACGTCGCGAGGAAGACATCCTTATTCAATTTTGTGAGGGTAAACTTTGCCGGTGTAAATCTGTCATGCTCATCTGGCCAAGCTTCTTCACGAACTCCCATGTCGCGTAAATCTTTCCTAGCTTGAAGGTGATCTTTTGTCTTTCCGGGTTCGTTAAGCAGCGTATACAGCACATTGTCGCAAACATTCTTTTCAATGTGCATTACATCAAGACTGTGGCGAAGTAAATTAGATCTCCAATACGGAAGCGTGAAGAAGATACTTATCTTCTTCCACTGCTGAGGCGTCGAAGTCCTGCGCGTCTTTTGGCGAGTTTGTGCTGAATCGTCGCTTTTTCCAAACTCGACGTCAACATGCTCAAGCTGCTGTAAGATATCTGTACTGGACAAAGTCTGAGGTGGTCCTCTTTTCTCTGGTTTCCCATTGAAGCGATTCCGTTGCAATCTGAACTTATGCGTTCCATCGAGAAACCTCCGATGCCCCATAAAGCACCACTTTCGGCTGTGGGGAAGGCGCAGTGCGTCAGAGTCGAAATTGCAAGCCGGACACGCCAACCCAGTGTGCACATTCCAACCAGATAATGTGGCAAGCCCAGGAAAGTCACTGATCGTCCACATCAAGGCTGCACGCATGTTGAACAAAGTCTTGCTGTGAGCGTCGTACGTCTCCAAGCCGACATTCCACAGGTCAAGCAATTCCGCAATAAGCGGTTGGAGATACACATCGATGTCATTGCCCGGTGCCTTTTTGCCTGGAATGATCATAGACATAATGAAAGAGCTTTGTTTCATACACATCCAGGGGGTAAGTTGTAGGGAACTAAGACTACCGGCCAAATGCTGTAACTTGTGCTAAGATTCCCGAAAGGATTGAAACCGTCGGTCGCCAACGCAAGCCGGACATTTCTAGGGTCAGTCGCAAAATCTGGAAAGTCGTTGTCAAACGTTTTCCAAGCAGCTGCATCCCGCGGATGTCTTAATTTACCGTCTTCGTTTTTATCAACGGCATGCCACCTCATGTGCTCAGCAGTTTTAGACGACATAAATAATCCTTGTAGACGAGGTTTCAAAGGGAAATACCTGAGAATCTTTGCGGGTTTCTTCTTATGCTTTTTCCCCTTCCGAATTGTCTTGTACCTCGATGTGTGACATCTCTTGCACGTCTCCCTGCTGGAATCGTCTCCCCAATACAGCATACAATCATTTGGGCACGCATCAATCTTTTGATAATTCAACCCCAACCTGTTGATGATCTTCTTGGCCTCGTAGAAGGTTGTGGGAATCTCGGCGTCGGGGAATGCATCTTGTAATAAGTCGAGCAACATCGACATTCCCTTATCCGTGATCCCACACAAGCACTTGATATGATACAATTTGATCAAGAAAGATAATTTAGAATATTTGCGACAACCTTGATATAAAGGACGATCTGCCTCATCCATCAAGCTGAAAAAATCCCGAGCTGCTTCATTCCCCATAAAAGCCGGCTCAGAGCCGTGCACTTCTTCGTTGAAGTTGTCGCCTTGAAATCCAAACGCATCACGCACAGCATCATTCACAGGATCATCTTCATCTACTTGAACGCCTACTTGAGAACTTCGAGGAAGATCCTCGTCATATCTAATGCCGGCCTTCTCACCATGAACTGCTCAGAACGTATAGTCCTCAGGGAAAGGCTTCACAAGCAAATGTTCCTTCACAACATTTCGTGGATGCCACTTCTTGAACTTGCATTTCCGACACGGACAGACGATCTTGTCGTTACAGCTGGCGTAAGTGAATGCGAAATCTAAGAAACTGTTTAATCCGTACAAATATTCAGGAGAATTGCGCGGCAACCTTATCCAAGATTTATCCATAGCTACAAGTGAGAGAGAAGAAAGTATAGAGAAGAAGATGAGTGAGAAGATAATGAAGACTGCCTAGAACCTTATATTCTGAAAATCCAACGTTTATAACTTTGTAGCGGTTATTAAACCGCTACACCAACCGCTACAGAAATTCCAACATTTATAATTTTGTAGCGGTTATATATATACAACCGCTACAATTATAAAATATTAGTAGCGGTTACATATATGAAACCGCTACTAATATTCAAGCCGTTAATTGGTGGGAAATTCAAAATGTACTTGTTGAGTATTAGTAGCGGTTTTATATATATAACCGCTACTAATGTTCAACGAATTAGTAGCGGTTATATATATAAAACCGCTACTAATATTAAAGCCGTTGGACATTAAATATAAAAATAATTTTCTAATTTGTAGCGGTTATACATAAGATAACCGCTACAAATGTACACAAAGACGGCAAATTTGAAAATTCAAATCATTTGAGTGTTTGTAGCGGTTATGAGTAAATAACCGCTACAAAGATATATATATTTGTAGCGGTTTTCCTTGGGAAACCGCTAAAAATGTGCACAAAGGCGGCAAATTTGAAAATTCAAATCATTTGAGTGTTTGTAGCGGTTATGAGTAAATAACCGCTACAAAGTTATATATTTGTAGCGGTTTGCCTTGGGAAACCGCTACAAATATATAAGTAAATTTGTAGCGGTTATGAGTTCATAACCGCTACAAATCTATATCTTTGTAGCGGTTATTAGTTGTAGCGGTTATTTACTAATAACCGCTACAAATATATACATTTGTAGCGGTTTTAACTTAAAACCGCTACAAATATATATATAATTTATTTTTTTTTAAAATTTAGATTTAAATCATTTATAAATTATTTCAATGCGATATAATAATATAAATATAATTATATAAAACACAATAAGAAAATTCTGAAATAAAATCTCATAAATATTTACAAATGTTTAAAAGAAAAGAAAATGTCCTAAACTAAGAAGCTGGGGGCTGATCCTCTGGTGCTCCCTCAGGTGGGGCTCCCTCAGATGCCGCTGGATCGGGCCGCTGCGTAGACTGAACCGCACCATCCTCATCAGCAGGAGGAGGAGCTGTAGGAGGAGGAGTAGTGCTCGGGACGACGTAGCGAGGGACAGGGGGGACCGCTGGATGCTGCTCGTCCGGGAACAGCCAATTCCATGCTCCCTCGAGCATAGTGTTCGCGATCTCACGCCACTGCGTCTGCTGCGCGTACATAGTGTCTGCGTGGATCTGCAGCAGCTGCTGCTGCTGCGCCAGCATCTGCTGCATCTGCTGCTGCGTCTGCTCCAAATCTGACCGCAGCTGGTCAATCGACTCGTCCCTCCGACGTCTGACCCCTCTAGAACTGCTAGCCTCAGAGGCGGCGCTCCTGCCGTAGATCATGCTGGGTCTGGCGCCTATCCCCATCCCCCGCACTCGTCCGGGGTGCTCAAGCTGAGCCAGACCCGCCTTCAGAGGAGCCGTCGAGTCCACTGACCCCTGTGACTCCTCAGGCTGGGTCTGTCGCAGCTCAGCCTGCGACTGCTGCATCCGCTCCTGCCATTTTATGAAATAATTAATAATTACCATTTTTCATTATTAACTTTGTTTTATAAAAAATATAATTCAAAATTACTTACAATGGCCGCCTCTGCCTGCTGAGAGGTTGCAGTCCCGTCACGGTGTCTGTGTGTGATGGCGTACAGCTCCGCATAGTCCGTCTGACGGTTCTCCTGCTGAGCCCTCGTCTCCTGAAACAATTACAAAACAATTAGTATTATGAAATAATCAACTAAAAGTAAGTGAAGCACTTGAAAAGTTACCAGCTTGCTGTAGGTCACAGCAAAGGTCTTCGATCCTGTTGTGTGGTGGATCGTCTGCTGCGCCCGGATCGCGGCGTTCCTCCGAGCAAGCTCCTGGAAAAAAAATTAAATGTATTATAATTTAAAATAAAATATAAAATAAAATGATATTATAATTTAATATTTAACAATTACAAAATTATATATAAAAAATATAATAAATACATTACCTGCGCCTCAGGGCTCCTCCTGAACTGGACAAAACGCGCCCAGTCGTTCGGCGGCACGCCGTCCGGGACGCTCTCCTGCAGCTGCTCCAGAGGCATCGTCCCGTCCCCATCCACACTGTGGAAGAGACGGTTCCTCCTGTTCCTCCACGCGTCGCCCATCTTCACGAGGGCGTACCTCTTCCGGTTGGCCCGGACGGCAAACCGCAGCTGAAAAAAAGACATTTAAATATCAATAATTATAAAAATCATAATTTAAAAAAATAATTAAATAGAATTAATTACAAAAGATATTAATTAAATATTTTTAATTACCTGAACCACCTCCTCCCAAGCCTGGTCCTTTGGCCCCTTCGGAATATGCCTCCACGTCGGGAAGTGAAGGGGGAACCGCATCCAATTCGATCCCAGGTCGCTCAGGAAGCGGTTGAGCAGGTGACCCCCATTGTGGATCGGCTGGTCAGTGCCCTCGTTCCACGGCACTACAACTCGCAGGGACCGGTCCATGCTGTTCAGACCGGCCACATCCAGCCTCCTCGTCGTCACGTTTCCCTGCTCATCTGCACAGTTGACCGCACGTTAGATAAATTATAATTCAAAGTTAAAAAGTTAAAAAATTAAAAAATTAAATAATTTACCTTCGACCTGCACCTCAAACCCAGTGGACCGCGAAGACGACCCTCGTGGGTGGTTCTACTCCCGAGCCTCTTCCTCATTGAGGAACTGCTCCATCTCCCTGAACCCACTAATCGGGATCTCGAACTCCTCCTCGTTGAGGAAGTCCTCAACGCTAATCTCTGGCACCTCCACCTCAGGCACCTCAGCTGTGGTCGTCGCCTGTGGGATCGTCTGCGGTTCCTGTGGAGGGATGGGCTGAGATGCCTCGGTAGCCCTGCCTGCGCGCTGCCCCCTCCCTCTGCCCCCTGCCCGGCTGCTGCCACCCCGTAAAATCGGTCTGGGGAGCACAGGGGCCTTCCCCTTATCCTGTCCTGAAGCCATATCAACTGTACAAATTAAAAAAAAAATTAGTCCATTATTATACAAAAATATAATAAAAATACAAATATAAATAAAAATACGTGTTATATACGTACCTCAAGTGTAAATACTGCGGAATACTGATCAAAAACTCCTATAAACTCGTCTGAACGCTCAAATATCGAATAAACCACTCAGAGAAACCTCAGAAAACAAAATGAGCAAAATGAGAAATGGAGGAGGCGAGTGGTTTAAATAGGCCACATATTAGTAGCGGTTATTTTAAATAACCGCTACAAATAATTAAATTTGTAGCGGTTCTACAATAACCGCTACAAATCTTCACAACGTTTGAAATTCTGTAGCGGTTATTGCCCAGAACCGCTACAAATTTGGAGTCTCTTGAAATTCTGTAGCGGTTCTTGCCCAAAACCGCTACAAAATTCTGACCTTTGGTATTTTGTAGCGGTTATTGTGCATTAACCGCTACAAAATAACCGCTACAAGTTTTGGCGGGAATTTCGCGCCAAATTTGTAGCGGTTTTTTGTAGGAAACCGCTACAAATATTCTTGCCGCTACAAATTTGTAGCGGTTTAGGTAAAAACCGCTATAAATACTATAATTTGTAGCGGTTTAATATAACCGCTACAAGTTCACCGCTACGAAACACCTTTTTTTTTGTAGTGAAAAGTTAAAACCATGATTTTGGTATAAACTATTTTTTAGCAATTTTTTGGACCGTTGGGAGTAATAATTGTCACTTTTCTCCCACCTCTATCCCCTTTCTCTTTCCCTTTAGCGTTTTCTCTCAGGCTCTGCTAGGATTGAGGGAAAATGGGAGAGAAAAGAAAAGTGGGATAGAAAATAAGGGAGGGAGAGAGTTTTTCCTTACTTGGATAAGGAAGAAAATGGTGTGGGTCCCACATTTTTTTTTCCTCCCAAAATTTCTCTCCAAAACTAGAGAGATTTGGAGAGAAAAGCATATGCCCAAAATTACCCTTAGATTTTACTCTCTTTTTTTTGTCTAAACCCCCACCGCAATAGTGCTTTTTTTTTTTTTTTAATACCTTGCACCGTAAAGCTCTACTTTTTTTTTTTGGCCAAACACCGTAAAGCTCTATTGAAACCCTTGATTCTTGTAATCGGAAAAAAAAAACACCTGATTCAACCAAAAAAACATATCCCTCTCATCTACACCATGCATATCTATAAAAATAAATAAATAAAATTTAAAAAATCTGTTTTATTAATTTCTGTAAAAATAATTTTTTTTTTAAAAAAAAGTGTTTAACTTTTTATATTACACATTAAACCTTTCATTTTTATATTATTTTCACCAACCATTAATAATCTGGGATAGTGTATAATTCATTTATTTGATTTTATTATATTTAATTTTAAAAAATTATCCACTTTTTATTTCTTACCTTAAAAAATAAAATTTTATTTTGGTTTATTAAAATATATATTTATTATTTTAAATTATTTGATGATGTTAATATTAAAATGATTTTGTCATTTTCATATTTAATTTACATTTAAATATGATTCTTTTAGGACTATACCATCAAGTTCCTTATATCCATTACATCAAGTTCTCCAATTACATACAACCATGTGTTCTATTTTTTGCATTTGGTTTTATAGTTAATTGATAATAATGTAAAAATATGACACATGGTCATATGTGATTGGAGAACTTGACGAAATGGATATAAAGAATTTGATCTAAGTATTTTTCATTCTTTTAATATATGGATAAGGGTATTTTAGTCATCAAATATATTTTCATTTTCTTTCCTCCCAGTTTTAGTCATCAAATATTTTTTCATAATCCAAGCAAAAAGAGTGATAATATTTTCGCTCTATTTTTCTCTTATCTTCATTTTATCTCCTCCTATTTTCTTTTCTCCCAACTTTTCTTCCCATCAAGCAGAGGGAAATCTCGCCGAGGCAGTCCGCCGCCATATCCCCTACCGCACCTCATCTCCTTCCTCTCTTCCGCCAACTTCAGCGTTTTCAAAAGCTTTCGACATCCTCCTGCTGCTTTTGTTGAGATGCTGAATCCAATCGGGGAAGAGAAGGACGGCGACGTCGTCGTTGGCGGCAGTGAGATCAAGAGCGTGGTAGAGAGCCTTTGAAGATATGAGCATCAATCTGAGAGAGTAATTAGGTTTTGCAGGGGGACGAGAGCCTGAGGTGTTGGAAGAGGACACAATCGGGGTTTCCAAAGGCTTTTGATACCCTGCTTCAAGACCCAATCAATCTCTTCCTTCTTCTCCAATAGGCAAAGCGATGACACAATATGTTGACTTGGATTCTCCATTTCTTCCTCCCACTCCTTTGGCCGTGGCTTCTCATTAGGCAGACTTCAATCACCTCTTCATCTCAATTTTTTTTTTCTTTTTCTTCATTGCAGCTCTGATTTGATTGCCTCTTATTCTTTATTTTTTTAATGTTTTTTTTTTCTATTTTAATTTTAATTTCATTAAGAATTGACCTGGCTTTGTTGATATGGGATGATACAGCTGAACTGATTTTTGATTTGGTCTTTGGTGATATATTACATTTAAAGGGAAAGAGAAAGAGAAACTACTCAGATGTTGGAACTCGTGAGACTGTTTGTTTTTCTTTTGTTTCTATTTGCAGCATCAGCTGTGGTGTTTTGCTTCTGGTATGGCTTTTGCTTTTCTGGTGCTTGAGATGTTGCTACTGAAAAGAAAAGTTTTACAGATTTGATTGGAAAAAAAAACAAGAAGAATATGGGTGATGTTGGGGAGGATGAGTGATGAAGAAGATGAAGGGAAAATTTTTGAGAAGGTGAAGGGTGAGGACGTAACATTCTAATGACTATTTTGATGACACGTCATATTTTGACGTGAAATGTGAGTGAATCCCTACAATAAACTTATACTTTGGGTTTTGTAGTAGATTATTTTATATCGTTATTATTTATAAATGATTTTTTTATTATATAATTTATTAATATACATATATATATGTATGTATGTTTAATCTATTTTTTTAATGTTACATAAATGACTAATTATATAATTTTCAATTTTTCAGATAAATTATGTCATTTTTGGTATTTATTATGAATTTTAATGTTAAATAATACATAAAATATAATCTTTAGGGGAAAATAAAATATGACTCAATTGACACGGAGAGTCAATAAAGCAACATAATATGAGCTATGTAGATTCTATATAAGAGATGAATATCTACACAATATGTGCAAATTGATTCTAATTGTTTGAGTATAATTTTTTTTTTGTAGAGAAGCAATTCATTACAATAGTTTTAGAATGAATCGCTTTTAAAGATAAACAATTGATTACAATTGTTTAAGTATAATTTGAACTCTTTTTTATGCCTGCATTACTATAATTTGACTTCCATTCTAGAATCTTATTTTTTATAGTTCTTAACTGCATGTGAATGAGTATCTTCCTCCTTTTTCCCTTTGCCATACTCTTGACCCTTGAAATCTAACATTGGTTATTAACAATTTTTTATCAACTCCTTCTATTCCTTCTTTATCTTCCATTAATCAATTTCCCATCTTATAATCTTACTTTTTGCCGTGGTCCCATTTTCACCAACGGGCATGCTTAAGCTGCCCTCCCATGGAATCATATAAAGGCGCAAATCTTAAAATAAAATATCTTCCAGAAATAACTTATTTATTAGCTATGCTTCAATTAAATATCCATTTATACTTGCATTTTTTCTTATATATACTGTCACACGAAATAACGATCAACTTCCCGACACAAAGCTTATACATTTGGAGTTATTTTAGTCTAATTCAAATCAATTAAAAACAACATTTTAGTTCAAAAAACATTACATCACAATACAACCAATCTCTTTCAATTACCAACTTTTAATGTGCATGTAGGCTACGGGAGAAAACACCTCGGGGAGAACAAAGTGTTTTCATATTATCTAAGCTATTAAGAATATATATATATATATATATTGACTAATAAGTTGTTGAGGGTAGTTAAATTCAAATTGATGCATCAACTTTAAGGGCTTGTTTGGTATGAGGGGAGGAAAAGTGAGTGGAGGAAAAAAAATTTGGAGGTGGATTTAAAAAATTAAAGAAGTGGGGTTATTAGTTTTAAATTAATTTTTCTTACTCTTTAATCTTATATATTCTTTTGATTAAAATTTTATAGCCCCACTTCTTCAATTATTTTTAAATTCAACTCATAAAAATTTTCCTTCCCCTCCCCTCTAAATCCCTCGTACCAAACGGACTCTAAATATAGCCTTCTAATTTTGACTTACCAAAAAAAAACAAAACAACAACAGCTACCGCTTTTCTATTATGCAGCTTTTACCAATAATCTTTTCTTTCTTCGATGAATACACACACAAAAGATAGCTGAAATATGGATCTTAGGCTCACGAATAGTAATCACCCTTCTAGCCTCGAAGTGAAATTTCATAACGACTATTTTTTACCTGAAAAATAGCTCCTAAAAAATAACCATTTAAAATAGCATATATATAAATAATAGCATTCACTCTCCCGCATATTGCATGTGGAGCATTAAATTCAATGCAAAGATAATTGGTTTCAACTAAACGAAAGTGAAGAAAAACATTGTCCAACGTTAAAATAAAAAGACAATTGCACCTACTACATGGACATTAACTAAAGATTACATCGCACGCAACTATGATTAAAGATCATGTATTTATGTTTCTAAATAACTCCTTATACACAACATTTGTTGCTGTCCTCCTACTTCCATGACCATCATCTCGAACGTATATCTTCAACCATCCATGCTTCTCTTAATAAGCATGGAAGTCTCTTAGTTGATTTTCAATCCATGGTTGACTATAAACATACTACATACTGATTTCTTTGTTAGAACACTGCATATATGATGTTGAAGGATGGGGATGACATTTGTTTGAGCTCATATTGTGGCTAATGAATACCAAACTGACATCGATCGAGTGTGGGGTTTATGATGAATCTAGGTCCATATGTTTAAATTATCACAACTTTTTATATATGCTATGAAAAATAACTAATAGGCAAAATAATATTTTAAAATAGAAGAAGTAATAGTCTAATATTTTAAAAGTCACATCTGTAATACAGAAGTAATAATCTCCTCAATGAAATTTAGATGATTTAGTAAAATGTGCAGGAACCAATGGACAAATTAATAATTCCCTCAGCGTTTTATTACCCTTGCATTCGGTAATATACATATATATAGGTACACCATGATTGAATATAAGTGAAAGTGATGACATGTCTCTTCATTCATTATGTGTGGACCAAATAGAAATAATTTTGGAAAATTACATTCAGGTTCCAGACAAGAGGAAAAAAAAAAATGGTCCCTTCATATTTCAAAATGAAGAAATGGTCTCAAAAATTTATCAATGGCGTCCTTGGTGTTGTCAATGACCCGCACCTGGTGTTGGCAATGGAATCATTTTTTCATTTTGAAATCTGAAGGGACAATTTTTTTTCATTTTTTTCTTGCCTGAAACTTGAATGTAATTTTCCCAATAATTTTTAATTTGAATCCCTTACCAATACTTGTATAGTAACATATAAGCTTGAAAGACCAGGTAATAAACACATGTTATTAGAGTTATTTCCCTACACTAACAAACAAATCCGAGGTGATTGGTTTATAGAATAAGCATGAGGTGTAAGATATCGTCAACATGAGATCCAAGTTTTTAAAGTAACATACTCTACTCTCCAGTCATAAATATAAAACTCAGTTGACTTTTTTCATTTTTTGAAGAGGTTAAGAAAACTAAATAAAGTACTCAATCATATCATATGTTATATATTATTAGATTATATATTAGTTTATAAGTTAGGTAAAATAGTTTGAAAAAAAAAAATAAATATAAATATTTTAAAGTAAATTAATTAGTTTTCTTAATATCTCCAAAAAAAAAATCAATTGAGTCTTATATTTCAGACTGGAGCTAGTATTAGTTTCGGATATCCATGACAGGTGTATGAAGGATTTCATGAAGTTTGAAATTTAAAGTTCTTCCCTCCATTTCATGCGTGAAGGAATGACTTGCAATAGGTTATTAGCACCTAGCGCAGTATACACCTTATATGTGTAAAAGTTTTGATGGCTGATGAACTTTCATATAGGAGTATATAGGATATCCATAAACGTGTAATAAAAATTAATGCAAATAATAAGGCAAAGAAAAAAAAAACAGAAGAAATGACAACACATCAACATGAGCAAGACCAAGGAATTCATGGAAGAGGAAGGACTTTCAATTCATTTACAAAGTCAACTATGAAAGCTATCATGTTTAAGGAACTTTAGATTGACGCATCCATGAAACAGCATTAAAAGAGTCAATTGAAAAGAACATTTCAACATCAACAACGCTGAGTGATTGCTAGAAAAGGAAAGACATTAAAATCATTCAATAAAGGACATTAAAATCCATGTACAGGCAGGAAAAGTTTTATTTGGGAGAGGAAAAAAAAAAAGAAACATCAGCAAAACCGAGGTATTGATATAATAAGAAGGACAAACAATTCATTGAAAAAGATCATCAGGGAAGATATCATGTTTAAGCAGTTTCCCGTAGACAACATAGTCATCAATGTAGTTTTACAATGAAATCAATGAATCTCTTTTATGTAGGCATATGAGCTGCAGAAAAAGTATTTAGACATCAAGATTGCAACAATGGAACATATAATCAGAAATAACTTCAATGAGACAACATTTTGTATATGTAAAAGGAAGTAGCAGGACCTTCCTTTTCTGTGTGCAGAACAACAGAATCCAGAAAGATGAAACACAACATTTAACGAAACATAACCTGTTAGCCATGAAAAACAAAGAAAAGTAACTATAATTCAGATGCTTGCATGCATGTAAATTAGGAACTGGCAAGGCTCAAGAGCACAGTTTTATGAAGCAACTAATCAATGAAAGATAGAAACTTTGAAATTCCCATATAGTGAACTAACAACTGAAGCTATCGAATTTCAGTGGGAACGGTTTTTTTCAGCTACTAGTTGCTTTAGGGACATAGATATTTTGAGTTTTTAGCAATTTACTGTGTATGTATTCGTTCGTGTAATTTGGAGATTTTGAAGTTTTCGTCAAGCATCCTCCAACAGCTGAGATTGAACACGAGGCTCTCAAGGTCAATAATATTTTACGTTTAAGGAAAGGGATGCTAGAATAAATTGCATTTAATATATTTGGTCTCATATAGATATATATATTAATTTTAAAATTATCGCCAAATTTTATAATGCATTTTAAAAAAATTATTTCTAAATTATTTAAAACGATATTCTTTTATATAAAGTTCCATTTTCTTGTTATGCTTCTACGGCCAAAAAGAAATACCGAATAGAACTTAACGTAAAGCTATGAAAGCTTCTCGATCGACGGGACCTTATTTACTCTTGACAATGAATGTCCCACAAACTCTTATCTTTCTGATTTTGTGCTCTCATATATTGCCTTGATATAAAATATAAGACTCAGTTGATTTTTTTAGAGATTAAGGAAGCTAATTAAATTACTTTAAAATACTTATATTTATCATTTTTTCTCTAAACTAATTTATCTAACTTATAAACTGATATATAATTTAATCATACACAATATTTCATATGATTAAATAACTTTATTAGCTTCTTTAATCTCTCCGAAAAGTCAATTAGTTCTTATATTTAGGACCAAAGGAGTACATAGACTGAGAAAGCTGTCCACTAGAAAAACAATAGACTCACAAACCTCAAACCCATATCCACATGACGTAAGAAAATTCCATTTTCATGTTAAAGCTTTTTAGTGCAGAGTAAAGAAACTATAGAGCTTAACACTAATAAGGCAAAAGGAACAGAACGAAGAAGACCGTTCCTTGACTTGCATTAATTCTGACATTGAATGCATTAGACCTAACCCCAATGGCTGGATTTCATTAATGTTATTTGGAAAAGCAGTTACTTAATACGTGAATCACAAAGTTGGGCACATGAGCTCTAAACCAAAGAGGATATATATAAATCAAACCAATCGTTCCTCTGCTTCAGCTCTCACCTTGTCCCTAGGGTAGTCTCCGTTTGCTGCTGTAACGTATGTCTCCTTCTCTCTGCTTTTATTATATATTGTGCATGGGTGTGTGAATGTCGTCTCCTGTTGTGCGTTGTTAGTTGTTATGTTATGTTTGAAGCTTTTCTCCATTCCAGCTTTACCTATGCACGTGTGTGTAGAATTAAAAGCTTGGGGATTTCCTCATATGTTTGTGTGTTTCCTTTTATGTTAACAATTCAAACATTTAAAGAAGACGAAAACAGAGACAGAGAGTGTGTGTGTGTGTGTGATACGGAGAGAGGAATGGAGGAGAGAATGAGGTCCACAAACCTATCGCTGAAAAGTGGAGGTCTCATTGCAGGTCAGAACTTATAGATTTAACTTTAACAGTGAATTAATGTAAGGCTAGGTATTATCATAGATAAAGAGAAACTAGCCAATACAACATTAACTCCAACCCCTTATTTGTTCTTGTAGAATATCAGTTTACAATGTTAGTGAAAACATGTGTGTATTCTGAAAATAAGATCTCTACATTCTTCTAACAAATATTTTGAAGAAAAGTAGTAGGTAAGACCACAACCTTATCTATTGCGTTTCCTTTCTAGCGTGCAAACTATTTAATCTTTAGCCATTTGCTGGTTCGGTTCATTTTTAAGTTTGTGCGTGTGTGTGTGTGTGTTTTCTTTTATTTTAACAGTTAGTTGATCATATTTATGATTTTACTACTACCTAATAATGTAAACATAACCTTCACTTATGAAATTATTATAGCAAACTAGGTGCTCAACATAATCTATAGACATAATTCTTTTCTTCTGTGATATGTTGGAATATATGTATATATGTGCTGTTGTCGAGTGGAGCTACGTATGCTGCTATGAACTTCCAAGCTATTGTAGACGTTTTGAGAAGTCCGACTTGCATAGTAGATTCAGTTGAAATTTTTACAAAGGTTTAATATTTTTGTCAATAGAGAAATATGTTTATACATGAATGAATTAAAAATAATTTATCCATGTCCAAAATTATCATATCAATCTTGATATGGTGAATGGTATTAAAAAAATTAATTAGTTATTAGCCATTTAATTGTAATTTTCAACGCTTAAGAAATATGAGTTTTCTCATATTTCGTGCTGGTCACTCCTTAATTTTCGAGAGGTGACAATGTACTTTGCATTTCTATTTATATTTAAATGGAAGTAACACATGTTGTAATTAATTAAAATTTTTATTTCTACATTTGAAGGTCCTCAAAAAAGCATAAAGGAGATTTCAATGATAGTGATGGGATGTGGAGGCCTTGGACGTCAACTCCTTAAAGAAATTATGAATATGGACTACGCCAAAGATGTAGGTTTCATCAGTTCATTGTCTCTTCCCAATGCATTCTTAAGTTCAAACATATTGGTATAAATTGTGTTGAATAATATTGTAAATTGTTAGGGGTGGCGGACTAATCCTCTAAGGTCATCTTAACATAATTAGGCCACACTCATCACATTTAAATTTTGTGGCAGGGAATCTACTTCAAAGTTGTAGGACTTAGGGATAGTACATGTTTGCTTATCAGTGAGGATGTGTGGACTAAGGATATAAAAGACACACACTTGAAGGAAGTTCGTAAGTTCAAGAAAGATACAGGTTTATCCCTGAGGATATTTTATTATAAGATGGATTTCATTGAATGTTGTTCGTGTACTTGATTGTGATTATAATGATATTTGTTCCTTATGCATGTAGGGCATGTTTGGATTAGCATTGGAAAAGTATATTCACATAAGTCTAGGCAAAACTCCTCTCACATACTTACCTCGTGTACTGTAAATCATGTTGGAAAAGAAATTACTACCGTTAATGCAAATATGCACGTAATGAGTGAGGTTCTGCCAAGTGAAGCCATCAAAGCTGCTATAGATAAGCATTACACTCAACCAGGTACGGAAGTTTGAAGCATTTGAGATATATTCTTATTCTTTGCCTGTGAAAGTATATATTCGAATTTGAGCTATGGTCTTAAGTTGCTCTAGGGACACTGCTACTTTTGTGTATGTTGCTATGATCGATAGAATTTATCCTTGAAGGTTTGATGAGAATTAACTTTTCTGAAGGAAAATATCTCTCACAAAAATAAACTTTGAAAATCTGATAAGATTACTATTGCTGCCCAGTGCCGACACATATAAAAGAAAACCTAGGTAGATTCATGAAAGTGGAATACTGCCTTTTGTGTGTCAGAATGTTGATCTAGAAATTCCTACCAATTGGGAGAAAGGAATAAACAACTAGGTGGCTATTATTTCACATTGCTCAGTCCAATCCCTTACAAACTCATTAACAATTATATTATATGTTTTTGGCAATTATCATATCAAGAGAACAAATCGTTTTCAATTTTGATTTGAGATTGGTAACTATTAATTCACCTAATTGCTGATTAATGAAAACGGCAAGGACTAGATTACGTAAAGGCATCCAACATTGCCTTCTAGCTATAAAGAAAAATAAAGGTTTTATATATTTTTTCGAATGGCTTCATTAAGTTGAATGAGTTCATCAACATTATTAAATAGATTCTACAATGTAGGAAGTGCCTTTTAGTATGATCCTTAATTGTACATTGTCATGCAGATCCTCGTTAAGTCCTTCCAGGAATAGATGCTACTCGAAAGGTTCAGCCTTCATATATTTTGAGTCATTGTTGTTTCACTATGATTTTGTTTCTTAGCTATTGCTTTATCTGATTGTTTAGAATCTTCCACAAGCAAAAACTTGCCCATCCCGCTTATGAACTTATGATTGATTGTGTCTATTACATTCAAGCACACACAAAGCATGATTCTCATTTCTTATATTTGTCATGTGTGATTATTAAACCAAAATATTGTGAGTGAATGATTTTCTAATTAAAGCATGAGAGATGTAAAGCTTAATCAAAGAATAACATATTTGTTTGCTTTTTATTAGTGTTTTTCTTTATACATCTCTTATTTCTCTAGTTGGAAAAAAATTAAGTTTGATGGAAAACGAGAATGTTAAGTAAGTCCAACCTAGTGGACTGACAATTATAAACACTGTTATTCACTTTTGTAAACTGTTGATGTTGATGTGCTTTTAATTTGCAATATGTATAAAGTTGTCAGATTTTATATTTTGATTATTAAAGTGAGTACACTTTGAGATTATACTAACTCTTCTACCTTTCTGGGTGAAATGTCCAAACAGGCTTTAATATTTGCTAGAACTCTTGGACTGGAACTAAATCTTGATGACATTATGGTATCAATATGTTCTGTTATGTACTATTTCATGTTCATTTTTTATTAATATATAGGTATCTGTGGCTTCTTTTTTGTACAATAACTTTATTTATTTTCACTAATATTTTGATATAGTTGGACTGCATGTATCCTGAAGGATTGGTCGATGATACGAGTGTTAAAGACTTCATGGCTTATGACATGTTACATCTTGACAACCCTTTTCAACAGATGATATGAGTGTTAAAGACTTCATGGCTTATGACATGTTACATCTTGACAACCCTTTTCAACAGAAAGTTGAGTGTGCAATTGCAAAAGGACATGTTCTTTGGTTTGCCTGTGAGATTAGGGACGGCTCCTTTCTTACCTTTGAGCGGCCATTGTGAGTTGTTGTTTGCCCATTACTTTTCATTCCTTAATTTATTTGAACTTTGTCTTTGTTTCCTCCAATTCTACTTAGTGTAAAATTTTTCATCTATATAGTCAGGTTGGCTTTCGCGAATTTCCAAAGCATTTTGCATTTGGACATTTGAGAGAAATTTTAAATAGGGTAAGTTGTTTTAAAATGATCATTCATTCCCCTCCCTTTCTCTTTGTTTTTCACTTATGATCAATCATTCCTAGATACTATTTTGTTTGTTAGTGTGAGTGTTTTACATCATTAATGTTGTCTTTAAATTATCATCATTTTAATAAATGCACATAGTAGATGAAAATATACTCCGAAAGCTCCACCATACCATTGGTTATTGAAGGAGACGAGACTGACTATGCGGTAGCCGTAGAAGTCATGCTTGATGATATCATGGATATTAGCCAGATCGATCCAAATATATTCAAAGGAGCTCACTACCCTCTTGTGTAGAGCACATGTGCACTAAAAATGCTGCTGTTCACAGGATTTTGCCAGTTACATGCCATCGTAGATGAGGGTTATGGTTTACCTAAGAACCACAGCTGTTTTTTGTATCCCCTTTATCAATTTATTTATGGGAAAATCCCAAAAAAATCATTTAAAATATGAAAAGTACGAAAAAGGAGTCCAATATCACAAATCACAAGCCAAATCTAAGGAAAGAATCTAAGATTAACAAATGTTTCCAAATAACCAATCTGCCTCATAGTTATTTGAGGAGCTCAAATTGTCAATATGGATATTAAAGTTGTTAATTGCGATTCGTGATTTGTTAATCTCTGTACATAAGTAGTCAATGACAACTTGCAGCATTTTGGGAGCTTTAGTTGTCAATATAAATACTGAAGTTGTTAATTGTGATTCTTAAGTTCTTATTTTTTATACACAAGTAGTTATAAAAACGCTAACATGTGTGACTTCAAAATATTACCTATAAAGTTCTTGGTATTTGGGGAGCTCAAATTGTCAATATGTAAAATGAAGTTGTTAATTGCAATTATTCAGTTGCTATTCTCTACACCTAAATAGCCAAAGAAATATTTGTAATAATTTGGAAGGGGTAGATTGGCCATTTAGAAAGATTTGCTAAAAGGTTTATGATGAACTTTTGCAAATCATTTGTTATCTTTTTCAGGCATAAGATACAGATAGAAGGGGCAAGTCCAAACATAATTAATACATGTAGCTTTGATTTCCAACAGACATCACAAAATAACTTTTTAACTTTACACCCCCCGATAAGAAACAGAAACAGAAACAGGCATAACCAAATGCTACAAGAATAACTCCAGTTCATACTCAAATTAGCTGAACCGCCTGAAGCGATTAGAACTATTCCCTTCTCTCCAGTTTTAACATATGAAGAATTTATGTTGGCATCAACAAAAGTAATATTGGAAAGAACTATTTTACATTTACCAACGAGTCTGACTCTGGCAGTCTTCTCAATTTGAGGCAGTTACGTTCAAGAGCAAGAATAGTTGACATAGCTTCGTGGATGAGCAAATCTTTGGCGTAATCAAGACCCTTTTCAGATATGGCCCCAGAGATGAAACCCTCTTCTCCATTAAGTTGAAGAGAAACACTTGTTGGAACCAATAGAAGGAGTAAGGAAACGAAGAACATGTTAGGTGCCATCCTGCCGGGAAACTTTGGAAGAAACTTGGCAAGTTGAAACAGAGTCGCATGAAATTAGGAACTGGCAAGACTCAATCAAGAGCACAGTTTTGTGACGCAATTAATCAATGAAAGATAGAAACTTTGAAATTCCCATATATCGAATTTCAGAGGAAAAGTTTTATTTTTTTCCAGCTACTATTTTGAGCAACAAAGATATTTTGAGCTCAACATGCTGGCTACTATGGAAGAACCGGTGCCGTCAAGCCTTTGAAGGGACATCGGACAGCCCTAAACAGATAGCCCACAGATGCATGTACCATCTCTCGGAAGGTGTGGAGAACGGCAGGTTGCAACATCAGATATTCCAGGTTCCAGAACGAGGGGTACTTCACTGGTACCCCCAGATCCGGGAATCCACCGTCTAGATGTTGACGGATCAGTAAGGAGAGAAGGCCAAGCTGCATGTGGAGGTGTTATTCGAGATCACCGAGGTGTCTGGATACGTGGATTTCAACAGAAGCTAGGACATACTTTCCCAGCTGCTGCAGAAATCCATGCAATCCGTCGGGGTCTGCTACTATGTAAGCAGTTGGGGCTCAAGAAAATCAAGTTGTTCACGGACTCACTCCAGGCAATTCACCTTCTATCCAATCGTTGTGATGCTGATCATCCGTTGTATGATGTTATTTTAGATACCACATCACTCATATATAGCGACTGGGAGGTAGAAATTTCCCACACTCATAGGGAAAGTATTAGATGCGCAGATTTTCTGACAGGAGAAGCACATAGGATTCCGCATGAATACGAGGAATTAGGGACTTCCCCTACTGAATGTATTCCGCTTTTTGTTTTGGATTGTGGGTTGACACCTCATGATCATTCTGTAGGAACCTATAGACTTATCCCTTTCAAGCTTTGCTTGCCTTTGTAACAAAAAAAAAAAAAAAAGTTTTTGAAGTTTTCGAATAGCACTCTCTAACAGCTAAGATTGAGCACGAGGCCCTTGAGGTCTTATATTATAGTATGTTTAAGGATCTTCTTTCTCTATCTTTGAATCGCATAAGTTCAGAAGATTCGTATTCGTCGACACATTAGTCGCATAGCGGGATTGGACTCTGGGCAGGTAACCTGCCCTTCGGTCAATTAATTAATTATTAATGTTAATTAATTATATATGCTTTTTTTGCCGGAGATAATCTCTAACAAACTAATAACTGAACGGCGAAAAAAACACCAGTACCTCCTCATTCTGTTCCTAATATAAGATAAATTAAATTTTTGAGAAATATTAAAGAAGCTAAATAAATTATTTTAAAATATTTATATGTATCTTTTTTCTTTAAACTAATTTGTTTGACTTATAAACTGATATATAATCTAGTAATATATAACATATATTAAGACTAAATAATTTTCTTTAGTTTCGTTAATCTCTTAAAAAAAAGCAATTGAGTTTTTATACTCCCTCCAATCCTTTTTATAAGCAACTTGTATTTGTATTATATAAAATGAACTAGCGGTTAAGATTAGTTAAAAACAATAAATATGTAAAAAAAAAATGTCATAAAAAAATGTCATGTTTCTTCCATATATGCCCCTATTTATTAAAAGAACATAGGAGAGAGAATGCATATAATATATGAGAGAGAATGCGTAATAAATGATCAAATGAAAAAGAATTAGTTGTGAGTGGGGGATAATTAATATAAATATGTGTATTTAATAGGGATATAAAAGGATAAAACAATTTAAATTTTGAGACACAAGGAGGAAGTTGCTTATTAAAAGGACCAGAGGGAGTATTAAAAACCAGAGTATAACCTAATAATATGTTGGTTTGATACAATGTTAAGAAAAGATGATGCATACAACATAGGAAAAAGGAAAATATGAATACCAATAAGCTATCTGTTGAGAAAGTATATGGTCTCACCCTACAAGGAGAAGAACATAAATTCAAATCTTAAGAAGCGCACTTATTGCAAGGGCTTTAACCTCAACATCCCACCTCGATAGAGATTAAACTCAAGTCCAAAATGACTTGGGGATACTCTAGGTTCGTCTTTCTTAATCCCCTTCTTTCCTCTCCTACTTGATTATTATTGAATGAGGATCAATAGGGGTAAATTAGAGGGAAAAAACTGACATATATAATAAATATATCTCATATTTTGAATTAATATCAGTTTCTTAAATATATTTTATATTAAGAACTGTTATTATTATTATGATCCGTTCAGGAGGACGAGGGATCTGAGATCATGCAAACTCTCCACTGGATTGTAATCAACCTCAGAAATCTTATAAAAACCCAAATAATGGATCAAAATTCGCCAGAGGCTTGGTGCCATAGATTTGAGTAAGGTCTAGAAACAATTTTCCAAGAAAATCACAAAAGCTACAGCACTGAACTAACAAATAAGATCACCGTAACTCCTAAAAAAATAGAGATTTTGAGATGTCGGTCAGAAAACACTGGTCCTGGGTTGGGAAAAAAAAAACCAAAGAAAGAGAAACTACTACATGACGTGAAATGGGAGGAGGAGGTGACTAATTTCTGAACAGGAAGGAGGGCAACCAAACAATCCTCTAGAAATTGTTTTTGTCATGCAGAAGCAGAGAACTTCTCAGAGTACTGTGGGGATGGAAGGAAAGGAAAATGAAAATCGAAAAACAAAAACAAAACAAGAAGAGCGCAAGTCGATCAAAGAAACGGCTGAGGAAAAGTTTGACTGAGATTTGATCTATTTTTATTGAAAATAAATTGGAATCCAAATAAAACATTAGGGGAGAAAATATAGTAGGTTTGATTAGGGACAATTTAGTATTTTAAAGGGTTAATATAACATTTGATTCCTTAAATTTGTCCTCATTTTAATTTTAATCCTTTAAATTTTGAATAGGAAGTTTTGGTACCTTGAAAGGTAAAATAATCCAAATTTTTATTTTATAATAGGGATTGATATTTTAAATGGAATGAAACTTGATGGCTCAAAACCTTTGCTTTGAAATTTGAGGGGCCAAAAATTATATTAACCCTATTTTAAATATATAGTTGAGCGATTGGTCCTTCTAAATTGTCACACCCCACCGGCCCACACACACGGCTCCACCGTGGCCCTCACCAATGGCGGCGGACTCACAAGAGTCCCTCGCTGACATAATTACCTCTGGAAAATTTTGTTATGACTTTAGTCAAGTTTCATATACAAAATTGGCAATTTAATATTATATTGCAAGATGATATTTTACAAGATCATCTTCTTCAAAGGGCCATAATTTACGTATGACAAGAGGAAAAGTAAGAGTAAATATATATTGGCTACTAAATATGACATATGGAGACAATTTGACCTAGTTAGCAAAAGAGGAAGATTTGGTCAACAATTGCAACTAAAGTAAAGAGGATATTTCAAAAGCTTTCCTCTTTCCATTTTAATAAGCTTTTCATCCAAATCATAAGGGAAAGAGGGAGGGAGAGTTGAATTAATACCATTGTTCACCTTTCCTCAAGAACAGTGAATCAAAAGGGTCAAAAGTATATCAAGAGAAAGGAAGAAGACTTGTTAACACAACTCCCTCCCCTCAAGTCAATTATTTCGGCTATATCATCAAGAAAGAAAGAGAAAAGATGAAGCAAAGATTTCTTGGCACATTTTGGACGCCCAATACATGAGTAAAGAAAAGACTTGATGAAAGGAAAAAAGAAAAACTCAAGTTGAATTGTTACAAGTATTTGACCAAGGTGAATCAATTTTGACCACAACTTTTTACCACCTTTGGACCACAATTTCGGCAGCCTCTTTAAGTGATAAGGGAAAGGAAAATCTGATCATTTATCACTCTCTCTCTCTCTCCATCTTCAAGTCGGTTTGCAGAAGCCCAAAACGTGGAGGAAGAAAAGCAAGGTTTCAAGGTAAGTTTAATCTTGATTTTTCACCTCTTTAACCTCATCTATGACTCAAGTGTCCTTCATAAACATTGTTCCTCTTGATGAAGGCTTCATTTCTATGGTTTTAGAATTTCAAGAGGAGGTGTTTTGTGCCATCATCCCAGAACAAAAGCTGAAAAACCAAAGAAAGGAGCTAAGGAGAAGCAAGAGGTGAGTATTAGCATCAATTTGAGATATTGGTTGTGTTGGTTGAATGAGTATTTTGGCATGTGTAAATCTGCCCTGATTTTGGCCAAACAAGGGTTTGGGTAATTCATGATGGTTTGATTGTGTTATTGGTGGTTTATGATGATTGGAAACCATTTGACATAAGTTTGATGCTGAAATTGGAAGTTGGTAGTTTTTGGAATTTATTTTGATTTTTCTGCCAAAACAGGCCATGGAGAATGAGTGGGAATTTGTTAATTTTGATGTTACCATTGTGTTCTACAGGAAAAATTATGTGGAAATAGCCACAGGTTGTGAATTTTGGGTCATTGAAACTCAACGTAAATCTGGGTTTTCAACCTGAACAGAATTCCAGTGAGGTACTCTACTTGTGTGGTGTTTTGGATAACTAAACGATCTCTAAAAATTATGAAACTTTGCAGTCTTAAATTTCATATTCCAAGCTTCAAAATGGACATATAATTTGTGTCATTTCGTTTTTTGAGCTGGGAGTTCTGGTTGCCCAAAGTTTGATGTCGAAACTGGACTTAATTCTGGAGTAGTGTGGGATTTTGTGTAATTCTGGAATAGTGTAGTGATTTCCGGTAATGATTCATATTTTTCCTATGAAGACGACTTCAATAGTTTTCCATAGGACTTGGGATCACCTCATTTTGATTTTTTTTAGAATTAGTTATGATTTTTCAAAGTCTGGAGAAAATTCTGGCAGATTTGATCCCTTATGCGAAAATTGAAGATGTAATGGCATAATGTAGTATTGTTGAACTTTGAGGTTAGGAATTGGTCTTTTAGGTTAATTGACCACTTTAACTCCTTAGTTGATTTGATTAAATGTCCCTAATGATAACCAACTTGAGTGTTTGAATTAAAGAATTGGATTAAGTAATAACCTGTCATTGAAATTCTAATTATAGGATTTGACATTTGCCCTGCACGTGATAAACCAGTGCTAGTGCACGAGCGGAAAGAACAAAGTAGTGACTCTTTCTCTTATTATGTGTATGATGCCTTGCATGTATGTCATTTCATTGAATATGCCGTGATGTAACATTGCCGTTGTGAAATGCCGTTGTTGTGTTGTTGTGAAATATGCCATTGCGAATGCAGTGAAAGCTGTTGCAGAAATGCCGTTGTGTTGTTGTTGTTGTTATTTGCTTACATGCTTTGTAATTGTACATGTTATAAGTGAATTGTTACTACTGAGATTCTTTTGAATCTCATTCTTTCTAATGACTAACTTACAGCAAGGGCAAGCGGTTCAAAGGAAAAGCAAGTGATGAAGGGCGGTTAGAGCTCCTAGCTAGGAGTTTTAATTTTGGTAGTTGGTTGTCATATTTTGTTGGGGATTAGTTGCACATGTTGTATATATTGAATAGTGTTGTGTAATCCCCTATATAGGAAACTAAGCGTTATAAACCCTTTATTAAGTAACGAAACCTGAGCGTTGTCGGGAATTTTTTGTTGCACTCTGATATGTATGAACGAAACCGAACTAGACAGACCAATTATATTCGAGATATGAATGTGAGACCGCACTAAACAAGTTTTGGAAAAGTTTTAAATTAACCACTGGTCTCTATTTCAACTTAATGACGCATTCTCGAACTATAAATTTGGCTATTAAGGTAGGGGGTTACATAAATAATTATAATTTTTATGATCCTTTACAATCTACACTAAATATTATTTTTGCTAGGTCCAACACTTGTTCTCCCTTCTTCCTCCTAAGACTCTACTAGAAGCTAGGGGTGGAAATAGGTCATACCTCTAATAGAGATCTACGGCATAGCTAACCTATTTAGTAAATATTTAAGGTTCAAATTCAAGCCTATTGTCATATCTATTTAGATAAACACGTCAAGCCTATTTTCATAAATCCTAGCCTACAGGCCTGGCCTATTTAACTTTTTTTAATTTATAATATTATATAAGTATATATAATATCATCTAAATAATTTTATAAATTTATCAACTTAGCCTTAATCCTAAGTTTCACATCTTATTGTCTTTCATACATACCCAACCTTTGCATTCACATAAATCATTCACCTCTATCTTTCTTATCTTCAATCGCTCGAGATGGCAATGCTAACTCACTGCTTTTCCCCTGATTTTGATTTTGCATTGTCCACTAAAGCATACTAATTTCTATGGGCTTATTTTAGTTCCAAATAAAATATTATAATCTTAGTAAGAGGAGTTTGTTCCAATTTATGTGGGAAAAGTAAAAGAGGCAAAATCTAGTTTTATTTGTTGCTTGTTATGCTTCATCGATTTTAGAAAATATATCTTATTAGTCAACAGATGATTGTTTTTTGTAATTTCCACTTGCTCATAACTGTTGTCACTAGACATTCTTTTCTTTTCCTTACCAAGTCCTTATATTACAACGAGAATGGATGTTAAGCTTTTAAAACATAATACATGATTGTAGCTAAGCATGAAGGGTTATAAATAAATGTGGACACATAGAATTTAAAAGCAATTTAAAGGCCTACACTTTAAACAAGCCTTTAAATAGGCTTCAAGGCCTTTTGAAGGCTTAAGCTCAAGTCTAAAAAAAAAAACCTATATACAGGCTCAAAGCCAAACTTAAGATTTAAATCTCTGTTGTAAGCCGAGAGTTATTTAGGTAAAACTTAGCCTAGCCTATGAGTGTGAACTGGAGTTATTCTTGTAGCACTTGGTTATCGCCTGTTTCTGTTTCTGATCAAGGGGACGCCTTTGTGAAGGTATAAAAGTTATCTTGCGATGTGTGAGAGAAAACCAAAGATACATATATTAATTAATAATTATGTCTGGGCTACCCCTTCTATCCGTATAGTTGCAGGGTTTTCATATCTGACTTATCAGTTATATGTATTGGGCTTGAACTCAGCAGCTTAGGCTTGAAACAAATAACAAATGTTTTGCAAAAGTTTATTATATTGAGAAATATAAAGCAACTTCAAGTGTTTTAGCTTTGTGATTTGAGAACATATCTACATAGCACATGAATTCAAGATGGGTTTTGTGAAAGACGACGAGATCTCATAAGCGGTCTTCCAATAAATTAGAAAAATAGTTGTGGTTCTTAGGCAAACCATAAATATCATGTATGCCAGTATCTGATTCACAAAATCCTATAAGCAGCAGCATATTTAGTGCACATATGCTTTATTTTCATCTTTTCAGGTCAAATTGAAAATATATCTCATAAGTTATGCTATGTTTTGAAGGTTGAAGGTATGCAGGTGGGCCTGACTATAAATTTTGAGAACCGAGAACATAGTCTGAAGCTGATTCTCCTAGATTATGGATGTTATGTGGGAGACTTGTTCATAAAATTGAGTGGTGGAGCTGGAGGTGAGAAAATGGGCCAGCCCTTCACGGGCTCGACTCTTATAAAAGGTCCTTAGAGATTTCGAACCTATGTTAACTTTGATATCACTAGCTCCAATACCAAACCTTTGGAACAAGGCACTAATGTCTCAAAATGTTGAGCCAAAGATTCTTATCAATTTGGAGAAAGGAATAAATAGCTAGGTGGTTGTAGGCTTGTTGTTTGTTGTTTTGCTGAAAGTGTCTTAGGTATTGTAACATGCACTTCGTGAAGACCTTTTGGGAATGGATACTTCTCGAATGGTTTGGCCTTCATATATTTTGATTCATTGTTATTTTAGTATAATTTTGTTTCTTAATTGTTGCTTCATCTATTTACTTAGAGTGTTCCACACTAAACATAAACTTGCCCATCATGCGGAAGAACTTTGATGATTGATTGTATCTATTACATTCAAGCACAAACAAGCATGATTCTCATTTCTTATATTTGTCATGCGTGGTTATTCAATCAAAATATTGTGAGTGAATGATTTTCCAATCAAAGCAAGAGAAATGTAAAGCTTGATCAAAGAATAACATACTTGTTTGCTTTTTAGTGTTTTTCTTCATATCTCTCTTAATTTTCTAGTCGGAAGAAAGAAATTAAGTTTGATGGAAAAGATAAGGAAGTCATGCAAGTCCAACCTAATAGACTTACAATTACAAACACCGTTATTCACTATCATAAAATGTTGATGTGCTTAAAAAATTTGAACCTTTAATTTGCAATATATATATATATATATATAATATTGAAGTATCATTTTATAATTTGATTATTGAAGTGTTTAGGACTTTTTCTTATACGTTAGCCTTGGGATTCACAATCAAAAATTAACCAATGATTGTGTATAGGCAAACTTAGGATCGTTCTCTCTTCTCGAGGAGCCTTTTATTGAATCCTAAGTAACCTAAATGCCATGCAAATGCAATAAAACAATGGGAAATGGATTTTAGTTTTTCAAATTAATAACTAAAAGGAAATGCAATCTAATAAAATGCTAGACTAATATTTTTGGTATTTTTATGAAAATAGGATGATTAATGAAATATGAATGAAGTAAATTCTCTTGAGAAATTGGTTCAATGACTATCCTAATTCACTAAATAATATGGGAGTTTGAAATTCATCAAGTCTTAATTAAAAACATCAAGCAAACGCGTTAAGTCCAATTTATCTAATTAATGACTAATCCCACAACCGCATTCATAGTCATCTCTTGGATAAATTGTTAAAAACCACTTGATGTGTGAAATGGATTAAATTAATGCAATTGTTTCCTCTAATATGAATGCACAAACGTGCCACTCAAATCAATTATACAAACTAGTAATCACATAACAAGTATAATCTCATAGAATTAATAGGAAATATAACCATAAAGCAACCAATCACAATAATTCCAATCCAAACACAATATAAACAATCTTAGTTCAACAATATGGAGTCCAAATAACTCAACAAAATTATACTGAAATTACCTTAGAACATAGCTAGGAATTACAATAATAATAGGAAATTCAATTCACAAGGGAACTAAGAAAGAAAACTCCCCCTTAAAACTCTTCAACTCAAGCCAATCTTACCAATATCCTCAAGAGTTGGAAGCTTTAGCCACTCATTGAATTTTTTACTGTCACTACCGAAGTTTGCACAAAACTCCAGCAGAATTCCATTTAAATTGAAGAAAATCTTAGAGAGGAAATGGTGGTAGTGAAGTTTCGATAGAGTTGAAAAAAAATAGAGAACTATCAGCAAGAACAGAACAGGCAAGCCAACCCATAAACCCAACTGTCCAAGCCCAATAGCCAAAAGGCAACAACCGAAAGTGAAAGTCCAAAACCAAGGCATCCATGTTATATTAAAACAAAAAAATGCAGGCCAACCCACATCAACCCATGGGTTGAACGGTGCGGGCCTATGTGGCCCGCATTTTTTCAGGCTGCAAAAACCTCAACCCTAACCCTGTCAAAACCCACGGGCTGCGTGTTAAGCTCATGGTTGGACCCGTTTTACCGGCTTTAGATTCTATAGAGACTATCCACCTTATTCAAGTTAAGGTTCCTGAAACACACGAGGATAGGGAAGTGATATTGGAGATCCAGAATATGATCAAGAGGGATTGGCAAGTCGAACTCCAAGTTTGGAATAGAGACGCAAATTAGATGCAGACTTTTTTTTTGCAAAACATGACGTCAATAACGTAGTTGACCTGAGCATTCTAAACACTACAACTCTTTTTGAGATTTTGAATTCTATTTCGGCTACTTAGAGTTGCGTTAGTTTATATTTCGCTGTATAAAAAAATCCACTTGATTCTTAATAGAAAACATATAACCTAATTTGATTAGATTAAGGAAGTTAATTAAATTAGTTAATATGACATGTATTTTCTAAAACATCCTAAGCATCTTCCCTCATTTCCTCTTCTCCTTGATTATTTATTGTTGAGTGAGCATCAATAAGGGTAAATTAGAAACAATTTGACAAATATAAAAATTATGTCTTATATTTATGATCGAAAAGAGAGTAATATTTTTGGGAGAAGATGATAAATATTTTAATTATTTAGAAGGACCAAATGTCTAAATATAAATTTAAAAATACTAAATTGTGCTTGATCAAATCTCACCTTCATAAGTTAAATTTTAAAATAAAAAATCAATACAGACAAACTTTTGTTTTAACATAGACACATAAGTCCACTAGTCTCTAACTTTGAGGTCCACTAGGCCGAACCTATCCACACCCTTCCCCCAGACCTATGACTTCAAACCCGATTTTGATACCACTTGTTCTGATACCAAACCTTAAGAACAAAGCGCTAATGCGGCGCACCTTAGACACAGGTCCACCAATCTCCGACTTTGTGGTCCACAAGGCCAAACCCCTATCCACACCCTCCCCTAGACCAAGACTTGGAACCCGTGTTGACTCTGATACCACTAACTCTGAAACCAAACCTTCAGAATAAAGCACTAATCCTAAAAATTTAAGCTAGTCGTAAAGGCGCACCCAAGCCACATGTCCACCAATCTCCAACTTTGTAGTTCATAAGGCCAAATCTAATCCACACCCCACCCCCATGTCCGAGACTTCAAACCTATAGCTAACTCTGATGCCACTAGCTCCGATACCAAACATTAGGAACAAGAACTAATGTCTCAGAATGTTGACCTAGAGATTCCTACCAATTTGAAAAAAGGAATAAACGACTGGGTGGTTGTAACATATATTGTGAATAAACCTAGTGTCTTGGGTATTGTAACATACACTTCGTGGAAACCTTTCGGGAATTGATGCTGCTCGAAAGGTTTGGCCTTCATATATTGTGATTCATTGTTGTTTCAATATAATTTTGTTTCTTAGTTGTTTCCTCATCTAATTGCTTAGAATATTCCACATTGAACATAAAATTGTCCATCCTGCAGATGAACTTTGATGAATGATTGTGTTTATTATATTCAAGCACAAACTAGCATGATTCTCATTTTTTATATTTGTTATGCGTGGTTATTCAATCAAAATATTATGAATGAATAATTTTTTTAATTAAAGCATGAAAAATGTAAAGCTTGATCAAAGAATAACATATTTGTTTGCTTTTTAGTGTTTTTTTCATGTTTATTAATTCTCTAGTCAGAAAAACAATTAATTTTGATGGAAAAACATAATGAAGTTTTGTAAATCCAACCTAGTGGTTTTACAATTACAAACAATGTTATTCACTATAGTAAAATGTTGATGTGCTTAAAAAAATTGAACCTTTAATTTACAATATATATATATATATATAGTATATTAAAGTTGTCAGATTTTATAATTTGATTATTGAAGTGAGTACACTTTGAGATCATACTAACTCTTCTGTCTTTCTGTATGAAATATCCAAACAGACTTTGATATTTGCTAGAACTCTTGGACTAGAACTAAATCTTGATGACATTATGGTATCAATATGTTCTCTGATACCATGTGGGTAGGGCGGTATTAGTGGTAGGACGTACTTTGATACCATGTGCTCTAATACTTGAGGGTAAGGTGTGCTCTAATACCATGTGAGCAAGGGGTATATGTCTTAAGGTGTCCTTTAATGCCATGAAGGTAGGGTGATATCAACTTTATCGTAAAATTTTATTTTTAGATTATTTCAATCATAATGCTCTTTACAACTTAAGAGTCCTTTTTCATTGTTTTTAGCAATTAATGAATTGAATCATATGGGATATTTTTATTTAGAAATTCTTCAACATTTAGAGGTGTATGTTGTACTCTGATACCATATGCATTGATACCAAAATGAAGGGTGGTATCAGAAGTAGGGTGTACTCGATACCATGTGCTTTGATACCATGTGAGTAGTGTGGCTTCAGTCATAAGGTGTGCTTTGATACCATCCAGGCAGAGTGGTATTAGTCGTTTTGGGTTCTCTAATACCAAAACTAGGTAACGAAACGCTAACATTTTTATACAGTTTGATCCTGTGTATCCCTAAGCATTGGTCAATAAAATGAGTGCTAAAGATTCCATAGAACATAGCATATTACGTCTTGACACATCTACAATGGGCATATTGTCCGGTTTGTCTGTGAGATTAGGTACTGCTCCTTTCTTACCTTCAAGCAACCACTATGAGTTGTTTTTTACCAAATACTTTTCCTTCCCTGATTTATTTGAACTTTATTTTTGTTTCCTCTAATTTTATTTATTGTAAAATATTTCATCTATATAGATATTTGGTTGGCTTTCATGATTTTCCAAAACATTCTGTATTTGGACGTTTTAAGAGAAATTTCAAACATGATAACCTGCTTTATATAAATCTTGATGGGTGTTATCGAATAAGTTAAGTAACTGTAAGGATTTTTCTTTTTATTTTATTTCAACCATAATCAACTTTACAATCTAAGAGTACTTTTCTTTACTTTTTATTATAAATGAATTAAATCAAATGTGATATTTGCATTCAGAAGTTTAAGCTTTCAACATTTAGAAGCGTATCGTGCACTATGACACCATGTGAACATGTATCAATCATAGGGTGTGCTTTGATACAATATGAGCAGGGTGGCATTAGTCGTTTAGTGTGCTCTGATATCATATGTACTTTGATACCAAACCTTCGAAACAAAATACTAACATTTTTATATAGATTGACTTGTGTATCCTTAAGGATTGATTAATGAAATAAGTGTTGAAGCCTTCATGAAACATGTCTTATTACTTCTTAATGACCCTATGCAATAGAAAATTGAGGATGCAACTCCAATAAGTATGTTATCCGGTTTGTTTGTGAGATTAAGGACTACTGTTTTCATACCTTCAAGCAACCATTGTGAGTTGTTGTTTGCCCATTACTTTTCCTTCCTTGATTTATGTTTGTTTCCTCTAGTTTGACTTGGTGTAAAATGTATCATCTTTATAGTTATTAAGTTGGCTTTGATGAGTTTTTAAAGCATTCTGCATTTGCACGTTTGAGAGGAATTTCAAACATGGTAAGCTACTTCATATAGTTTATTATTTTTTACTTTGGATGGACTTTCATTTTAATGAATAAAAATGGCAGGTGAAAATATACTTTGAAAGTTCCACCACACCCTAATTATTGAATGAGACGGGGATGGCAATGCAGTGACCATAGAAGGCATACTTGATGATATAATGAATATTAGCCAAATCAATCCAAAGTTATTCAAAGAACCCACGACTGTCTTGTATAGATCCTGATGGGTGTTATCAAATAAGTTGAGTAATCATAAGGATTTTTCATTTTAGTTTACTCCAACCATAATCAACCTTACAACCTCAAGAGTCCTTTTACATTGCTTTTTGTAATTAATGAAATGAATCAAATGGGATATTTTCATTCGATAGTTTAAGCTTTGAACATTTAGAGGCATATGGTATACTCTGATACCACATGGTTAGGTGGTATTAGTCGTACGATGTACTCTGATACAATATGCTCAAATACCATGTAGGTAGGGTGGCATTAGTGGTGGGTGTACTCTAATACCATATAAGTAAGGTGGCATCAATCGCAAGGTATGCTTTGATACCATGTCGGCAGGCTGGTATCAGTCATATGTTGTGCTCAGATATCATGTGGGTTAGATGTTATCAATCGTATGGTGTACCCTGAGAACCTCTTAATATCATAACTATAAGCATTTTTTAAAGAAATATAATTGTCGTAGTTATTTTCTGATAACACGCTTTCCATCATTCTGGTACCATATATAAGCTATGATACCCTGTTTTCTCTTTTTAAGGAATGCAAAAGGTGGGTTAAAATATCATTTAAAAGCTCCAAGTGATAGGGTTGGACATGAAGTTACTATAGCAAGCATGCTTGTTGATATAATAAGTCTTAACTAGATTGATCAAAAATTATTTGAAGGGCTCTACTCTCGACAATCATCAATTTATACAAACTTTTAGAATTAAAGTATACTCTTATTATCAATAATTAATAAAAATGTGTTTGAATATTTTTTTAAGGAAAAAAAAGAAAAACGTCGCAAATGGCGGGCTAAAATACCCTTTAAAAGCTCCCCAACCTCATTGGTTATTCAAGGTGACAGGGCTAGTCATGAAGTTACCATGCATGCTTGTTGATATTATCAGTCTTAGCTATATTGATCAAAAATTATTTAAAGGACTTTACTCTCAACAACATCAATTTATACAAACTTTTAGAATTAAACTATACTCCTATTATCAATAAATAATACAATTTGAATCTTTTTTTTTTTTTGGAAAATAAAGAAAAATGTAGGACATAACTGAAAGATACCTTTTTGGTCCTAACCAAAGAAGAGTATACTTTAATTTTAAAGATAGGATTATGCGACATTATGAAATTCAAAATTAATTTCATAAACCAAATAACATACTCTATTCAGTCCTTAATGTAAGACATAATTATAGAGTTAATCTTTATCCTAAAAGTAAGACCTTTTCCCATATTTGTTAATCTTTTCTTAATTTATCTCTTTAATGTTCCCTCAACAATAATCAAGTAAAAAAATGGAGGAAATTAAGGAAGATAACTATGATATTTAAAAAAAATGTCATGTTTATTAATTAAACTAACTTCTTTAATCTAATCAAATGAGATGAATAATTCTTACATTGAGAACCGAACAAGTATTAATATTGACATTTTACAGTCAGGGTGAAGTTCTAACTGAACTATCAATACGAGGAGAGGAAGTATCTACTTTCACAACACAATTTTCGCATGCCATGTCACGTTTCACTATAAGAAGTTAAGAGATCAATCAACTAAAATCGTTAGCCAGAGAACTAAATGAAAAGCTAATAAGCTTTCTCACTTGCTAAGAGCTATACAAGAAACAACCTAACCTCTTGAGGTCAAGTCAACCCACTCCCTCGCCTCATATATGCTGCAATCAAATATTCAGAGAGAATAACACAAAGTAAAACTATGTATAGAGGGCTCACTTTCCCTCTTAACACTCATCCTTTTTTTTTCTCTCTCTCTGGTTGCATTTTACACAGCCAATTTGTGATTGCCGGAGATCCAAACTTTCCCCAAAAAAATCCTGATGAAAATGTTAAATGTTTGAAAAGCACAACTTCCCTTCAATGTGGTGAAACATCCTCTGCCATAATGATTGATATTCCAAAAACCTTTACAATCTATACAAAATCTGACATGTAAACAGGCGACTTCAGTTAGAAGATAGCGAGACGATTCCTCTGATCTTCTTGTGTGGACTGTGGGGAAATTTACCGTGTCTATCAACATCATTTTACTTCTTTGAGTAGGTAAGATATGGATCTTGAGCAATGGTCAATACATCTGGTCTCTCAGCCTGGTTATACGTCAGACATCGCCGTATAAAATCCTGACAAAATTGTAGAAACAAAATACATAATTTCAGTTTTAGTTACTGAAGAATGGACCTGAATTTAACTCGGTTACCAGATACTGAATCACCATTGTTCTATAAAAACTAGGAACTTGAATGTAAAATGAAATGCCTGGAGAATAAGCGTAATTAGTTCTGGTTGTGCAAAAAAGCAAGAACATTCTTTTTCTCTGTAAAAGGCAGCCACGCGGCAGACTCACTTGGTGCAAAAAAATGGGGGCAAAAGAAAGTTAGATGACAAAAAAATGAGAATGAAAAAATAACTCTGGTGCCCTTGCTTTTTTAAAAAATGTGATAAGAAGAAAAAATTCAAAATAATTATGGAAGCATTATGGTATTAGAAAAAAAAAACTATAAAAACAAAAACAAAAGGAAATCCTTTTTCTTCCCGATATCAACCAGATCGAGACAATTCCCCAGGAACTTGAAACTATGAATTCAAAGGTTGAACTGCAGTTCTTCCCTCAAGCATGAGAGGCAAAGAGAGCCCTTAGGCCTCATTCCAATACCAAAAAGTAAAATGAAAATAACCAAGCACAATCAACAATTACCTTCAGATAGCAATCCAAATCGCTATGGGTTGATTTATTCCAGGAAAAATAAGCGTCTTAGGATTAATTAGGAAGTAATTAGCAATATTTATTATTTTTAATAATTTCAGCAATATTATTTTAGATATTTCAAAATAAGTGGAATATCCACAAGTAAGATTTTATATATTCTTTAGTATTTTAGATTTAGATATTATTTTAGTATTTTTGATATTATTTAGATTTCCTAGTTTGAATTTTGAATTAGAATTTGATCTCTCTGTACTTCTATAAATTGGCACTTTGCCTACTCAATAGAGCATCAAATATTTTCAGAGAGTTACTAAAATTTGGAGATCCTCCTGGGCTATATTAGAGAGATTAGTGAGATATTTACTATCCCTCTATTATAGAGTTTATTCATTATATTTTCTGCATTGCCATTCGAATTCACTATCGGGATTTAACACCTTCCCATCATTATTAATATTAATATTAAATAAATAAATGATAGTAAAGACCAAAGAACTACCAGAGAGTAGTAAATATGGAAAAACTCACCTTTGCCTCGTTAGAAACTGTAGGTCTAGTAGGGAATTCAACCTTGCGAGCCTTGATAATTGTATCTTCACGTAATATACGCTCTTGAGTTTGGTCATGGCCAAATGGGCGTCTTCCAAAGAGCATTTGATAGAACAAAACACCGGCAGACCAGACATCAACCTGTTTCCCAAGAAAGAAATGTCAAAGAGGCTGCATAATTCTTTTTTTTATTTGGGGGGAGGGGGGTTGGGTGGCTGCAACTTCTAAGTATTGACCTTTGATGATATAAGAGGTGTCTTACTGAGCTCAAAGCATTCCGGAGGCAAATACCTGCAAATTTAGACAAAAAAATAAAGAAAAATGAGCAGACGCGACAAGGAAATCTAGCTCATCAAGTTATAAATTTTGTGTAAGACAATGCAGCATCCATCTAATCTTGCCCAAACAGGATGTTATTGCCAACATAACCCAAGGCAATAACTAGATGTTTGCCAGAATGTTTATGTTCTTTTTTCCCCTTCTGATACCACAATAGAAGTGAGAACTGGTTGACCAGGAATGTTCTCAACAACTTTTGTACTAAACCAACTGAGCTAAAACTTTGTCAAACAAAAACATACCACTGCTACCCCTAAAGCTAGATTCTTACAACCAAGTGCCTCTCGTTTTATAAACTCCAATAACCAAGCAAATTGCTGAATTTAACACAACTCATACAAGGTGGTGACAAGAGTCATGCACACAGGAGTTCGTAAACATAATTTGTATACCAATAACAATGACCTGCATCACTTACCAGTAAGTTCCAGCCCCCTGAGATGTTAGTTCCATACCCTGGGATCCCACATCATCCTCAACTATTTTGCTGAGACCAAAATCAGTCACTTTGGCAATGCCAAGCTCATCAAACAAAACATTTCCAGGCTTCAAATCATAATGAATAATCTTCTGTGTTCTTTTATTCAAGTAAACAAGGCCTTGAAAGACCTGAACTAGAATTACCCTAGCCTCTCTCTCAGGCAATATAGGTGTTGCCTTAAGGACAGCATCAAGATCCTTCCCTGAGCAGCAATTTATTTATGAAAGTTGTTAGGTCAGAAGTGATATATGAGGTCTGTGGCTTGGCCTCAAAATAAAAAAAAAATAATGCCCAACGGTTGAGTATACAAACCACTACAGTACTCTAAAACGGTGCAGAATGTATTGTGATCTATCTCAAAGATGTCCCACAAACGAACAATGTGATGATGTACCAAGGTCTTGTGGATATTATACTCCCGAATTGCATGCCGAATGTAACTCTGCTTCTTTTCTTCACTCCATTGAGCATTTAAACCGTGAAGCTTACATGCAACGTATCTATGCTCCACCAAGTCAAAAGCCTGCTGGAAATTTCTTACTTTAAATCACAGCAAAAAGTATAAATTTACAACTGCCGATGCAGACAGAGGAGCAGTCTAGATTTTTTATTCACTAGCTTGAAACCTTGTTCAGGATATGCTGAAAACAATATAATTATATGATACTGTAGAAATTCAAAGTTTTATTTTTCTCTGAACTTGTGTTGTTACATGGAAGCAACACTACATATATAACAACAACAACAGAGCCTTAATCCCACTAGGTGGGGTCGGCTAAATGGATCAAACAACACAACATATATACACATAAAAGTTGCTGGGAGCCAGTGATAAGGAGGCAGCTCACAGCATCCTAGGACTGCATTTTTTTTTTTTAATAATTTTTCTGATGTCTGAAGCTTGCAGGGTCTTCTCACCCTGACCAGCAACCAACCACCCCTCCTTCAATTTGTTGAAGGGGGTATAGCTATATATTTTGAGTTAATGTATAAATATAGTAGTTTGAATATCAATAAATAAATAATAATTTACATGGTAACATTTATTCATTTGAAATTAATATATTAAATAGATTTATCTATACTGATTTCTATGTTTTTTTTTGTTAATATACAATTTTTGTTACAATATTTTTTATTAATAAATACTAAATTTTATGCCGATTATTATTTATTAGATTTGAGCTTTCATTTTTACAATCAGTTTGGAACACCCCCCCCCCCCAATGCCTGGTACGCCAGGGGCCTTTTCTAGCTTACAGACATTTATTGCCAATAAAAGCGAGAGCTGACTCCACTAACTAAAATAACTTCATTCAATCAAAATAAGATAACTCTGTCATAATTGACAGAAAACGCTTAGCCTAATCATATTCTAATTAAAACAGAATATTTAAGTTAAGCATAAATTCATAAATTGTTATCTAAAAACTAGTTAAAAATAAATAAGCCTTAATTAAGAACAAAAAAAAATATATCTAAAGATAATTTAACAAAATTAACTGTAATCTTCAACACTCCCTTAAGCTCAAAATGAGGGCTTTGATGCCAAGTATAAATATTCCAGGGTTTAGTTTTCCTTCAAACTTATTTTATTAGAAGGTAGTAGTGCTACACATATAGACAATAAAAGGCAAGGCTATCTCCGATTCTAACTAAAAGACATAACTCTCAAAAATAAGTTAACTGTCTTAATCCAAATGGGAAAATTTTTTTTTTTTTTTTTTTGCCAAACAAATAGGATAACTCTATACAGATTAAAACAAAACCCTTTAGTTAGTTCTAAGCACGTAGGAACATTAAACAAGAAATAACTAAGAAACAGATACACCTAAGTTAAAACAAAACAAATAACGTAGCTTAATTAAATTGAACATTAGCTTCCAACAGATATGATATATATTATTTTACTTGATAATATTTTTGACCTTGTAAACCTCGCTGAATCCCCCCTTTCCAAGAAGATTTAACAGGGCAAATCGATGATTCAGAATCTGAAAGTTGTTAAAACGAGAACCATCCTCATCTCGTATACGTTTCATCTCACGTATTAGTCTACCCTTTTCTAGCTCATAGCGATCCCTCTCCCGCATAATAACTTCTTCTTCCTGAAAATATTTAGGCTATTAGAAATACTGCAGAGAAGAAATTAAGCAGAAAAGAAGTAGCAACATACACGTTTAATGCTAGCTAGTCGAGACTTGTAGATTTCATCCTGAATGATGACTTCATCTTCTTGTAATCCAGTATCTGCATCTGCTCCCTCACCTTTATCTTCATCATATAATATAATCATTACAATTCAAAATAGTAAGGCCAATACATGCAATTATAATTCAGAAAAAAAAAATCAGGTGAGCAAACAAATATTGCATGATAAGCTAGCATCAAATGACTTGAAACATATATTTGTAAGTTCCAAATGGCCGCCTTAAGGGGCAGATGGCCATCAAGGTCTGCTTCAATTAATCAAGGCAGTCAGAAGTAAAAACAAACTAGACAAACTGTCAACAAAACAAACACACATAAAAGGCAATAAATGTCCAGATTTATAGACATACCGTATATGTGCATGACCTTACTGAAAGCATAAACTGAAGACTATAAACAAGTTATGGGGGCAAGGAAAAAAGGAACGTGTCCCAAGTACAATTGCAATGTGGCTCATTCAATGCTAACATTTTAGGGATGTAAATGCTAGAATTAAAAAGGAAACAGCATTTAAATAAGATATCCAAAATTTGAATAGATTGATATTACCAGATTGTTTTTTCTTCAACAACTTGCGCTGCCGCTCGATAGCCTCTTTCGTTTCTATCAGTTGTTTCTGGGGAAAAATTAAAGAATCAGATTTAGAAATATTACCATTATAAGTGCATTCAGCTACAAAGGCAACAGCAACAAAAATGAATGAGCTTCTGGAGCTTTATAACATGGGGTCAAGATTATCAAAGAAAGGTGTAGAACACTATTCATACATTCCAGAGAAGACATTGTCACGTATTCACAGATAAACTAAACAGAGGAGTAAGAGTTGCATCACGAAACAGTCAGGAGCCACTCATTCCATTGCTTTGGTAGTTTTTGTAGTAAATCCTCAGAATCAGAACACTAAGGAAATATGGTGTTGTGTTAAGAAATTTTACATACCTTATGTTCCTAAACAAAGATAACCCTAAATCCCTAATAACTAATTCAAATCGGAATGTTCCCCATTCCCATTTCAAAAGCTACTACCACGGGGGGAAAAGAAACAGCATCCTTGGTAAAACTGTTCAAAATTGACAAGGTTTGGGAGAACTGATACGCTTTCTTAAGATACAAATCAGGAACTTTAAGGTTACCAGCCAGTGTTGTCATCATATGTAAACAAGTGATGAGAATTGGTTATCTTCTCCTTCATTCCAAGGTGGCTGGCATCAAGGAGGAGCTGTGGGATAAGGATACCTATAATTTGACATGATTTCTTTGGCTTAATATGATCTTCAGGTCTCACAATCAGAATCGCTTGTTGAAGAAGTTAAATATTTCTCAAACAAGTAACCTCTCAGATGTCTCCAAGTTAGTTTTTGCCTTTGGCAAGATAAGAACATTGTGGGTGTGTTGTAAGTTTCAGCTCCTAGCTGAGAATTTTCATTTCCTTGCCCTCATCTGTAGGTGATATTAACTGCGGAAATATCTAACATACTCCATGGATTTAAAATTCCAGGAAATATTAATTCTTAACCCTAACATTACCAACAAAAATATCAAGCAATACGCTTGATAGGTTACAGGACTACACTGTTTCCCAGCAGGTAAGGAGCATGAATCCGTTTTTCCAAGCCCAAGTACCCCTTTTTTTCCTCTCAATTTCCCCTCCACAATAACTAGCATGCAAAAATATATTTATCTTCCCACAAGTTCATTTAGAGCCCCAGCAATATAAAATTTGTCCTCATATTGATTGGACATTTTACCATAGTGCTCATGCCGATGGGATACTCAACCCTGGTATAAATTTCAATAGAATGAACCCCATTTTTCCCTCTAAAATGTCATATTCATCTGTAAAGAATATTGTATATATTTCTGAAATGATTGAAAGCCACCTCACAGAATACATAAGATGGTGCTCACAATTGATCTATTGAGTAGAAAACCAAAGTTCCTGTTTATAGTCAAGTCATACTCATTAAATATGACATAGCTGTACTTGTAAGGTCAAGACATCTGTGCCCATAACAAATGAGAAATGGAACCGTCTTTACCTCCTCTTCTCATAATATGCAAGACATCTTTTAATATAAACCATATCAATAAATGATAACTACATGATACATTTGAGAGGAGGAAATGTAATCACAATAATGAAAAGAAAGGTCCGAGAGATTGAGGTAAAAAATTAGACATACAAGTTGGGCATTAAGATCCTTCAATGCTTGCCCATCTTCCCAAGTCTCAGATATGACAGTTCCAGCTCTACATTTCAAAATCAAACCTATAAGAAAAGCAAAAACTGAAAAGATGATCAAAATCTTTCAAGTCTTTCAATGATCCTCCTTTACCTGATTACACCAACATTTCCCAGTCTCAACGAGTCTTGTCGTACTTTCAACCTTGCTTCTTGCCTCTCAGACTTTGAAACTGATATCATCAGATCAGATATTATTTTTGTCCTCTGCAAAATAAAGGAACAAAAGTGAAAAAGGCTTGTTCAATTAGAGCTTAGTGCAAACATCTACCAGCTTCCTTTTAGTCTAGGTGGGTTGCGGAGGGGTGGACAGCAGTAAGGATTTTCTTTTTAGTTCATTCCAACTATGATCAACTTTACAACCTAAAAGTCCTTTTTCATTGCTTATGCTATTAATGAATCCATGGAATATTTTCATTCAAAATATTTCCAACATTTAGAGGCCAATGGAATTTTCCTTCTAACCATGCTTTCAAAATCAATCAAGTGTCCATCTTAATTATCATCTGATGCCCTGGAATATGTTTTGGCCATTTTAGTGTTGAACATTAGGATAGTTAAGGTGTGCTTTTATTAGGATAATTATGTTTGCATGTGCTCCTAACTTCACTAAAAAACAATAACTTTGATAAATTCAAGGACTATTTTAAATCAAACTACAATAATGTGCAGTCAGAAGCTATGATAGTCCCACAATTCATACCTTAGGCTTCATTTGCTGTTCATGATCTTTCAGGTCCTTTAGCTCCTGTACAAGCCAGAATTAAGCAACAAAGTAACAGAAAAATCATCATCGAATTCAAGGAATGAAGTTTGATTAAATTTCAAATATTTTTCACCTAACCATATATTAAATACATTTCATTATGTAAGGCCACTCATTCATGTACCTTTTCCAACTGGCGACAAAGGTTTTGATAATCAGACATCTCTTGTTTTGATTTCCGCAGGTCCTCCTCCATGGCAACAACTTTTGCACGTAAAGATGCATTCTCCCCCTAATTTAAGATAACAATGAAGAAAACGAGGAAAGAAAATCAAAATCTAAAATCTTAAAGGTTATAGCGCTTCCAATAAAAATAACAATAAAACTTAAGTTGAAGATAAGGTGTTTTCTATCAAGTTTTCCAATAACATGTCAAAGGGTTTATAAAATTATTCGGGAAAAAGGTACTTGATGAAGTGCTAAATTGTATATGTATTCATATTTATGCTTTTATTGGCAAACCTTGTAGAAAATATAATTACAAAAATGCACATAGATGTCCTAAAACAATAGCAAAGCATAAAACCAACCTATAAGAATTTTAAGGACATGGCAACGGAGACAGATGAAATAGGCATAGCATGGATATATAATTTTGTACATAAAGGCATGTATCCTTTTTCTTATCAGAAAATTTACAAATGATAGCTCAAAATTTTAGAAGAAATCAAACCTCTAATGAAGTGCAATTGTCATTGCGAATCTGTTCTGTGAGTCTTCCCTCCTACAATACACGAGTTTAAAGAAAACAGTCAAACTAGTGTGCAGAACAGCAACAAATAACCATTCCGTTAATGAATTGCTTCAGTGACATTCCCCAAAATTTTAGACCATAATGCTGAATGAAGCATCTCAAATGTCAAAATCATCCTCATCAAAGGGGGAAAACAAAGGGATAAAAATAGAACCAGACTGGCTAAACGTAACCAATCCCCTACTCCATATTTTTCTCAAGACCTATCACTAGAATTCACTGGAAGAGTGCCAAGTGATTTGCTTAGGAATCAGGTTATATCTTCATAAGGTTCTTGTTTTGCCCGCATACCAACAACAAACTACCATGTTGTTATCTATCTGTCAAATTAAAATGATGAAATTTGTTACGTAGTATATACTATACAGAAACACTGCAGAGATGCAACCACCAACGAGACCCATAAAAAAGGTGGTTAACGGGATCTCATTTTCAACATTATGAATACTTAGACCAGGACATTTCCAGTCAGATTAGTCCTGCTGGAAAACAAATTATCAAACAAGCAACTCCTCATACTTGCTTATGACCACTTTTAAATCCCACATTCAAAATGATTTTTAGGCATTCCACTTAATCAAGTCTGTTGTGAACGTAGAATGGATAGGTAGCATGATATTGTTGAAAGAGCTCATCTTAGGATGAGTTGGTTGACTTATCTCAACTACTCTCCGTGAATGGCTCTGTTTCTCTTCCTATAAATAGATTGTAAATCCTCTGAAGTAAGATATATAGATTGATGAATACCTTGTATAGTTTCTGATATATTGAGCTACATGGTACCAGAGCCAGTTCTCGTTTTCATTCTGGGTGTCAGAAAGTGAGAGAGAGGTGCGACAGAGAGCGAGAGAGAGAGAGGTGCGTTCTGTACTTAGTCTCGAACCCATACACGCGCCCCACCATCAGAACCGCCGTCTGAAAACCGGTCGACGCCGGAAGTTTGACGGCCATCCGACGACGGGAAGGCGGCGCGTGGCCTTCACGCGCCTGACGGCCAGAGTCTCTCACCGGCGCGTGGCGGCGCGTGTGGCGGCGGACCAGACGGCGGTGAACTTCGCCTGAGCTCTTTTCTCCAACCCGGTTTATTCCTGATGTGTTTTGGTTCATTCGGGTACGTTTGCTCATTGGGCTCTCCTTAAGTTGAGATTTCTGTCACTTTTTTCCAGCAACCGGTGGTGTTTTGTTTCTGTCCTATTTTTGCTAAGTGTGATTACGGTGGAGATTGTGATTGTATGGATATTCTTGGTTGTTTTTGCTGAGTGGAGGTCATGTTTGCTGAGTGTGGGTCCCTGGTCATTTGATTTTGTTGCATTGTATAATATAATACACTTGTGACTTAATCATTTTCTATCTTGCGTGGATATTCTGCCGAGTGTGAGCATCTTAGTGTTCTTGCCTCTATTGCGGTCTTGTGAGTTATTACTTAAGTTGTTATTTGGTGGACCTTGTGTATTTGGATACTATTCATGGCTGATTCTAAAGCTAATATTTCCACGGAACTTGTCCCGATCTCAAATAAAATTACTGATCATAAGCTAAATTGGACAAACTATTCGGACTGGAGTAAAACTGTTCGAATGTACTTACTCAGTATTGAAAAAGAAGGTCATTTAACCGAGACTCCTCCCAAAGATGATCCTAAGTTGGTGTGGGCTAGAGTCGATGCTCGGTTGTTCTTACAAATACAGAATTCCATTGAGTCTGACATCCTCCCCTCGGTTAATCATTGTAATACGGTGAAAGAAATTATGGACTACCTAGAATTCCTATATTCTGGTAAAGGGAATATTACTCGCATTTATGATGTGTGTAAAGGCTTTTATCGGGCTGAACAACAAGACCGTCCCCTGAAGAACTTCTTTTTAGATTTCAAGCGTATGTATGAAGAAATGAAGATGTTAATGCCCCCGACAACTGACCTTCAGACACAAGTAGAGAATCTGGAAAAACATGCCATCATGAGCTTTCTTACTGCTCTTAATCCAACTTATGAGACAGTTCGTTCTCAGATTTTGTCAAGCTCTGAAATTCCATCACTTGAGGATGTGTACTCCCGTGTGCTGCGTGCTGATAGCTTATCACAATCGGCTTCCACTCCTCCTGCTAGTGCTTTAGCTGGTCGTGGTCCGATTGAAAACAGACCCCAGGGCTTTCCAAGACAAGGAAATGGTAATCCAAATCTGATTTCTGCTGATAACAGGAACCAAAGTCTTCCTCGACAAGGCTTCAATCCTCAAAATCATGGAGCAATTGTCTGCTACTATTGTAAAGAACCTGGTCATACAAAACGTCACTGTCGTAAGTTGCAGAACAAGCTGCAACGTAGCAATGCTGCTCATATGGCTCAATCCTCTGATAATCCAGATAATGTTCCTTCCACATCCACTGCTCTTGCTACAGGTAACTATGACTCATGTCTTGCTACCTCGTCTTCAAAGTGGATTATCGATTCTGGTGCCACTGATCATATGACAGGTAACCATCACTTATTCTCTACATATACACCTTACGCTAACCCTTCTTCTATAACGATTGCAAATGGTTCCTCCTCCTGTGTCCTTGGATCTGGCATTGTTACACCTACTTCATCTATCTCATTATCATCTGTTCTTCATGTTCCTGATCTTGCTTTTAACCTTTTGTCTCCTAGCAAACTTACTCACCAGTTAAACTGTTGTATTTTACTCTTTCCTGACCATTGTTTAATTCAGGATCTTACGACGAAGCGTATTATTGGTAGGGGATATGAATATGGTGGTCATTACTTTCTTGATGATCGGGTGCCGCGTTCAGTTGCATGCTCTGGTGGTTCTTCTCTTTTTGATGTTCATTGTCGCTTGGGTCATATGTCTTTGTCCTCTTTGAAGAGGATGTATCCTCAGTTTCATCACTTGTCTTCTTTAGAGTGAGTCGTGTCAGTTTGCCAAACATCATCGTGTTCACCTGACACCTTGCGTCAATAAACGGGCTGCGTCCCCTTTTGATTTGATCCATTCTGATATTTGGGGTCCATGTCATGTTGAGTCAAAGTCTGGATTTCGGTATTTCGTTACCTTTGTTGATGATTTTTCCAGAACCACTTGGCTTTATTTAATGAAAAATCGTTCCGAGTTGTTTTCTCACTTTTGCAATTTCTGTGCTGAAATTAAAACTCAATTCGGTGTATCTGTGAGGACTTTACGGAGTGACAATGCTAAAGAATACTTCTCTGCTCAATTTCAAACCTATATGCTTCAGCAGGGTATGATTCATCAGTCCTCATGTGCTGATACACCTGCTCAAAATGGGGTTGCCGAACGAAAAAACCGACACTTATTAGAGGTTGCCCGGGCTCTAATGTTTCAAATGCATGTTCCAAAATCTTTTTGGGCTGATGCTGTGTCAACGGCATGTTTTCTTATTAATCGTATGCCATCTTCAGTTCTCAGTGATAATACCCCTTACACAACTCTTTTCCCTTCCAACCCCTTATTCCCCATTGATCCAAAAATCTTTGGTTGTGTCTGTTTTGTTCGTGATATCCGTCCTACTCTTACCAAACTGGATCCCAAGTCTCTTAAATGTATCTTTCTGGGGTATTCAAGGGTCCAAAAGGGTTATCGATGCTATTCTCCCGCTCTTCGGCGTTATCTTATGTCTACAGATGTTACCTTCCATGAGTCAACTCCATTCTATCCCGGTTCCATTCCATCTTCCTACTCTGCTCCAAGTGCCGATCTTGATGATATCTTGGTCTATGAGGTTCAGTTGCCACCTGTCCCGGTGTCTATCCCAGCACCTACAAAACCCCCTATACATCATGTTTATCAGAAGCGTCCTCGGGAAAGTAATGACATCATCCATATTCCAGCCTCACCAGCAATACCTGCTTCGGAGTCTGATTCGGATTCTGCTACTTCACCTCCTCCTACTGCATTAGACCCGGAAACAACACATGATACTCTTGGTCCTTCCGATGCTCGTTTCTCAGAAGATCTTGATCTTTCTGACAATCTGCCCATCGCCTTACGTAAAGGTAAACGTACTTGTGCCTATCCTATTTCATCGTTTGTTTCCTATAACCACCTGTCTCCTTCCTCTTGTTCCTTTATAGCATCCTTAGATTCTATTAGTATTCCCACTTCTCTCCACTAAGCCTTAGCCCATACTGGTTGGTGTGCTGCGATGAAAGAAGAAATGATGGCCCTTAATCAGGCTGGCACCTGGACTCTTGTTGACTTACCTCCTGGCAAGAAGGCTATTGGGTGTAAGTGGGTTTTCACTGTTAAAACAAATGCAAATGGAACCTTGGAACGTTTGAAAGCTCGATTGGTTGCCAAAGGTTATGCTCAGACGTATGGTGTTGACTATTCCGATACATTCTCCCCTGTTGCCAAGTTATCTTCTGTTCGTCTCTTTATCTCTCTTGCCGCAACTTATAATTGGGATCTTCATCAGCTCGATGTTAAAAATGCTTTCTTACATGGTGAGCTTCTTGAAGAAGTTTATATGGAGCAACCACCTGGTTTTGTTGCTCAGGGGGAGTGTGGGAAGGTATGTCATCTTCAGAAATCTTTATATGGTTTAAAACAAAGCCCTCGTGCTTGGTTTGACAGATTTAGTTCTGTGGTCAAGAAGTTTGGTTTGAATCAAAGTAAGTGTGATCATTCTGTGTTTTATCAGAGGACAGATGCTGGTATGATTCTCTTAGTGGTATATGTCGATGACATTGTTATTACTGGTAACAATACTTCAGGAATCTCATCACTCAAGGCTTTTCTTACATCTCATTTCCAAACGAAGGATTTGGGTCTGTTAAGGTACTTTCTTGGGATTGAGGTTATGAGAAGCAAGAAAGGTATCCTCTTGACACAGAGGAAATATGTTCTTGATCTATTAAAAGAAACAGGAAAACATGGAGCAGCACCAAGTAGTTTTCCCATGATTCCTAATCCTTTTCTGGATATTGATGATAGCATACCATATGACGAGCTCCCTGAGAATGTGAGAAAAAGGGTTGATCCAGAGAAAATCAAGCCATTTGCATATCCTGAGAGATATCGTAGACTAATTGGGAAATTGAACTATCTCACGGTGACTCGCCCTGATGTGACTTTTCCAGTTAGTGTGCTTGGTCAATTTATGACTAAGCCGACTATTGCACAATGGGAAGCTTTAGAGCATGTTTTACATTATTTGAAGGGCTCACCTGGTCGTGGTATACTTTACACAAATCATGGGCACACCGAGATTGAATGTTTTTGTGACACGGATTTTGCTGGGTCAAAATCTACCAGAAGATCCACCACAGGATACTGTGTGTTTGTAGGTGGAAACTTGGTATCTTGGAAGAGCAAGAAGCAGGATGTGGTATCTAAATCGAGTGCGGAAGCTGAGTATAGAGCCATGGGTCAGTCAGTACAGGAAATAGTGTGGATTCATCAGTTAATGAAGGAAGTTGGTCTTGTTACTTCATTGCCAGCAAAACTGTGGTGTGATAATAAAGCTGCTCTACACATAGCTTCTAATTCTGTGTTTCATGAACGTACAAAACACATTGAGATTGATTGTCATTTTGTACGTGATAAAATCAAGGAAAATTTCATTTCTACAGGGCATGTGCCATCTAGTGACCAATTGGGAGATCTTCTAACTAAGGCCTTAAATGGGATTCGTGTTGATTATCTTTGTAACAAGTTGAGCTTGATTAACATCTATGCTCCAACTTGAGGGGGAGTGTTGTGAACGTAGAATGGATAGGTAGCATGATATTGTTGAAAGAGCTCATCTTAGGATGAGTTGGTTGACTTATCTCAACTACTCTCCGTGAATGGCTCTGTTTCTCTTCCTATAAATAGATTGTAAATCCTCTGAAGTAAGATATATAGATTGATGAATACCTTGTATAGTTTCTGATATATTGAGCTACAAAGTCCTAAGAATGGAATAAAAGGACCGAACAAATAATTGGCACCCAACATCACTGCAAATGAATTTCCTTTCATCCAGAGGATAAACAATATATATATAGAGAGAGAGAGAGAGATCCCTGGTCCAAAACTATAATAGATTCAACCTTAGACCAAACATATGAACATGCAAGAGATGCTGAGTGCTATAATCCAAGCAATTATGCTAGTTCAAGCGATATAGATGAAGACACATTGCATAATAAACAAGTTTTTTAGGAAAGAATTTTATAAATATGTTTCAGAGCAAGGGATGTACCCTATGGCATGGAATGTCAAGCTGACCATTGGCGGCCAAAACTGCTGGAGGAGAAATTTGCGTTCTGGTTTGATCAGTAACTCTGGAACCACGTCCCCTACCTGAACCAGAACTCCCTCTTCCACGACCATTTTTTTTCCTATTCACATCAGCACTAACTTTTGCCTCCACAACATCCGAACTAGTTTGCCTTCCATCAGTAACCACCTGATATGCAAATTTCTTGGTCAGAAAAGGTCAAAAAGTCATTTCTGAGGTAAAGAGTATATGTAACAAATAATCAAAGCCCCTATAATACAAGAACCAGTAGATGTAATCAGGATAAAATTGAAAAGTTTGCCAAAAAGAAAGTAAAGTACCACAACATGTTGAGTCATCAGATAAAACCAACCTCAACATGTTCAAAAATCTTCAAGTGATCATCTTCTTGAAGTTTTTGGCGCTTCTGTGTGTTAGCTTGTATAAGAAATTCCCCACCGTTCTGAAAAAGAATATGAAGCAAGAAAATTATACCAATGCAATTCATCTAACACAAATTCAGACGTTTAAAAAATTTTATATTGTTAAACACATTAATTGGCACTCAGTTTTCTTTCTATCATTGATAACAAGCAACTAAGATTTTACCCAAAAAAAAAAAGCAACTAAGAGCACAAATATACCCTATAAGTTTATGCCAAATGACAGAGAAACAACAATGTTGGGGGAAAATAAGTAAAATGTTATTTAGTGCCAAATGTCCTTTTTGAATAAATAGAGCATACTTGTTATGAGATCCCTCATAAACACTGGTGGCCAAACAAAGAAAAGGAAAAAGAATTTAAGTTTGTCATATGCATGTCACATGCATAAATGAATTCACTTGTAGATTTTTCTTTGCGCCTTATGCATATCTTAATGATGAAGATAAAATCTCATCCAGTACATTAGTAACTCCACACCAGATTCTTCCATAAAGTATGATTTGTCAGACCATTCATCATCTGCCTTGTGTATTCAACAGTACAATTATACTTATCTTAATGGTGAAGATAAAATCTCATATCCAGCACATAAGTAACTCCACACCAGATTCTTCTATAAAGCATGATTTGTCAGACCATTCATCATCTGCCTCGTGTATTCAACAGTACAATTACACGGCAAAAGTAGGTATAAAATTTTATCCAACACAAAACCCTCCCAAACTGCCAGTTCATTCATTTCCCTTCCCCTTTTTTGTTTCCACAAAACAATCTCAAAATACTGTTCCTAACTTTGAAACAGATTAATCACTGGAAATCAGCAATGAAATGATAAATCAAAGCAAAATTGTTTAAAGTTTAGACGACAATGAACTCAAAAACTAACTAAAAATATCAGCAACATATCCTAATGAAACATATATTATATCATCTAATCATATTACAATTTCTGAAAACATTTTAATTATTAATGAAGTTAAATCAAGTTGCATTTTGCCTTTATTATCATTTGAGAGTCTAAGCTACCTGTCAATTCAATTCCACAACTAAAGAAATGAAAGCTACATAGACAACTGATCCCCAGCTCAAATCTAGGATAGCTGAGAGGAACTTAAGCTAATGACTTATCTTGACACTGTCCAAAAAGTATCAACATTTTTTCAGATGTCACAGTCATGATAAAAGTGAGAATTTGAAAAGCTCACAGCACTATACAATGTTACATAATAAGTAAAGTTAAAGACCATCTCCATCAATTAGAAGCGCAGGCAAATTTACAGTGAGGAAAAATCACTTTTCATTCATATCACGTAGAATGTCAATCTCAGAAAGCCTAATGCATACGCATTATAGCGTTTTGCATGTATGTATAACTACTATCTGTAGAAATCACGCCGCACCCTATTTTTTGGTCATCAAAGTTAGTAAACCTGGACTTTGTCCAACCTTTTCCCTCTCTGAGAAATCCTAGATGTAATCCCCCACAGGTCTATTTTAGAATTTTAATGGGAGAGTGCTCCAAGAAGGAATCAAACACAGATTGTTAAATAAATATATTTTCTCTAGCAACCAAAAAAGCTAACTTCATTGTGTACCACCAACCACAGATCATAGACTACAATGCAAACATCCCACCTGAAAAGAATAATTTCCAAATTCATTGCATTGAACTGGATTAAATGGGTGTTTGGTTTAGCTTATTTGGAGTGATTTTGCACTGTACAATGTAAATATATGAAATGACTTTTTTCTTGCAACGCGCAAAAGTGATCTTTGAAGGGCAGACAAACAAGCACTAAGGTAGCCTTACATCATCATCCGAATCACTCGAAGTGGAGGGTTCAGCCAAATCCTCAGCAGGTCCCCCAAATTTCGCAGCTGAAGGAACAGAAGACCAAGTTGACTGCTGAGCAGACGACAGAGTGGTGGCAACTGCAGACGAAGCCTTGCCTACCATTCGAGCTTCAAGCTTTGCAATCTTAGTAGGCAAGGACTGATCCGATTGGTTGGAGGAGTTGGATGAGAAATGCACAAGCATATCATCCGACATTGTTGCTGTAGCAAATGCAGATTCAAATTATAGATGTTCCGCGGATCATTCTAGGTAAGATATAATATTCAAATAAAACTGAACCCGTTTGAATTAAGTCTCAAGCAACAATGAAATGTCTCATACCCATTCATAGTAAGAAAGCAAAAGGTGCCGATTGCAGGAGCAGCCCCATAGAGATTTAAGAAACAGAAAACCAAGTAAATGAAAAAATCAGGTCAGAGGTAACTGGTAAGAAAACAAAAGGAGAGATAGGGATGAGATAGAAAGCTGGGGGTGAGAGGGGGAGATGATTTGACGAAGAAAATCTAGGGTTTTTGTGTTCGGTAAAGGGTAAGAAAGAATCAAGACAACAGATTTATTGGAAGAATAATTGAAGCAAGATGAACACCAGAGAACCAGGGGCTCCAAAAAGACTTGGTATCCTTTTCTCTATAAGTTGGATTTTGAATTTGTTGTGGGCACCTTGGGGGAGAAAAGAGAAGTTTCTATGGGACTGTGGCCGAAAGTCCACATCAGGACTCAAGTCAGAAAATGGGAAGATTTGAACTAGAGGGTCGAAGAAAGTAGTTTTACCTGTTGTGAGGGGGGAGGTACTATGAATATGGTGATACCTTTTCTTACCTCAATGTGTGTTTTTTTATCCCAAAATCATGGTTTCAGACGCATTTTTTTGTAAATTAAAATAAAACTCCTCTTATATATTTACCTCATAAACTCTAAAAACTATTATCCAAAATCTAATCAGAACACACATGGGGATTGCATGTTGCTACCTACATAAGGATTGAGGTTCTCCCATAATGATATTTTAACAAATATGAACCAATAATATAAATTAGACGCATTTCAAGAAAACTCAGCACATCTTATAGATTAACTTATTTTTCTAAATGTTACAATGACGTATTGATTGAACCGCCTCATTTACTTAAATCGTAATTAGAGATAATGACAATCCACTCAATAACTTATTTTGTTAAAGTGACATATTGATTAAATAGCCCCATTTAATTAAGTCATAACACAATTAGTCTGATTGTAGTGTACTTTCATTTGAACGAAACTAGAAGGCGTGTGCTGTATAGGGGCCTAATTTAATAGAACTTGAAGACACGGTGGCGTGAGGGGTGAACTACGCCAGAGATAGACAAATCAAAGCGGAGGATAGAGGCAACCCAAATCTGGTGTGAAGAAGCCGCTAGTGAGTGATAAGAGGTCGCCGTCATCATTGGTCAGTGAGCAAAGTTTGCCGATGAGTGAGAAGAGTTTGCCGTCACCGATGAATGATCAGAGGTCTAGTGAGTGCGGAGGTGGAAGGCATGGTGGAGGCTAATGGAAGGAAATGTGGAGATAGAATTACAAAACTTGGTTTTTTTTTATAGAATTACCTAATTTGGCTTCCACACAAAATTCAATTCCAAGATCATTTCTTTATATCAAATATGTAATCAATATAAAATTTAATTACAATTCCATTTTCATGTCTTCAATTCTAATATATCAAATAGGCCATTAATAATTTTGTTGATTGAAGAGGCCCCTTGTTCCATAGAGAGGCATTTCATTCCCCTTGTTCCATAGAGAGGCATTTCATTCCCCCTGCTCGCTCATTCAAGTTTCGGTAGGGGGTGATGATAATTTCTCCAGCATTTTTTAAAAATTTAATTCAAATCAATCTATCCCATTCTCTTCTATTCCTCCACTTCATTATACCAATACGCTTTTCTTTCATTATTTTTCATTTTATTTATTCAATGCTTCATTTTCTCTCATTTGATTCTCCTTATTGCTCAACTCCCAGCCTCTCTTGTTGATTGACTATATATCGGTAAAAAAACTGTTTGGGTATATGAGATTAAAGGAGACGGCTCCCATCCGCTGCCTCAATCTGGGCCGTTGACATAAGATCTCAACGGTCCAGATTTTTTCTTTATTATAAAAATATTATTTTTATAATATATTAAATCTAGACCGTTGAGATCTTATTTCAACGGCCCAGATTGAGGCAGCGGATGGGAGCCGGATCCGAGATTGAAAATGAGATGTCAAGCAAGATAAATGTAGTCAAGCAAAATTGAAAATAAGATTATAACTTAATAAACGACGTTTGGAGGGGGTGCAATGATTGCAAATTGTTTGGAGCCAAAAAAAAAAAACTAAATTAACCATGTCTCTTAAAAGGGATAAGGTGCAAATTTATCCCAAAATTTTTAGTTGAGAAGTAACGTTGCCTTTGTTTTTTTTTTTTTTTTGTATTCAATGACACCCGAAAGTTTTCAAACTGTAGAAATATTATCCCATATAGTTAAAAAATTGAGGCTGACCGTTAATTTTTTTAATGAAAATGACAACATTACTCCATTTCAACACTTCCAAATAACACTGAACTAGAAAAACTTTCTGGATAATATTACTCCTCAATAAAAACTTTTAAAGCAAATTTATATTTTAACCCTTCCTTCAATTATAAGTAGCCTGATAAGAGTACTTTTGCCTTTTCTTCTTAATCCTGTAACATTTCATCTCTCTCGCTATTGGAAACCATGAATGCATTGAAAATCATGCATGAATTCTTCTCTCCTTCCCTTCCAACATATCAAAACCATGGAAGCATTGATTTCCCCTCATTTCTTTTCCTTTTACAACTAATTTCGTGTTTTGAACTCTACCATGGTGTGTTTGCTTTGTAAAATCTGGTTACCAAAACAAGGGGAGGGGAGTATGGCAGAGAAGCCTTTTGCCTAATTTTATTTTGCATTTTCGTTAGTTCTCATACTCTTTTAATTTTAAATATAAGATAAAATTAATTTTTTTTTAGAGAGATTAAAGAAGCTAATTAAATTACTTTAAAATTTTATATTTATCATTTTTTTCTCTCAACTATTTTGCCTAACTTATAAATTGAATCTAAAAATACACAATTTATTATATGATTAAGTAATTTATTTAACTGTCTTAATCTCTCAAAAAAATTAATTATATCTTATATTTAGAGCCGGGAATACGGGCCGGCCTGGCCCTACAGGGCCGGCCCTTCACAAGCTCGGGCCTAAACAGCAGGCCCGTTTAGGCCAATTAGCTAAAAAGTACAATATTTTTTAGGCCATCGGCCCTACAGGACTGGCCCTTCACGGGCTCGGGCTTAAACTTACTTTAATTCAAAAAAATTTCTTTTACAAGTTTTATAATTTATTTATTATTTTGCTTTAAATTGAGATACATTATTTTTAAAACTCATAAATTTTTAGTTAAAATAATCATCTAATGTCCAAATTAGCCTATTTTTTAAAGTTTAAATTAATAAATCATTGTAGAAAATAAAATAAATCAAACCAATTAATAAGTGTTTGCCTGTTATTAATACTCTATTAGGTACTTAGATGTTTCTCATATTGATAATTTGATATAATGATATTTTATATATTAATTTATTTTAAAAAAATATTAAACGGGCCTAGGGCCGGCCCTTTTAAGCCCGCTTCTCTTTTTAGCCTCTAAATCATAAGCCCGAGCCTTGAAGGGTTCGGGCCTAAACGGGCCGGCCCGACGGCCTCGATCCGAATTCCCGGCTCTACTTATATTTAGAATCAAAATAGTATTTTCTATACATTTAAAGTTACAGCAATTCATTTCATCAAATTAAGGAAAGACAATAGACGAGAAGAATAGAGTTTGTAAAGTCAAAATTTTGAAATAACCCATTTTTATGATAGACTTTGGCCAAGTAAAAAGATATCAATGATAATTAAATTTCATGGAAGTCACTCCTCAAGAAAATCACACAAGAAAGAGCCCCATTTATATGCATGAAAATGTTTTCTGGAATAAGTTTTGAAAAAATAATTAACGAAATCAAAATGAACACGTCAAACTAGAAACTACGAAGGGAGAGAAATTGGCCAATGCAAGTGACCATATTGGTCAACAGAGATTTTTCGGGATCACCCTAAGGCCGCCACCTAGCTGTTTTTTTTCGGCACATAGCATATGATTTCATTAATTGTTACTAATCTTTAACAGAATGAATGCCAATGAAAACTCGGATGCCCTCATAAAATAATTGATGAAGGAAATGATCTTCCGGTCCTAATTATAAAATAAAATTGATTTTTTTTAGAGAAATTAAGGAAGTCAATTAAATTATTTTAAAGTATTTTTATTTTTTTTCTTTAAACTAATTAATTTGACTAATAAACTAATATATAATATAAGGATATTAAAAATATAAACACTCTAAAGTAATTTAATTGGCTTCCTTAATTTCTCCAAAAAAGTCAATTTTATCTTATAATTAGGACAAGAGGGAGTAACTTGTTTTTACTTTTTATTGAGACCCGTTCTTTTTTTTTTTCTTTTCTTTTCTTTTTTCTTTTTGATAAAAAGACATTTATTTAACAAAAGGATGAAGAGATGCATAGAAAACCATCAACTAGTCCTGAGACAGGATCAAATTGAGGGCTCAAAGTCGGAAAACATAAAAGCATTACAACACACTAACATAATCACAAACATAACAACATTGGAATAAAGAAAACAAGGAGATCAAGCAAACAATAAGCCCAATAGTCTGTCAGCGTTCCAAAGACAAGCCAATGGTTGGTGTGGATCTCACCGGCGGTGATGGGGATCTTACCAGCGGTGGGGTGGGCATGTTGTTAGTGGCAACAAGGTGGAAGGAGGAGGGGTATGATGGTTGAAAGATAGAGGGGGTGGATGAGAAGGCTGAAGCAAAGAGCAGGGTAATGGATGGAAATATGCAAATAAAATTATAAATCTTACCTTTTTTAATGGAAACCATTTTAATGGAATTGGCTCATTTTGGCTTTCTCATAGAATGACTTCCACATGAAATTGAAAAATTTTCTAATTCCATTATACCAAACAAATCTCTTCATGAAATTGAGATCAAATTCCATTTTCACACCCTCCAATTCCAGCATACCAAACAGGCACATAAGATAAAGTAGGATCCAACACCATGAAGTAATTTTTCAATTGTGTCCAATATTCTAAATGCTCGTTTGAAATAATTTATTTTTAGGTAATAAGTGCTTATAAATTGTGATTCACGGTATACGAGGTAAGTATGTGAGAGGAGTTTTATCTCGACTTACGTAATAAGTACTTATATTCAAAAAATAAGTGTTTTTAGACATGCACTAATCAAATATGTGATACAATTTGACTTTTAGCGTTGTAAACTTGGATCAATCTCACTAATAAATGCATGTTTGGATTGACAACAGAAGTTACTTTTTATACATGATTTACAGTACACAAAATTAGTGTATGAGCAAAGCTTTGTCCTGACTTGCATGAATGTGCTTTTTAAATATAAATCTAAACACATCCTTAATAAACCCATTACATTGACCATTAAACTAGTGATCGAGCTGGAATTTTAAAAGACTAGTTTATTGTAAACAATTTATTTAGGAGTAGAAATATTAACACGATTAAGAAGACTTAACTTCTTTTACTTTTTGCACAGTAGGCTCCACCAATATTCTCTTTCTATTATTTTAATATTTTTTAATGCAAAATGCAAAAATATTATTTAGATCCAAAGAAACAATTTTATTTCAATTAACCCTCAAAAGATTCTGAAATTTCACTACAACCTTTAGATCAAAATGAAAGTATGTTTTTTTATTCAGTGAAAAAACAATAATGCCTTTACTTTATTTTTTTTTCCATAAGAGCATTCACAAGATAAGTAAAACGATTTAAATAAAACAAAGGAGTTAAGAAGAACACTGAGGCCATTCGTAAGAGAAATAAGAGAATTTACAAAACAAATAAATATATTAACAAGATAAATAAATGGATTTAAAAGAATCTAAGAAGTTAATTTTTTTTAACAAAATATAGGAATTTACAAGGCAAATATGTGAATGACCAAAATTTTTAACTCCCTCTTCATTCACATGTTTGTCTTGTAAATATCTTATAAATGCTTTTATGAAAAAAAATTAAGTAAGGGAATTATTGTTTTTTTACCAACAAAACTTTATTTCATTTTAACTCAAGGGATGTAGTGAAATTCCAAAATCTTTTAGTAGTTAATTGAAATAAAATTGTTTCCATGGGGTCTAAATAATATTTTCCCATTAAAAAATATTAAAATAATAGAGAGAGAAACTAATAAGACTTATACTTAAAAAAGTAACGGAAGTTAAGTATCTTTAATGACTGATTTATATCTACTCCCAAATAAATTATTTGTGTCTACTTTTACATCCGAAAATAATTAATTTTTATAGGTGCTCATAGGAAAATTGTTCATCACTAAGGGCCCGTTTGGTACACTGAAATTTATTTTGATGGATATGGAAATGGATATGGATATGGATATAAAAATTGAGTTTAAAAGTGTATTTAGTATGTACATAAAATTCAGATATTATTTTTATTTAATATTTATATTTAAAATATGAAATCACTAATATACCTTTGTCCAAAAAAACCTACCAGCACCTCAAACATTCAAACCACTGTTCACTACTGTCAACCACCATCTAAAATCATAGCCTTAGCAGGAAAATCATTCAAACTCAAAAGATTTCATAAACATACAACATAGACTTGAATTAAAAGAGAGTGCTTTGTTTGAAAATATGAAGGAGAATTGAAAAAATAAAAAAGAAGTAGCAGATATGGAGTTGCAGATGGTGAACGGAGTTGTAGATATGGAGAAATGAAGCCGAAGTGGAGAAGACGAGCTTCCATCCACAGTCATAGTACAACTTTGGCCATGAATACAGAAAGGACGAGCCGTGAGATCTGATGGGGTTAGTTGTGGGTTGCCACTCTATGTTGCTCGCGGTCGCCATTGCCGTCATCGATGAAAGAGCATAGGTGCCGGTGAGGGAGGAGAGGTTGTTGTTGTCACTGGAGTGAGGAGGGGTCACCGCTGTCGCTGGAGTGAGGAATGTGAATGTGAAATTACAAATCTTAGCTTTTGGGATGTAATTCATTTGGGTGGAATTGACTTATTTGACTTTCATGTGGAATTGGAATTGAGAGTCAATTCCATTGTACCAAACAAACCCAATCATGGAATTGAGACCTAATTCCATTTCCACCTCCTCCAATTCCAGCGTACCAAATAGGCCCTAAATTTCAACCGTCACCCTTTTTTTTAATGTTTAACCAAAACTTGTAAATCCAAATATTTTAACATTTATTAGTTGAAAGATGATCCAATAGCTGGCGAATCACTTCAACAGACCAATTTCCCATTGCATCATCATACGATCTAAAGTACTTGCATCTTCCTACCTATATTTTCAAAGCATGGAATATGACATTTTAATCTTAGCTAAACCCAATTTTCAAAACAAATTAAACAATAATCCAACTTAATTACCTATTCATTCTTACTTTCGTCATCCATAACCTTCTATCGAAGTTCTTTTCACCACATGCCATCAATCAAGGAGCCAACAAGCCACAAAACCAATACCTCCTTTCAACCTAATTCGCACTTCATATCTGCCCCAACAAGCCACAAAATATACTCTCTCTAGTCCTAAATATAAGATATAGTTGATTTCTTTTAGAGAAATTAAGGAAGCTAATTAAATTATTTTAAAGTATTTATATTTTTATTTTTTATTAAAACTAATTTATTTAACTTATAAACTGATATATAATCTAATGATACACTACATATGATATGATTAAGTAATTTGTTGGCAAAAAAAAAAAAAAAGATTAAGTAACTTATTTGGCTTCCTTAATTTCTAAAAAAAAGTTAACTCTATCTTATATTTAGGATAGGAGGAAATATCTCTTAATTTGGTTCATATGAGTGTTTGTTTCTCCAATTCAAGGGATTTTATTTTTCTTGAAAACAAAATAAGATGAGATTTTTTTTTTTAAATAAGTCATTAGCTGGGATTAAAATATGCTAAATTGTTGCACTTTAAGTATACAAATATTGCTGAAGGTTTATATATAGTTAATATTTGAAAGTTGGGAACGTGTGGATCAGCATGGGGTTTTGGAAGATCGATGAATATAATAAATATATACTATATAAATAAATGGTTAATGGTGGGCCCTTGCATTCTCCAAAAAATTCTTTATACTCATAGAGATGTAAAATGTTAGTTTATAAACCCTACAATTTTTTCTTAAATCCATCAGACGAGTAGAAAAAAAGATGTTGGCACAAAAAGATCAGAAAAATAGATGGGAGGTTTTTTATGTTATAACTCTAACAAATCGTAAATCTATAATAAGTCTTTTTTATACAAACTACTATAACAAATCTTGCGCATTTGTAAACGCATTTGTAAAGTTTGCATCTATTGATAGTGAGCAAATCTAAGAAATGTCACTTCCATTTATTATATATTTAAAATTTTATATTAAAAAAATATGAAGCAAAATTTAATTAATAGAATATTTTTGTCCTTAATTTTAAAATAGTAGAGATGATTTTATCTCCCATCTCTAAGTTTTGGCATCTTTTTATTAAAGGTTATCTCCAAGTTTTGATTAAGGAGTAAGCTTCCTCTGTGTCCCTTTAATCTTTTATCAAAATCAGTCCCAAAAAAAAAAAACAATCTTTTATCAAAAACAAGTAAGGAAACTGTGATGTATTCCAGACGTGAACGCTGAACGGTGCTGATTTTCTTATTCGGCCAAAGGGAACGGTGCTGATTACACGTGGGTTTTCCATTATTTTGTTTTGGCCCTGTATGGTTTCTAGGCTTTTTACCTTTTACACTTTTTTTTTTTGGACCTGACTTACCTTACAACGCTTCTACCTGATGTTTTTTTGACTTTTTTCCGTGCATCGGGCCAACGCGAAATTCCGAAAATGCCCAACTCCCCCAAATCAACTCCATAGACCTTTCTCCCTCTCGATCGGTTTCCGGTGATCTCTTTTCTCATAGTAGACTCGTAAACAACCTCTACACTACCTTCTCCTTCCCTCTATCTGATATCTTCCATTGTTTCTGAATAACTCGCGGGAGGTTAATTTCCATATTCACCATGACCGTCATGACTCCTGCTCCCATTGATGTACGTTCCTTAACTCCCTCTGCGTCTCTCCTCCACTCTATCTGCTCTCGGGGCACTCGTATTTTCTTTCCTTTTCGTGTTCAATCATTTGTGGGCTGCAAACTGTTCTTAGTGCTTTGCATGAATTTTGCTGAATGATGAAGTTGGGTCAATTCGATTTCTCGTTTTGAATGTTGGGGAGTCGTGGGGTTTCGTCTAGGGATTGTAGTTTTGATCTGAGTGAGTGAATTTTAGTGCAATTGGCAGTCTTGGGTGCATTGGATGTTTAGATTTCTTGGGCTTGCACGGAGCAAATATAGGTTTGTTCTTTGGTGGATCCGTACTAGTCTGATAATTTTTCTGACCGTGCTTTGCAGCAGCAAGAGGACGAGGAGATGCTTGTACCTCACTCGGATTTGACTGAGAACAATCACCAACCCATGGAAGGTATCAATTATTCCGTCTTTCTTTTGATCCGTGTAGAAACCCCCATTTGTTATTTTGAATAGGATCTAATCAAATTATTCAAAGTTTTGAAATTTAAGCATTGTTCGGTTTCGGTGGATTGAAATTGAGAGAGAGGATTGAGTGAAAACTGGTCTTGGAAGTCTGGGTTTTCCATTATGATGCTTTCAATGGATTTTGATTATTAGTTAGCTTGCACTTCTGAACTTATTTATTGTCAGTGACTTTGCTTATTGTTTAATTACTTTTGTTGGTCATTTTTTCCTGGCATGAAAATAGATGGTCTAGGTCGGTTTTGATTACTTCTTTTTTAGCTTTCAAATAGTGTTAATCTGGATAGTTAAATTTTCTTACTATATTTTCTTTACCAAATTACTAGTTGTAGCACAAGCAGAATCTGCCAGCACCGTGGAGAGCCAGCCTGTTGAGGATCCTCCATCATCGAGATTCACATGGAGAATTGACAACTTTTCTAGGCTGAATACAAAGAAGCTCTATTCAGAAATATTCAATGTTGGCGGTTATAAATGGTATTATGCCTACATGTCTCCTAAGTTGATTCTTGATGTCCAGCTATTAACTTTACCTCCCCATATTTTCTTATCGGCGATCTCCCCTACTAAATCTTGTTCTGTGTTGGGCAGGCGCGTGCTTATTTTTCCAAAGGGGAACAATGTGGACTACTTGTCGATGTATTTGGATGTTGCGGATTCATCTACTTTGCCTTATGGGTGGAGTAGATATGCACAATTTAGCTTGGCAGTAATAAACCAAATGCATAATAAGTACTCTGTGAGAAAAGGTAGTCTATTCAATTTGATCTTTTATCACAAGGCAAGTAGTATTATACGTGTTTTAATAGATAGAAAAGAGAAGTATTAAAAATAAAAAATGTTGCGAGATGGTGTTGTATTTTATGAAAGAACATTTGAAGCTTGAAGAATATCTAATTATAGATTTCTTATGGAGAAGTCCAAACAACTAGGAAAGATTTTTCAACGAGTTCCCATTAACATTTCTTCTCTATGTTGCTTACATGTCAGCTGTGTTATTTTTTCTGAAGTATTGGTCTTTAAGTTACCGACGTTGACCACAAAACATTACTTGCTTCGTACAGTTGCATAATGTTATCAAAGTCAAGATATTTTTTTTTTTTGATCAATTCAAAGTCAAGATATTCATTCCTAAGAATGATCAAGGAAGAAGTAACTAAAACGATCTGTTCATTCATATGATCATATTGAATTAGGAATTGGAGGATCCTACTTCTAATGAAGAAATAATGAAATGTATGTATTCTTGTATTAAAAAGGCATAAATAAGCATATATTATTAGAATACTTATAGAAAACAATAGATTATAAGTGAGTCTTTAAGTGATAAAAGGAAGAAATAACTACATAGGAATCAAAACATGGAAGTTTTGGAATTACCGACTTTTTTGATTTGGACGTGCACAAGGTTGTCAAGATTGAGTTATCCATACCTAAGATTGACAAAGGAACTAAAATGATCGATTCATAGAATCATACTGAATGGGAAATCAGAAGATCATATCTTTAATGAAACAAAAGTGAAATATTTGCATATTTGTTAAAAAAGGCATAAATAACCATATATAGTTATAATTTGAACTTATGAAAACACAATAGATTATAACTAAGTGAGACCTGAAGTTATAACAGGAGGAAGAGCAGAGGGAGTTAAAACCTACTGTCAACCCTTGATTCCCCTCCTTTCCTGCCCAAATGCCTCTTGCTGCAGCTGGGATCCTCTTATTCAAAGGCAGTTATGTTTGGGGCTCTGATATCTAATTGTCATACTTAAACAAATGAGATTGAAGGTTGAATAAGGGCTTGGGTCATCTTTGTGATTTTATCTTCATTTCATATGACTCGAGGTTAGAAATCAAGCAAAAGCTAATGAGAAAGCTCCAAATTAAAAATTGTTGAGTTCCTCTTAAAAACAATGAAGGCTGACATATTATATTATGCGGGGAGTGAAATTGCTTTGCTCATGTCCATACTTGTTTTTTACCTTTGGATTTGTGGTACCGTGCTTTTCTATGTGAAAGAGATCTTGATGTATTCACATTTTTTTATTAGTATATATGGTAGTACATCTTGTCTTTGAGCTGTTAGCATTTGCTCATACTCTTTTTGCATACTTTACTTTGGGTTTTTTTTACTATTGGGTGTCTCTACTTGCACCTTGTTTAAAAGATTGATGAGGGGCGAGATCATAGGTTCTAGTGAAGAGAATGCTAGATGAACCTAGTATTGATTATTTAAACAAAGAGGGAGAATTAAGCGAACATGCACATAAGCTTTGGCCTTGGAAAAGGATGTTGTTTTAATTTCATTTACTTGCGCTATGCAGACACACAGCACCAATTTAATGCCCGAGAAAGTGATTGGGGTTTCACATCCTTCATGCCCCTTGGTGAATTGTATGATCCTAGTAGAGGATATCTTGTGAATGATGCTCTTATAGTTGAAGCTGAAGTTCTTGTGCGTAGGATTGTTGATTATTGGTCATATGACTCAAAGAAAGAGACTGGCTATGTTGGGCTTAAGAATCAAGGAGCTACTTGTTATATGAATTCTCTTCTTCAAACACTGTACCATATTCCTTATTTTAGAAAGGTTGGCATTATTGGCCATAATTTCTCTTCATATTGTCGCTCTTTTGTTTCATTAGTAAATAATATAGTAGCTGGGTTCTCAATATCATATTTCAGGCTGTGTATCATATGCCAACAACAGAGAATGACATGCCCTCTGGAAGCATCCCTTTGGCCCTACAAAGTTTGTTTTACAAACTCCAGTATAGTGACACAAGTGTTGCAACAAAGGAGCTGACAAAATCTTTTGGGTGGGATACTTATGATTCTTTCATGCAGCATGATGTTCAAGAACTAAATAGGGTCCTCTCTGAAAAACTTGAAGACAAAATGAAGGTAACGGAAGACCTTGGGGATGTTTGTACATTGAGTCATTCTGGTTGTCCTAACTGCACTGAGTGTGCCTAACTTTATATCTTTTTTGCCAATAGGGAACTGTTGTTGAAGGAACTATACAAAAGTTATTTGAAGGGCACCATATGAACTATATTGAGTGCATCAATGTGGATTACAAGTCAACTAGAAAGGAGTCTTTTTATGGTAATATTGGAATTTAATTATTTGGTAATCCATGGCTTGTCACCTGATGCTAATTTTATTTTACATTTTTATTTTAGACCTTCAGCTTGATGTCAAAGGCTGTCGTGATGTATATGCTTCTTTTGATAAGTATGTGGAAGTTGAGCGTCTTGAGGGAGATAACAAATATCATGCTGAACAATATGGTTTGCAGGTTGGTTAAAAACTTAAAATTTACAAGTGTTTTTTCCTAACCTCTTTATGCTATAACAATAGTCTTTTGTTCCCCCCTTTTTATTTCTATAATCTGTTTTCACGAATCATCTTATTTGATAAAACAAACTGTGTCTGTGTGTCTCGAGCATTTGGCATAAGAAATTATTGGCTGGTGTTGGTGTACTGTAGCAAAACCGATCTAGGATGAGTGGGTATGATGACTGTTGCAATTGTGATGACCAAAATAGAGCACATGAGAAAGTTTTCATGTAGATTGTTGTTCGAAGTTTGTTTTTTGCTTGGCCGAAGAAAGCTGTTTGATGTCTTTTATGGATTTAACTCTCTGTCTAGTATATTTCTATTACAACTATTTTGTATAATTGGAAAATTCTACTTGTACGATTACAGTCAATCACATATAGACAATCTGGATAATGAAATAAACTTGATAAAAAAAGATATTTTCTTGGAACAATTTCATAATATTTACTTGAGTTGCTTATATTTTCTGTTTGAAGGCAATCATCCGAGAAATTTCATTTGATGAAACTGATGTATGAATTGATGCATTTTCTTAATGATGTTGTATTGTTATTTCAGGATGCTAAGAAGGGTGTTCTATTTATTGACTTCCCCCCTGTGCTTCAGCTTCAGCTCAAAAGATTTGAATATGACTTTATGCGAGATACTATGGTCAAGGTTCGTAGTCATATACGTTGTGTTAACATACTTCTCTTAATTTTTGCTTGTTTGCATGTTATGAAGTTGGCCTTGATTTGTTTTGCAATTGATTTATCTATTGTGGTGATAGGTCATTGAAGGCCCATCGTAGAGCTTCCTTTCCACTACAAGTGTTTCTGAAGACTATGTGTTTTTTTGTTTTTAAATTAATGAATTGTGCTTTAAGGATAATTGACAAAAAAATTGGGCTTTCAACTAACAGCTTAATCGGTTGGGTTGAAATGGATTTTGAACTTTTGCGAATAGCATGTCAAAAGCCACTTCATCTTGAAAGCGTAAACTGCTAGGAAGACGCCCAGTTGATTTTGAGTACCATCTTCAAGGTTCTGTTATTTTTTGCGTTTATGAAATTTATTGTTACCAATATTGTGTTTGGAAGACAATTATATTGATCGGTAGTCTTAAGGTTGTGTCTTGTGGAACTTGAGAAACTTTGGTGGAATTAAAATGTTGATGCTTTGTGGAATTCACTGGGCATGTCTTTGTAATTATTGAGCAGTTTTTCTTCCAGGGAAATGCTTATTTGTTGAAGTTAAAATGTTTGAAATAATGTAATTATTTCCGAATTTAATGACATCGGTATATTAGTATTTCATTAGTCTTCAATGCTCCTAATTGTAATTTTGCCTTCTAGAGTAGCCTTCCTTATTGATAAATGTCCATGGACTTTGCCTTGTTATGACCTACAAAATTTTCAGACATTTTGTTGGTATAACTATTTCTTTCGTGCTCTGTTCTGCCATTGAAGCCTGTGTTATTGATTTGTTGCCCTCAATATTTTGTGAGTGTGTGTGTTTGTGTGTAAACTCATCATTCAAATGTAACATGCATGGAAGGTATTCTATGAGAGGATGAGTATTAAATGATTTGTACTATTTTTCTGTGTTTTGCACTTTTAATTGAGGACATGAGGTATGACATTCTGTGGAGGATTAATTGTCTCGTTTTCCCCCTCGCCATGTAGATTAATGATCGTTATGAGTTTCCCTTGCAACTTGATTTGGATCGTGAGAATGGCAAGTATTTATCACCTGATGCTGACAGGAGTGTCCGCAATCTTTATACACTTCACAGGTATAATCTGAAAAATGAAGTGCTTGCTCTGGCTGGTTACCCTTTTGATTTGATTGGGGACCTTTTCCCCTTCTTTGGAAGAGTCCCCCCTCTCCACCCACAACAAAACACCATTAAAAAAAAAAAAACATAAGAGGGGCTTCCTTGTCATATTTTTCTGGTGGTTGGTGTGTGGGTACTTGTAATTAAACTTTTTAGATTATGGCCATAGTAATTGAAGCTCTGTAACTTTTCAAATCTAATAGAAAGTGATTTCTGCATGATGAATGAAAAGTAAAGGTTGAAATGGCGGGTTGTATAAGTACTTTTTTAACCAACTTTCACTTAATGAAAGAACATGATAAATGTGACTGCTATTCTGTTATAGAATATGTTAGATTAGTCTAATAGGGACTTATGTATAAATGCTAGAAAGTCTAAGTAAGGACCTAAGTGTAAAATGTCATAATTGAATGATAATTAGTGAGTAAGTACGCAGATAGGCTAGTGACCGTTGGAGGGTTGGCTATTAGATTATAAATAGCTTAAACCGATCCCATTGTATCAGTTTTGCAGTCTGAATATTCTTAGAAGGAAATACATTCGCATTCTCTATTCTCTATGTTCTTCTCTTTTCTCTCTATACTTCTGTTCTTCTCTTTCTCTTTTCTGTCCTTCTGTCTATTTTCTATCCAATTACATAACAGTGGTGTCAGAGCTCGCCTTCCTTGGCTCTTCCACTGCAGCGTCTGGTGTATGGTACAAACCCAATCAAGAACCATCAAGAATATGAAAGAAAGAATCGCGGCCATCGAGGGGCAATAACAGAAGTTAAATATAGTAGATGAACTCCAAGACACGGTCTTGGGATTTCGAGACGAGGTCTTGGGAGTTCGAAACGAGTTAAGGGCGTTGGTGGTGGCTGCCCAACGAAACCATGGTGATCCTCATCATAGGCATGGTGATCACGGTAATGGAGGAAGACACCATCGACCAACCCAATTCACGAAGATGGATTTTCCAAGATATCAAGGTTAGGATATAGATACCTGGATCTTGAAATGTGAAAGGTTCTTTGAATTGGACGAAACTCTTGACAACTCGAAGGTCACCATGGCTTTGATGAATCTTGATGATCCAAGTTTCGCCTGGCATGTAGCGGCAGAGAAACGGTGGCGACGGCCACCAACGTGGGAAGAGTATGTAATACTACTTCGGGACACATTCGGTCTTCCGGTTGACAAGCCCATGAGTGATTTGACCCGATTGCGTCAGACAGGATTGCTGGCTGAATTTAACATGAAATTCGACGCACTTTCAGTGAAATTGGAACTCAACGAAGAATACCTGGTCGACATCTACATGGGGGCCATGCGAGAAGAAATAGCAGACTCGGTGTTGCTGTTCAACCCCCGAACTCTGCGAGAAGCGCGACGCTTGGCAAGAGTCCAAGAAATCGCGGTTAATCGGCGAGAATCCAAGGCTGCGGGTGATAAAGCTAGTCGACAGGGGACAAGTGTGAAAGACGTGTCATCATCGAGTCTTTCTTTAGTGCCAGCGCATACTAATACTAAGGCATATTATAATAAGAATGGGCCCCACCAGAAAGAATCAGCCTCTACCTGGTCGGTCAAGAATGTGAATCTTAATGATAAAACAGGGCCGAAATCGTGGAAGGCTGCAAAAGTTCTATCTGCTGAAGATGAAGCAGAGCATCGGGCCAAAAATCTCTGTTTCTACTGTCATGAGAAATTTTCCAGAGACCATCGCTGTCCCCAACGCCAAAAACTGCAATTACACTACCTTGAATTGGTAGAAGATTCTGAGAGTGCTGACTTTGTGGAACAAGATAGTGAGTCGGACAATGACCATGCTCCCTTAATATCCCTGCATGCCTTTAATGGTCTTGACACTGCTGAATCAATGAGAATCCAGGGAAGCGTGGGTAAACGGCCTATTCAGGTTCTCATTGACAATGGTAGCACACATGATTTTCTTGACTATGATTTTGCTGTGAAACTGGGTTGGCGTGAAACAGAATCGCCCCCTTCATGGGTTCAAGTAGCAGGAGGTCGGAGGTTACAGGTATATGGGGTATGGCATGGGTTCAGGTGGAAGATGCAGGGCATGGAATTCCAGTGTGACCTTCGAATTATAAAGTTGCATGCTTTTGATATGGTGTTGGGGCTCACTTGGTTGAAATCTATTAAGAGTGCTTTTTGAAACTATGAACATCTCTCAATGCAATTTGGGTACAAGGGTCAGTTGTGTAAGTTGCAAGCCAAACCCACAACTTCTTGTAAGGTGGTTCCAGCCCTTAAAATGGGGTTCGTTAAGCCCTTTAGTCAACAGATTTTTCTGGTTCAATTGCTGCAACCTGTGCAACCAGCACCGCACTATTGCACTATTACTGAGTCAGCAGCGGAAGAGGGCTCAAGTGGTTTGGCAGAAGGGGTTCCAGCAGAAATTCAGGGTACCTTGTGCATGTTTGCAAAGATATTTGAAGAACCTAAAAGACTCCCTCCGTTAAGACCTGGACACAATCACCCTATAGTGCTCCACGAAGGTACAAATCCCATTAGTTTTAAGCCATATCGTTATTCAGCTGCTCAGAAGGATATTATTGAAAAGCAGGTTTCTGAGTTGTTGCAATCAGGGGTTATTCAAGAAAGCTCTTCTCCATTTTCAGCACCTATTGTATTGGTAAAAAAGAAGGATGGGACATGGCGTATGTGTATAGATTTTCGGGAGTTAAATAAGAAGACGGTTAAGAACCAGTACCCTATTCCATTGGTAGAAGATCTATTAGATGAATTACATGATGCTAAGTTGTTCACTAAGCTGGATCTGCGAGCCGGGTACCATCAAATCAGAATGGGGCCTAAAGATTGTTATAAAACAGCCTTCAAGACACATTCAGGCCACTTTGAGTGGTTGGTGATGCCTTTCGGTTTGACAAATGCACCAGCTACTTTTCAAGGGGCTATGAATGATATTTTTAGGCCATTGTTGAGAAAATTTGTGCTTGTTTTCTTTGACGATATATTGGTTTATAGCCCTTCTATTTCTGATCATGCTAAGCATCTAGAGGAAGTGCTAGGCATTTTGCAGAAAAACCATTACTTTGTTAAGAAAAGTAAGTGTACATTTGTGGCTAGGAATGTTGAATATTTGGGTCATATTATTAGTGAAGGCAGAGTAGCTACAGATTCTAAGAAAATTGAAGCTGTTGCAAGCTGGCCAGAACCTAAAACAGCAAAACAATTGAGGACTTTCCTTGGATTGGCTGGGTATTACCGGCGATTTATTCAAGGATATGGATCCCTAGCCAAGCCTCTTACTCTTTTATTGCGAAAGGATGCTTTTAAATGGTCAAGTGCTGCAAGTGAGGCTTTTGCTAAACTGAAGGAAGCTTTGGTGTCAGCTCCTGTGTTGGCATTACCAGATTTTTCAAAAGAATTTGTGGTGGAGACAGATGCTTGTGGTGTTGGGATTGGGGCTGTCTTGATGCAACAAGGTCAGCCACTCGCACATTTTAGTAAGGCCCTTTCTCCCAAACACTTAAATCTTTCCATTTATGAGAAAGAGTTGCTCGCTGTGGTACAAGCGATTGAGTATTGGCATCAATATTTGGAGCGTAATAAATTTGTCATTAGGACTGATCAGTAGAGCCTTAAGTATTTGTTGGGGCAGAAATTGAAAACCCCATTTCAGATGTACTGGATAGCTAAGCTTATGGGGTATGCGTATGAGATCCAATATAAGAAAGGAAATGATAACACTGTGGCTGATGCTTTATCAAGGTTGCATGGTCCTCAACTATTGCAGATTTCTTTAGATACTGCTTCTCCGGAATTGCTAGATGAAATAAAGAGAAGTTGGGAATTAGATGGTGAGGTTGCTGCTGTTTTAGCTGAAGTTAAGGAAAAAGGTGGAGTTTATAATAAGTATTCTTGGGATGGAACCTATTTGCGGAAGAATAATAGATTGGTGGTTGGGCATGACCCTGATTTAAAGCAGAAACTATTGGATTGGTTGCATGCCAGCCCGCAAGGGGGCCATTCAGGTATCCAAGGAACTTACTATAAAGTTAAAGGACTGTTTTGGTGGAAGCATCTTCATAAAGATGTCGAGGATTTTGTTAAAGGGTGTGACACGTGTGCTAGGTGCAAGTATGAAACAGTCGCTTCACCTGGGCTTTTAAATCCACTGCCAATTCCGAATAAAGTGTGGGAAAGTATCTCAATGGACTTTATCGAAGGATTGCCTAAATCTGGAGGTAAGGAGGTTATTTGGGTAGTTGTGGATAGGATGACTAAATATGCTCATTTTATCCCTCTTGCACATCCTTATTCAGCTGCTACTCTAGCCCAAGTTTTTTGAGATCAGATTTATAAATTGCATGGTGCTCCCATGGAGATTATAAGTGATAGGGACCCTTTGTTTCTTAGCAATTTTTGGAAAGAGTTTCTTAAGGTTTTAAAGGTACAGCAAAATCTTTCCTCCGCTTACCATCCTCAAAGTGATGGCCAAACTGAAGTACTCAATAGGTGTGTAGAATCTTACTTGCGCTGCATGTTTTGGGAACCACCTAAAGAGTGGTGTCAGTGGTTGTCTTTGGCTGAATGGTGGTATAACACCAATTTTCACACTTCAACCAAAGCTACTCCTCATGAGTTGTTGTATGGTCAAAAGCCTTCAGTTTATATCCCTTATGTACCTAGGTCTGCTATAGTTGAAGTGGTAGACAGGAATTTTCAAGCAAGGGAAAAAATGATTGCAGTGTTGAAATACCATCTGCACAGGTCAGCTAACACTGAAACAAAGAGTTGATCTAAAAAGAACCGATAGAAACTTTGAAGTGGGACAATGGGTGTTCCTAAAGCTTCAGCCCTATAGGCAGGTTTCTGCAGCAACCAGAAGCAACCAGAAATTGGCTCCTAGGTTCTATGGTCCCTATAAAATCTTGGAAAAAATAGGGCCAGTTGCTTACAAGCTTGAGTTGCCATCTGAAACCAGAATTCATGGCACTTTTCATGTGTCTATGTTGAAGTTATGCCTAGATCCAAGTGTTAAGCAGCGACATCCTCCTGTTGAATGGCCTGCTGTTCCTCCTTCCCTTTATCCAGAAAAGATTTTGTCTCAAAGAGTTGGTAGGAAGAAGAAGCGAATAATTACTGAAGTATTGGTGCAGTGGCAGGGATATCCCGAGGGAGAGGCCACTTGGATCTCTTTGTTTAATCTCAAGCATCAATTCCCTGATTTTCCACTGCCAAACCCTTGAGGACAAGGGTTGTTTTGAGGGGGGGCAATGTTATAGAATATGTTAGATTAGTCTAATAGGGACTTATGTATAAATGCTAGAAAGTCTAAGTAAGGACCTAAGTGTAAAATGTCATAATTGAATGATAATTAGTAAGTACGCAGATAGGCTAGTGACCGTTGGAGGGTTGGCTATTAGATTATAAATAGCTTAAACCGATCCCATTGTATCAGTTTTGCAGTCTGAATATTCTTAGAAGGAAATACATTCGCATTCTCTATTCTCTCTGTTCTTCTCTTTTCTCTCTATACTTCTGTTCTTCTCTTTCTCTTTTCTGTCCTTCTGTCTATTTTCTATCCAATTACATAACATATTCTAATTTTTCATGCTGATAATATCCATCATGTCTCTGTTGGCATTACCTTGTCTGTGATATTAAGTTCTTTAACATATTTGTCCTTTTCTTCCTCAGTGTTTTGGTACACAGTGGTGGTGTTCACGGTGGACATTATTATGCATTTATCAGGCCAACACTCTCTGATCAGTGGTAGGCATTACAGTGTTAATTAATCCGCACTGACTGTTGGTTTTTGAACCATGATGTGTTTGTATACGTGTGTGGTTGGTAAAGCAGTCCTTTTTCCCTCTTGGTTTATATTATAGTTTGCTGCATCCATTGAAGTTTCTTGTGCTTGGAGTTTTCTAATAGAGCATGTGCATGCGTAAGTAGCATCACTAGCCACACAGTGATGCTTTGGTGAAAATTCATTTTATTCCTTTAGATTACAGTTTTTGTCCCCAGTTATCATTTTATGAATGGGAATCCATCTGTTACTGGGAGGGAAAGCAGGCTGGTAGGCGGTATGTATGAATAAAGGTTTGAGAAATATAGCTTGCAGATGTAATTATGCATGATCTGGCCTGGCAAGTAGTGAAACCAGTTTCCCTGGATTTATAGACAGAAGCTATTTTCTTGATTATTTATGTTTTGAAGGCTAATGCTTCAGAGGCTGACAATGATACTCAACAAAACTTATGAGATATGCTTCTGACGATGAATTGGGGAAGTGAAGAGCACTTTATTACAAATTTTTGTAAACCTTTACTCTCTGTGCTTGAACACGGCCTTGCTAAACTCCTTTTTAATAGGAAAAATTGATGGTATGAAGGTCCTGTATGTCACTGTGGAAGTTGATCCAGCATATTCGACTTTTGTGTTTAATTTGTTAAATCAAAAATCTAGTTATGTGTATTTGGGCATCATTTGCATGCATAGTTTAGCGAACATTTGGACTGAGGCTATTGCAGCCAGAGACAATTGGAAGGCTAACCCATTGCTTTGAAACATGCTCCTTTATTTAAAGAGCTATAATTTTTGTTTCAGTTGTAAATTATTATGGGGCTTAAATACTTGGGGGACATTTTACCCCTTCAAATATCCCCCCTTTTGCAGTCCCAGCCATTCACTACTGTGTAAATGACAAATCTGACGGGTACTCACTACTCAGGTACAAATTTGATGATGAGAGGGTGACAAAAGAGGACACAAAACGGGCATTAGAGGAGCAATATGGTGGCGAGGAAGAAGTAATAATTATTTTATTATCCTTGGACATGGCATCTGATCTTATTGAGCCATTCAATATTACTTTACACATAGTTTAACCACTTGTTTCTTAACAGTTACCACAGACTAATCCTGGATTCAACAATACTCCTTTCAAATTCACCAAATATTCAAATGCTTATATGTTGGTGTACATACGTGAAAGTGACAAGGACAAAATAATATGCAATGTGGATGAGAAAGACATTGCAGAACATTTAAGGGTAAGATGCTATTCATATTTACAACTAGGGCTCCAAATGTGGTAAGCCAACCCAAATAGCCACATGCTATGTTCATAATGAAGTTCAGCTAATATATTTGTAATGGATCTAAGAAACCATGTCACAACTTGGACTCTCAATTGAACAGTGGATTTTGATTTCTCTTTTCATGAGGAAGTGCCTTTTAAGCTGTTGGGATCAAGATTCAGTTCTTCTTTACTTTAGCTATTTTTGTTGCTATATTTTAAAAAAATTTGAGCTTATTTTGTAAAGTGGATTATTGCAGGAGAGGTTGAAGAAAGAACAGGAAGAAAAAGAGCATAAAAAGAAAGAAAAGGCAGAGGCTCATCTTTACACCATTATAAAGGTTTAGTTCCTGTTGGAAATATGCCCATAATCACATTCCATCATTTCAGCACTACATCCCATGTGTTTATCATCATATTGCTGAGTACACCTTTACTTTAGGAAATATTGTTTATTTGAATGTTCATTATTTCATATTGTTGTCCAGCGATGATGATTCTGTTTTCTAGCCTATATAAACCATTGTAATCCTTCAATATGAATAAGAGTGTGTGATTTATCATTAAGATCACAATATGGTATCAGAGACGCACCAGAAATGCGAAACCGAGAATGAGAGTGAGGCTGAGCAGCGACAGTGAGAACGCGCGCGGAGAGAGGGAGAGAAAAGCAGCAGATCGGATTCTCAGATCTGGAGTTTGAGGGCGCGTGGAGTGACACCGCCACCACAGGCAGCACCGCACGGCGCCGACCGGCGGATCCCAGAAAAATGACGGCGATTAGAGCGGTGCGTGAACCTCACGCGCCACCACAGTGACGGCGCGTGAGCCCCACGCGCCGCCGTCCAGCTGCTTTCCGGCGAGAATTTTTCCAGAACCATGAACCCGTCCGAATTTCCTCCCCTTTTCGGTTCTGTCCCTAGAAACTCATCTAAAAACGAACTTCATCCTATTGCACTCATGTCCGGTACCAATTCTTCCACTTCTTCCACTTCTTCTTCCACCATCAACAGCACCCTTATGGGATCAGAATTTCCAGAACCTCAGAGTATGGTCATCAACCATAGGTTTAATGGAAAGAATTACCTCCAATGGTCCCAAAGTGTGTTAAGGTATATCCGTGGAAAGCAAAAGGAGAAATATATCAATGGGGCTGCACCACAACCAGCTCCGGATAACTCAACCTTTGAAACTTGGTTTGCTGAAAATAACCAAGTTATGACGTGGCTATGTAACTCTATGAATGCTGACATCAGTGAAGGCTACCTCCTGGCAAACACTGCAAAAGAGATTTGGGATGCAGCCAGAAGAACATATTCCTCTCTTGATAACACTGCTGCCTTGATTCATCTGAAGCGTCAACTTAGAGATTTAAGACAAGGTACCTTGACAGTTACTGATTACTATAATGCATTGATCAAACTCTGGCAACAACAGGACTTGTTTGAAGTGCACGCTTGGAAAAATCTGGAAGATGCTCAGTTATATAAGAAGATTGTAGAAGAAGGGAGAGTTTATGATTTTCTTCTCGGACTCAATGATTCGTTTGAGGACATACGAGGCAGAATAATGGGAATAAAACCTCTGCCACACCTCTTTGATGTCGTTAATCATGTACAGTTTGAAGAAAGTCGAAAACTCTTGAATCGCAGCAGCCCAAATCTTATTGAGAGTTCAGCACTTACAGTACGAGGACCACAGGAGGAACGGAAAACCAAATGGTGCAATTATTGCAAGAAGAAGGGCCACTTCAAGGAGGAATGTTGGAAACTGCACGGCAAACCATCCACTAGCAAACCACAGGGTCATCTCACCTCCACTGAACAGAAGACTGAGGATACTACTTCACTAAGTCCAGACGAGCTGCAGATGCTACGTCGGATACTTGAAAAACAGAATAAGTCCAACTCTTTGCCGAGAGTTAATCTTGCCCAATCAGGTAATTCTATCATAGCCCTCAATAATATACGGACCAGTGATGATGCATGGATAGTTGATTCAGGAGCCACTGATCATATGACGGGTAATCGAACTTTATTTACAACTCTTAAACTTTGTCCAGAGTCCCTTCGTGTCAAAGTTGCTAATGGGGTATTTACTGAAGTTGAAGGAATTGGCACCATTACACTATCCAATTCACTCCGCATGCATCATGTTCTATTTGTCCCAGCGCTTACTTGTAACTTAATTTCTGTGAGCAAGTTAACGAAAGGACATATATGCCGAGTGATATTTGATGGTGATATGTGTCTATTTCAGGATTTACACTCGGGGAAGACGATTGGGACTTCTAAAGAGTGGGATGGACTTTTCTACCTGGAGAGATCGAAGATGGTGAATAAAGCAAAATGGAATGCACAACATGCCCTAGTCAGCTCAAGTTCTCAAGACAAAAATGTACTCTTATGGCATTGTCGTTCAGGACATTCTAGTTTTTGATTATATGAGATATGTGTTTCCGAGTTTATTCAATAAAGATGCTGTTCCTTTTCACTGTGAAACGTGTCAATTGGCTAAACAAACCCGATCCTCCTATCCAAAACAACCCTACCAACCCACTGCTCCTTTCCAGCTCATCCATAGTGACATTTGGGGCCCAGCCAGAACAACCACCAAGAAAAATGAAAAATGGTTCGTCACGTTCATTGATGATCACACCAGACTCACATGTGTTTACTTGTTGAAAGAAAAGTCCGAGGTAGCTCAAATTTTCCAAAACTTTCACAAATTTGTCCAGACCCAATTCCAATCATCTATCAAAGTGCTTCGCAGTGATAATGGTCGAGAATACCTCAGTCATACCTTTAAGGAATTCCTTGATCAGCAAGGAATTCACCATCAAACCTCCTGTCCTTACACCCCTCAGCGAAATGGGGTTGCCGAACGAAAGAATCGTCATCTGTTGGAGGTTACCCGAACACTGTTGATGGAAAGAAATGTACCTACGACCTTCTGGGGAGATGCAGTTCTAACTGCGGCCTATCTTATCAACCAAATGCCATCCAAAATCCTCAACTATGCCACCCCTATATAAACCCTTCTTAGCACCTTTCCCAATTGCCCTCTCATCAATTCCTTACCTCCAAAAGTGTTCGGGTGTGTTGTCTTTGTCCATGCCTCTGATGGAAGTAAGTTTGATGCCAGGTCCCGGAAATGCATCTTCCTTGGCTACTCCTCCACCCAAAAAGGGTACAAGTGTTATTGTCCGACTTCCAAGAAGTTGTATGTCTCAAAAGACACCGTGTTCTACGAGGAGGATGCTTACTACCCCAAATTACCCATTCAGGGGGAGTACTCAAATATTGAATGGCTAAATTCACATGAATCAACTTCCAAAGCCACTGACGCCCTACCTATTACCCCAGAAATCCTTGATACCTCACCTTACTTTCTTGAAGCCAATGATACCCTGCCGGAAAATCCTGAGCCCTTACCTTCTACACCTCCTAACACCAATCCTAATAATGCGGAAACACAGGTTGAGATCATGACTAGGATGGATGCAGAAGATGGATCAGAGGGAGATGCTAGGCAACAATCTCAGGAGGCAGATAGAAGCGTCAATCCCACTCTAAGGAACAACCATGAATCTGACTTGAGAGTAGATCCTGAAGAGATGGGCTGGCCTATTGCACTAAGAAAAGGGGTAAGATCTTGTACTCAGCATCCAATTCAATGGTTTGTTTCATATGGTAACCTATCTGTCAAGATGCAGAGTTTTGTTGTCAATAGCGCACAGATTGCAATCCCTAACACCTTCCAGCAAGCTATGGCTGACCCAAAGTGGAAACAGGCTGCGGAAGAAGAGTTAAAAGCACTTGAGGAAAGTAAAACATGGGAAATCATTCCTTGTCCTCCTGGAAAGAAATCTGTCGGGTGTAAGTGGATCTTTACCCTGAAGTTCAATCCTGATGGCAGCATCAACAAGTACAAAGCAAGACTAGTTGCGAAAGGGTATACACAAACCTATGGAATAGATTACGAGGAGACCTTTGCCCCAGTAGCCAAATTCAACACAATCCAAATACTGTTGTCAATAGCTGCTAACTTAGATTGGTCACTACATCAGTTAGACGTCAAGAACGCTTTTCTGAATGGTGACTTGGATGAAGAGGTCTATATGGAAGTTCCAGACGGAGTCCTAGCTGCAAATGGGTCAGTCTGCAAACTCAACAAGGCAGTGTATGGACTGAAACAATCTCCAAGAGTATGGTTTGGCCGCTTCAACAAAGCAATAAAGAAACTTGGGTACAGTCAGGGGCAAGCAGACGACACATTGTTTATCAAGCATAATGAGGAAAGAATCACTATCTTGATCGTCTACGTGGATGATATAGTCATTACTGGAAATGACGAAATTTCTATTGCCCAGCTAAAAAGGGATTTGTCCACTGAATTCCAGGTTAAAGATCTCGGCCAAATGAGATACTTCTTGGGTATGGAAGTGGCAAGAACAAAGAAGGGCATCAACGTATCCCAGCGGAAGTATACCCTAGGTCTGTTGCATGAGACGGGAATGTTAGGGGCACAACCCGAGGGAACACCGATGGAAGAAGGTTGTCGTCTAGAAATCAAAGAAAAAGGTGTCCCAGTTGACTCTGAACAGTATCGAAGACTTGTAGGGAAGCTGATATACCTGACCCACACACGCCCAGATATCAGCTATGCTGTCGGAATAGTAAGTCAATTCATGCATCAACCACAAGAAGAACACATGATAGCTGTCTACAGAATCTTGAGTTATCTGAAATTCAATCCAGGAAGAGGAATCTTCTTCAAGAAGTGCACGGCCAGAAACTTAGAGATCTACACTGATGCAGACCATGCAAAAGATAGAGAAACCAGAAGGTCGACAGGAGGATACTGTACATATGTGTGGGGAAATCTAGTGACATGGAGAAGCAAGAGGCAAACTGTTGTGTCAAAGAGCAGTACAGAAGCTGAATTGAGAGCTGTGAATGACGGAACATGTGAGGGACTCTGGGTTATCCGGTTACTAAAGGAATTGGGAACTCAGTATGAGGGTCCAATGCAAGTTTGGTGCGACAACAAATCTAGCATTGAGATGACGAAAAACCCTGTTTATCATGATCGAACAAAACATGTTGAGGTTGACAGGCACTTTATTAAAGAGAAAGTTGAAGCAGGCATTATGAAATTGTCCTATGTACGGTCTGAAGAACAAATTGCAGATGTAATGACCAAACCACTGGGCAGATCTAAATTTGAAAAGTTTCGATGCAAGCTGGGAATGTTTGATATATACTCTCCAGCTTGAGGGGGAGTGTTGGAAATATGCCCATAATCACATTCCATCATTTCAGCACTACATCCCATGTGTTTATCATCATATTGCTGAGTACACCTTTACTTTAGGAAATATTGTTTATTTGAATGTTCATTATTTCATATTGTTGTCCAGCGATGATGATTCTGTTTTCTAGCCTATATAAACCATTGTAATCCTTCAATATGAATAAGAGTGTGTGATTTATCATTAAGATCACAATAGTTCCCTACTTGATTTCTTACTTCTTAATAATCGACTGTTATTTTACTTGACAAGAATTCTGGGAGTTGCTAAATCAATTTTATACTTGTGTTACTGGTGGTGTATAATGCTTCTTAGGTGGCGCGGGATGAAAATCTTGCGGAGCAGATTGGAAAGGACATATATTTTGATCTTGTAGACCATGACAAAGTGAAGTGTTTTCGAGTCCAAAAGCAGATGACTTTTAATGTTTTCAAGGTATGGCAATCCACCATCCCTTTGCTGTTCTGCAAGGACTTTTCTAACTTGGCACAGCATGCTAATTTTTTTCTTTTTCTTTTTCTTTTCTTCTCCAACATGCTCTGTTAATTAATTGGTCTGGTATTACATAGTTATACTTTTTCCAAAATTGTTGTTTTTCTTTTTTAAGGAATCTGAATTTGAATTAGGAAAAACCTTACTCTTTTGCATAGTCATCTAATTGCATAGATAGATGAGACAAGGGGGAACTTGAGAGAAAAGGCTCAACTCTTAGTTTTCGAAGGCCTGATTACAATAGTCTCTCTTGCGCCCTTTAACTATTTTTTCCTTCAATCATTTATTACAGAACAGAATGCTTTCAGATTATTATTATAATTTATTGTATCAAACTTTTCTGCTAGATTTTTTTTTTTGGGTGAGCTTTTTAGGTTAAACTTATGATGTTGGTGATGAAAGCTTGAATTCTTATGATTCTGTGGTTGAATTTTTCTGTAATTGATTGTTTTTTTGTTGATTTATTAAATGCAGGATGAGGTTGCAAAAGAGTTTGGCATCCCAGTGCAATTTATGCGCTTTTGGCTTTGGGCAAAGCGTCAAAACCATACTTACCGTCCTAATAGGCCAGTGACACACCTCGAGGAGACCCAATCTGTAATTTTCTGACCAAGTTTTTTTAGTTATTTCCCCTTCATTTCCTTACTTTCTTTTGGTGTTGGCTATAATGAGCCTCATTTTTTTCATTCTCTAGTTACTGCTGAGTTTCTTGGTGTAAGCAATATGATAGTACCTTTTTTTCCAAAAAAGAAAAAAAGGAAACTGATTTTTTACAGAAGCTTATTCTTCTTTGTACTGTTTCATGTTGTCTTATTTCTGAAAATTGTTTTTTTTAATAATTTTACTGAGTATAAGCACATCTTAGATGTCATGCATGAGACTGGACTTACCTTCATTTCACCTAGTGCTGTTTTCTGCATGTCCTTACCATTCTTTGTTTACTGTTATTTAATACTTAGAATTATAATTTGTATTATTTATACTATTTTGGAACCTCTGCTGTGTTTTTGTTCTGTAACAGCAGTTATTTTCTGCTATTAGTATTTTGCCATGAATCAGAGTCTGTACCTGATCTCTACCGTCTTCATCATGTTGCAGGTTGGGCAATTGAGAGAAGTTTCAAACAAAGTTCACAATGCAGAGCTAAAGTTGTTTTTGGAAGTGGAGCTGGGGCTGGTAATAATATTTATATTTATGGATGCTGGTTTCTAGTTGATTGCATAAAACATGGCATTGTTGACATTTTGCATTATTATTTAGGATTTACGTCCCATTGCACCACCAGAGAAGACAAAGGATGATATATTACTTTTCTTCAAGCTATATGATCCTGAGAAAGAGGAGCTAAGGTATTGGATAATTTTGTTGATTTGCCTTTATTGGGCTGTGTAAGTCCTAGTGTCCTACTGAAGTTAAATCTATATTTTTATGGTGGCAGATATGTCGGAAGGCTCTTTGTGAAGGGTAGCGGTAAGCCATCAGAGATTTTAACAAAATTAAATGAAATGGCTGGTTATCATCCTGAGGAAGAGATTGCACTTTTTGAGGTTGGTTTGCGTTTCTTCCTCATTTTTATCAGTTGTAGGCTCTTGCTAGTTTTACAAACTTTGGTTTTTATCATTGTATCTTGGAAGCATAGGTCTTGTGCAAATCAATTCCATCCATTTCAAATCGAATTAAATTAAAAAAAAAAAAATAACAGTGAAGGTCTTGTTAGATCTAGGGTGGGAGTTTGGGCATTTTTATTTGGTATATTCTATCTAACTGAGGCAATGGGGCTTGATATTTCTCAGCAAGGGCCAGGCAAGTTCGATTGACACAATCTTAGTAGTTCATGCAGGATTGAATGATATATGCCAGTCTTTCTCTAGAGGCTTGTAACCTCAATTATTGTTATTGTCTTTTTGGTCACTTCATTTTCTTAGGTTTTATGAATGGTTTAATCTGAGTAATATCTTGGGTTCAATTTTCAACATTTTCGCATGATGTTTGCAATATACACTTTCCAATATAGTGAAAAGCACTTAACCATGAAGTACCCTTCTGAATTTATAGCAGGAAGGAGGCTAAAGTTGGAAATAAGGCGATTTTTATTAGTATTTTTATGCATTAATGGCATGACCTATGCTGTTCATCCACAATCACATCATTAATGACGTGTATTTCCTCTTGATTGTTTCAAATGGCTACTTTCCGGATCCTGTATAATCAGGATCTTTCCTATCCAATTCTTATTTATTTCCTTAATGTTTCTCAACATTGTTTCTGTATTTTATTTCCTTCTTCATTGTATCTTTTCTTCCCTTTCTTGCTGTCTCTAGTGGTCATATTTGCCCAGCATTTAAGTGTCCCATCTTGTAAGGAATCTAGATTATTTTTCCTCACCCGTATTCCTATCTATACCTTTGTACATTATCAAATAAAATTCAGAGCGTTATTCTATATGCTCTTCTCTACAGAGCTTTAAAATTTGTACACCTAAAAGAAGTTTAGGTTGCTTAATACACCCACCTCGTTTGCAAACAATCCTACCCTTTATACCCTTAGCAATGTGATTGTTGCTTTTATGGCCCATTTTCTATTAAGAATCAATGGCTTATGTTGTTATTATTTTTTTCCTGTTGCAAATGCTTTCAGATAAAATTGCGTAGCCTAGCCCCTTGATTAATGTTGAAGTTGTCTCATGCAACCTTAAACTTTTAGTTGTCTTGTCATTGTATATATTAATCCAAAAGTAGAATGGTCTCAAAAGCCACATGATATTAGGATCTGTAACCTGCTTGAGGAAGGTAGGCAATCCTGGTTTAGTTTCTTAGCAATTAAACTTGCTCTTCGTTCATAACAAATAAATTTTATAATGTGGCTTGTGCGGTTCCATTTAGGAGGGAAGATCATTAGTTTTGATAACATATGATATGTTTTTGGATGGGCTTTTTTTTTTGGTTGCATTAGGGAATTGACATTTCCTATGCCTGTTTGTCCAGGAAATTAAGTTTGAACCAAATGTCATGTGTGAGCCTATTGACAAGAAACTCACATTTCGAACAAGCCAGGTGAATAAATTTCTTCACTTTTGATTCTCCAAGTTACTTTCTTGTTCTCTATTTGAGTTGATTTTCATATTACAGCTAGAAGATGGGGATATTGTTTGCTATCAAAAAGCACCCTCTATAGATAGTGATGAACATGTCCGATATCCAGATGTGCCTTCATATTTAGAATATGTCCACAATCGTCAGGTATATTTCATGGCTTTGATTTCATGCAATTTGTGTGGCTATATATTAGGTGTGCATATGTGTGTGTGTGAATTGAAACCTACCCATTTTTCTGTTGTTATAATCTTTACATACCCGTTTCACTTGCCTTCCATCTTTTGTATGTTTGGAGGTGGGTGGGTTGGTGCCATAGATAAACCCTGCGGTTTTCTCTGTACTTCTATGGAAAACAAAAATGACCTTTACTCTTTGGTGTTTTGGGGGGGGGGGGGTCGTTTAGTTGTTAATCTCTAAATATTATGTTATGGTATTTTCAGAAGAGAGGAGACAGAAAGGAGGAAAGGGAGAGAGAACTAAGCCATTCATTTCACAATAGTCCTAAATCTGATTACGATGTTTATTAGACCCTTATTTATAGGCTAGAATGACTTAATGATCAAACAAACCCAAAAACAAACTAACTTCTAACAGGCTTAACTTACTAACAATATTTATATATCCATATCATATAAGGATGGTTTATCAGCTGTTGATATTGCTTGTTTGTTCTTGATGAATTTTAGGTTGTTCACTTTAGATCTCTGGATAAACCCAAGGAAGATGATTTCTGCCTAGAGATGTAAGCACTTTGGAATTTGCTGAATATAAATGATTATATTTGGCTACTGACATAATTTACTTGTTAAGATATTGATTGTTTAGCATTTGCATCCTTACATTACGACCTATAAATATACTGGTTTCTAGGTCAAGGCTTTATACATATGATGACGTGGTGGAGAGAGTAGCGCAACAACTTGGGTTGGATGATCCATCCAAAATCAGGCTGACCCCTCATAACTGTTACTCTCAACAACCAAAGCCTCAGCCTATTAAGTACCGTGGGGTGGACCATTTGTCTGATATGCTGGTTCATTATAACCAGGTAGTTATTGTTCAATCCTCAGGAATAAATTATTCATATACAAAAACTTATTCTTTTTCTGGAAATTTTAATTTCAGACTTCAGACATATTGTACTATGAAGTACTCGACATTCCCCTGCCAGAATTGCAAGGTTTGAAAACTCTGAAAGTTGCATTTAATCATGCTACTAAGGATGAGGTGATTATGGAATCGTAATATTCTTTTGGTCTTGATCTTTATTTCTCTTATTTTATTGTTATTATTCATTACATTTTTATGATCAGGTGGTTATTCATACTATCAGACTCCCAAAGCAGAGCACGGTGGGGGATGTCCTTGATCATCTTAAAACAAAGGTGGCTGGTTCATACTTTGTTTATTAAAGACCTACATTGGATGTGCAATTAAAAGAGTTGTTGATGTGGAACAGGATGGTGTGAAGGAAAAGGATTTATATTTTTAAAATTCAAAAGATCAATTCAATGTGACAATGATCAAGGTTACAATAATTATGAACTAGAGCCCCTCTTTGTACCCAACAAGTATCTTAATGATACTAGGTTTCCTACTCTTACTAGGATACTATGGCCCTGGCTGATAAAACCCTAGGCTTTTGAATTGTTTTCTTGGTGGATGCGAGGACAAAAAAAGGCATCTTTACCAGGCAGTGTCAATGGAAATTTTATGGCGTAGTAAAAAAATAAAATAAAATTAGGCTCACATAATCACTAGGGTTATCAAACTTAATTTGAACAAACATTGTTTCTCTCTAAATTCTTCCACTTCAGGATTAACAATGATACGATGGTCATCCTTTGCATCAATTCCAGCCTGTGCAGTCTCTATCTGTGGAAGCCTTGACGAAATAATGCATGAAAGATTGCATTTCTCATTTACCCATTAATTGATTCAATTACTTCATATGCAATGATGGGATTAGTTGCTTGATAAAAAATGTTATTCTTGACATAAATTTAAAAAATTCACTTATTTTACGCAATTCTTCTGATCTTTTCATCTTTCGTTAACTGAACCAGTATCTTCTCTTACTTCATTCATATGGAAGCAGCAATGTTTATGATAGCAAAATTGTAATGAGACATGTAGGACCTTTGTCGTTTACTTCTTAGGCTTAATGATGTGGTATGAAGATCATTGTTGCACTTTGATTCCACCTCGTTGCAGAACATGGAGGAATGAAATAAACTGAACCAAATTCTCAAATCTTGGTAGAAATATTTAGTATATCTGTAATCAAGGTTATGGTAGCAACTAGGTTATCCAATCTTTAAGTTATGATTATATGTGCTAGAGACAAGCCCAAAAGCCTTTGTGTGTGTGTATATATATAAACCTATTTATATTCCTAAGTTCCCATAAGGGCCCTGTTAGAATCCTGGCCTTCAAATAATAAGTATATTGTCTCTTAATAATGATTTGTACTGCTGTTTCTTCTGCCCTCAACTAGGACACATGATCTAAGTTTGACATGGAAAGTTATGGTTTTTTTAAAACCTGAATGCTGTGTGTGCTGGATTTAAGCAGTCGATTACAGTTATTAATCTTCATATTTTCTAAATATGATTGCTGACATTCTCCTTTTGAAGTTATTACTCTCACTTAAAAAAAGATTTATTTTGCTCTTAACCTTTTATTGTTATTGGACAGGTGGAGTTGTCTCACCCTGATGCTGAACTTAGGCTGCTTGAAGTCTTCTATCACAAAATATACAAGGTATAAGTGCTGATCAAATTGTTGGGAAGTTTGGAAAAGAATACTTAATGTAGGGTTTACTTGTGACCTTCCAGTCCAGTATGCAGCTGCTGATGCTGATGCTTGTAAATGATGTTAATTTTTTATTATTATATGTTGATCCTATCCTTGCTTGTGTCTGCAGGTCTTTCCGCCCTTGGAAAAGATCGAGAACATCAATGATCAATACTGGACGTTACGAGCAGAGGAGGTAGGATTCTCACTGTGTGTAGTTGAAAAGTGATGGTAGAGGGAATAGCCTGAATTGTGAATATTAGTTGTCAACTGTTAATGTATGAATGATAACATGAGGAGATTTATTTCTTAAAAGTACTGGGGCGGTGCTAATATTTAATTTTGTTTCTTTTTAATGAATCTCTATTTCTGGTTGTGTTCGAATTGCAGATTCCTGAAGAAGAGAAAAACCTTGGTCCTCATGATCGTCTGATTCATGTGTACCATTTTACCAAGGACACAGCTCAAAACCAGATGGTAAATTTTATCTCATTCATTTTCCTATCTGCATTTTCCACTGTGGTGCCTTCGATATTTGGTGCTAATATTGAAATTATGCTGAAATTCTTGTACCCTTGGGTTCCATCTGAAATGCACAGCAAATTCAGAATTTTGGGGATCCCTTCTTTTTGGTCATACATGAAGGGGAGACTTTAGCTGATATTAAAGCACGAATACAACAGAAACTTCAAGTTCCAGATGAGGAGTTTGCCAAGGTACATTTCTTCTACCACCACGCATTCCAGGTTTCTTCTGAGTAAATATTGGTTCCAATGTTTGGTGTTTTACGGACAAAAAATAGAATGTTATGTTTGATGTACTAAACCTTCTACTTTTATTATTATATTCTATGTGGCCAGTGGAAGTTTGCATTTCTTTCACTAGGGCGGCCTGAGTACCTTCAGGACTCTGACATCGTATCCAGTCGATTTCAGGTACATCCACTTGAACTTCAATTAAGTTTTTATACTTGCTTGAATGCAATCATACCATTATTTTAATTTGTTAGCTTGAATTTATATTTATATTTTTTTTTAATGTAAAAAATTCTTGCTTATGATAGAGAAGGGATGTTTATGGTGCTTGGGAGCAATATCTTGGCTTAGAGCATGCTGATAACGCTCCTAAAAGACCATATACTGTTAATCAGGTAAGTTAGCATTGCTTGAAAGGTTGGATTTCCTGATGGACATTCTGGTCATTATGTCTGGTACCAGTCGGGGTCATAACTACGGGTGCGACGGTTATTTAATTTTGGGCTGATGTCTGGTTTGGTTACTCCATATCAATTTATATATGGGTTTTGCTTTCACAGAATCGCCACACGTTTGAGAAGCCAGTAAAGATTTATAATTAGGAAACCAATATTAATGAGTTCTTTTGCTACGTGGGATGAATTTGGCCTTGGAAATTCAGAAGTGGCCTCGTAAAGACCACAATCATAGCAGGAGGGTACTCTGTATAGGCAACAAGTGAGTTCAATCAGCATCAGAGGTGGCGTCTGCAGGATTTTATTCTAGGTTTTGTGGTTATGTAATTCTTTCTGTCCATGGAGTGACATTGCTCCCAACACTCTGTATCTGCCGACCACAGCCTCTTAAGCTTTTTACTTGCTACTTCCGTTTTTATATGGAGGTTCTTCCAAGTTGAGGTCATTCATCATCCTCAGTGCACTGTATCAGTACATAAGATTTTTGGATTAGTGAGTGTATACAGGGTATAGTTGTTTGACTCATTTGCCTTTTTTCTTGCTTTGCTTCCTTATTTTTGTCCCCAGTTAGTGCTCTGCTCAAGTTATAAGCTTTCAAGTGAGGGTTGCATAATGAATGGTTTAGCAGAAGCAGGCTTCTGTAGCGTTGTAAAAGAGACTTGTCAGCCTCAGTAGAGCTTTTAAACTAGCATAAAAGTTTAATCTAGCATTCTCCATCACTGGTTCCAGTGATTGGTTTGTACTTTCTATTTTTCTTTTGGCCGAAGTTTGAAAAAATAATAGTAATTTAAAAAAAAAAAATGGCTGAGGTCCTTTGTCATTTATTTCGTTTTGTTCCACACTCTTTTTGGCCTCAACCTTGCATCATGAGCATTTTATGGACTTCTCACCCTTGGGACTTCTTGACACTGAGGGAATGACATTTGACTTCTTCGGCCCTTTCTTGTTATGCTCATCAGCTATAATATTTCAGGAAACTTATTCCGAGTGGCCAAGAAAAAGCCAAAAACCATACCAGAGTTCAATTATTGGCAAACGTGTACTCTAACACTAAGATTTATGTCTTCACATGCAAGTTTTATAAGTTTCTGCCCAATTAAAACTTTATGGTTTAGGTTGAACAGGAGCATTTGGACCATTTAGTAGTTTAATTTTTTTTTTAATGTAGTAAATGGGCAAGGCTCTCACTTGTCAGACCTATTTTTATTAAGCTTGGGATTTAATCTTTTTAATGGGTTAATACCATCTTTATTCTTTATAGTTTACACCCATTTTGGTTTTAGTTCCTGAAGTTTCAAACATGTGGTTTGATCCTTCAAGTTCACTATATTTCAAAATGTTAGTTCTTATGGTTTGAAAATGATGTTGACGGTGTCAAGTTTGAGGGCATGGCATTAACACCGTTAAAGTTACTTATGTGGGTGGCTGATTGGGCAAGATGATTGGATATTTTGGCTGACTAGACAATGAAAATTGTTATTTTTTTACAAAAAATAAAAAGTCATTTTCAAGAAAAATAATGATGAAAATGAACAAAGATCGTCATCTTCATTGTCACTGTCCTCGTCGTTTTCACCTTCTCAGTCTCGTCTTGGATTTGGCCTCCTCCGCTGCTCCCACCATAAAAGTATCAATTGCTAAGGCGATCTCTACTTTTCTCGTTTCGACTCCATCGTCTCAGCCCCCAATTTTGCCTCTCCCATTCCCAACTTTGGCTTTGACTTTGGCTCCACCCCATCGACTCTGATTCCTCCTTATTCCAGCCCTAGTCTACCTTCGCCATCAGCACCGATAACAAATCCAACCCCGCCCATGCCCCGACTTCGATAACAAATCCAAGTCCACCTCTGCGTGATTAACTCCAATCCGCTTCCGATGCCTTTTAGTGTCAAATGAAATATTATAATCTTTATAAGAGGAATTTATCCCAATTTATATAAGAAAAATAAAAGAAGTAAAATCTAATTTTACATGCAGTTTATAATGTTTGGTCGATTTTAGAAAATATATCTTAGGCGATTGGTTTTTCTATTCCTAATTGTTCAAACAACTATTGTTATTAGACATTCTTTTCTTTTCTATTATAAATCCTTGTATTATGATGAGAATGAATCCTAGACTTTTAAGACATAACATAGGGTTATAAATAAGCCTGAAGAGTTATATATAAATTCATACACTTAGGCTTTTAAGTATATTTAAAGGCCTACAGTTTAATTTTTAAGTAGGAATTTAAAACCAAGCCTAAAAAAACATATATACAGGCTTAGACTCAAACCTAAAAAAACTTATACACAGGCTCAAGCTGAGATCTAAGCTTTAAATCTTTTTATTTAGGTAAAGCCCATCTTAACCTATTTCCACCCATAAGATTGTCCCATGGCAAAATACCTTCAAGCGTAGAAGGCTTTTTTTTTTGTTGTTGTTGTTGTTGATATAGAGCATAGAAGGTTTTCGCTTATGTTAATTCAAACAAGCTAGAAAAAGTTGGTTTCATCACAAGCCTAGAAGAGAATGGGCGGAGAAAGAAGTCAAAGGTTTTTTTGCTTGAAACAGAGATGTTAGCCGTTGAAACCCCTTCATAGTGTAAAATAAACATTAAAGTTGAGAACAATAAATAAATAAACATTAAAGTTAGAGGCTTCGAACTTTTGAAGTTCGAGCAAAAAATATGGATTCAACTGTTACCTGTACGGTACCATCTAAATTCAGTTTCAAGATTTTTTTTTTGGGTATAAACCATCCGGTATCTGGGGGGTATTCTGGGTTCATTGCCTGCCCTCCAACTAATCCGGACCCCAATCGAGGAGCCCTTACGGGGGTAGGTCGGTACCGATGGGACAACCTCTTTAAGGCTGCGTTAATTATCGCGTCTGTCACCCCCCAGGATTCGAAACCTCGTCCTGAGGGATGTCGGCCGTAGTCCTTTTTTTGAAAAAGAAAAATTCAAAATCAAATTATTCAATTTACTAAATATTTAATTAAGTTATTAACCCAATTTAAAATTTTAAAATATGGGTAAAATAAATTTATTGTCCTCTCCTAATTTTCTCTATTCTCTTAAAAGAGTTTTATTGCATCATAACTTAGTTTTTCAATAAATATATATATGTATATATCACACTAATACATAATAAAAAATTATTATTAGCTTAAATTAAATGATTTTTTTTTTGTGTTTTAGAAGAATAATTAAAGCCAAAAAGTGAAAGAAAATCATAACCCCAAATATTAATTAAATGATTTTAGTTAAATATTGTGAATAGTAAATTTTATTTTTGGAAGAATTTGAATTTTTTTTTTGAAAAAGAAAATCAAACTACATTAATCACACAATTTTGACTTGTGTGATATATATTTTGCTTTTTTTTTTTAAGGGAAAATCCCTGAAAAATATCTCCGAAATAGCAAAATCCCTCTTCAGTACTCTGAAATCCAAAATTCTGGATCAATACCCTGTTAGTACGGATGAATAGTTTGGGGGGCGCCAAAAGACGATTTTGCCCTTCAGCCCTTATTCTCGGCCACTCAGAATAACAATAGAAGGCTCTTAATTAATAACTCCCGATTCTTGATTAACAACTCCAGTTTCATCTTTTTCCTTTCATAATAACAACACCGATCTTGTTATTAACAACACTATATTCTACATTAACAACTCCCATTTCTTATTTCATAACTTCGTGATTTAAGTTTCAGGGCCAATAATAACACCTCTTTCTTTATTAACAACACCGTATTTTACATTAACAACATTATATTTGTGAGATGCGAATATGTGAAAGAATAAAGAGGAGTTGTTAATCAAGAATGGAGAGTTTTTAATTAAGAGCCTCGTGTTGTTATTCTGAAGTGGGCGAAAATGAGAGCTGAAGGGCAAAATCATCTTTTGGCGCCCCCCGCACTGTTCATCCGTACTGACAAGGTACTGATCCGAAATTTTGGATTTCAAAATACTGAATAGGAATTTTGCTATTTCGGAGGTATTTTTCAGGGATTTTCCCTTTTTTAACGATGATGAAACACTTTTTTTACGTTGTTAATGAATCTCTTTTTTATTATATGTAGTTAATGAAATTTTTAATATATAATTTGATAAATCACACATATGTGAGGTTTTTTTTCTTGAGATTAACATAGCTTGATTTTTTTCTAGTAAAAAAATTAAATTAAAAAAAAATTCTTAATATTAAACTTAAAATTTAATTAATTGATATTGGGGTTAAAACTTCCTTTTTTAACTTGAATTGTTCTTGATCATCCTTCTCGAACACAAAATTTCTTTGATTCAAGCTAGTCATATTTTATTTTATTATATGTTAATGTTTAGGGAGAATGACAGAAAAATGCCACTTGAATTTCAAAATCTCAAATTAGTCTTTTGACAAAGATTTGAGTTTTCAATCTCATTATTATTCTCATATTCAATCCCATTACTATTCTTGTCAGCGGGATTTTGAAATTTTAATGGTATTTTTTTATTATTCTCCCTAATATTTATGTGTGTATATACATATACTTGTTGAAAAAAATAATTTACAAAGGAATAAAATTCTTTTAATGGGAGAGAAAAAACTGGAGAGGGCAATAAAGTCATTTGATACACATTTTGAAATCCTAAATCGAGTCGATAACTTAATTAAGAATTTATTGAATTTAACAACCTAATTTAGAATTTTTCTATTTCATGCAACTTTATATAGTATTTTCCCTTCTAACAAATAATCTTTAAACAAAAAATAACAGTTAAACAATTATTCCTATTTTATTTTGAATTGACAAAAATTAAATTAAATTCGGTGCTCATAGTGATAGAGAAATTGAGAATGTTTGATTTGCCAAGGTAGCTCTTGGTTCCGATGAAATGGGATACGCGTGGCATTTGATGACCAATTAAGGGAGGGGAAAAGTTGGCCTAGTGGGAAATAGTCAAATAGGTGCAAAATGACAAAAATACCAAATTTAGTTGTGGACGTTGTGAACATAATTTACGCTGGATCTTTTGCTCACTTTGTGTGTTTATTTGCTCAACCCTTACAATTTAACTTGGTGCTTTCAGTGACCTCCGATGGCCGACCACACCAACTTACAAAATGTTGAGCCGTACATTAAACGTTTCACGGTGGCATCGGGGTCTCCGGTTCGGATTCCAACACTCAAGATCAACAGGTTATTCGATCAGAAATAATAATTCTCTTCGTGGTCTATCTCTCAACGTTGTGCTTCATCTTTCCTTTTTGGCTTAAGAGTGTTTGAAAAGACTTATGAAAAGCTTATAAGTGCTTTTGACATAAATCAAGATATATATCTCTCGTATATTTATCTCGTATAGTATAAATTACGATTGAAATTTTTTTTAAACAAAGTTATCATGCCTTGTGATATACAGTTATTTTTTTCTTTGACATGATATTATTTTTTACAGGAAAAAAATGGAGGGTACGAGCACGGGGCATGCTGGTCTTCCACCTCTGGTTATCTAAATTTACTTTGGCCATTTTAGATTTAAACTTTTTTCTTATTCGTCGTCAATTTACATTTATATATTTTTATTTAATTTTTTATTTTGATTGGGATCGTTGTCTCGTTTTAGACTTTTAGGGTCTGTTTGGTGTGACAGATTTGAAGGGGAAGGGAGGGAAGGAAAAATTTTTATGAGTTGAATTTTAAAAGATTGAAGAAGTGGGGTAATAAAATTTTAATAAAGAGAATATATAAGATAAAAGAGTAAGAAAAATTAATTAAAAATTTTTAACCCCACTTCTCTAATTTTTTTAAATTCAACTCAAAAAAATTTTTACTTCGCCCACTTTCTCTCCCCTCCTTCAGACCAAACAAACCCTTAGTTATCCAAAGATTATGTCTATTTCATGGCCAAAAAAGATCTTTTCTGTTTGACTTGATCTTCATGTTTGAGCCCTGCTGGAGTTTTAACTAATTGGGCCTAAAGCCCATTGGATCAGCCACACTTTTCTTACAAACTCCAATTTAATTCCGATTCTTTTTGTCATTCTGTTGTGATTTTATTAGAAATTGTGCCCGTTGGATCAAGAGGATAAAGTGAAGTTATTGACAATAACTTGTACTGTTGGTTTGCTGATTCTTGTCAATAACTTTCAATAATCTTTCTGCTTGTACTATCAATGAAACAATGTATTTCATGAGAAGTCCCTTGTAAATTGGGGTGCTGCTTCTCTCCTTTGTTAGTGTGATCCGCTGCCCTCCTTTTTGTTAAAACAGAGCCGTTTTTGTGCAAAATGCTCATGTTGTTCACTTTTTAAAAGAAAAATAGCAGCAGCATCTTAAAGTATTGTTTTAATACTAACCAAAACTCTGAACTATTTTTTCAACATGACTCAAAATGGCATTCTAAAACATTGCACCAGCAAATACTTTAAGATATTGAGTTTTACTAGAAAAGTATTTTACATGCTAGATGGATTAAAAATTAGTTTAGGATACGCAGTACTTCTAAACAAAATATTTTAAGCTACTGGATGTTGCTAAAAAAATATTTTACAGTGCTAAATGGATGAAAAACTACTTTTAGGATATTGAAAAAAATATTTTTGGGGTTTTGGGTGGTATTAAAAAAATACTTCAAGATGTTGGATACTTTTTTTTTTTTTTCAAAAAAAAAGATGAGCAACAAGAGCTTTTTACACCAAAACGGCGATGTTCAAAAGAAAAGGAGGGCAACAGACCACAACAACAAAAGAGAGAAGCTGCATCCTGTAAACTATTGGACTCAAAATTAAGCCTAGTTTTAGTTCTCCTATACTTATTGAGTTTTGATTATTTTTATTGCTATACTTTGGAAAATTTGTGCTTATTTTGTGGTGTGGATTATTAAAGAAGAGGTTGACCAAAGATCAGGAAAGGAAACAAGACTCTCACATTTACACCTTTATAAAGGTCATCAATTCCCTATCTTGATTTCTTTATAAACGACTGCTTCTCTTAATTTACCAGAATTCTTGGTGTTGCTAAATCTATTGTATAACTGGTCGTGTATAATGCTTTTCAGGTGGCACGAGATGAAGATTTTGCACAACAGATTGGAAGAGATATATATTTTGATCTTGTAGACCATGACAAAGTGAAATGTTTTCGTGTCAGAAAGCATATGATTTTTAACCATTTCAAGGCACGACAATCTACCATCCTTTTACTCTTCTGCAACAACTGTCTAACGTAACTTGGTACAGTGGGTTAATAACTTGTTTTGTTTCTTCTATAACATGCTCTGCTAACAGCATAGTAGGGTCTTACTTGTTTTGATGTCAGTTATGATTGTCAATTTCTTATTACGCGTGCTTGAATTATTTTAAGCGATTATATTTCTTGGTCGATTTGTAAACTGCAGGAAAAGTTTGCGAAAGAGTTTGGCATACCAATGCAATTTCTGCGTTTTTGGATTTGGCATTTGTACCGTCCTTGGACGCCATTGACGCCCCTTGACGAAATCAATCCTGTAAATAGTTTTCTAACCGATCTTCTTGTTGTTATTTGCCCTTCATTTCTTTTCTTTATTTTGGTCTGGGCTATATATGACAAGCTTCATATCCATTTCTTTCTCTAAATCTTCGTTTAAGCAACATGTTACTTTTGTAGAAGCAGATCTTTTACGGAAGCTTAATCTTTTCGGTTCTATTGCTAAATGTTGTATTATTTCTAAAAGTTGTTATTTTCATGATTTTGTTAGCTGCAAGCATATCTTAGAGATTTCTTATATGAGGCCGGACTGGACTTACCATGCATCAATTCACCTAGTGGTGTTGTCCGTGTGTCGGTCCATTTTTACCCGACCAACTTTTTCTGGCTGTTAGTTTCTTATGTTTTAGAAAATGTTTAGTATTAGTTGTACTCCCTCCGATCCTAAATATAAGATAAAGTTGACTTTTTTTAGGAGATTAAAGATAATAAGTAAGTTACTTAACCACATCATATGTTATGTATCATTAGATTATATATTAGTTTATAGTAGGAAAATTAGTTTGAAAAAAGAAATGATAAATATAAATGTTTTAAAGTAATTTAATTATCTTTCTTAATATTTTTAAAAATGTCAACTCTATCTTATATTTAGGACTGAAAGGAATATTATTTTGGATCCTCTGTCACTATTTTTTGCTATGTAATACTTCCTTCGATTTTTAATATAAGACCTAGTTGATTTTTTTGTTGTTGAGAGATTAAGGAAGTTAAATAAGCTATTAATCATAGCATATGTCATATGTCATATGTCATTTGATTATATATTAGTTAATATATCAAGCAAATTTGTTTCCTATAAAAAAGATAAATATAAATATTTTAGAGTAATTTATTTAGTTTCTTCATTCTCTTTAAAAAAGTTGATAGGGTCTTAATTAAGGACAGGAGGTAGTAACATTTAATTTCTTGTGATTCTTGTACTATAACTTAATTTCTATATGAATATATGATTGCATCAAACATGAAATTGTTTTGACATTCTGGTTATTATATTATTTAGGATTTACGTCCCATCGCGCCACCTGAACAGACAAAGGATGATTTGTTACTTTTCTTCAAGCTATATGATCCCGTAAAACAGGAACTACCGTATTGAGTTATTACTCGTATTATCCTTAATATAAGATCCAACTGATTTTTTCGGAAGAGATTAAAAAAATTAAGTTACTTAATTATATAATATGTTATGTATTATTAGATTATATATCAGTTTATAAGTAAGACAAATTAATTTAAAGAAAAATGAGAAGTATATATAAATACGCTAAAGTAACGTATTTTTTTCTTAATCTCTTAAAAAAGATCAATAGGCTCTTATATTTAAAACTGGAGGAGTATTTTGTTACCTTGCATATTCATTGAGAGGTGTGTTGTAAGATCAACTGTTGAAGTTAAATCCATATTTCTCTGATGGCGCAGCTATGTTGGAAGGCTCTTTGTGAAGGGTTTTGGCAAGCTGTCAGAGATATTAATGAAGTTAAATGAAATGGCTGGTTATGATCGTGAGGAACAGATAATACTTTATGCGGTTGGTGCCCTAGTTTTTCCAGCTATAGCTTCATGCAAATTTTATGCGCTTTCGTTTTTATCCATGTTTGTTGGAAGCACAGAGCTAATGAAAATAAATTCCATCCATGTCAAACCTAATTAATCCAATAAAATAACGGTGAAGATCTAAGTAAAATGATTAAAATGTTGTAAATTATTGTATATGGGTGTGTCAAAGAAAAAGTCTCTCCAATATTATTGAAATATTTGAAAATGAAGAGATGTGTTTTAAAAAGTCATGTCCTAATAAATTAAGGGATTTGTATTAGTTCATGAATTTAATAAATGGTTATGATTTCTAATTGAAGAGATGTAGTCTTCAAGAGGCACCACTTCAAGGCATTGATTAATTGTTTATAAATACACCAACCATGACACTATTTATTGTAGAGAAATAGAAGCCTTGGTAATCTTTTACTGAGTTACTTTATCTTCCGTCAGTTCTGTTGTCCTGTATCTTTACAGGTAGTGTTCGTTTAATCTTGGGGAGATGTCACTTTCTATTTACAGAGGGGACTGCAGAATAGTTTTTAAGGACAGTGTCCTCGGACACTACTCGAGTTAAATATTTCTTATTTTTTTACAGATTTTTCCAACATAAAATACAAGAGGTCTAGTTGCGGGAAAACGCTGAAGGCAAATTATTGTTATTTTGAATTTGTTCACTTGGTCTTGGAATTGACATTTCCTTTATGTGTTTTGTGCAGGAAATGAGGGTTAAACCATTTGTCGTATGTAAACCCATTGACAAGGGACTCTCATATCAAGCAAGTCGGGTAAGTAAGTTTCTTCACACTTTGACACTCCGAGTTGATTTCTTTGTTGTGCTGTAGTGATGTGATTTTCTTATTGCAGCTAAAAGATGGAGATATCATTTGCTTTCAAAAAGCAAACCGCTTTCCAGATGTGCCTTCATATTTTTCATATTTGTCCAATCGTCCGGTATCTTTTATTATATTGGCTTTCAACTCAAGCTATGTGTGTCTAGTTTGGTTTCTCCATTTGAAATTGTATTCATAATTTGCTTATTCCACAAGTTTCTCTGCATTTCTATGGAAAACAAAAATCACCTTTGCTCTTTCTTTCTTTTGGAAAATGACAGAAAAATACAATTTAAATTACAAAAACCCCAAAATGTCTACTAAATTAGAAAAATGATAAATAGATAATTTGGTACAAACATGGGATGTTGAAATTCGAGGTGTTGATAACTTGAGTATAAGCAATGATAGATTAAGAATACCAATTAGCAACTTAAGTATACACAATGACAACTTAGAGAGCTCAAGTTGTCAACACCCAAACTTCAAAATCTCAAATTCCTGCCTGATTACCTATTTGACCGTTTGCTAATTTAGTAGACATTTTAGGGTTTTTATAATTCAAATGATATCTTTCTGTCATTTTCTCTATTTTGGGGGATAAATTGTTATTGTTAGTCTCAAAATATAAGGATGGTTTGTCTGCTGCTGATATTGCTTGTTTACTCTTGATGAATTTTAGGATATTCACTTTAGATCTCTGGATAAACAAAACCAAGATGATTTCTGCCTAGAGATGTAAGCACTCTGGAATTTGCTGAATAGAAATTATTTATATTTAACCATTGACATGTTTTTACTTGTTCATATTATGACCGTTGAGCATATATATTTGCATCCTTACATTATGACCCCTATATATATATATACTGGTTTCTAGGTCAAGGCTTGATACATACGATGATGTGGTGGAGAGAGTAGCTCAACAACTTGGATTAGATGATCCATCCAAAATCAGGCTGACCCCACAAGACTATTACTCTCAACAACCAAAGCCTCAGCCTATTAAATACGGTGGGGTAAAACAGTTGTCTGATATGGGGCTTGATTATTATAATGAGGTAGTTATTGTTCAATCATCAGGAATAAATTATTCATATTCATATTCATAAACTGATTCTTTTTTCTGGAAATTTTAATTTCAGACTTCGGCCATATTGTACTATGAAGTACTCGACATTCCACTGCAAGAATTGGAAGGGTTGAAAATTCTGAAAGTTGCATTTAATCATGCTACTAAGGATGAGGTGAGTATGGAATCGTAATATATTCTTTTGGTTTTGATGTTTACTTCTCTCTCTTTCTTTTTGTTGTTGTTGTTGTTATTCATTAAATTTTTATGATCAGGTGGTTATTCATACTATCAGACTCCCAAAGCAGAGCACGGTGGGGGATTTCCTTGATCATCTTAAAACAAAGGTGACTGGTTCATACTTTGTTTATTAAAGATCTACATGGGATGCACAATTGAAAGAGTTGTTGATGTGGAACAGGAATGTAAGGAGGAAAAGGATCTATATTTTTAAAATTCAAAAGATACGTAACACCTTACTTTAGGGACACTTATTAGAGTTGCTCCCTCTAGTCTTTAATATAAGATTTTTTTTTTTTTTAAATTGATTAGATTAAGGAAATTAGTTAAGTTAGTTAATATGACATGTATTTTCTAAAACACCTTAGTCATCTTCTTTAATTTCTTCATTCTCTTTCCTCCTTAATTATTGTTGAGAGAGTATTAATAGGAGTAAATTTGGAAAAGATTAACAAATATAAAAAACTATGTTTTATATATATGACTAAGATCAACTCCCCAAATATATCTATATTAAGGACCGAAGGAGTATTTAGCCATTTAATAACCACATGTGACTCAAATAGTTCCCTTAGTTAAACTAGAAACTTCTCTTTCTAAAAGATTGATAACCAGGAGATAATGAATTTTATTAAAACTTTGAAAATTCATAACCAATTCAATATATCTTTACAATTAGTGGTTCTAAGCTCTATTTTTAGCTCTTAGCAATATCTTTGATATAAAAATAAAACCTGTGGCTTATTGGTAAACACATTTTCCTCAAAAACATCTATTTTCAAACCTGGACAGATAAGACATATTTAGTACTTCTTTAGTCCTTAATATAAGACATTTATTTAATTTGATTAGATTGAGGAAATTAGCTAAGTTAGTTAATATGACATATATTTTCTAAAACATCCTAATCATTTTTCTTAATTCCTTCATTCCCTCTCTTCTTTGATTGTTGTTAATGAAGTATCAGTAGGTGTAAATTAGGAAAAGATTGAGAAAAATAAAAATTCATGTCTTATATTTAGGATCAAAATCAACTCTTCAAATACGTTCCATATTAAGGACCGGAGGGAGTATATCAGTAATCAAGGTTATGGTAGCAACTAGGTTATCCAATCTTTCAGTTATGATTATATGGGCTGGCCACGAGGCCAAAAACCTTTATATATATATATATATATATTCCTAAGTTCCCATAAGGGTCCTGTTAGAATCCTGGCCTTCAAATAATAAGCATATTGTCACTTAATAATGAATTGCACTGCTCTCTCTTCTGCCCTCAACTAGGACGCATGGTCAAAGTTTGACAAGGAAAGTTATGGTTTTTTAAAACCTGAATGGCAATGCTATGTGTGCTAGATCTATGGATACAGTTGATTACAGTTTTTAAAACCTTAAGGCAATCCTGGCCTTCAAATAATAAGCATATTGTCACTTAATAATTTTTTTCTCAACATGATTGCTGACATTTTCCTTTTCACGTTTTTACTCTCACTTGAAAAAATATTTTATGTTGCATTTAACCTTTTATTGTTATTTGACAGGTGGAGTTGTCTCACCCTAATGCTGAGCTTAGGCTGCTTGAAGTCTTCTATCACAGAATATACAAGGTATAAATATGATTGCTGACCAACTAACTCGTTTGGGAAATAAAATTAACATAGGGTTTACTACTTGGGATCTTCCAGTCAAGTGTGCAGATGCAGATGCTTTTAAATGATACTCCCTCAGATCCTTAATTTAAGACATATTTAAAGAGTTGATCTTAATCCTAAATATAAGACATAATTTTCATATTTGTCAATCTTTTTCTAATTTATCTCTATTGATGCTTATTCAACAACAATAAAGGAGTTGCTAGAGTGTTTTAGGAAATACATGTCATATTAATTAACTTAACCAATTTTCTTAATCCAATCAAATTAGGTAAATGTACTTGTCTTGTATTAAGGATTAGAGAAGTATCAATTTTTTATTACTATATCTATTGATCCTATCCTTGCCTGTGTCTGCAGGTCTTTCCCCGGTGGGAAAAGATTGAGAACATTGATGATGAATACTGGACGTTTCGAGCGGAGGAGGTAGGATTCTCAGCTTACGTGGTTGAAAAGTGATGATAGAGGGAAAAGCTTGAATTATGAAATATTAGTAGTAGTCAACTGTTATTGTATGAGTAATAACATAAAGAGAATGATTTCTTAAAAGTAATGGGCTGTGTTGTTAATATTTAATTTTTGTTTTTTTTTTAATGAATCTCTCCATTTCTGGTTGTGTTCGAATTGCAGATTCCAGAAGATGAGAAAAATCTTGGTCCTCACGATCGTCTGATTCTCGTGTGCCATTTTACCAAGAACACACATAAAAACCTGATGGTAAATTTTATCTCATTGATTTTCCTATCTTCATTAATTTTCCACTTTGATCAGATAGATGTATTTGATATTTGGTGCTGATGTTGAAAGTGTGCTGAAACTCTTGTACCTTTCGGTTTCATTTGAAAGGCACATCAGATTCAGAATTTTGGGGATCCCTTCTTTTTGGTCATACATGAAGGGGAGACTTTAGCTGATATTAAAGTACGAATACAACACAAACTTCAAGTTCCAGATGAGGAGTTCTCCAAGGTACTGTTAGTGTGATCAAGTACTCCAGTCCTAAAAATAAATTCTAATTGACTTCTTTTTAAAGAGATTAAGGAAGTTAAATAAATTATTTAATCATATCATATATGTTGTGTATGATTAAATTAAGTATCAGTTTATAAATCAAATAAATTAGTTTTTAAAGAAAAGATAATAAATATAAATATTTAAAAGTAATTTAATTATTTTCTTTAATCTATTAAAAAAAATTAACATGTTCTTATATTTAGAACCCGAAGTAGTTGTTAGATTAACAACTCTGTAACTAAATTAGATAGATTAGAATTGACCAAGTTAATTTATACATGCGTGTACCCTGTATATCTCTAATAATACATTTCATCATATTGTTCCTTTTCAACTAACTCTCCCTCCCTCCCTCCCGCTCTCTTCACTCTGTTTACCTTTAGGTACATTTCTTTTACCCATGCATCCCAGGTTTATTCCGAGTAAAAATTGGTTCCAATGTTATGTTTTACTGAAATAATTGAATATTATGTTTGATGTCACTAAACCTTTTATTTTTATCATTATATTCTATGTGGCCAGTGGAAGTTTGCGTTCCTTCCACGACTAGGGCCGCTTGAGTACCTTCAGGACTCTGACATCGTATCAAGTCGATTTCAGGTACATCCATTGAACCTCAAATAAGTTTTTATACTTGCTTGAATTGAATCATACCATTATTTTAACCTGTTAGCTTGAATTTATATTTATATTTTTTTAATGCAAAAAATTCTTGCTTATGATAGAGAAGGGATGTTTATGGTGCTTGGGAGCAATATCTTGGCTTAGAGCATGCTGACAACGCTCATAAAGGACTATATATTGTTAAAAAGGTTAGTTAGCATTGATGTCTGGTTTGGTTACTCCATATGAATTTATAATTGGGTTTTGTTTTTCCAGAATCGCCACACGTTTGAGAAGCTAGTAAAGATTTTATAATTAGGAAACCAGTGTTGACGAGTTATTTTGCTATGAATTTGTAAAGATTGCAATCATAGACGGAGTGTAAAGGCCCATCTCTACAAAAGAAATTAAAAAGGAAAAACAAGAAGAAGAAAGAAAAAGAAGCCCTTTTAAAAAATAACATATAATTAAACACAAAAATAATGAAACAAATACTACCTTACCTCAGTTACTTGGTTGACTAATTGTGGGAGATCCAAGAAATTAAATAAATCATTTAATTATAGTATAAGTTCCATGATCTCTAAAACTAATTATTTATATTATTAGATTATATATCGATTTATAAGTCAAGCAAGTTGGGATTTAAACGTGAGTAGAATAGGAAGTTGAGAGTCTCTGGGTGCTTGGATCCCACCGTCATTCTCTTCCGTCTTTCTTTCACCTTTTTGAACGACGCCTCTGACAGCAAAATCAAGGAGGTTTCTGGACTACTCAGTTGTCTTCTCCTCCTTGATCAGCATTGTTGGTCTCTTCTTCCGTCGTTGTGCTGTAGGTCTGCTGGAGTTTCATTTCTTCTCACCTTTCTCTGTTTTTGTGGCATTGCTGTGTGGGTGTGAGTAGAATGCCATATTTACTTTTCTTCTTCTCTCGCGCATTGGAGTTTCAAAGTGCTGAATATGAATTTTTCTATTTCTGAGGTATTTTTCAGGGATTTTCCCTTTTTAAACGATGATGAAACACTTTTTTTACGTTGTTAATGAATCTCTTTTTTATTATATGTAGTTAATGAACTTTTTAATATATAATTTGATAAATCACACATATGTGAGGTTTTTTTTCTTGAGATTAACATAGCTTGATTTTTTTCTAGTAAAAAAATTAAATTAAAAAAAAATCTTAATATTAAACTTAAAATTTAATTAATTGATATTGGGGTTAAAACTTCCTTTTTTAACTTGAATTGTTGTTGATCATCCTTCTCGAACACAAAATTTCTTTGATTCAAGCTAGTCATATTTTATTTTATTATATGTTAATGTTTAGGGAAAATGACAGAAAAATGCCACTTGAATTTCAAAATCTCAAATTAGTCTTTTGACAAAGATTTGAGTTTTCAATCTCATTATTATTCTCGTATTCAATCCCATTACTATTCTTGTCAGCGGGATTTTGAAATTTTAATGGTATTTTTTTATTATTCTCCCTAATATTTATGTGTGTATATACATATACTTGTTGAAAAAAATAATTTACAAAGGAATAAAAAATTTTTAATGGGAGAGAAAAAACTGAAGAGGGCAGTAAAGTCATTCGATACACATTTTGAAATCCTAAATCGAGTCGATAACTTAATTAAGAATTTATTGAATTTAACAACCTAATTTAGAATTTTTCTATTTCATGCAACTTTATATAGTATTTTCCCTTCTAACAAATAATCTTTAAACAAAAAATAACAGTTAAACAATTATTCCTATTTTATTTTGAATTGACAAAAATTAAATTAAATTCGGTGCTCATAGTGATAGAGAAATTGAGAATGTTCGATTTGCCAAGGTAGCTCTTGGTTCCGATGAAATGGGATACGCGTGGCATTTGATGACCAATTAAGGGAGGGGAAAAGTTGGCCTAGTGGGAAATAGTCAAATAGGTGCAAAATGACAAAAATACCAAATTTAGTTGTGGACGTTGTGAACATAATTCACGCTGGATCTTTTGCTCACTTTGTGTGTTTATTTGCTCAACCCTTACAATTTAACTTGGTGCTTTCAGTGACCTCCGATGGCCGACCACACCAACTTACAAAATGTTGAGCCGTACATTAAACGTTTCACGGTGGCATCGGGGTCTCTGGTTCGGATTCCAACACTCAAGATCAACAGGTTATTCGATCAGAAATAATAATTCTCTTCGTCGTCTATCTCTCAACGTTGTGCTTCATCTTTCCTTTTTGACTTAAGCGTGTTTGGGAAGGTTTATGTAGAGTTTATAAATACTTTTCACATAAATTAAGATATATATCTCTCATATATTTACCTTGTATAACATAAATTACGATTAAAAAATTTCTTTCATAAAGTTATCATGACTTGTGATACAGTTATTTTTTTCTCTTTGACATGATATTATTTTTTACAGGAAAAAAATGAAGGGTACGAGCACGGGGCATGCTGGTCTTCCACCTCTGGTTATCTAAATTTACTTTGGCCATTTTAGATTTAAACTTTTTTCTTATTCGTCGTCAATTTACATTTCTATATTTTTATTTAATTTTTTATTTTGATTGGATCGTTGTCTCGTTTTAGACTTTTAGTCATCCAAAGATTATGTCTATTTCATGGCCGAAAAAGATCCTTTCTGTTTGACTTGATCTTCATGTTAGAGCCCTGCTGGAGTTTTAACTAATTGGGCCTAAGGCCCATTGGATCAGCCGCACTTTTCTTACAAACTCCAATTTAATTCCGATTCTTTTTGTCATTCTGTTGTGATGTTATTAGAAATTGTGCCCGTTGGATCAAGAGGATAAAGTGAAGTTATTGACAATAACTTGTACTGTTGGTTTGCTGATTCTTGTCAATAACTTTCGATAATCTTTCTGCTTGTACTATCAAGAGGATAAAGTGAAGTTATTGTCAATACTGTTGGTTCATACTTTGTTTATTAAAGATCTACATGGGATGCACAATTGAAAGAGTTGTTGATGTGGAACAGGAATGTGAGGAGGAAAAGGATCTATATTTTTAAAATTCAAAAGATACGTAACACCCTACTTTAGGGTCACTTATTAGAGTTGCTCCCTCTAGTTTTTAATATAAGATTTTTTTTTAAAAAAATTGATTAAATTAAGGAAATTAGTTAAGTTAGTTAATATGACATGTATTTTCTAAAACACCTTAGTCATCTTCTTTAATTCCTTCATTCTCTTTCCTCCTTAATTATTGTTGAGAGAGTATTAATAGGAGTAAATTTGGAAAAGATTAACAAATATAAAAAACTATGTTTTATATATAGGACTAAGATCAACTCCCCAAATATATCTATATTAAGGGCCGAAGGAGTATGTAGCCATTTAATAACCACATGTGACTCAAATAGTTCCCTTAGTTAAACTAGAAACTTCTCTTTCTAAAAGATTGAGAACCAGGAGATAATGAATTTTATTAAAACTTTGAAAATTCATAACCAATTCAATATATCTTTACAATTAGTGGTTCTAAGCTCTATTTTTAGCTCTTAGCAATATCTTTGATATAAAAATAAGACCTGTGGCTTATTGGTAAACACATTTGCCTCAAAAACATCTATTTTCAAACCTGGACAGATAAGACATATTTAGTACTTCTTTAGTCCTTAATATAAGATATATTTACCTAATTTGATTAGATTGAGGAAATTAGCTAAGTTAGTTAATATGACATGTATTTTCTAAAACATCCTAATCATTTTTCTTAATTCCATCATTCCCTCTCTTCTTTGATTGTTGTTAATGAAGTATCAGTAGGTGTAAATTAGGAAAAGATTGAGAAAAATAAAAATTCATGTCTTATATTTAGGATCAAAATCAACTCTTTAAATACGTTCTATATTAAGGACCGGAGGGAGTATATCAGTAATCAAGGTTATGGTAGCAACTAGGTTATCCGATCTTTCAGTTATGATTATATGGGCTGGCCACGAGGCCAAAAACCTTTATATATATATATATATATATATATATATATCCCTATTCATATTCCTAAGTTCCCATAAGGGTCCTGTTAGAATCCTCCTGGCCTTCAAATAATAAGCATATTGTCACTTAATAATGAATTGCACTGCTCTCTCTTCTGCCCTCAACTAGGACGCATGGTCAAAGTTTGACAAGGAAAGTTATGGTTTTTTAAAACCTGAATGGCAATGCTATGTGTGCTAGATCTATGGATACAGTTGATTACAGTTTTTAAAACCTTAAGGCAATCCTGGCCTTCAAATAATTAAGCATATTGTCACTTAATAATTTTTTTCTCAATATGATTGCTGACATTTTCCTTTTCACGTTTTTACTCTCACTTGAAAAAATATTTTATTTTGCACTTAACCTTTTATTGTTATTTGACAGGTGGAGTTGTCTCACCCTAATGCTGAGCTTAGGCTGCTTGAAGTCTTCTATCACAGAATATACAAGGTATAAATATGATTGCTGACCAACTAACTCGTTTGGGAAATAAAATTAACATAGGGTTTACTACTTGGGATCTTCCAGTCCAGTGTGCAGATGCAGATGCTTTTAAATGATACTCCCTCAGATCCTTAATTTAAGACATATTTAAAGAGTTGATCTTAGTCCTAAATATAAGACATAATTTTCTTATTTGTCAATCTTTTTCTAATTTACCTCTATTGATGCTTATTCAACAACAATAAAGGAGATGACTAGAGTGTGTTAAGAAATACATGTCATATTAATTAACTTAACCAATTTTCTTAATCCAATCAAATTAGGTAAATGTACGTGTCTTGTATTAAGGATTAGAGAAGTATCAATTTTTTATTACTATATCTATTGATCCTATCCTTGCCTGTGTCTGCAGGTCTTTCCCCGGTGGGAAAAGATTGAGAACATTGATGATGAATACTGGACGTTTCGAGCGGAGGAGGTAGGATTCTCAGCTTACGTGGTTGAAAAGTGATGATAGAGGGAAAAGCTTGAATTATGAAATATTAGTAGTAGTCAACTGTTATTGTATGAGTAATAACATAAGGAGAATGATTTCTTAAAAGTAATGGGCTGTGTTGTTAATATTTAATTTTTGTTTTTTTTAATGAATCTCTCCATTTCTGGTTGTGTTCGAATTGCAGATTCCAGAAGAAGAGAAAAATCTTGGTCCTCACGATCGTCTGATTCACGTGTGCCATTTTACAAAGAACACACATAAAAACCTGATGGTAAATTTTATCTCATTCATTTTCCTATCTTCATTAATTTTCCACTTTGATCAGATAGATGTATTTGATATTTGGTGCTGATGTTGAAAGTGTGCTGAAACTCTTGTACCTTTCGGTTTCATTTGAAATGCACATCAAATTCAGAATTTTGGGGATCCCTTCTTTTTGGTCATACATGAAGGGGAGACTTTAGCTGATATTAAAGTACGAATACAACACAAACTTCAAGTTCCATATGAGGAGTTCTCCAAGGTACTGTTAATGTGATCAAGTACTCCAGTCCTAAAAATAAATTCTAATTGATTTCTTTTTAAAGAGATTAAGGAAGTTAAATAAATTATTTAATCATATCATATATGTCGTGTATGATTAAATTATATATCAGTTTATAAATCAAATAAATTAGTTTTTAAAGAAAAAACAATAAATATAAATATTTAAAAGTAATTTAATTATCTTATTTAATCTATTAAAAAAAATTAACAGGATCTTATATTTAGAACCCGAAGTAGTTGTTAGATTAACAACTCTGTAACTAAATTAGTTAGATTAGAATTGACCAAGTTAATTTATACATGCGTCTACCCTGTATATCTCTAATAATACATTTCATCATATCGTTCCTTTTCAACAAAACCCCCCCCCCCCGGGTCCCTGCACTCTGTTTACCTTTAGGTACATTTCTTTTACCCATGCATCCCAGGTTTATTCCGAGTAAAAATTGGTTCCAATGTTAGGTGTTTTACTGAAATAATTGAATATTATGTTTGATGTCACTAAACCTTTTATTTTTATCATTATATTCTATGTGGCCAGTGGAAGTTTGCATTCCTTCTACGACTAGGGCCGCCTGAGTACCTTCAGGACTCTGACATCGTATCAAGTCGATTTCAGGTACATCCATTGAACCTCAAATAAGTTTTTATACTTGCTTGAATTGAATCATACCATTATTTTAACCTGTTAGCTTGAATTTATATTTATATTTTTTTAATGTAAAAAATTCTTGCTTATGATAGAGAAGGGATGTTTATGGTGCTTGGGAGCAATATATTGGCTTAGAGCATGCTGACAACGCTCATAAAAGACTATATATTGTTAAAAAGGTTAGTTAGCATTGATGTCTGGTTTGGTTACTCCATATGAATTTATAATTGGGTTTTGTTTTTCCAGAATCGCCACACGTTTGAGAAGCTAGTAAAGATTTTATAATTAGGAAACCAGTGTTGACGAGTTATTTTGCTATGAATTTGTAAAGATTGCAATCATAGAAGGAGTGTAAAGGCCCATCTCTACAAAAGAAATTAAAAAGGAAGAACAAGAAGAAGAAAGAAAGAGAGCCCTTTTAAAAAATAACATATAATTAAACAAAAAAATATTGAAACAAATACTATCTTACCTCTGTTACTTGGTTGACTAATTGTGAGAGATCCAAGAGATTAAATAAATCATTAAATAGTATAAGTTCCATGATCTCTAAAACTAATTATTTATATTATTAGATTATACATCAGTTTATAAGTCAAGCAAGTTGGGATTTAAATGTGAGTAGAATAGGAAGTTTTGAGAGTCTCTGGGTGCTTGGATCCCACCGTCTTTCTTTCACCTTTTTGGACGACGCCTCCGACAGCAAAATCAAGGAGGTTTCTGGACTACTCAGTTGTCTTCTCCTCCTTGATCAGCATTGTTGGTCTCTTCTTCCGTCGTTGTGCTGTAGGTCTGCTGGAGTTTCATTTCTTCTCTCCTTTCTCTGTTTTGTGGCATTGCTGTGTGGGTGTGAGTAGAATGCCATATTTACTTTTCTTCTTCTCTCGTGCATTGATAGTGTTGGGTATGTATGAATAGCTTCTTTTTCTTCCTCTGATTTCCAGAATACTTCTATTTTGATTATGTGCATAATGTTGTTTTTCCTCTTTGCTATGTTGCCCGTGGATTGTGTCAATGTTGATCAATTAGATAGGATTGGACTTACAGTTGCAATATGAAGAGTTTGGGACTGTGATTTTCAATATTACTTGATGCTTGTTGATTGATTGCACATAATGCGGTGGATGAAATGTGTGATATGTGAATTTTTGCCAATGATAGCAAATTAGTGTTGTTTTTACTAAAAGTTATTACATACATTTGCATATTTAAGGGAATCAAGGATTGTTTTAACTATGAATGAAGATGTTGGGAGATGGCATGGAATACGTTGCAAAAATTAAACTAAGAATTTGGTTAATGCGTTGATTGGTTAAAGTATTCTTCGAGGCCATGGATGATTATAATTTTTCTTGGGTTGAACCAAATGTGAGTTAAGTTTATGGTTTTGGATTGAGGATGAGTTATACATTTTTTGGGTAAAGGGCTATTTTGCCATGAAAGCTGACAAGATGGGGCAATTTTACAAAGTCTTTTTAGGTGCAATGTTTCTCCGAAAGTTTTTAAATTGTAATAATTTTGATTTTCTCTTCATTGCATATATTATTTTCACCTCTTTGATTGTCTTTAATCCTTCATATGGGATGCAATTTTTTTAAAAAAATGAAATGGATGACACAGAGACATGTCAAGTAAGCATATTTAGTAAACTAATGGGTAAACTTAATATGGATAACAGTCATGGCAAAATTGCTACGATTTAGAAACTTTCCGGCAATATTGCACCCTGAAAAACTTTCAGAACAAAATTGTTCCCTCTTGTCAACTTTCGGGGCAAAATAGCCCTTTAACCCTATATTTTTCTTTTGTATATATTAGGACATTTCAACAAGAAAAGGAATATGGGTGAGCAATATTTGTATGATTTGGGAATAAAGCAAGTAAGTAAATAGCGTTCCATAATGGTTCTTATGAATAACATTTTTACTGTTTTCTATATATTTAATCAAACTATCAATACTCTTAGGCATTATTTCATCAAAGCAAGCTTGTTAAAACTATATTCTTTGCTCGTTTATTTTTAGTTCAAATAAAAAAAATATTTTAATTAAAGTTATTCATTTTGCTTCCCTGTCTATTTAAAATGAACACTTACATATGGAATATGGAGGAAAAATTTTGAGATACTATATGTAGATTTTCATGCTGGGGCTTTATACTTGAGAAATTAAGGATTTTATTCTTTAGATTTATCTTAGCTTTATATAAATTATTAGTATTCATGTATGGAATGGATCAATGTTTTAAGAAGATATTATTCATCTGATTGAAATGATCAAGAGTAATTAAGCTTTTAAGGTTGTTTAAATTCTATGCTTGCCGGAAAATGCTTTCAAGGGATTGAAAGCATAACACTAGTTGCTAACAACAATTCCGTTAATCCTTGTGCGCCCTAATAGGGTGATTACGGAGGTTCTAGTTCCGTTTGACGGCCAACACAAGCAGAATGAAGGGTGGATTTTGATGAGTAGCACTCACACATGATCTTTGTGGGCTTTCATGCTCCCGGTTATTTTTGTGGCTTCCAGCTGCCCGGATTTAATTTGTTACTTACCCTTGTGGACTGTGTGTTGTTTTGTCTAAGTCCTAATAAAAAACATAATTGTTTTTCAAATTGGTCTATCAATTTTCACATAAGGAAAATTCCTTGAATTTATTTATGTTTTAAATATCATGATTATTTATTTCCTTGTTCTTTTGCACTCTAGATATCTAGTTGTCTAAATGATGAATAGTTGTATGTTAGATTCATTACAGTTTAAATGCCAAGTTACTTAGATTATCATTATTGTATATGTATGTTTTTGGAGAAGCCATTCATTGAAAAATATTTTTGGCCTCAGATAGTGCAACTAACTCGGTACCTCCTCTCAAATTGAAGTTGAAGCATTGTGTTGATCAATCTTCTTTTGATGTAAGACTCTAAATTTTGTATTATGTTTTAAAAATATTGTATTAAGAGCTCTACACAAACTATATTTGGGGTTGTTGTCTTTGTTATATATATATGGTGTATAACTGTTGGTATGGAGCAGAGCTCCTTTGTCTAAATTGTACTATTTTGTTGTTGTAGAAATTTCGGGAGACCTCGTTTGTGAAGCTCTGTCGAAACTTGTACAAGAAGTTTATAACACTTATTATATGATATGTATTCATAGTCTTTATATTATGTATCGTAAATGTATCTATATATAAGTACAAGAATTTATATATATTTAACTCTTAAAGATGTTAGTTTTTCTGATATACAAGAATTTATATATATTTATCTCTTAAAGATGTTAGTTTTTCTGATATTCCGAGCTGGTCACCCTTAATTACTTTGTCTTAAAACTTTTAGGGAGACATTGACTAAAAAAACTTTTGGAGTAACATTGTTTTTTTAAGTGAAAACTTCCTAGAAAAATTTGCACATTAACCTTAAAATAATTATCAAAGTTAGAGCCAAAATTTTGGGTTAGGGTGTTTGACGTGTTAGTCTAAATTGTGCAACAAGAAGTCACATAACGAATTTCACTGCTCATCAGATCACTACTGTGATGATGAAATCGATGTGTATCATCTAAATTCAGTTTGAATGATTCAGATTTAAAATTTTCAACTAATAATTTTTTTTTTTAAAAATGAAAGTTTTATTTTAAATTCTGTATACATTAAAATAGTTTTTTAAACAAAATATAAATGAAAAAAATAAACTTGGTGCTGATAGAGAAATAAAGAATGATGAACAAACTCATTTTGTTTAGGACCTATTTGAAATGACGATTAAATAATTCTAAGACAACTTTTCAGTTGGTGCATGAGGTGAGTATACTATGTGAGAGGAATTTTATCTTAATTTGCGCCATTGATAATTAATTAAGGGAAACAAATGGTTGGCCTAGCGGGAAATAGATGCAAAATAACCAAAATACCGTAAGACTCCTACCTTGTAGGAGCAGTTTAATCTTATTATTACTCCTACCATTAGGATTGAAAAGGATAGTTAGCCCATTCGTTGATATTTCCCTGCCTCTCTCTCTCTCTATTTTTTTTTTTTGCCAAAAAAGAGCCAATTTTATTAATCACAAAAAAAATAAGTACATTGCACCAATAGTCGAAGCTAAAAAAACACTTATGAGTACAAACTATCACACCACTAAACAAAAAAAAAATACTAATGCTACTAATATCAAATATTACTAACCAACTAAAATAAGACTAGAAGCAACAAATTATACTACTTCAGCAACTAGTATCCAAATTAGTCAACACCTTCTCGCTAAGATACCTCCTGTGCACAAGCCTCCTCTTCTTTCCTCAAACACACTGCAACTGCTAATAAAACCTTCCTCAAGGAAGTTGGTGTTGTCTCCAGCCACCCATTAGGCTCCAAACTTCTGATAGACATAGTTGCTAAACAATTAGCAGCACAGTTTCCTTGGTGAGCAACCAAGGAGAATTCAACACCCGGCCTTGCTGCAGCTAGCTCAAGGATTTCAGACAAGATCTACACACTTTGCCATTCCACTCCTTTCCCATAATTGAACTTCACATGCCTAAAGAGTTCTTCATAATCCATTTCAATAATTACTCTTTGCATGCTAAGTTTGCCAATAGGTTGTAGAGGTTCTCTAACTGCAAGATACTCAAATTGAAAAGTAGAACAGGCAACCATATTCTTGCTAATACCACCCACAAAGTCACCAGTATTGTCTCTATATACAACGCCTATGCCGGCACTCCCATTTTGCTTACAAAAAGCTCCATTAATGTTGATCTTTACTACCCCTAACGTTGGTAGCTCCCACTGTATAGCTTCCTTTCCACCTTCATACTCTCTCTTTCCCTTATACCTCCCTTCAAACCACTCTTGGCATTCCAAACTTCATTCACTAAAATGGAAGCCATACTCACTACTTTTTCACCATCAGCTCTCTCTTCTTTGAAGACCAAATCACATCATCCCTTCCATATTCCCCAGTAAATAGCGGTCATAAGAGCCTTATTCTTTTCATCCATCTTCTTGTTCAATAGGAAATTCTCGTCACACCACCTTTTGAATATGGTAGCTTGATTCTGATCAATTCTTGAAAATAGTGAGTTCCAAACCAGCACCTATTAGCCCAAGGACATAATAGCAACATATGCTCAAGTGATTCAGGCACTTCCTCACATACTGGACATACCTCATTCTGAGCACATTTCTTTTTAAACAATGCAAACTTTGTTGCTACTACATTATTAAGCAATCTTCACAGAAAATGTTTGACTTTAGGAGGAATATGCAAGTTCCAAACTCAGTTCTATAGCTTCTTTGGAACTTGATGTGAAGTGTTAGGCCCCTGCATTACTTCTTTCTTTTTATTATCTTTAGCCACATGATAGCCAGATTTGACACAATAATTCCCATCCTTACACTTCAACCAAATGGCCTCTTCCCTCCCATTGTTCTGCTCAATTTTAACTTGCAGAATACATCTTCTTTCCTCTGCAGAAATTCTTTACTCTACATTGCTCATGGTTCCACCTGCCATCCACTATGAGGTCATCCACCCTCATCTTCTAATCCTCCTTACTTACTAGCTCGCTTTGCAATCTGTCATTTGGTAAACCATGTATCCACCTATCACTCCAAACCTTGGTATCACTGCTACTACCAATCTTCCAAAATAGCTCTTTCTTTACGAGTTCTCTTCCTTCAATTATACTTATCCAACACCAAGAAGCCTTCCTTCACCTCTCAGCATCCATCAGTCCACATTTGGGAAAATAGATCCCTTTAAAGACTTTACACCACAATTTGTTTGGCTTTTGTAGCATTCTCCAACTCTTTTTGCTAACAAAGCTTCATTAAAATCATGAAAACTCCTAAATCCCATACCTCCTTCTTGCTTGGAATTTGTCATCAATTTCCATGTTTTCTAATGAAATCTCTTGCCATCATGTTCATTCTGCCCCCACCAGAATTCAGCAATGAAACTGTCAATTTCTTTGCAAGTTTTAAGGGGAAACAAAAAACTAGACATGGAGTACATAGGAATTAAGTTAGCTACAGCTTTAATTAGCACCTCCTTTCCAGCAAAAGTCAAGAGCTTTTGCTTATACCCTTGTAGCTTCTTCTTGATTTTAACCTTGACAAATTCCAATGCAGCTGTTTTTTATCCTCCCCAAAGTAATGGAAGACCTAAGTACTTCCTAGGATTACTAGGGGCTTTAATCCCTAACACCTCCTCCATAATCTTCTTAACACCAGGAGTAGTATTAGTGGAGAAGAAAATGCAAGATTTATCCAAATTCATCTCCTACCCAGAAGCTGCACCATACAGATCTAGAATTGCTTTTAGGGTTAAGCAATTCTCTTTTTGTGCTCTCAAGAAGAATAAAGCATCATCAGCAAAGAAACAATGCGAGAGGATTGGACCACCTTGTGACAACCTAATACCTTTCAAATTAAATCACCATTATTCACATGATGTTGCACCATCAATGATAAGAGATCGGCAACAATTATGAAGAGATATGGAGGTAAGGGATCTCCCTGTCTAACACCTCTCTTAAGACTAATATGGGCCACCTTCTTTCCATCCATTAATAGATCAAATTCTGTGGATGAAATGCACTCCATAATGCACCTTACCCAAGTTCTACTAAACCCTATCATCAACATAACCTCCATTAAAAAATTTCAATCCACACGGTCATAGGCTTTGCTTAGATCCATTTTTAGAGCCAGATCACTTCTTATTCCCTTTTTCTTGCTTTTCAAATACCTGAAAGCCTCATGAGCAATAATCACATTGTCTTGAATTATTCTACCAGCAACAAAAGCTCTCTACTGTTTAGAAATATACCTGCTCATCAAATTCCTCATCCTTGCAGTCATGATTTTATCAATGATCTTGTAAGATACATTGCATAGCCCTATCGAACAAATTCACTATAAAAAAATGTGATTTAGTAGTGGTTAAAAATGGGTATTAGTAGCGGTTCTAACCGCTACAACTAGGTTAGTAGCGGTTACTCAAACCGCTACTAAATCGTACGTTGCAAGCAGTTTTGTAGCGGTTTTATAAAACCGCTACTCAATCAAAAATAACCGCTACATACTTTGTAGCGGTTCAGCTTAACCGCTACAACACCCAGAGATATTTGTAGCGGTTATATAACCGCTACAAATATAAAAAATTATATTGAGAGCTAAAAAAAAGAATTTTTTATTTTGTAGCGGTTAATAAACCGCTACAAATATAAAAAATTGAAAATTTGTTGGCGAAAAAAAAATGACATTTTTTTATTTTGTAGCGGTTAACGAACCACTACTAATTTTGAATTTCATGAAATTAGTAGCGGTTTTTAAAACCGCTACTAATTTCATGAAATTCAAAATTGGCGCCAAAAAATTTAAATTGAGTCGTAAAAAGGCGCGTTATTTTGTAGAGGTTTAATAACTGCTACAAATATTTAAAATTTTTTTTAAAAATATACAATGATTTTTTTTCTGTTTTTTCAATATTATATTAAATAGTTTATTTTGTTATTATTTTATCTATTTCAATTAGTTTATTATTCAATAGTTTAACTTATTAATAAATAAAAAGGAAAAATATAATTGAATAGGATTAGTATAAAATTTATATTAATAATATTATTAAGGATAGGTAGGTAATAAGGAATTATTATGTTTTCTAATATAATGTAATTGTGTATGAAAAATAGATGAAAATGAGATACAGTTATGATATATCTAGAAAAAAAATGATTAGAATAAATTTTATAGAAAGGAAAGAAGTATTCTAAAAAAAATTGAAAATCTTGTTACCATATTTGATCGTATTATTCAGCTCCTCTACTCATACGAAAGAAGTTGTAAATGAGAGAAAATGAAAGAAAGGTAAGGTGAAAAGAAATTGGGGAGTGTTTGAAATGAGTTGTGGTAAGGGTATTTATAGGGATCCACGTACTATTTGTAGCGGTTAATGTAGCGGTTATTAATTAGTAGCGGTTATTTATATTTTTGTAGCGGTTTAATATTCATAGTGCTATTTGTAGCGGTTAATGTAGCGGTTATTAATTAGTAGCGGTTATTTATATTTTTGTAGTGGTTCAATAACCGCTACAAATATTATTTTAATTTTTTTTTTACATTTTATTTTAAAAATTTTTTTGCATTTTTTGTAAAGACAAAAGCATAATTTGAATTTGATCACTCATCGTTGCCATCCCTACAGAAATTTTGTAGAAAAATTATTGTTATTGATGTATTATTAAATTTAAAAAATTTAATTCAAATGACGTGGACTTAAAAAAACTCACCGCAGTAGAGGTAAATTGTCATCGCCTTCAGGGAAGTAGTTTTCAAAATCAGCTGGCTGAAATGGCTCACTCTTGTAGATGATGTTATCGCCTTCACCCATATCGTAAAGGTCTCTTGGCTTTAAATGAACGACCATGTGCCAATCCCTATGCCTCTCGTCCTCGACATAATAAACCTGATGTGCCTCTGAAGCTAGAATATACGGCTCATCATCTTGAGAAATACCAGTATGAATCGGCCGTGAGAAATTGACTGATGTGATCCCTAGGTCGTCAGTTGTCAGTCCCCGAGAAGTAGTGGTATTTGCCCACAAACACTTGAACAGCGTCACGGTGAAACGACCTTGATAATTAAGCTCGACCACATCAAGAAGCTTGCCATAGTAAGGGACGCCTCCGAACTGCATGTTGGCGTCACTGCTGCTCGCATAACTCCTTGTCCCAAATGTGCCATAAACACCCGAATTCTGTGTTTGCAATCCTTGATCCCGTGAAACCGTGCAAAACTTAAAACCATTGACATTGTATGCTGTAAACCGTTTTGCATGATCAAGAGGGCCAATTGCGAGAGCTCTGAAATCTGGTGAGTGTGGGTTGTGGTCATTTAGTATTCTGCGCACAAACCAGCTCGGGAATTCTCTGTGGACCCTCCTATCAACTTCCGAGGATGTCTGTGTACGGATCCTGAGTTGACGCTTCACATTACTTCTGAATTCCCTGCAATTAATAATGGAAAGACGTTAGTGAAATGAAAGTGAGAAATGTTACGAAAGATATAGATCGAATAACATGTGAGTGTACAATTCTTACCGTATGAAAGGTTCAACTTGAGTGCAATTAATCAAGACATGTCTATGTGCTTGGAACTTCTCAGTTGCTGTTAGTTTGAAGTTCTCAGTTGCTCCAACTGGTTTACCAACACGAGGGATAAATTCTCCTGATGTCGGCGCAGGTTCTGAACAATTGTCAACACGAGGCGGGCAGTTGAAAGCCGTCTCAAGATCATCAAAATACCTTGAGCAAAAATATAGCACCTCATCCCCTATATAGCCTTCAGCTATAGAACCTTCTGGTCACGCCTTATTCCTCACGTAAGATTTTAATTTCCCAAGGAACCTACGAAGTACAGAAGAGAAAATTGATATAAAATGATGAAAAGGACGACTAGCAAACATTAAATACGGACAATAAATTAAAGCACATCTTTAAAATGAGTACCTCTCAATCGAATACATCCAACGATATTGTACTGGTCCAGCGAGCTTTGTTTCATGAACGAGGTGGACTGTGAGGTGAACCATCACAGTAAAAAAGGACGGAGGAAAGATCATCTCCAAATGACAAAGCGTAAGAATGATTTTCGACTGCAGCTGATCGAGCTCCTCAACGATCAAAACCTTAGAACACAACTTCCGAAAGAAAGAACAAAGTTCCATCAAAACGATGGAAACATCGGGAGGAAGTGTATTCTTTATAGCCAGAGGGAGTAACTACTACATAAGAACATGTGAGTCGTGACTCTTCAGGCCAGCAACCTTTCGAGCCTGCAAGTCGACACATCGAGAAATATTGCTTGAATACCCATCAGGAACTTTTAATTTCTTCAACGTTGTGAGGAACACATCCTTGTTCGGTTTTGTGAGGGTAAACTTTGCCGGTGTAAATCTGTCATGCTCATCTGGCCAAGCGTCTTCACGAACTCCCATGTCGCCTAAATCTTTCCTCGCTTGAAGGTGATCTTTTGTCTTGTCGGGTTCGTTAAGCAGCGTATACAGCACATTGTCGCAAACATTCTTTTCAATGTGCATTACATCAAGACTGTGACGAAGTAAATTAGATCTCCAATATGGAAGCGTGAAGAAAATACTTATCTTCTTCCACTGCTGAGGCGCCGAAGTCCTGCGCGTCTTTTGGCGAGTTTGTGCTGAATCGTCGCTTTTTCCAAACTCGAAGTCAACATGCTCAAGCTGCTGTAAGATATCTGTACCGGACAAAGTCTGAGGTGGTCCTCTTTTCTCTGGTTTCCCATTGAAGTGATTTCGTTGCAATCTGAACTTATGCATTCCATCGAGAAACCTCTGATGCCCCATAAAGCACCACTTTCGGCTGTGGGGAAGGCACAATGCGTTAGAGTCAAAATTGCAAGCTGGACACGCCGACCCAGTATGCACATTCCAACCAAATAATGTGCCAAGGCCAGGAAAGTCACTAATCGTCCACATCAAGGCTGCACGCATGTTGAATAAAGTCTTGCTGTAAGCGTCGTACGTCTCCAAGCCGACATTCCACAGGTCAAGCAATTCTGCAATAAGCGGTTGGAGATACACATCGATGTCATTGCCCGGTACCTTTTTGCCTGGAATGATCATAGACATAATGAAAGAGCTTTGTTTCATACACATCCAGGGGGGAAAGTTGTAGGGAACTAAGACTACCGGCCAAATACTGTAACTTGTGCTAAGATTCCCGAAAAGATTGAAACCGTCGGTCGCCAACGCAAGCCGAACATTTCTGAGGTCAGTCGCAAAATCTGGAAAGTCGTTGTCAAACGTTTTCCAAGCAGCTGCATCCCGCGGATGTCTTAATTTACCGTCTTCGTTTTTATCAACGGCATGCCACCTCATGTGCTCAGCAGTTTTGGACGACATAAATAATCTTTGTAGACGAGGTTTCAAAGGGAAGTACCTGAGAATCTTTGCAAGTTTCTTCTTCTGCTTTTTCCCCTTCCGAATTGTCTTGTACCTCGATGTGTGACATCTCTTACACATCTCCCTGCTGGAATCGTCTCCCCAATACAGCATACAATCATTTGGGCACGCATCAATCTTTTGATAATTCAACCCCAACCTGTTGATAATCTTCTTGGCCTCGTAGAAGGTTGTGGGAATCTCGGCGTCGGGGAATGCATCTTGTAATAAGTCGAGCAACATCGACATTCCCTTATCTGTGATCCCATACAAGCACTTGATATGATACAATTTGATCAAGAAAGACAATTTAGAATATTTACGACAACCTTGATATAAAGGACGATCTGCCTCATCCATCAAGCTGAAAAAATCCCGAGCTGCTTCATTCCCCATAAAAGCCGGCTCAGAGCCGTGCACTTCTTCGTTGAAGTTGTCGCCTTGAAATCCAAACGCATCACGCACAGCATCATTCACAGGATCATCTTCATCTACTTGAACGCCTACTTGAGAACTTCGAGGAAGAGCATCGTCATATCTAATGCCGGCCTTCTCACCATGAACTGCCCAGAACGTATAGTCCTCAGGGAAAGGCTTCACAAGCAAATGTTCCTTCATAACATTTCGTGCATGCCACTTCTTGAAATTGCATTTTCGACACGGACAGACGATCTTGCTGTTACAGCTGGCGTGAGTGAATGCGAAATCTAAGAAATTGTTTAATCGATACAAATATTCAGGAGAATTGCGCGGCAACCTTATCCATGATTTATCCATAGCTACAAGTGAGAGAGAAGAAAGTATAGAGAAGAAGATGAGTGAGAAGATAATGACAAATGCCTAGAACCTTATATTCTGAAATTCGAACGTTTATAATTTTGTAGCGGTTATTAAACCGCTACACTAACAGCTACAGATATAAAATATTAGTAGCGGTTATATATATAAAACCGCTACTAATATTCAAGTTGTTACACATTGGTGGGAAATTCAAAATTTACTTGTTGAGTATTAGTAGCGGTTATATATATAAAACCGCTACTAATGTTCAAGCCGTTACACATTGGTGGGAAATTCAAAATTTACTTGTTGCGTATTAGTAGCGGTTATATATATAAAACTGCTACTAATATTAAAGCCGTTGGTCATTAAATTTAAAAATAATTTTTAATTTGTAGCGGTTATACATAACATAACCGCTACAAATGTGTATAACCGCTACAAATGTGCACAAAGGCGGCAAATTTCAAAATTCAAATGATGAGTATTTGTAGCGGTTATTATTTTAACACCGCTACTAACATATATATAGTTGTAGCGATTATTAGTGTATAACCGCTACAAACATATATATAGTTGTAGCGGTTTCTCCTACAATTATATATATACATTTGTAGCGGTTATTAGTGTAGAACCGCTACAAATCTATATATTTGTAGCGGTTGTAAGTTAAAACCGCTACAAATCTATATATTTGTAGCGGTTTTAACTTAAAACCGCTACAAATATAGATATACTTTATTTTTTTTAAATATAGATATACTTTAATTCATAAATTAAACAACGCGATCTAATAATATAAATATAATTATATAAAACACAATAAAAAAGTTCTGAAATAAAAACTCATATATATATTTACAAATGTTTAAACAAAAAAAAATGTCCTAAACTAAGGAGCTGGGGGCTGATCCTCTGGTGCTCCCTCAGGTGGGGCTCCCTCAGATGCCGCTGGATCGGGCCGCTGCGCAGAGTGAACCGCACCATCGTCATCAACAGGAGGAGGAGCAGTAGCAGGAGGAGTAGTACTCGGGACGACGTAGCGAGGGACAGGGGGAACCGCTGGATGCTGCTCGTTCGGGAACAGGCGACTCCATGCTCCCTCGAGCATGGTGTTCGCGATCTCACGCCACTGCGTCTGCTGAGCGTACAGCATATCAGCGTGCATCTGCAGGTGCTGCTGCTGCTGCACCTGCATCTGCTGCATCTGCTGCTGCTGCTGGTAATCTGCTGCTCCAAATCTGACCGCAGCTGGTCAATAGACTCGTCCCTCTGACGTCTGACCCCTCTAGAGCTGTCAGCCTTAGAGGCGGCGCTCCTGCCGTAGACCATGCTGGGTCTGGCGCCTATCCCCTTCCCCCGCACGCGTCCGGGGTGCTCAGGCTGAGCCAGACCCGCCTTCAAAGGAGCCGTCGGGTCCACTGACCCCTGTGACTCCTCAGGCTGGGTCTATCGCAGCTCAGCCTGCGACTGCTACATCCGCTCCTGCCATTTTATGAAACAATTACTAATTAGCATTTTTCATTATTAACTTGGTTTTATAAAAAATATAATAATAAAATTACTTACAATGGCCGCCTCTGCCTGCTGAGAGGTCGCAGTCCCGTCACGGTGTCTATGTGTGATAGCGTACAGCTCCGCATAGTCCGTCTGACGGTTCTCCTGCTGTGCCTTCGTCTCCTGAAACAATTACAAAACAATAATTAGTATTATGAAATAATCAGCTAAAAGTAAGTGATATTTTGAAAAGTTACCAGCTCACTGCAGGTCACAGCAAAGGTCTTCGATCCTGCTGTGTGGTGGATCGTCTGCTGTGCCCGGATCTCGGTGTTCCTCTGAGAAAGCTCCTGGAAAAACAAATAATTAAATGTATTATAATTTAAAATTAAATACAAATTAAATTGAAATTATAATTTATTATTTAACAATTACAAAATTATATATCAAAAATCTAATAAATACATTACCTGCGCCTCAGGGCTCCTCCTGAACTGGACGAAACGCGCCCAGTCGTTCGGCGGCACGCCGTCCGGGACGCTCTCGATCAGCTGCTCCAGAGGCATCGTCCCGTCCTTATCCACCCTGTGGAAGAGACGGTTCCTCTTGTTCCTCTAGGCGTCGCCCATCTTCACGAGGGCGTACCTCTTCCGGTTGGCCCGGACGGCAAACCGCAGCTGAAAAAAAATTATTTAAATATCAATAATTATAAAAACCATAATTTAAAAAAATTAATTAAATAGAATTAATTACAAAAAATATTAATTAAATAGTTTTAATTACCTGAACCACCTCCTCCCAAGCCTGGTCCTTCGGCCCCCTCGGAACGTGCCTCCACGTCGGGAAGTGAAGGGGGAACCGCATCCAATTCGCTCCCAGGTCGTTCAGGAAGCGGTTGAGCAGGTGACCCCCATTGTGGATCGGCTGGTCAGTGCCCTCATTCCACGGCACTATAACTCGCAGGGTCTGGTCCATGCTGTTCAGACCGGCCACATCTAGCCTCCTCATCGACACGTTCCCCTGCTCATCTGCACAGTTGACCGCACGTTAGATAAATTATAATTCAAAGTTAACATTTCTAATTTAAATAAATAATTTACTAAATTAAAAAATTAATTTACCTTCGACCTGCACCTCAAACCCAGTGGACTGCGAAGACGACCCTCGTGGGTTGTTCTGCTCCCGAGCGTCCTCCTCATCGAGGAACTGCTCCATCTCCCTGAACCCAATCGGGATCTCGAACTCCTCCTCGTTGAGGAAGTCCTCAACGCTAATATCTGGCCTCTCCACCTCAGGAACCTCTGGTGCGGTCGTCGCCTGTGGGATTGTCTGCGGTGCCTGTGGGGGGATGGGCTGAGATGCCGCGGTAGCCCTACCTGCACGCTGCCCCCTCCCTCTGCTCCCTGCCCAGCTGCTGCCACCCGGTAAAATCGGTCTGGGGACCTCAGGGGCCTTCCCCTTATCCTGTCTTGAAGCCATATCAACTGTAAAAATTAAAAAAAAAATTAGTCACATTATTATGCAAAAATATAATAAAAATACAAATATAAATAAAATACGTGTTATATACGTACCTCAAGTGCAAATACTGAGAAATACTGAGCAAAAACTCCTATAGAGACGTCTGAACGCTCAAATCTCGAAGAAATCACTCAGAGAAACCTCATGAAACAAAATGAGCAAAAGGAGAAATGAAGGACGCGGGGGTTTAAATAGGCCAGATATTAGTAGCGGTTATTAAAATAACCGCTACTCTAACCGGTACAAATAATTAAATTTGTAGCGGTTCTACAACAACCGCTACAAAAGATAACAACGTTTGAAATTCTGTAGCGGTTATTGCCCATAACCGCTACAAATGTTGAGACTCTTGAAATTCTGTAGCAGTTATAGGGGCATAACCACTACAAAATTCTGACCTTTGGTATTTTGTAGCGGTTTTGTTGTTGTAACCGCTACAAATAACCGCTACACTGTTGGCGCGCCAACTGGCGGGAATATTGTAGCGGTTTCTTTGCATTAACCGCTACAAAATCACCGCTACAAGTTTTGGCGGGAATTTCGTGCCAAATTTGTAGCGGTTTTTTGTAGGAAACCGCTACAAAACCGCTACAAAAAACCTTGCTGCAACAAATTTGTAGCGGTTTAGGTAAAAACCGCTACAATTGCACCGCTACAAAATACCTTTTTTTTTGTAGTGATTGGTTGACTGATTCAGGTCTATCAATCTTTGGGATTAGAGTAATATGAGTGAGATTTATTCTTTTCAGATCAATATGACCTGCAAAGAAACCTTTCACCATACTACACACTTCTTCCTTTACTCACTCCATGAGGATTGACAGAAGAGGGCAGTAAATCCATCTAGTCCTGGGGCCTTCATGCTCTAAGGGAAAACACTGCATGCTCAATCTCATCATCAGCCACAGGACTAGTGAGTAGGCAATTCTCCTCATCATTTACTACACACTTCACATATTTAAGCATTTCCTCCATTTGACTAGTCCTCTTGGTCGAAAACAAATCTGTGTAATAATGCTCAAACATATCATTAATTTGTGCAGTATCTTCCACCCAACTCTCATCATTGTCCCTTGACCTTAAAACTTTATTTCTTAATCTTCGTTGAATCACTGTGTTGTGGAAAAATCTAATATTCCTATCACCAAACTAATCCGGATTAATCTAGATTTTTGCCACCAAAATATCTCTTCTCTATCCCATGCTTCCTCTATTGCTTTCAGTATATTCTTCACTTCCAACGCCTTCTCTTCGGTCCATATTCCTTCATAGCAGCCATCTAATTTCCTTCTCAGTTCCTCAATCATTTGCCTATGATTAGGAAAGGCTCTTTAGCTCCAGCCCACCAGGTTCTTCCAACATTTTCTATATTTCCCTGCCTCTTAGAGAAGCATATAAACGAAGAGATGACCACTAAGATTTATTGAAAGGAATAGATGGCCCGTTGATTGATGCTTATTAATCCATACCGAGGAGTGCCTTATTATTATTGAATTTAGCCAAAATATTAATTATTATTTAATTTTAATCTTTTTATAAATTTCATAAAGATTGGCCATTGGGTCAAAATGTGAAATTTTTTCCTTCCTGTGGCTGGGAGGAGTGCCTTGTGCGTGCGACATTGTAGTTAGGGCTGAGCAAAGCACCCGCAACCCGCCCGTCCGCCCGCACCCCGGCTAATTTTCCCCGTTTGGACCCGCCCAGAATTGGGCCCGTAACGGGTACGGGTTACCCGTACCCGTTTATTACAAAACGGGCGGGTAACGGGTTAACCAACGGGTTACCCGTTACCCGTTTAATGCCCGTTAATTTTATTTAGGTTAGGATTCATGTTTTGACTTTTAAGTTTTAATTGTTTTCCTTTGCATTCTCTGATCCCCATTCCCGTGCCGTGCCCGTGAGTCTGCTCTTGTCCAAATGGGAGAATGGATCTGAATCTGAATCTGCTCTCGTCCAGCACCAGCACTCATTCTTGTATCTCATTCTCGTCTCACTGAATCTGAATCTGCTCTCTGACTCACCGTCACTCACTGAATCTGAATCTACTCTCGTCCAAATGGGAGAATTAATGGATCTGCTCTCGTTAACACTGAATCTGAATTTGCTCTCGTTCAGCACTCATTCTCGTCTCTTAGTCAGATCGCTCTTCTCGGAGCCTCGCCTCGTCGAGTTGTCACTCATTGCCGTCGGCCAGTCCCGCAGGCCCAAGTCCCCCCAAACCCCAATGGCTGTCCTCACCTCGGCTCATCATTATCATCGCTCGTCCAGGCCTGCTGCCGACCGAGGAGAGGAGAGGAGTGTTGTCGCTTGCAAGGTCTCGCCGTCGTCGCTCTTCCAGGTCTAGCCATCGTCGCTCGTCCGTCCGACCGAGGAGGTCTCTCCCTCTCTGAATTCCTCTGCTTCAAAAACAGGTTTTTTTGAACTGGGCTGTGTGAACAGGCTCCCATTCTGGAGGCCCAAAAAAAAAAAAGTTTTTTTGGTTAAACGGGTTCCCTGGACCCGTTTAACCTGTACCCGTTTGGATACGGGTTAAATGGGTTAAGGCACGGGTACGGGGCAACCTGTACCCGTGAAACTTAAACGGGCGGGTCACGGGTTGACCCACGGGTCAGACCCGCCGCCCGTTGCTCACCCCTAATTGTAGTGTCATCGATTAGACAAAAAAGGACAACGCTTTAGGGCCTGTTTGGTTCAATGGGAGGGGATGGAATGGGAGGGGATGGAATGGAAGGGAATGGAGGGGAGGGGATCGAAGGGAAGGATATGAGGTTACCTTGTTTGGTTTGGTTGAAGGGGAAGGAAGGGGAAGGTTTTTTAATGATCTTTTGTTTGGTTCAAGAGGGGATGGGAGGGGAGATAATATGTAATTTACCATTTTACCCTTATATATTAGTTTATATATTTTTACTTATATAAATTATTTAAATTAATTTACACCTTAATATAAATTATATAATTTTTGAAAACTTACTCTCACCTTAATATGTATACAACAACTGATATAATAATTTTTATTTTAAACTACGTTTTCAACGAAGGGCTAATTTGACTCTAAAAAAAGATGACTCCAGTAACAATGCTTTAGCAAAAAATGACTAGCAACAATGCAAATTATTTAGATCACCCTATAGCGTGGTTCTCAAAATTCAATTGCTAAAAAAATTTATTGAGCCGAATGTGCATCAGGATTGTGAAGATGAAACTATCAACCATCAGGATTTCTTATATGTTACTGTGCAAAAAATGAGAACATAAAAATAAAGTCCAAATTTACGTTTTTGGCAGAAAGTAGAGGAAGGGAATTGAGGGCAAGAGACTAGGAGCAATAGCAGCAGAGAGGGCATGAGTTGTAACCATGGGTATTGATGAGATATGACAAAGATTATGAGGGTAAATTAGTCCTAATATTTGGCTCCCCTCCAAAACCCCCCAATTTGGAGGGAATCAAAATAAGGGGAGGGGAGGGGAGAGAGAAGCAAATTTTTACTCCCCTCCCTTCCAAAATTTCAAACCAAATGAGGGGAGGGGCTCATTTTTCCTCTCCTCCCATCCCCTCCCCTCCAACCAAACAGGGCCTTAAGAAAAGGACGGCAGCGGAGAGAAGACAGCTCCTTTTAAAAATATATTTCCTTTCGTTTCCACTTCCGCCGGTTTGCTTAAGCCATAAGGCAATATAAAAAGAAAATTTACGTGGCGAGGATTGGGCATCGTCCTTCGGCGCGCGTATATTTCTGGACGCTGTGAACATTATGTGCGTTTGTACTTTGTATACACTGAAGCTTTTGCTCAGTTTGTGTTTGATTAACATTTCACTGTTTATTTGCTCAACCCTTGCAATTTGGTGCTTTCAGTGACCTCCGATGGCTGAACACACCAGCCCACTGAATGTTGAGGCGGTTCTTTATTTGATGGACCAGCGTGTGATTAACGCTCGATTAGATAGGTTCGAGTCTTCTCTTGAAGGTATCTCGCGTGCGATGGATTCCTTGACTAGGAGTGTGGATCGTTTGCACAACGCCCTGGCAATCGGGGTCTCCGGGTCAGGTTCCGATGCTCAAATGCCGGCACCGGCACTGTCCTTTTCTCAGGTTATTCGATCAGAAATGCTAACTCTCTTTGTCTATCTCTCAACATTCTCTTCTCCTATTGTGCTTCATCTTTCCTATTTTGTGTCTATGTGGAGGTGTCATGCTTTATACTGTAGCTTTTTATCAGTCTGTGTTGCTATTCAGCTGGCTAAATAATTTCTTTTGGCATTATTACTCATGTCTTTGTTTATTTGCGATTCTCAGTGTTGCGTTACCAGGACAGATATTAAATATTACGAAGAAAATAGAGGCTACAGAGTTTTGGCCCTGAAAAGGCTCACCTTGTTTCAATTTGAGTGAAGATTGGGTGGCAATTTGATGCACAGTTATTTTCTTCCAGATGATATTGTTTTTAACTGGAAAAAAAAAAATAGAGGGTACAAGCACGGGGCATGCTGGTCTTCGATTCAAAATTCAGTTTGGACATTTTAGATTTAAAATATTTTATTATCAGCTTTTACGTGATAATTTTATTTTTTAAAGAAGTGGTTATCTTCAATTCACATTTCTGTATTTTTACAAATAAGAGTACAGGAATAAAATAAAGTTACTAAATTTGAAGTTGTTATTCTTTTTTTTACCAGCACTGAAATTTTTAATTTTAATTTTTTTGTTAAGTATATGTCTCTTTTTATTGGAGGTAATTTGAATCTTGTTCGTTATATTGTGAGGAATTAACTTCTTTCGCTAGATGCAACCTTATTGAATTTGTTTTTTATTTTAGTGAGTGAATTTTAGTGCAATTGGCAGTCTTGGGTGCATTGGATGTTTAGATTTCTTGGGCTTGCACGGAGCAAATATAGGTTTGTTCTTTGGTGGATCCGTACTAGTCTGATAATTTTTCTGACCGTGCTTTGCAGCAGCAAGAGGACGAGGAGATGCTTGTACCTCACTCGGATTTGACTGAGAACAATCACCAACCCATGGAAGGTATCAACTATTCCGTCTTTCTTTTGATCCGTGTAGAAACCCCCATTTGTTATTTTGAATAGGATCTAATCAAATTATTCAAAGTTTTGAAATTTAAGCATTGTTCGGTTTCGGTGGATTGAAATTGAGAGAGAGGATTGAGTGAAAACTGGTCTTGGAAGTCTGGGTTTTCCATTATGATGCTTTTAATGGATTTTGATTATTAGTTAGCTCGCACTTCTGAACTTATTTATTGTCAGTGACTTTGTGATAACTCTCAAGTGTTTACTCTCTCTTCTCACCTCTCTATCAATAAGAATCTCACTGAAAAAGAGTTAGAAGCCCAGGAGAATCTCCAAATATAAGAAATACTGTTTATTCACTCATATCTTAGTATTGGGAATAACTAAGATATTTATAGGAAAGCATTACAATTGAAATAATAGACTCCTCCTAATAATTTGGGAATTCAAATGAGAACAGACTCAACAAACTTTCAAATTCGGAATGCAACAAACTTTCAAATTTAAAATTCAAATAATGCAAGAATTAAATAATACTAAATAAATGCTAATTTTGACGCCGTTGATAAGTCAACCGATATCTATCATTACTCCCCCCTTTGAAAGCCACCTTGTCCTCAAGGTGGAAGTCTGGATATTGTTTCAACAAAAGGTCATAATCTTCCCAGCTTGCATCTTCTTGTGGCCGAGCCTTCCATTTGATAAGAAGCTCCAAATAAGGTCCCTTCCAACGATGAGTCAACACCTGTTCAGGTTCTAGGAGTAATTCAAAATCTGCCGTGATGGGTAAATCAGCAAGTGGAGAAGAGGGTGTGACTCCATATGCTGGGCGCAATAGTGAGACATGAAAGATAGGGTGAATTCTTGCAGTGGGAGGCAAGTCTAGCTCATAAGCAACCGGTCCAACCTTCCGTTTAACAATGTAAGGACCAAAGAACCGAGGGGAGAGTTTGTTATACTTTCGCCTTGCAAGAGAGTGTTGACGGAAGGGTTGGAGGCGTAAGAAAACCGCATCCCAGATTTCATAGGTAAGTTCCCGGCGATGCTGATTTGCATAAGCTTTCATCCTATCTTGAGTCTTCTTAAGATGATCCTTTAAGAGACGTAGCATGTCATCCCTTGTTTCCAATTCCTCCGCAAGTGCTGCAATGTGTGTCTCTCCTTTGACAAAAGGATGAAGGATAGGAGGATCCCTTCCATACACAACCTTAAAAGGAGTAGTGTTGGTTGATGTATGGAAACTAGTATTGAAAGAATATTCTGCCCAACATAAAAATTTACTCCAAGTACGTGGCTGTTCATGAGCAAAACACCTCAAATAAGCCTCCAAGGAGCGATTGACAACCTCTGTTTGGCCGTCTGTTTGGGGATGATATGAAGTACTCATCCTTAGACGGGTTTGGCTTAGCTTAAACAGTTCTTGCCAAAATGCACTTAAGAAAAGGGGATCCCTGTCTGAGATAATTGATCTAGGCATCCCATGCAGCCTTATAATTTCCTCACAAAAACGTGCAGCTACGGATTTAGCAGTGTATGGGTGACATAAGGGAATAAAATGACAATATTTGCTTAAGCGGTCCACTACAACCAAAATGGTGTCATAATTCCCAGATTTAGGCAACCCAACAATAAAATCAAGTGAAATGTCTTCCCATATTTGTTCTGGGGCCGGTATGGGTTGCAGCAACCCGGCAGGAGATAAGGTCTCATACTTATTTTTCTGACATATATGGCATTGTTGAATAAAAAGTTTCACATCAGATTTCATGTGGGGCCAAAAGAAAGTACCTGAGAGTCGCTTCAATGTTTTCAAATATCCTCCGTGTCCTCCACAAGGTGTCAAATGAGATTCCTCAATTAGTTTGGCACGTAGGGAAGAGCTTTCTGGTATGACTAAGCGCCCCTGGAAATATAATTTCTGATTTACAAATGAGTAATCAGGTTTAGAGGCAGGATTTGTGGTTATGGCAGCGATGATAGGTGCTGTCAACTGATCCTGCAACAATGCTTCTTCAAACCCTAAGAAATCCAGCGGTAGTGGCATAACCAAATGAAAGAAATCTGCTTGTTGAGGACGTCTAGACAACGCATCAGCAGCTAAATTATCCCGGCCAGCTTTGTATATGATGCTGAAGTTGAACGGCAAGAGTTTAAGGATCAAGCATTGCTGACTATTAGTGAGAACTGACTGGTCAAATAGGTGCTTGAGGCTGCGGTGGTCTGTTCTTACCAGAAAATGTCGCCCTAAGAGATAATGACGCCATTTTTGGAGTGCTAATACCACGGCTAATAACTCCCGGTCGTATGCAGATTTGTACCGGCTAGAGAAAGAAAATCCCTTGCTATAGAAAGCCACAGGGTGTTCCTGCTGCAATAAGATAGCTCCAATACCCTCCATGGAAGCATCACACTCAACAATGAATTTTGAACTGAAATCAGGCAATTTAAGAACAGGTGCAGAAATTAACGCTACCTTAAGTTTTTCAAATGCCCTTTGAGCAACCGAAGACCATTTGAAAGCATTCTTTTTTGTAAGTTCAGTGAGAGGTCGAGCGATCATACCATAATTTCTTACAAAACGCCGGTAATAACCTGTGAGGCCCAAGAAGCCACGTAGCTCAGTCACATTAGAAGGTATTGGCCAGTCTCTTACAGCCTCAATCTTCTCAAAGTCGGTTTCTACCCCTTGGGCTGAAATCCTATGGCCAAGGAAGGATAAACGAGATCTTCCAAATTCACATTTCTTGAAATTAGCAAAATAAGAATGTTGCTGCAAAATTTGGAATACCGTGCGTAGGTGAAACTCATGCTGTTGAGGTGTTGGGCTATACACCAAGATGTCATCGAAGAATACGAGCACAAATTTCCTCAGGTGTGGCCTAAAGAGATCATTCATGGCGGCCTGGAATGTGGCTGGAGCGTTGGTTAAGCCAAAGGGCATTACAATATACTCATAATGACCACTATGAGTTCTAAACGCTGTCTTGGGAATGTCTGCAGTTACGACCCTAATTTGATGATAACCAGAACGGAGATCGATCTTTGAAAAATAAGCTGCACCATGCAATTCATCGAGGAGTTCATCAATGTTGGGAATAGGGTATTTGTCAGGAACTGTAATCTTGTTGAGGGCCCGGTAATCCACGCACATTCGCCACGAGCCATCTTTCTTCTTCACTAGTAACACAGGGCTAGCAAAAGGGCTTGAGCTAGGCCGAATGAATCCCTTGTTGAGGAGTTCTTCTACCTGGCGCTCAATTTCATTTTTTTGGAAGTAGGGGTACCTATAAGGACGTATGTTGGGAGGCGTGGCATGTGGAAGCAAGTTTATGGCATGAGTGTGGTCTCGGGTAGGTGGTAACGTTACAGGCTCATCGAAGATTGGGAAAAATTCAGTGAGGAGGTTGTCTAAGTCTAATGGCCCTGTGTGACTAGAGCCCAATTTCAAATCAGAGGATATCATCGATTTTAGTTCAGCACCATGTTCTAGCCGAGGTATCCCTTGGAGTTTGTAACGCTTACCGTCAACCCAGAAGATGAGGAACATCTCGTTCCAATTAGCTTGAATGGTGTTGAGTGAGGCGAGCCACTTAATACCAAGGACTAAATCTGTATTGGCCAATGAGAAGGGATAGAAATCTTGCTTAATGGTCAGGCCGTGCAATCGAATTTCAACATCTTTACAAATCTGGTTGCATCGAACTAAAGAGCCGTCCCCAATCTGAACTCCAAAGGTAGGTACTGAACTTGTCTGTAAACCGATCTCTTTCACCAGGGCATCGGAGATAAAATTATGGGTTGAGCCGCTGTCAACCAGCAATAACACGTCCCGAGAACTAATGGTGCCGCTCAATTTCATGGTGGCCGACGAAGGTTGACCGAGAATAGCATTGAACGATACCTCAACTTCTTCGGGTGCTTCGGATTCAATCTCTGCGATGGTTCCGAGTTGCTCTGTGATCGGTTGGCCATTATCGTCAATTTCGAGCAGCGAGAACGTCCCTGAGCAACGGTGTCCGGGCCGGAATGGGTCACCACAGCGATAACAGAGTCCTTTGTCCCGCCGGCGTTGTCGCTCAGAATCGATTATGAAGCTTCGGGTTGGGGCCGAACTGCTGGCCGATGATGCGACGGAAGGAACTTTTTTGGTGAGGCTCGGTGTTTGGGATGAACTGGACCGGGTGTCGAGTATCTGGGAATTGGGGTTGTAGGTGATGGCGGGTCGGGCTGGACTGTAATTGGAGTGGGGTGAATATGGGTTGGTAAATGTGGGGGTAAACCGGTTTTGGGCTTGTGTATAGTTAGGTTTAGGTCCACGCATGGGTGTCAATTTTCCTTCGTATTCTAGGGCTAGGCTGGTGGCTCTAAACACTGTCCGGGGTTTATGAATGCGAACGTCGGCTTTTAGTTCTTCCTTCAATCCATTTAAAAATACGCCTAGCAGGCAATGATCCGGCCAATTAGTAACTCGTGCTACACGTCTCGCCCATTCCTGTCTATATTCATGCACCGTACTAGTTTGCTTAATACTGCAGAGATACTCGTCAGGATTCTGATATTCGGGTGGTCCGTAATGCTCTTGTAATACTTTCACAAAATCGTCCCAATAAAGCACGGAGCGTTGAGAACTTACCCAGGAATATATATCCAAGGCGTCGCCCTCCAAGTACATCGATGCTACATCAACCTTGTCATCTTCGTGAGTTTCGTAAAAACGAAAATATTTTTCTGCCTTAAGGATCCATCCTCGCGGGTCTCCTCCTTCAAATTTCGGGAAGTCAAGTTTTGTATATGGTCGTACCCGGTTATACTCAGGATCTTCCTCTATTTCATCTACTCTCGGTTTTCTTCTATTCTGACGGGTTGATTGAGCCTCTAAAGCTGTGACCTTATCTTTTAACTCGTCGAGGGCTGACAACTTTGCAGCAATGGCAGCCAATTGCTCGGCTGATGAAGGGTTGCCCTCCGATTCGTTTGAGCCGGAAGCACGTGTGGTTACCATTTAGAACGTGGCTCTGATACCAAATGATAACTCTCAAGTGTTTACTCTCTCTTCTCACCTCTCTATCAATAAGAATCTCACTGAAAAAGAGTTAGAAGCCCAGGAGAATCTCCAAATATAAGAAATACTGTTTATTCACTCATATCTTAGTATTGGGAATAACTAAGATATTTATAGGAAAGCATTACAATTGAAATAATAGACTCCTCCTAATAATTTGGGAATTCAAATGAGAACAGACTCAACAAACTTTCAAATTCGGAATGCAACAAACTTTCAAATTTAAAATTCAAATAATGCAAGAATTAAATAATACTAAATAAATGCTAATTTTGACGCCGTTGATAAGTCAACCGATATCTATCACTTTGCTTATTGTTTAATTACTTTTGTTGGTCATTTTTTCCTGGCATGAAAATAGATGGTCTAGGTCGGTTTTGCTTACTTCTTTTTTAGCTTTCAAATAGTGGCAATCTGGATAGTTAAATTTTCTTACTATATTTTCTTTACCAAATTACTAGTTGTAGCACAAGCAGAATCTGCCAGCACCGTGGAGAGCCAGCCTGTTGAGGATCCTCCATCATCGAGATTCACATGGAGAATTGACAACTTTTCTAGGCTGAATACAAAGAAGCTCTATTCAGAAATATTCATTGTTGGCGGTTATAAATGGTATTATGCCTACACGTCTCCTAAGTTGATTCTTGATGTCCAGCTATTAACTTTACCTCCCCATATTTTCTTATCGGCAATCTCCCCTACTAAATCTTGTTCTGTGCTGGGCAGGCGCGTGCTTATTTTTCCAAAGGGGAACAATGTGGACTACTTGTCGATGTATTTGGATGTTGCGGATTCATCTACTTTGCCTTATGGGTGGAGTAGATATGCACAATTTAGCTTGGCAGTAATAAACCAAATGCATAATAAGTACTCTGTGAGAAAAGGTAGTCTATTCAATTTGATCTTTTATCACAAGGCAAGTAGTATTATACGTGTTTTAATAGATAGAAAAGAGAAGTATTAAAAATAAAAAATGTTGCGAGATGGTGTTGTATTTTATGAAAGAACATTTGAAGCTTGAAGAATATCTAATTATAGATTTCTTATGGAGAAGTCCAAACAACTAGGAAAGATTTTTCAACGAGTTCCCATTAACATTTCTTCTCTATGTTGCTTACATGTCAGCTGTGTTATTTTTTCTGAAGTATTGGTCTTTAAGTTACCGACGTTGACCACAAAACATTACTTGCTTCGTACAGTTGCATAATGTTATCAAAGTGAAGATATTTTTTTTTTTTTATCAATTCAAAGTCAAGATATTCATTCCTAAGAATGATCAAGGAAGAAGTAACTAAAACGATCTGTTCATTCATATGATCATATTGAATTAGGAATTGGAGGATCCTACTTCTAATGAAGAAATAATGAAATGTATGTATTCTTGTATTAAAAAGGCATAAATAAGCATATATTATTAGAATACTTATAGAAAACAATAGATTATAAGTGAGTCTTTAAGTGATAAAAGGAAGAAATAACTACATAGGAATCAAAACATGGAAGTCTTGGAATTACCGACTTTTTTGATTTGGACGTGCACAAGGTTGTCAAGATTGAGTTATCCATACCTAAGATTGACAAAGGAACTAAAATGATCGATTCATAGAATCATACTGAATGGGAAATCAGAAGATCCTATCTTTAATGAAACAAAAGTGAAATGTTTGCATATTTGTTAAAAAAGGCATAAATAACCATATATAGTTATAATTTGAACTTATGAAAACACAATTGAACAATTGAGATTGAAGGCAGTTATGTTTGGGGCTCTGATATCTAATTGTCATACTTAAACAATTGAGATTGAAGGTTGAATAAGGGCTTGGGTCATCTTTGTGATTTTATCTTCATTTCATATGACTCAAGAGGTTAGAAATCAAGCAAAAGCTAATGAGAAAGCTCCAAATTAAAAATTGTTGAGTTCCTCTTAAAAACAATGAAGGCTGACATATTATATTATGCGGGAAGTGAAATTGCTTTGCTCATGTCCTTACTTGTTTTTTACCTTTGGATTTGTGGTACCGTGCTTTTCTATGTGAAAGAGATCTTGATGTATTCACATTTTTTTATTAGTATATATGGTAGTACATCTTGTCTTTGAGCTGTTAGCATTTGCTCATACTCTTTTTGCATACTTTACTTTGGGTTTTTTTTACTATTGGGTGTCTCTAATTGCACCTTGTTTAAAAGATTGATGAGGGGCGAGATCATAGGTTCTAGTGAAGAGAATGCTAGATGAACCTAGTATTGATTATTTAAACAAAGAGGGAGAAAGAAGCGAACATGCACATAAGCTTTGGCCTTGGAAAAGGATGTTGTTTTAATTTCATTTACTTGCGCTATGCAGACACACAGCACCAATTTAATGCCCGAGAAAGTGATTGGGGTTTCACATCCTTCATGCCCCTTGGTGAATTGTATGATCCTGGTAGAGGATATCTTGTGAATGATGCTCTTATAGTTGAAGCTGAAGTTCTTGTGCGTAGGATTGTTGATTATTGGTCATATGACTCAAAGAAAGAGACTGGCTATGTTGGGCTTAAGAATCAAGGAGCTACTTGTTATATGAATTCTCTTCTTCAAACACTGTACCATATTCCTTATTTTAGAAAGGTTGGCATTGTTGGCCATAATTTCTCTTCATATTGTCGCTCTTTTGTTTCATTAGTAAATAATATAGTAGCTGGGTTCTCAATATCATATTTCAGGCTGTGTATCATATGCCAACAACAGAGAATGACATGCCCTCTGGAAGCATCCCTTTGGCCCTACAAAGTTTGTTTTACAAACTCCAGTATAGTGACACAAGTGTTGCAACAAAGGAGCTGACAAAATCTTTTGGGTGGGATACTTATGATTCTTTCACGCAGCATGATGTTCAAGAACTAAATAGGGTCCTCTCTGAAAAACTTGAAGACAAAATGAAGGTAACGGAAGACCTTGGGGATGTTTGTACATTGAGTCATTCTGGTTGTCCTAACTGCACTGAGTGTGCCTAACTTTATATCTTTTTTGCCAATAGGGAACTGTTGTTGAAGGAACTATACAAAAGTTATTTGAAGGGCACCATATGAACAATATTGAGTGCATCAATGTGGATTACAAGTCAACTAGAAAGGAGTCTTTTTATGGTAATATTGGAATTTAATTATTTGGTAATCCATGGCTTGTCACCTGATGCTAATTTTATTTTACATTTTTATTTTAGACCTTCAGCTTGATGTCAAAGGCTGTCGTGATGTATATGCTTCTTTTGATAAGTATGTGGAAGTTGAGCGTCTTGAGGGAGATATCAAATATCATGCTGAACAATATGGTTTGCAGGTTGGTTAAAAACTTAAAATTTACAAGTGTTTTTTCCTAACCTCTTTATGCTATAACAATAGTCTTTTGTTCCCCCCTTTTTATTTCTATAATCTGTTTTCACGAATCATCTTATTTGATAAAACAAACTGTGTCTGTGTGCCTCAAGCATTTGGCATAAGAAATTATTGGTTGGTGTTGGTGTACTGTAGCAAAACCGATCTAGGATGAGTGGGTATGATGACTGTTGCAATTGTGATGACCAAATAGAGCACATGGGAAAGTTTTCATGTAGATTGTTGTTCGGAGTTTGTTTTTTGCTTGGCCGAAGAAAGCTGTTTGATGTCTTTTATGGATTTAACTCTCTGTCTAGTATATTTCTATTACAACTATTTTGTATAATTGGAAAATTCTACTTGTACGATTACAGTCAATCACATATAGACAATCTGGATAATGAAATAAACTTAATAAAAAAAGATATTTTCTTGGAACAATTTCATAATACTTACTTGAGTTGCTTATATTTTCTGTTTGAAGGCAATCATCCGAGAAATTTCATTTGATGAAACTGATGTATGAATTGATGCATTTTCTTAATGATGTTGTATTGTTATTTCAGGATGCTAAGAAGGGTGTTCTATTTATTGACTTCCCCCCTGTGCTTCAGCTTCAGCTCAAAAGATTTGAATATGACTTTATGCGAGATACTATGGTCAAGGTTGGTAGTCATATACGTTGTGTTAACATACTTCTCTTAATTTTTGCTTGTTTGCATGTTATGAAGTTGGCCTTGATTTGTTTTGCAATTGATTTATCTATTGTGGTGATAGGTCATTGAAGGCCCATCGTAGAGCTTCCTTTCCACTACAAGTGTTTCTGAAGACTATGTGTTTTTTTGTTTTTAAATTAATGAATTGTGCTTTAAGGATAATTGACAAAAAAATTGGGCTTTCAACTAACAGCTTAATCGGTTGGGTTGAAATGGATTTTGAACTTTTGCGAATAGCATGTCAAAAGCGACTTCATCTTGAAAGCCTAAACTGCTAGGAAGACGCCCAGTTGATTTTGAGTACCATCTTCAAGGTTCTGTTATTTTTTGCGTTTATGAAATTTATTGTTACCAATATTGTGTTTGGAAGACAATTATATTGATCGGTAGTCTTAAGGTTATGTCTTGTGGAACTTGAGAAACTTTGGTGGAATTAAAATGTTGATGCTTTGTGGAATTCACTGGGCATGTCTTTGTATTTATTGAGCAGTTTTTCTTCCAGGGAAATGCTTTTTTGTTGAAGTTAAAATGTTTGAAATAATGTAATTATTTCCGAATTTAATGACATCGGTATATTAGTTATTTCATTAGTCTTCAATGCTCCTAATTGTAATTTTGCCTTCTAGAGTAGCCTTCCTTATTGATAAATGTCCATGGACTTTGCCTTGTTATGACCTACAAAATTTTCAGACATTTTGTCGGTATAACTATTTCTTTCGTGCTCTGTTCTGCCATTGAAGCCTGTGTTATTGATTTGTTGCCCTCAATATTTTGTGAGTGTGTGTGTGTATGTGTTTGTAAACTCATCATTCAAATGTAACATGCATGGAAGGTATTCTATGAGAGGATGAGTATTAAATGATTTGTACTATTTTTCTGTGTTTTCCACTTTTAATTGAGGACATGAGGTATGACATTCTGTGGAGGATTAATTGTCTCGTTTTCCCCCTCGCCATGTAGATTAATGATCGTTATGAGTTTCCCTTGCAACTTGATTTGGATCGTGAGAATGGCAAGTATTTATCACCTGATGCTGACAGGAGTGTCCGCAATCTTTATACACTTCACAGGTATAATCTGAAAAATGAAGTGCTTGCTCTGGCTGGTTACCCTTTTGATTTGATTGGGGACCTTTTCCCCTTCTTTGGAAGAGTCCCCCCTCCCCACCCACAACAAAACACCATTAAAAAAAAAAAACATAAGAGGGGTTTCCTTGTCATATTTTTCTGGTGGTTGGTTTGTGGGTACTTGTAATTAAACTTTTTAGATTATGGCCATAGTAATTGAAGCTCTGTAACTTTTCAAATCTAATAGAAAGTAATTTCTGCACGATGAATGAAAAGTAAAGGTTGAAATGGCGGGTTGTATAAGTACTTTTTTAACCAACTTTCACTTAATGAAAGAACATGATAAATGTGACTGCTATTCTAATTTTTCATGCTGATAATATCCATCATGTCTCTGTTGGCATTACCTTGTCTGTGATATTAAGTTCTTTAACATATTTGTCCTTTTCTTCCTCAGTGTTTTGGTTCACAGTGGTGGTGTTCACGGTGGACATTATTATGCATTTATCAGGCCAACACTCTCTGATCAGTGGTAGGCATTACAGTGTTAATTAATCCGCACTGACTGTTGGTTTTTGAGCCATGATGTGTTTGTATACGTGTGTGGTTGGTAAAGCAGTCCTTTTTCCCTCTTGGTTTATATTCTAGTTTGCTGCATCCATTGAAGTTTCTTGTGCTTGGAGTTTTCTAATAGAGCATGTGCATGCGTAAGTAGCATCACTAGCCACACAGTGATGCTTTGGTGAAAATTCATTTTATGCCTTTAGATTACAGTTTTTGTCCCCAGTTATCATTTTATGAATGGGAATCCATCTGTTACTGGGAGGGAAAGCAGGCTGGTAGGCGGTATGTATGAATAAAGGTTTGAGAAATATAGCTTGCAGATGTAATTATGCATGATCTGGCCTGGCAAGTAGTGAAACCAGTTTCCCTGGATTTATAGACAGAAGCTATTTTCTTGATTATTTATGTTTTGAAGGCTAATGCTTCAGAGGCTGACAATGATACTCAACAAAACTTATGAGATATGCTTCTGACGATGAATTGGGGAAGTGACGAGCACTTTATTACAAATTTTTGTAAACCTTTACTCTGTGTGCTTGAACACGGCCTTGCTAAACTCCTTTTTAATAGGAAAAATTGATGGTATGAAGGTCCTGTATGTCACTGTGGAAGTTGATCCAGCATATTCGACTTTTGTGTTTAATTTGTTAAATAAAAAATCTAGTTATGTGTATTTGGGCATCATTTGCATGCATATTTTAGCGAACATTTGGACTGAGGCTATTGCAGCCAGAGACAATTGGAAGGCTAACCCATTGCTTTGAAACATGCTCCTTTATTTAAAGAGCTATAATTTTTGTTTCAGTTGTAAATTATTATGGGGCTTAAATACTTGGGGGACATTTCCCCCCTTCAAATATCCCCCCTTTTGCAGTCCCAGCCATTCACTACTGTGTAAATGACAAATCTGACGGGTACTCACTACTCAGGTACAAATTTGATTATGAGAGGGTGACAAAAGAGGACACAAAATGGGCATTAGAGGAGCAATATGGTGGCGAGGAAGAAGTAATAATTATTTTATTATCCTTGGACATGGCATCTGATCTTATTGAGCCATTCAATATTACTTTACACATAGTTTAACCACTTGTTTCTTAACAGTTACCACAGACTAATCCTGGATTCAACAATACTCCTTTCAAATTCACCAAATATTCAAATGCTTATATGTTGGTGTACATACGTGAAAGTGACAAGGACAAAATAATATGCAATGTGGATGAGAAAGACATTGCAGAACATTTAAGGGTAAGATGCTATTCATATTTACAACTAGGGCTCCAAATGTGGTAAGCCAACCCAAATAGCCACATGCTATGTTCATAATGAAGTTCAGCTAATATATTTGTAATGGATCTAAGAAACCATGTCACAACTTGGACTCTTAATTGAGCAGTGGATTTTGATTTCTCTTTTCATGAGGAAGTGCCTTGTAAGCTGTTGGGATCAAAATTCAGTTCTTCTTTACTTTAGCTATTTTTGTTGCTATATTTTAAAAAAATTTGAGCTTATTTTGTAAAGTGGATTATTGCAGGAGAGGTTGAAGAAAGAACAGGAAGAAGAAAAAGAGCATAAAAAGAAAGAAAAGGCAGAGGCTCATCTTTACACCATTATAAAGGTTATTAGTTCCCTACTTGATTTCTTACTTCTTAATAATCGACTGTTATTTTACTTGACAAGAATTCTGGGAGTTGCTAAATCAATTTTATACTTGTGTTACTGGTGGTGTATAATGCTTCTTAGGTGGCGCGGGATGAAAATCTTGCGGAGCAGATTGGAAAGGACATATATTTTGATCTTGTAGACCATGACAAAGTGAAGTGTTTTCGCGTCCAAAAGCAGATGTCTTTTAATGTTTTCAAGGTATGGCAATCCACCATCCCTTTGCTGTTCTGCAAGGACTTTTCTAACTTGGCACAGCATGCTAATTTGTTTCTTTTTCTTTTTCTTTTCTTCTCCAACATGCTCTGTTAATTAATTGGTCTGGTATTACATAGTTATACTTTTTCCAAAATTGTTGTTTTTCTTTTTTAAGGAATCTGAATTTGAATTAGGAAAAGCCTTACTCTTTTGCATAGTCATCTAATTGCATAGATAGATGAGACAAGGGGGAACTTGAGAGAAAAGGCTCAACTCTTAGTTTTCGAAGGCCTGATTACAATAGTCTCTCTTGCGCCCCTTTAACTATTTTTTCCTTCAATCATTTATTACAGAACAGAATGCTTTCAGATTATTGATTATAATTTATTGTATCAAACTTTTCTACTAGAATTTTTTTTTGGGTGAGCTTTTTAGGTTAGACTTATGATGTTGGTGATGAAAGCTTGAATTCTTATGATTCTGTGGTTGAATTTTTCTGTAATTGATTGTTTTTTTGTTGATTTATTAAATGCAGGATGAGGTTGCAAAAGAGTTTGGCATCCCAGTGCAATTTATGCGCTTTTGGCTTTGGGCAAAGCGTCAAAACCATACTTACCGTCCTAATAGGCCAGTGACACACCTCGAGGAGACCCAATCTGTAATTTTCTGACTAAGTTTTTTTAGTTATTTCCCCTTCATTTCCTTACTTTCTTTTGGTGTTGGCTATAATGAGCCTCATTTTTTTCATTCTCTAGTTACTGCTGAGTTTCTTGGTGTAAGCAATATGATAGTACCTTTTTTTCCAAAAAAGAAAAAAAGGAAACTGATTTTTTACAGAAGCTTATTCTTCTTTGTACTGTTTCATGTTGTCTTATTTCTGAAAATTGTTTTTTTTAATAATTTTACTGAGTATAAGCACATCTTAGATGTCATGCATGAGACTGGACTTACCTTCATTTCACCTAGTGCTGTTTTCTGCATGTCCTTACCATTCTTTGTTTACTGTTTTTTAATACTTAGAATTATAATTTGTATTATTTATACTATTTTGGAACCTCTGCTGTGTTTTTGTTCTGTAACAGCAGTTATTTTCTGCTATTAGTATTTTGCCATGAATCAGAGTCTGTACCTGATCTCTACCGTCTTCATCATGTTGCAGGTTGGGCAATTGAGAGAAGTTTCAAACAAAGTTCACAAGGCAGAGCTAAAGTTGTTTTTGGAAGTGGAGCTGGGGCTGGTAATAATATTTATATTTATGGATGCTGGTTTCTAGTTGATTGCATAAAACATGGCATTGTTGACATTTTGCATTATTATTTAGGATTTACGTCCCATTGCACCACCAGAGATGACAAAGGATTATATATTACTTTTCTTCAAGCTATATGATCCTGAGAAAGAGGAGCTAAGGTATTGGATAATTTTGTTGATTTGCCTTTATTGGGCTGTGTAAGTCCTAGTGTCCTACTGAAGTTAAATCTATATTTTTATGGTGGCAGATATGTCGGAAGGCTCTTTGTGAAGGTTAGCGGTAAGCCATCAGAGATTTTAACAAAATTAAATGAAATGGCTGGTTATCATCCTGAGGAAGAGATTGCACTTTTTGAGGTTGGTTTGCGTTTCTTCCTCATTTTTATCAGTTGTAGGCTCTTGCTAGTTTTACAAACTTTGGTTTTTATCATTGTATCTTGGAAGCATAGGTCTTGTGCAAATCAATTCCATCCATTTCAAATCGAATTAAATTAAAAAAAATAACAGTGAAGGTCTTGTTAGATCTAGGGTGGGAGTTTGGGCATTTTTATTTGGTATATTCTATCTAACTGAGGCAATGGGGCTTGATATTTCTCAGCAAGGGCCAGGCAAGTTCGATTGACACAATCTTGGTAGTTCATGCAGGATTGAATGATATATGCCAGTCTTTCTCTAGAGGCTTGTAACCTCAATTATTGTTATTGTCTTTTTGGTCACTTCATTTTCTTAGGTTTTATGAATGGTTTAATCTGAGTAATATCTTGGGTTCAATTTTCAACATTTTCGCATGATGTTTGCAATATACACATTCCAATATAGTGAAAAGCACTTAACCATGAAGTACCCTTCTGAATTTATAGCAGGAAGGAGGCTAAAGTTGGAAATAAGGCGATTTTTATTAGTATTTTTATGCATTAATGGCATGACCTATGCTGTTCATCCACAATCACATCATTAATGACGTGTATTTCCTCTTGATTGTTTCAAATGGCTACTTTCCGGATCCTGTATAATGAGGATCTTTCCTATCCAATTCTTATTTATTTCCTTAATGTTTCTCAACATTGTTTCTCTATTTTATTTCCTTCTTCATTGTATCTTTTCTTCCCTTTCTTGCTGTCTCTAGTGGTCATATTTGCCCAGCATTTAAGTGTCCCATCTTGTAAGGAATCTAGATTATTTTTCCTCACCCGTATTCCTATCTATACCTTTGTACATAATCAAATAAAATTCAGAGCGTTATTCTATATGCTCTTCTCTACACAGCTTTAAAATTTGTACACCTAAAAGAAGTTTAGGTTGCTTAATACACCCACCTCGTTTGCAAACAATCCTACCCTTTATACCCTTAGCAATGTGATTATTGCTTTATGGCCCATTTTCTATTAAGAATCAATGGCTTATGTTGTTATTATTTTTTTCCTGTTGCAAATGCTTTCAGATAAAATTGCGTAGCCTAGCCCCTTGATTAATGTTGAAGTTGTCTCATGCAACCTTAAACTTTTAGTTGTCTTGTCATTGTATATATTAATCCAAAAGTAGAATGGTCTCAAAAGCCACATGATATTAGGATCTGTAACCTGCTTGAGGAAGGTAGGCAATCCTGGTTTAGTTTCTTAGCAATTAAACTTGCTCTTCGTTCATATCAAATAAATTCTATAATGTGGCTTGTGCAGTTCCATTTAGGAGGGAAGATCATTAGTTTTGATAACATATGATATGTTTTTGGATGGGCTTTTTTTTTTGGTTGCATTAGGGAATTGACATTTCCTATGCCTGTTTTGTCCAGGAAATTAAGTTTGAACCAAATGTCATGTGTGAGCCTATTGACAAGAAACTCACATTTCGAGCAAGCCAGGTGAATAAATTTCTTCACTTTTGATTCTCCAAGTTACTTTCTTGTTCTCTATTTGAGTTGATTTTCATATTACAGCTAGAAGATGGGGATATTGTTTGCTTTCAAAAAGCACCCTCTATAGATAGTGATGAACATGTCCGATATCCAGATGTGCCTTCATATTTAGAATATGTCCACAATCGTCAGGTATATTTCATGGCTTTGATTTCATGCAATTTGTGTGGCTATATATTAGGTGTGCATATGTGTGTGTGTGAATTGAAACCTACCCATTTTTCTGTTGTTATAATCTTTATATACCCGTTTCACTTGCCTTCCATCTTTTGTGTGTTTGGAGGTGGGTGGGTTGGTGCCATAGATAAACCCTGCGGTTTTCTCTGTACTTCTATGGAAAACAAAAATGACCTTTACTCTTTGGTGTTTTGGGGGGGGGGGGGTCGTTTAGTTGTTAATCTCTAAATATTATGTTATGGTATTTTCAGAAGAGAGGAGACAGAAAGGAGGAAAGGGAGAGAGAACTAAGCCATTCATTTCACAATAGTCCTAAATCTGATTACGATGTTTATTAGACCCTTATTTATAGGCTAGAATGACTTAATGATCAAACAAACCCAAAAACAAACTAACTTCTAACAGGCTTAACTTACTAACAATATTTATATATCCATATCATATAAGGATGGTTTATCAGCTGCTGATATTGCTTATTTGTTCTTGATGAATTTTAGGTTGTTCACTTTAGATCTCTGGATAAACCCAAGGAAGATGATTTCTGCCTAGAGATGTAAGCACTTTGGAATTTGCTGAATATAAATGATTATATTTGGCTACTGACATAATTTACTTGTTAAGATATTGATTGTTTAGCATTTGCATCCTTACATTACGACCTATAAATATACTGGTTTCTAGGTCAAGGCTTTATACATATGATGACGTGGTGGAGAGAGTAGCGCAACAACTTGGGTTGGATGATCCATCCAAAATCAGGCTGACCCCTCATAACTGTTACTCTCAACAACCAAAGCCTCAGCCTATTAAGTACCGTGGGGTGGACCATTTGTCTGATATGCTGGTTCATTATAACCAGGTAGTTATTGTTCAATCCTCAGGAATAAATTATTAATAAACAAAAACTTATTCTTTTTCTGGAAATTTTAATTTCAGACTTCAGATATATTGTACTATGAAGTACTCGACATTCCCCTGCCAGAATTGCAAGGTTTGAAAACTCTGAAAGTTGCATTTAATCATGCTACTAAGGATGAGGTGATTATGGAATCGTAGTATTCTTTTGGTCTTGATCTTTATTTCTCTTATTTTATTGTTATTATTCATTACATTTTTATGATCAGGTGGTTATTCATACTATCAGACTCCCAAAGCAGAGCACGGTGGGGGATGTCCTTGATCATCTTAAAACAAAGGTGGTTGGTTCATACTTTGTTTATTAAAGACCTACATTGGATGTGCAATTAAAAGAGTTGTTGATGTGGAACAGGATGGTGTGAAGGAAAAGGATTTATATTTTTAAAATTCAAAAGATCAATTCAATGTGACAATGATCAAGGTTACAATAATTATGAACTAGAGCCCCTCTTTGTACCCAACAAGTATCTTAATGATACTAGGTTTCCTACTCTTACTAGGATACTATGGCCCTGGCTGATAAAACCCTAGGCTTTTGAATTGTTTTCTTGGTGGATGCAAGGACAAAAAAAGGCATCTTTACCAGGCAGTGTCAATGGAAGGTTTATGGCGTAGTAAAAAAAATAAATAAAATTAGGCTCACATAATCGCTAGGGTTATCAAACTTAATTTGAACAAACATTGTTTCTCTCTAAATTCTTCCACTTCAGGATTAACAATGATACGATGGTCATCCTTTGCATCAATTCCAGCCTGTGCAGTCTCTATCTGTGGAAGCCTTGACGAAATAATGCATGAAAGATTGCATTTCTCATTTACCCATTAATTGATTCAATTACTTCATATGCAATGATGGGATTAGTTGCTTGATCAAAAATGTTATTCTTGACATAAATTTAAAAAATTCACTTATTTTACGCAATTCTTCTGATCTTTTCATCTTTCGTTAACTGAACCAGTATCTTCTCTTACTTCATTCATATGGAAGCAGCAATGTTTATGATAGCAAAATTGTAATGAGACATGTAGGACCTTTGTCGTTTACTTCTTAGGCTTAATGATGTGGCATGAAGATCATTGTTGCACTTTGATTCCACCTCGTTGCAGAACATGGAGGAATGAAATAAACTGAACCAAATTCTCAAATCTTGGTAGAAATATTTAGTATATCTGTAATCAAGGTTATGGTAGCAACTAGGTTATCCAATCTTTAAGTTATGATTATATTTGCTAGAGACAAGCCCAAAAGCCTTTGTGTGTGTATATATATATAAACCTATTTATATTCCTAAGTTCCCATAAGGGCCCTGTTAGAATCCTGGCCTTCAAATAATAAGTATATTGTCTCTTAATAATGATTTGTACTGCTGTTTCTTCTGCCCTCAACTAGGACACATGATCTAAGTTTGACATGGAAAGTTATGGTTTTTTTAAAACCTGAATGCTGTGTGTGCTGGATTTAAGCAGTCGATTACAGTTATTAATCTTCATATTTTCTAAATATGATTGCTGACATTCTCCTTTTGAAGTTCTTACTCACTTAAAAACAGATTTATTTTGCTCTTAACCTTTTATTGTTATTGGACAGGTGGAGTTGTCTCACCCTGATGCTGAACTTAGGCTGCTTGAAGTCTTCTATCACAAAATATACAAGGTATAAGTGCTGATCAATTGTGTTGGGAAGTTTGGAAAAGAATACTTAATGTAGGGTTTACTTGTGACCTTCCAGTCCAGTATGCAGCTGCTGATGCTGATGCTTTTAAATGATGTCAATTTTTTATTATTATATGTTGATCCTATCCTTGCTTGTGTCTGCAGGTCTTTCCGCCCTTGGAAAAGATCGAGAACATCAATGATCAATACCGGACGTTACGAGCAGAGGAGGTAGGATTCTCACTGTGTGTAGTTGAAAAGTGATGGTAGAGGGAATAGCCTGAATTGTGAATATTAGTTGTCAACTGTTAATGTATGAATGATAACATGAGGAGATTTATTTCTTAAAAGTAATGGGGCGGTGCTAATATTTAATTTTGTTTCTTTTTAATGAATCTCTATTTCTGGTTGTGTTCGAATTGCAGATTCCTGAAGAAGAGAAAAACCTTGGTCCTCATGATCGTCTGATTCATGTGTACCATTTTACCAAGGACACAGCTCAAAACCAGATGGTAAATTTTATCTCATTCATTTTCCTATCTGCATTTTCCACTGTGGTGCCTTTGATATTTGGTGCTAATATTGAAATTATGCTGAAATTCTTGTACCCTTGGGTTCCATCTGAAATGCACAGCAAATTCAGAATTTTGGGGATCCCTTCTTTTTGGTCATACATGAAGGGGAGACTTTAGCTGATATTAAAGCACGAATACAACAGAAACTTCAAGTTCCAGATGAGGAGTTTGCCAAGGTACATTTCTTCTACCACCACGCATTCCAGGTTTCTTCTGAGTAAATATTGGTTCCAATGTTTGGTGTTTTACGGACAAAAAATAGAATGTTATGTTTGATGTACTAAACCTTCTACTTTTATTATTATATTCTATGTGGCCAGTGGAAGTTTCCATTTCTTTCACTAGGGCGGTCTGAGTACCTTCAGGACTCTGACATCGTATCCAGTCGATTTCAGGTACATCCACTTGAACTTCGATTAAGTTTTTATACTTGCTTGAATGCAATCATACCATTATAAGTTGAATTAGTGAGTGTATACAGGGTATAGTTGTTTGACTCATTTGCCTTTTTTCTTGCTTTGCTTCCTTATTTTTGTCCCCAGTTAGTGCTCTGCTCAAGTTATAAGCTTTCAAGTGAGGGCTGCATAATGAATGGTTTAGCAGAAGCAGGCTTCTGTAGTGTTGTAAAAGAGACTTGTCAGCCTCAGTAGAGCTTTTAAACTAGCATAAAAGTTTAATCTAGCATTCTCCATCACTGGTTCCAGTGATTGGTTTGTACTTTCTATTTTTCTTTTGGCCGAAGTTTGAAAAAATAATAGTAATTTAAAAAAAAATGGCTGAGGTCCTTTGTCATTTATTTCGTTTTGTTCCACACTCTTTTTGGCCTCAACCTTGCATCATGAGCATTTTATGGACTTCTCACCCTTGGGAGTTCTTGACACTGAGGGAATGGCATTTGACTTCTTCGGCCCTTGCTTGTTATGCTCATCAGCTATAATATTTCAGGAAACTTATTCCGAGTGGCCAAGAAAAAGCCAAAAACCATGCCAGAGTTCAATTATTGTCAAACGTGCACTCTAACACTAAGATTTATGTCTTGCACATGCAAGTTTTATAAGTTTCTGCCCAATTAAAACTTTTTGGTTTAGGTTGAACAGGAGCATTTGGACCGTTTAGTAGTTTAATTTTTTTTAATGTAGTAAATGGGCAAGGCTCTCACTTGTCAGACCTATTGTTATTAAGCTTGGGATTTAATCTTTTAAATGTGTTAATACCATCTTTATTCCTTATAGTTTACACCCATTTTGGTTTTAGTCCCTGAAGTTTCAAACATGTGGTTTGGTCCTTCGAGTTTACTATATTTCAAAAGGATAAAACTTACATCCAATTTCTTATATCAAGTATATCCAGTTTTGCAATCAACAAATGTTATTTGGATTCACTAACCACATCATCATTTAATGCCATTTAACGCCGTGACTCCTTTGGATGTGATCGTCTGTTTCCTATTTCCACGGAAGGTGAGTATTTATCTTGCCTTTTCACTCTATCGTCTTCTTGTTCATGTGCCCCCAATCCATTGTATAATATCTTTTTTCCCGATACAGTTCGATATCTCCTTAAATTCATCAACCATTTCCCTCAAGTATGCGACCATAATAGGACTTGTTGCCACTGGATCTTTAATTTCTTCAATATCTCTTCAAATTCAATCTTCACGAGCTCTGACTCTTAGCTACAACTATAAATATAGGACTTCAACTCCAGCCAAGTTTGATCACAGATTTCATTTTTTGTAAAATCGTACACTTTTGAAAGTTTCTCATTTAGCTTCTACTGCCGCATGGAGCATCCATGGAATGGGTTGTGAGCAAGCCAATTAACTTCTTTATTTCTCCCTCCTCGGCCATTGATTCTTGAATGGCAGTCACAAGATGCACTTGGAAATTAACACATCTGATAAAACCCATTGAAGAATAATGATGATGCAGCGATTAAAGTGGAACATGGGTGATTTTGGGGAAAGAGCCCAGAAATTAGATCAAGGGGTTGAGGAATTCAGAAATTTGGTCGTCGAGTCAGATGAAACTCTAATAGAGGGAGATAGAACGAGCAAATGAGGTGAGAGAAATTTAGAAGAGACGGATTTTCATAGTGATGGAATTAATCAACTAAGGAACCAATTATTGATGGGAGTGAAGACAAGGGCCTCCATCGCGTCGCCGACTGTGGCGTCGTCTGCTCTTGTGCAAAGAAAACAATGAAAAGAAAATAGCCAGAGGAGGGATGGCGTTAAATGATGATGTAGTTAGTGAATCCAAGTGGCACTTGTTGATTGGAAAACTTGATGGACTGGATATAAGAAACTGGATGTAAGTTTTATCCATTTCAAAATGTTAGTCCGTGTGGTTTGAAAATGACGTTGACGGTGTGAAGTTTGATGGCATGACATTAACAACGTTAAAGTTGCTTACGTGGGTGGCTGACTGGGCAAGATGATTGGATATTTTGGCTGACTAGACAATGAAAATTGTTATTTTTTTACAGAAAAATAAAAATTCATTTTCAAGAAAAATAATAAAGAAAATGAACAAAGATCGTCATCTTCATTGTCATCGTCCTCGTCGTTTTCACCTTCTCAGTCTCGTCTTGGATTTGGCCTCCTCCGCTGCTCCCATCATAAAAGTATCAATTGCTATGGCGATCCCTACTTTTCTCGTTCCGACTCCACCGTCTCGGCCCCCAATTTTGCCTCTCCCACTCCCAACTTTGGCTTTGACTTTGGCTCCACCCCATCGACTCTGATTCCTCCTTATTCCAGCCCTAGTCTACCTTTGCCATCAGCACCGATAACAAATCCAACCCCGGCCACTCCCCGACTCCGATAACAAATCCAAGTCCACCTCTGCGTGACTAACTCCAATCCGCTCCCGATGCCTTTTTTGCAGTCGCCGACTCCGCCGTCACCTCCTTCAACAAGTGGGGCAGCCCCCACCTTGAGCACGCCTAGTTTGACGCTAATAATTCTAGATCCTACTCATGCATCGCCGTATTTTGTGAAATTGAGCAAGGGATCTAGAATTTTCTTGCTGGGAAATTGGTTTTGTTTGATTCAAGAGCTTTGCATAGGAAAATGTGTTATTTAATTGGTATTTGTTTGTTCTATGCAGTTTTTATCATCAGAGAAAACATTTATATGCTTGGAATCTTGATTCACATTCTGTTCAATGATAGATCGGTGTTTGTTTTCTTCATTATTTTTCTTTGATCAATGACAGTAAAAATGGCGAGAGCGAGAAAGAGGTAGGATGGGCAGTATAGGAAAATGAGTTTTTTTAAATAACAAATTTTCATTGCCTGGTCAACAAAAATACACAATCATCTTGCCTGGCTAGTCAGCCACTCACATAAGCAACTTAGCCACTCACATAAGCAACTTTTACGACGTTAATGCCACGTTATCAAACTTAACATTGTCAATGGCCTTTTCAAACTACAGTAACTAATGATTTAAAACGGAGTAAATTTAATGGACCAAAATCATATGTTTAAAATTTCAAAGATTAAAATCAAAATGGGTGTAAACTACAGGAACCAAAGATGTTAATAACCCTTTATTAATTTATACTATTATACAATTATATACTCCTCTAGTATTTAAAATAAGATAGCTAACTTTTTTTTGGAAATGTTAAAGAAACTAAATAAGTTAGTTAATCATAGTATATATCATGTATCATTTGATTATATATCAGTTCATAAGTCATACAAAGTAATTTGATATAAAAAAGATAAATATCAATACTTTAAAATAATTTATTTAACTTTCTTAATCTTTCTAAAAAAATCAATTATGTTTTATATAAGGGTGTGTTCTTATTAGCTTTTGGATAATAGTTTTTGGAAGAAAAATGGAGAATAGATTATGGAGAGAATAGATTATGGGAAAAAAGTGATTTTGAAGTAATGATAGTGTTTAAATGTTGTGATCAGAATAGCTTTTTTCATAGTCAAATTACTAAAAATGACATTAACTTTTGTGATAATTATATATAAAGATAAGATTCTATTTTACATATTATTTAAGGGTTAAGGTCCAGATTTAATAAAATTGTTAAATTTCACCTAACGAAGGTAAATTATAAGAGAAGAAAACCCTGACGGCATTAAAAAGGATGCATCTTAACCTATTATTTAACATTAAATTTCATAATTAATATCAAAAATGAAATAAATTTGTCTATATGTAATGTTAATTAACTTAACTAATTTTCTACTATAATCAAATTAGATAAATAGATCTTATATTGATAAGAAGGGGTATTAAAATTTTAAAATTAAAAAAAAACTGACGAGACAGAACGGAGAGAACATCGAAATTAAAAAAAAAAGGATGGGAGAGAGAGTGGTGTGGGGCCCACGCAAGTGAAAAGAGAAAAAAGTCAAAACCTTGGTTTTGGCCCCAAAACCAAGGTTTTGAATGAAAAAGGGATTATGGTATTTGATGGGGTGTTCGGATGACTTTTTGACAAAACCAAGGTTTTGTAAAAAAAAAACACTTTTCCATTGTTATCCGAATACACACTAAGGGTCAGAGGAGCATAATCTAAACAATTTTATAATTTTTTTTATAAAATTATCATTTTAGCCTTAATTCTAAATTCACATCCCTTCATCATTCATACATACTCAACCCTTGCTTCATCAATCATTCAACTCTACCTCTCTATTTTTTTTAGTTGTTTGAGATAACAACGCTAGCTTACTCCTTCTCTTTTGATTTGCATTGTCCACCAATGCAAAATAATCACTGTAAGTTTATTTTAGTACCAAATGAAATATTATAATCGTTATAAGAGGAATTTGTCCCAATTTATATAAGAAAAGCCAAAGAAGTAAAATCTAATTTTACATGTAGTTTATAATGTTTGGTCCATTTTAGAAAATATATCTTAGGCGATTGGTTTTTCTATTCCTAATTGTTCAAACAACTATTGTTATTAGACATTCTTTTCTTTTCTATTATAAATTCTTGTATTATGATGAGAATGAATCATATACTTTTAAGACATAACATAGGGTTATAGATAGGCCTGAAGTGTTATATATAAATTCAAACACTTAGGCTTTTAAGTATATTTAAAGACCTACAGTTTAATTTTTAAGTAGGTATTAAAACCTAAGCCTTAAAAAAACATATATACAGGCTCAGGTTCAGGCCTGAAAAAACTTATATATAAGCTCAAGTTGAGATATAAGCTTTAAATCTTCTTATTTAGGTAAAGCCCATCTTAACCTATTTCCACCCATAAGATTGTCCCATGGCAAAACACCTTAAGGCGTAGAAGGTTTTTTTTTTTTTTTTTTTTGATATAGAGCGTAGAAGGTTTTCGCTTATGTTAATTCAAACAAGCTAGAAAAAGTTGGTTTCATCACAAGCCTAGAAGAGAATGGGTGGAGAAAGAAGTCAGAGCTTTTTTAGCTTGAAACAGAGATGCTAGCCTTTGAAACCCCGTCATAGTGTAAAATAAACATTAAAGTTGAGAACAATAAATAAATAAACATTAAAGTTAGAGGCTTCGAAGTTCGAGCCAAAAATATGGATTCGACTGTTACCTGTACAGTACCATCTAAATTCAGTTTCAAGATTTTAACTAGGAAAAATCCCATATAAAACTACATGAAAAAGAAAAATTCAAAATCAAATTGTTCAATTTACTAAATCTTTAATTAAATTATTAACCCAATTTAAAATTTTAAAATATGGGTGAAATAAATTTATTATCCTCTCCTAGTCTCCTCTATTTTCTTAAAAGAGTTTTATTGCATGTAACTTAGTTTTTCAATATATATATATATATATATATGTATATATATCACACTAATACATAATAAAAAAATATTATTAGCTTAAATTAAAGGATTCTTTTTTGTGTTTTAGAAGAATAATTAAAGCCAAAAAGTGAAAGAAAATCATAACCCCAAATATTAATTAAATGATTTTTAGTTAAATATTGTGAATAGTAAATTTTATTTTTGGAAGAATTTGAATTATTTTTTTTTTTGAAAAAGAAAATCAAACTACATTAATCACACAATTTTGACTTGTGTGATATATATGTTGCTTTTTTTTTTAAGGGAAAATTCCTGAAAAATACCTCCAAAATAGCAAAATCCCTATTCAGTACTCTGAAATCTAAAATTCTGGATCAGTACCCTATCAGTACGGATGAACAGTTCGGGGGGCGCCAAAAGACGATTTTGCCCTTCAACCCTCATTCTTGCCCACTCAGAATAACAACACAAGGCTCTAAATTAACAACTCCTGATTCTTGATTAACAACTCCAGTTTCATCTTTTTACTTTCACAATAACAACATTGATCTTGTTATTAATAACACCATATTCTACATTAACAATTCCAATTTCTTGTTTCACAACTTCATAATTTAAGTTTCAGGGTCAATAACAACACCTCTTTCTTTATTAACAACACCGTATTTTACATTAACAACACTATATTTGTGAGATGCGAATATGTGAAAGAATAAAGAAGAGTTGTTAATCAAGAATGTGGAGTTATTAATTAAGAGTCTCGTGTTGTTATTCTAAAATGGGCGAGAATGTGGGCTGAAGGGCAAAATTGTTTTTTGGCGCCCCCGCATTGTTCATCCGTACTAACAGGGTATTGATTCAGAATTTTGGATTTCAGAGTACTGAATAAGGATTTTGCTATTTCTAAGGTATTTTTCAGGGATTTCCCCTTTTTTAACAATGATGAAACACTTTTTTTACGTTGTTAATGAATCTCTTTTTTATTATATGTAGTTAATGAAATTTTTAATATATAATTTGATAAATCACACATGTGAGGTTTTTTTTCTTGATATTAACATAGCTTGATTTTTTTTTCTAGAAAAAGAATTCAATTAAAAAAAATTCTTAATATTAAACTTAAAATCGATTAATTGATATTGGGGTTAAAACTTTATTTTTTTAACTTGAATTGTTCTTGACCATCCTTCTCAAACACAAAATTTCTTTGATTCAAGCCAGTCATATTTTATTTTATTATATGTTAATATTTAGGGAGAATGATAGATAAATGCCACTTGAATTTCAAAATCTTAAATTAATCCTTTGATAAATATTTGTGTTGTCAATCTCATTATTATTCTTGTATTCAATCCCATTACTATTTTTATCAGCGGGATTTTGAAATTATAATGGTATTTTTCTGTCATTCTGTCTAATGTTTATATATATGTGTGTATATACATATACTTGTTGAAAAAAATAATTTACAAAGGAATAAAATTATTTTAATGGGAGAGAAAAAAATGGAGAGTGTAGTAAAGTCATTTGATATACATTTTGAAATCCTAAATCGGGTCGATAACTTAATTAAGAATTTATTGAATTTAGCAACCTAATTTAGAATTTTTCTATTTCATGCAACTTTATATAGTATTTTCCCTTCTAACAAATAATCTTTAAACAAAAAATAACAGTTAAACAATTACTCCTATTTTGTTTTGAATTGACAAAAATTAAATTAAATTCGGTGCTCATAGTGATAGAGAAATTGAGAATGTTTGATTTGCCAAGGTAGCTCTTGGTTCCGATGAAATGGGATACGCGTGGCATTTGATGACCAATTAAGGGAGGGGAAAAGTTGGCCTAGTGGGAAATAGTCAAATAGGTGCAAAATGACAAAAATACCAAATTTAGTTGTGGACGTTTAACATAATTTACGCTGGATCTTTTGCTCACTTTGTGTGTTTATTTGCTCAACCCTTACAATTTAACTTGGTGCTTTCAGTGACCTCCGATGGCCGACCACACCAGCTTACAGAATGTTGAGCCGTACATTAAACGTATCACGGTGGCATCGGGGTCTCTGGTTCGGATTCCAACATTCAAGTGCGTGTTTGGAATGACTTATTTTTGTCCAAAACGTGCTTATAATTCGTGATTCACGGTATACGAGGTAAGTATGTGAGAGGAGTTTTTTCTCGGCTTGCGTGATTCGGGCTTATTTTTTAAGCTGCCGTGAAAACAAACACCCCCCAAGATCAACAGGTTATTCGATCAGAAATAATAATTCTCTTAGTCGTCTATCTCTCAACGTTGTGCTTCATCTTCCCTTTTTGGTTTAAGAGTGTTTGGGAAGGCTTATGAAAAACTTATAAGTGCTTCACATGTAAATTAAGATATATATCTCTCATATATTTATATCGTATGGTGTAAATTACGATTGAAAAATTTCTTTCACAAAGTTATCATGCCTTGTGATACATTTATTTTTTTCTCTTTGACATGATATTATTTTTTACAGGAAAAAAATGGAGGGTACGAGGACGGGGCATGCTGGTCTTCCACCTCTGGTTATCTAAATTTACTTTGGCCATTTTAGATTTAAACTTTTTTCTTATTCGTCGTCAATTTACATTTCTATATTTTTATTTAATTTTTTATTTTGATTGTGATCGTTGTCTCGTTTTACTGTTTTAGACTTTTAGTCATCCAAAGATTATGTCAATTTCATGGCCGAAAAAGATCCCTTCTGTTTGACTTGATCTTCATGTTAGAGCCCTGCTGGAGTTTTAACTAATTGGGCCTAAAGCCCATTGGATCAGCCACACTTTTCTTACAAACTCCAATTTGATTCCGATTCTTTTTGTCATTCTGTTGTGATTTTATTAGAAATTGTGCCCGTTGGATCAAGAGGATAAAGTGAAGTTATTGACAATAACTTGTACTGTTGGTTTGCTGATTCTTGTCAATAACTTTGAATAATCTTTCTGCTTGTACTATCAATGAAACAATGTATTTCATGAGAAGTCCCTTGTAAATTGGGGTGCTGCTTTTCTCCTTTGTTAGTGTGATCCGCTACCCTCCTTTTTGTTAAAACAGAGCCGTTTTTGTGCAAAATGCTCATTTTGTTCAGTTTTTAAAAGAAAAATAGCAGCCAGCATCTTAAAGTATTGTTTTAATACTAACCAGAACTCTGAACTATTTTTTCAACATGACTCAAAATGGCATTCTAAAACATTGCACCCGCAAATATTTTAAGATATTGAGTTTTACTAGAAAAGTATTTTACATGCTAGATGGATTAAAAATTTGTTTAGGATACGCAGTACTTCTAAACAAAATATTTCAAGCTACTAGATGTTGCTAAAAAAATATTTTACAGTGCTAAATGGATGAAAAACTACTTTTAGGATATTGAAAAAAATATTTTTGGGGTTTTGGGTGGTATTAAAAAAATACTTCAAGATGTTGGATACTTTTTTTTTTTTTTTTCAAAAAAAAGATGAGCAACATGAGCTTTTTACACCAAAATGGCGATGTTTAAAAGAAAAGGAGGGCAACAGACCACAACAACAAAAGAGAGAAGCTACATCCTGTAAACTATTGGACTCAAAATTAAGCCTAGTTTTAGTTCTCCTATACTTATTGAGTTTTGATTATTTTTGTTGCTATACTTGGGAAAATTTGTGCTTATTTTGTGCTGTGGATTATTAAAGAAGAGGTTGACCAAAGATCAGGAAAGGAAACAAGACTCTCACATTTACACCTTCATAAAGGTCATCAATTCCCTATCTTGATTTCTTTATAAACGACTGCTTCTCTTAATTTACCAGAATTCTTGGTGTTGCTAAATCTCTTGTATAACTGGTCGTGTATAATGCTTTTCAGGTGGCACGAGATGAAGATTTTGCACAACAGATTGGAAGAGATATATATTTTGATCTTGTAGACCATGACAAAGTGAAATGTTTTCGTGTCAGAAAGCATATGATTTTTAACCATTTCAAGGCACGACAATCTACCATCCTTTTACTCTTCTGCAACAACTGTCTAACGTAACTTGGTACAGTGGGTTAATAACTTGTTTTTTTTCTTCTATAACATGCTCTGCTAACAGCATAGTATGTTCTTACTTGTTTTGATGTCAGTTATGATTGTCAATTTCTTATTACGCGTGGTTGAATTATTTTAAGCGATTATATTTCTTGGTCGATTTGTAAACTGCAGGAAAAGTTTGCGAAAGAGTTTGGCATACCAATGCAATTTCTGCGTTTTTGGATTTGGCATTTGTACCGTCCTTGGACGCCATTGACGCCCCTTGACGAAATCAATCCTGTAAATAGTTTTCTAACCGATCTTCTTGTTGTTATTTGCCCTTCATTTCTTTTCTTTATTTTGGTCTGGGCTATATATGACAAGCTTCATATCCATTTCTTTCTCTAAATCTTTGTTTAAGCAACATGTTACTTTTGTAGAAGCAGACCTTTTACGGAAGCTTAATCTTTTCGGTTCTATTGCTAAATGTTGTATTATTTCTAAAAGTTGTTATTTTCATGATTTTGTTAGCTGCAAGCATATCTTAGAGATTTCTTATATGAGGCCGGACTGGACTTACCATGCATCAATCCACCTAGTGGTGTTGTCCGTGTGTCGGTCCATTTTTACCCGACCAACTTTTTCTGGCTGTTAGTTTCTTATGTTTTAGAAAACGTTTAGTATTAGTTGTACTCCCTCCGATCCTAAATATAAGATAAAGTTGATTTTTTTAGGAGATTAAAGATAATAAGTAAGTTACTTAATCACATCATATGTTATGTATCATTAGATTATATATTAGTTTATAGTAGGAAAAGTAGTTTGAAAAAAGAAATGATAAATATAAATGTTTTAAAGTAATTTAATTATCTTTCTTAATATTTCTAAAAATGTCAACTCTATCTTATATTTAGGACTGAAAGGAATATTATTTTGGATCCTCTGTCACTATTTTTTGCTATGTAATACTTCCTTCGATTTTTAATATAAGACCTAGTTGACTTTTTTTTGTTGTTGAGAGATTAAGGAAATTAAATAAGTTATTAATCATAACATATGTCATATGTCATTTGATTATATATTAGTTAATATATCAGACAAATTTGTTTCCTATAAAAAAGATAAATATAAATATTTTAGAGTAATTTATTTAGCTTCCTCATTCTCTTCAAAAAAGTTGATAGGGTCTTAATTAAGGACAGGAGGTAGTAACATTTAATTTCTTGTGATTCTTGTACTATAAAGCCATGCATTAGCATCTCTACCATTTGGTGCTGATTTTTTCTTGTTTCAAACATATTCATGTTGCAGGTTTGGCTGGTGAGAATGGATTTAAAACTAGATCCCAATGATGAGGAGCTAAATTTATTTTTGGAAGTGGAGCTGGGGCCGGTAATATTTCCCTATTTATAATTAAGGAAGCTGCTTTAATTTCTATATGAATATATGATTGCATCAAACCTGAAATTGTTTTGACATTCTAGTTATTATATAATTTAGGATTTACGTCCCATCGCGCCACCTGAAAAGACAAAGGATGATTTGTTACTTTTCTTCAAGCTATATGATCCCGTAAAACAGGAACTACGGTATTGAGTTATTACTGGTACGTTCCTTAATATAAGATTCAACTGATTTTTTTGGAAAAGATTAAAAAAATAAAGTTACTTAATTATATAATATGTTATGTATTATTAGATTATATATCAGTTTATAAGTAAGATAAATTAGTTTGAAGAAAAACGAGAAGTATATATAAATACGCTAATGTAACTTTTTTTTAAATCTCTTAAAAAAGATCAATAGGCTCTTATATTTAAAATTGGAGGAGTATTTTGTTACCTTGCATATTCATTGAGAGGTGTGTTGTAAGACCAACTGTTGAAGTTAAATCCATATTTCTCTGATGGCGCAGCTATGTTGGAAGGTTCTTTGTGAAGGATTTTGGCAAGCCGTCAGAGATATTAATGAAGTTAAATGAAATGGCTGGTTATGATCGTGAGGAACAGATAACACTTTATGCGGTTGGTGCCCTAGTTTTTCCAGCTATAGCTTCATGCAAATTTTATGCGCTTTCGTTTTTATCCATGTTTGTTGGAAGCACAGAGCTAATGAAAATAAATTCCATCCATGTCAAACCTAATTAATCCAATAAAATAACGGTGAAGATCTAAGTAAAATGATTAAAATGTTGTAAATTATTGTATATGGGTGTGTCAAAGAAAAAGTCTCTCCAATATTATTGAAATATTTGAAAATGAAGAGATGTGTCTTAAAAGGTCATGTCCTAATAAATTAAGGGTCCGTTTGGTACGGTAGAATTATGGGTGGTGGAAATGGAATTAAGCCTCAATTCCGTCAGATTGCTTGTTTGGTATAATGGAATTGAAAATTTTACCAATTCCATGTGGAAGCCAAAATGCCTCAATTCCACCAAAATGGGTTCCATATGAAAAGCTAAGATTTGTAATTCCATCTTACCATTTCCCATGTTGCCCTCTCTGAATTATCACCACCATGCTTTGACCACCACCGCCTGATGGCAACCTCCACCAACCGACGACGACGACCTTCGGCAACTTGTGACGTCAACCTCCGGTGACCAACAGTGGCAATCTCCGACGAACCCCTCATCAGATTTAAAGTAGTGGTGGAGTTTGACAGTGAGCCGGAGTCGACAAAGAAGGTGAATCGATGTCTTGCAAGACCATTGTGCACGACGACTTCATCTTTGATTTCTTCGGCTCCATCACTATCACCAACGGCAAGATTGTGTTCGTCTTCAGCTGTTCATCAAATTCTCCAACCAGATCTGCAACTTTGTTCATCATAATATGTTCATGGATTTTCCAGATTTGTGATCAAGTTTTGCTTTGATTTGGCTTTTGTGATTTGTATTTCCCAGATTTGTGTTCAAGTTTTGCAGATTTCTATCTCAATTTCTGAGCTTTTGGTCCTTGTTTTGATTGCCTGAGGTATGGTTAGGTGGGTGGTCGGAAGTTATGGTAGAGGAAGGAAGAGGGCGAATTTTAGGAAAAATAAGTATATGGGCATTTTGGTCTTTTTAGATAAAAATGAGGTCTCATTTTCATGTCATACCAAACATACTTTTAAACCTCATTTCCATATCCATTTCTATGAAAATCAATTCCAGTGTACCAAACGGGCCCTAAGGGATTTGTGTTAGTTCATGAATTTAATAGATGGTTATGACTTCTAATTGAAGAGATGTAGTCTTCAAGAGGCACCACTTCAAGGCATTGATTTATTGTCTATAAATACACCAACTGTGACACTATTTATTGTAGAGAAATAGAAGCCTTGGTAATCTTTTACTAAATTACTTTATCTTCCGTCAGTTCTGTCGCCCTATATCTTTACAGGAAGGGCTCGTTTAATCTTGGGGGGATGTCACTTCCTATTTACTGAGGGGGCTACAGAATATCTTTTAAGGACAATGTCCTCAGACACTACTCGAGTTAAATATTTCTTATTTTTTTACAGATTTTTCCAACATAAAATACAAGAGGTCTAGTTGCGGGAAAACGCTGAAGGCAAATTATTGTTATTTTGAATTTGTTCACTTGGTCTTGGAATTGACATTTCCTGTATGTGTTGTTTTGTGCAGGAAATGAGGGTTAAGCCATTTGTCGCATGTAAACCCATTGACAAAGGACTCTCATATCAAGCAAGTCGGGTAAGTAAGTTTCTTCACACTTTGACACTCCGAGTTGATTTCTTTGTTGTGCTATAGTGATGTGATTTTCTTATTGCAGCTAAAAGATGGAGATATCATTTGCTTTCAAAAAGCAAACCGCTTTCCAGATGTGCCTTCATATTTTTCATCTTTGTCCAATCGTCGGGTATCTTTTATTATATTGGCTTTCAACTCAAGCTATGTGTGTCTAGTTTGGTTTCTCCATTTGAAATTGTATTCATAATTTGCTTATTCCACAAGTTTCTCTGCATTTCTATGGAAAACAAAAATCACCTTTGCTCTTTCTTTCTTTTGGAAAATGACAGAAAAATACAATTTAAATTACAAAAACCCCAAAATGTCTACTAAATTAGAAAAATGATAAATAGATAATTTGGTACAAATATGGGATTTTGAAATACGAGGTGTTGATAACTTGAGTATAAGCAATGATAACTTAAGAATACCAATTAGCAACTTAAGTATACACAATGACAACTTAGAGAGCTCAAGTTGTCAACACCCAAACTTCAAAATCTCAAATTCCTGCCAGATTACCTATTTGACCGTTTGCTAATTTAGTAGACATTTTAGGGTTTTTATAATTCAAATGATATCTTTCTATCATTTTCTCTATTTTGGGGGATAAATTGTTATTGTTAGTCTCAAAATATAAGGATGGTTTGTCTGCTGCTGATATTGCTTGTTTACTCTTGATGAATTTTAGGATATTCACTTTAGATCTCTGGATAAACAAAACCAAGATGATTTCTGCCTAGAGATGTATGCACTCTGGAATTTGCTGAATAGAAATGATTTATATTTAACCATTGACATGTTTTTACTTGTTAATATTATGACCGTTGAGCATATATATTTGCATCCTTACATTATGACCTATATATATATATACTGGTTTCTAGGTCAAGGCTTGATACATACGATGATGTGGTGGAGAGAGTAGCTCAACAACTTGGATTAGATGATCCATCCAAAATCAGGCTGACCCCACAAGACTATTACTCTCAACAACCAAAGCCTCAGCCTATTAAGTACGGTGGGGTAAAACAGTTGTCTGATATGGGGCTTGATTATTATAATGAGGTAGTTATTGTTCAATCATCAGGAATAAATTATTCATATTCATATTCATAAACTGATTCTTTTTTCTGGAAATTTTAATTTCAGACTTCGGCCATATTGTACTATGAAGTACTCGACATTCCACTCCAAGAATTGGAAGGGTTGAAAATTCTGAAAGTTGCATTTAATCATGCTACTAAGGATGAGGTGAGTATGGAATCGTAATATATTCTTTTGGTTTTGATGTTTACTTCTCTCTCTTTCTTTTTGTTGTTGTTGTTGTTATTCATTAAATTTTTATGATCAGGTGGTTATTCATACTATCAGACTCCCAAAGCAGAGCACGGTGGGGGATTTCCTTGATCATCTTAAAACAAAGGTGACTGGTTCATACTTTGTTTATTAAAGATCTACATGGGATGCACAATTGAAAGAGTTGTTGATGTGGAACAGGAATGTGAGGAGGAAAAGGATCTATATTTTTAAAATTCAAAAGATACGTAACACCTTACTCTGGGGTCACTTATTAGAGTTGCTCCCTCTAGTCTTTAATATAAGATTTTTTTTTAAATTGATTAGATTAAGGAAATTAGTTAAGTTAGTTAATATGACATGTATTTTCTAAAACACATTAGTCATCTTCTTTAATTTCTTCATTCTCTTTCCTCCTTAATTATTGTTGAGAGAGTATTAATAGGAGTAAATTTGGAAAAGATTAACAAATATAAAAAACTATGTTTTATATATAGGACTAAGATCAACTCCCTAAATATATCTATATTAAGGACCGAAGGAGTATTTAGCCATTTAATAACATCATGTGACTCAAATAGTTCCCTTAGTTAAACTAGAAACTTCTCTTTCTAAAAGATTGATAACCAGGAGATAATGAATTTTATTAAAACTTTGAAAATTCATAACCAATTCAATGTATCTTTACAATTAGTGGTTCTAAGCTCTATTTTTAGCTCTTAGCAATATCTTTGATATAAAAATAAGACCTGTGGCTTATTGGTAAACACATTTGCCTCAAAAACATCTATTTTCAAACCTAGACAGATAAGACATATTTAGTATTTCTTTAGTTCTTAATATAAGATATATTTACCTAATTTGATTAGATTGAGGAAATTAGCTAAGTTAGTTAATATGACATGTATTTTCTAAAACATTCTAATCATTTTTCTTAATTCCTTCATTCCCTCTCTTCTTTGATTGTTGTTAATGAAGTATCAGTAGGTGTAAATTAGGAAAAGATTGAGAAAAATAAAAATTCATGTCTTATATTTAGGATCAAAATCAACTCTTTAAATACGTTCTATATTAAGGACCGGAGGGAGTATATCAGTAATCAAGGTTATGGTAGCAACTAGGTTATCCGATCTTTCAGTTATGATTATATGGGCTGGCCACGAGGCCAAAAACCTTTATATATATATATATATATATATCCCTATTCATATTCCTAAGTTCCCAGTCCTGTTAGAATCCTGGCCTTCAAATAATAAGCATATTGTCACTTAATAATGAATTGCACTGCTCTCTCTTCTGCCCTCAACTAGGACACATGGTCAAAGTTTGACAAGGAAAGTTTTGGTTTTTTAAAACCTGAATGGCAATGCTATGTGTGCTAGATCTATGGATACAGTTGATTACAGTTTTTAAAACCTTAAGGCAATCCTGGCCTTCAAATAATTAAGCATATTGTCACTTAATAATTTTTTTCTGAATATGATTGCTGACATTTTCCTTTTCACGTTTTTACTCTCACTTGAAAAAATATTTTATTTTGCACTTAATCTTTTATTGTTATTTGACAGGTGGAGTTGTCTCACCCTAATGCTGAGCTTAGGCTGCTTGAAGTCTTCTATCACAGAATATACAAGGTATAAATATGATTGCTGACCAAATAACTCGTTTGGGAAATAAAATTAACATAGGGTTTACTACTTGGGATCTTCCAGTCCAGTGTGCAGATGCAGATGCAGATGCTTTTAAATGATACTCCCTCATATCCTTAATTTAAAACATATTTAAAGAGTTGATCTTAGTCCTAAATATAAGACATATTTGTCAATCTTTTTCTAATTTACCTCTATTGATGCTTATTCAACAACAATAAAGGAGGTGACTAGAGTGTTTTAAGAAATACATGTCATATTAATTAACTTAACCAATTTTCTTAATCCAATCAAATTAGGTAGTGTCTTGTATTAAGGATTAGAGAAGTATCAATTTTTTATTACTATATCTATTGATCCTATCCTTGCCTGTGTCTGCAGGTCTTTCCCCGGTGGGAAAAGATTGAGAACATTGATGATGAAGATGAAGACGGGACAATTCGAGCGGAGGAGGTAGGATTCTCAGCTTACGTGGTTGAAAAGTGATGATAGAGGGAAGAGCTTGAATTATGAAATATTAGTAGTAGTCAACTGTTATTGTATGAGTAATAACATAAGGAGAATGATTTCTTAAAAGTAATGGGCTGTGTTGTTAATATTTAATTTTTGTTTTTTTTTAATGAATCTCTCCATTTCTGGTTGTGTTCGAATTGCAGATTCCAGAAGATGAGAAAAATCTTGGTCCTCACGATCGTCTGATTCTCGTGTGCCATTTTACCAAGAACACACATAAAAACCTGATGGTAAATTTTATCTCATTCATTTTCCTATCTTCATTAATTTTCCACTTTGATCAGATAGATGTATTTGATATTTGGTGCTGATGTTGAAAGTGTGCTGAAACTCTTGTACCTTTCGGTTTCATTTGAAAGGCACATCAGATTCAGAATTTTGGGGATCCCTTCTTTTTGGTCATACATGAAGGGGAGACTTTAGCTGATATTAAAGTCCGAATACAACACAAACTTCAAGTTCCAGATGAGGAGTTCTCCAAGGTACTGTTAGTGTGATCAAGTACTCCAGTCCTAAAAATAAATTCTAGTTGACTTCTTTTTAAAGAGATTAAGGAAGTTAAATAAGTTATTTAATCATATCATATATGTTGTGTATAATTAAATTATGTATCAGTTTATAAATCAAATAAATTAGTTTTTAAAGAAAAAACGATAAATATAAATATTTAAAAGTAATTTAATTATCTTCTTTAATCTATTAAAAAAATTAACAGGGTCTTATATTTAGAACCTGAAGTAATAGTTGTTACTTGTTAGATTAACAACTCTGTAACTAAATTAGTTAGATTAAAATTGACCAAGTTAATTTATACATGCGTGTACCCTGTATATCTCTAATAATACATTTCATCATATCGTTCCTTTTCAACTAACTCCCCCCCCCTCTCTGCACTCTGTTTACCTTTAGGTACATTTCTTTTACCCATGCATCCCAGGTTTATTCCGAGTAAAAATTGGTTCCAATGTTAGGTGTTTTACTGAAATAATTGAATATTATGTTTGATGTCACTAAACCTTTTATTTTTATCATTATATTCTATGTGGCCAGTGGAAGTTTGCATTCCTTCCTAAAATAGGGCCGCCTGAGTACCTTCAGGACTCTGACATCGTATCAAGTCGATTTCAGGTACATCCATTGAACCTCAAATAAGTTTTTATACTTGCTTGAATTGAATCATACCATTATTTTAACCTGTTAGCTTGAATTTATATTTATATTTTTTTAATGTAAAAAATTCTTGCTTATGATAGAGAAGGGATGTTTATGGTGCTTGGGAGCAATATCTTGGCTTAGAGCATGCTGACAACGCTCATAAAAGACTATACATTGTTAAAAAGGTTAGTTAGCATTGATGTCTGGTTTGGTTACTCCATATGAATTTATAATTGGGTTCTGTTTTTCCAGAATCGCCACACGTTTGAGAAGCTAGTAAAGATTTTATAATTAGGAAACCAGTGTTGACGAGTTATTTTGCTATGAATTTGTAAAGATTGCAATCATAGAAGGAGTGTAAAGGCCCATCTCTACAAAAGAAATTAAAAAGGAAGAACAAGAAGAAGAAAGAAAGAGAGCCCTTTTAAAAAATAACAAATAATTAAACAAAAAAATATTGAAACAAATACTATCTTACCTCTGTTACTTGGTTGACTAATTGTGGGAGATCCAAGAAATTAAATAAATCATTTAATTATAGTATAAGTTCCATGATCTCTAAAACTAATTATTTATATTATTAGATTATACATCAGTTTATAAGTCAAGCAAGTTGGGATTTAAACGTGAGTAGAATAGGAAGTTTTGAGAGTCTCTGGGTGCTTGGATCCCACCGTCATTCTCTTCCGTCTTTCTTTCACCTTTTTGGATGACGCCTCTGATAGCAAAATCAAGGAGGTTTCTGGACTACTCAGTTGTCTTCTCCTCCTTGATCAGCATTGTTGGTCTCTTCTTCCGTCGTTGTGCTGTAGGTCTGCTGGAGTTTCATTTCTTCTCTCCTTTCTTTGTTTAGTGGCATTGCTGTGTGGGTGTGAGTAGAATGTCATATTTACTTTTCTTCTCCTCTCGTGCATTGATTGTGTAGGGTATGTATGAATAGCTTCTTTTTCTTCCTCTGATTTCCAGAATACTTCTATTTTGATTATGTGCATAATGTTGTTTTTCCTCTTTGCTATGTTGCCCGTGGATTGTGTCAATGTTGATCAATTAGATAGGATTGGACTTATAGTTGCAATATGAAGAGTTTGGGACTGTGATTTTAAGCGGATTATTGGTAGGGGATATGAATCTGGCAGTCATTACTTTCTTGACGATTGGGTGCCGCGTTCAGTTGCTTGCTCTGGTGGTTCCTCTCCGTTTGATGTTCATTGTCGTTTAGGTCAAGTGTCATTGTCATCCTTGAAGAGGTTGTATCCTCAGTTTCATCATTTGTCGTCCTTAGAGTGAGTCGTGTCAGTTTGCTAAACACCACCGTGTTCACCTAGCACCTCGCGTCAATAAACAGGCTGCGTCCCCCTTTGACTTGGTTCATTCTGATGTTTGGGGTACTTGTCCTGTAGTGTCCATGTCTGGTTTTAAGTACTTTGTTACTTTCGTTGATGATTTTTCTCGAACCACCTGGCTTTATTTAATGAAAAATCGTTCTGAGTTATTTTCTCACTTTTGCAATTTTTGTGCTGAGATCAAAACTCAGTTTGGTGTCTCTGTGAAAACCTTACAAAGTGATAATGCTAAAGAGTATTTCTTTACCCAATTTCATGACTATATGCTTACACATGACATGCTTCATCAGTCCTCCTGTGCAGATACACCTGCTTATAATGGTGTAGCTGAAAGAAAAAACTGGCACTTATTAGAAGTTTCCCATGCTCTAATGTTTCAAATGCATGTTCCTAAATCCTTTTGGGCTGATGCTGTGTCCACCGCCTGCTTCCTTATTAATCGTATGCCATCTCTTGTTCTCAGCGGTGACATTCCATACACAACTTTGTTTCCTTCCAAACCCTTGTTTCCTATTGATCCCAAAATCTTTGGTTGTGTCTGTTTTGTCCGAGATATTCGTCCCTATGTCACTAAACTTGATCCCAAATCTCTCAAGTGTGTCTTCCTAGGCTATTCTAGGGTTCAGAAGGGTTATCGGTGTTATTCTACCGATCTTCGACGCTATCTTGTGTCTACAGATGTTACTTTCCATGAGTCCACTTTGTTCTTCCCTGTCCCTGCTCTACCTCTATCTTCTACCCCTGACCCCTGACCCCGATCTTGATCACCTCTTAGTGTATGAGGTTTATTCCCCACCAGTGCAAGAGTCTGTGTCGGCCCCTGCTCCACCTCCGATCCACCATGTTTATCCGAGACGTCCTAAAGAAAGTAATGCCACTGCTCGTCTTTCTGACCTACCAATACCCGCCTCGGCGCCTGATCTGCACTTAGCCCCTTTGCCTTCTCCTGTCTCTGACCCTGTACCAGTGCTTGATACTCTAGATCCTACTGCCCCTTCTACTGACCTGCCCATTGCCCTCCACAAAGGTAAACACAATTGTACATACCTGATTTCCTCGTTTGTTTCCTATAATCACCTGACGCCCACATCCTATTCCTTTATAGCATCCTTAGACTCTCTTGCCATTCCCACCAATCTTTCTCAAGCCTTGGCCCATCCCGGTTGGCATGCTATGATGGAAAAGGAAATGATGGCCCTTGATAAGGCTGGTACCTGAACTCTTGTTGATTTACCTCTTGGAAAGAAGGCTACTGGGTGTAAGTGGGTGTTTGCCGTTAAGACGAAAGTTGATGGCACCTTGGAACGATTGAAAGCTCGATTGGTTGCTAAGGGTTATGCTCAAACGTATGGTGTTGACTACTCTGAAACTTTCTCCCCTGTGGCCAAGTTGTCCTCTGTTCATCTGTTTATCTCATGGCAGCTACCCATGGATGGGATCTTTATCAACTGGATGTTAAGAATGCTTTTTTAAATGGTGCTCTTCTTGAGGAAGTATACATGGAGCAACCGCCTAGCTTTGTTGCTCATGGGGAGCATGGCAAGGTATGCCACCTTCAGAAGTCTTTATATGGTTTGAAACAGAGCCCTTGTGCTTGGTTTAACAGATTCAGTTTTGTGGTTAAGAAGTTTGGCCTGAACCAAAGTAAATGTGATCATTCTGTGTTTTATCAACGAACGGATGCTGGCATGATTCTCTTAGTAGTTTATGTCGATGACATTGTTATTACAGGTAGTGATACGTCAGGGATCTCATCACTCAAGGCCTTTCTTAATTCTCATTTCCAAACAAAGGATTTGGGTCCGTTAAAGTGCTTTCTTGGGATCGAAGTTATGAGAAGCAAGAAAGGCATTTTCCTAACCCAGTGGAAGTATGTTCTTGATCTACTGAAAGAAACTGGGAAACTTGGGGCAACACCCAGTAGCTGTCCCATGATTCCTAATCCCTTTTTGGACATTGATGATAGTGTGCCGTTTGATGAACTACCCGAGGATGTGAGAAAAAGGATTGATCTTGAGAAGATTAAACAGTTTGCCTACCCTGAGTGATACCGAAGGCTGATTGGAAAATTAAACTATCTCACGGTAACTCACCTTGATGTAACCTTTCCTGTCAGTAGACTTAGCCAATTCATGGTAGCACCGACCGTTGCTTAGTGGGAAGCTTTGGAACATGTCCTGCATTATTTGAAGGGGTCCCCTGGTCATGATATACTCTATACGAATCATGGTCACACAAAGATTGACTGTTTCTATGATGCAGATCATGCGGGATCAAAGACGACTAGGAGGTCCACTACAGATTATTGTGTTCTTGTTGGTGGAAACTTGGTATCTTGGAGGAGCAAGAAGCAGGACGTAGTGGCCAAGTCTAGTGCATAGGCCGAGTATCGAGCCATGTCTCAGTCCGTACAGGAGATTGTGTGGATTCACCAGTTAATGAAGGAGGTTGGTCTTGCCACGTCATTGCCTGAGAAGTTGTGGTGTGATAACAAAGCTGCCTTACACATAGCCTCCAACTCTGTGTTCCATGAACGTATGAAACACATTGAGATTGATTGCCACTTTGTACGTGATAAGCTCAAAGAGAACTTTATCTCTACAGGACATGTACCGTCTAGTGATCAGTTGGGTGATTTTTTGACTAAGGCCTTGGATGGCACACGGGTTGACTATCTTTGTAACAAGTTGGGCCTGATTAACATCTATGCTCCAACTTGAGGGGGAGTGTTAGGAAACAATGTAAATATCTCACTTAATTAGGGATTGTTAGTATCCCACATAATTGGGGATTATGATTAGTATCAATCACCATAATAAGTTATAATGAGCCATTAATGTTGAGGCTCCTACTTTGTATATAAATACCTAGTGTATACATGAATAAAATACAACTTCTTTAGTGAATATTCTGATTACAAATATTACTTGAAGCTTGTTGATTGATTGCACATAATGTTGTGGATGAAATGTGTGATATGTGAATTTTTGCCAATGATAGCAAATTAGTGTTGTTTTTACTAAAAGTTATTACATACATTTGCATATTTAAGGGAATCAAGGATTGTTTTAACTATGAATGAAGATATTAGGAGATGGCATGGAATACGTTGCAAAAATTAAACTAAGAATTTGGTTAATGCGTTGATTGGTTAAAGTATTCTTTGAGGCCATGGATGACTATAATTTATCTTGGGTTGAACCAAATGTGAGTTAAGTTTATGGTTTTGGATTGAGGATGAGTTATAGATTTTTTGGGTAAAGGGCTATTTTGCCATGAAAGCTTACAAGATGGGGCAATTTTATCTGAAAGTCTTTTTAGGTGCAATGTTTCTCCAAAAGTTTCCAAATCGTAATAATTTTGATTTTCTCTTCATTGCATATATTATTTTCACCTCTTTGATTGTCTTTAATCCTTCAGACGGGATGCAAATTTTTTTAAAAAATGAAATGGATGACACATAGACTTGTCAAGTAAGCATATTTAGTAAACTAATCGGTAAACTTAATATGGATAACAGCCATGGAAAAATTGCTACGATTTAGAAACTTTCAGGCAATATTACATCCTGAAAAACTTCCAGAACAAAATTGTCCCCTCTTGTCAACTTTCGGGGCAAAATAGCCCTTTAACCCTACGTTTTTCTTTTGTATATATTAGGACATTTCAACAAGAAAAGAAATATGGGTGAGTAATATTTAAAAAAGTATGTTGTATGATTTGGGAATAAAGCAAGCAAGTAAATGGCGTTCCATAATGGTTCTTATGAATAACATTTTTACTGTTTTCTATATATTTAATCAAACTATCAATACTCTTAGGCATTATTTCATCAAAGCAAGCTTGTTAAAACTATATTCTTTGCTGGTTTATTTTTAGTTCAAATTAGAAAAAGATTTTAATTAAAGTTATTCATTTTGCTTCCCTGTCTATTTAAAATGAACACTTACATATGGAATATGGAGGAAAAATGTGAGATACTATATGTAGATTTTCATGCTGGGGCTTTATACTTGAGAAATTAAGGATTTTATTCTTTAGATTTATCTTAGCTTTATATAAATTATTTGTATTCATGTATGGAATGGATCAATGTTTTAAGAAGATATTATTCATCTGATTGAAATGATCAAGAGTAATTAAGCTTTTAAGGTTGTTTAAATTCTATGCTTGCCGGAAAATGCTTTCAAGGGATTGAAAGCACAACACTAGTAGCTAACAACAATTCTGTTAATCCTTGTGCGCCCTAATAGGGTGATTACGGAGGTTCTAGTTCCGTGTGACGGTCAACACAAGCAGAATGAAGGGTGGATTTTCATGAGTAGCACTCACACATGATCTTTGTGGGCTTTCATGCTCCCGCTTATTTTTGTGGCTTCCAGCTGCTCGGATTTAATTTGTTACTTACTCTTGTGGACTGTGTGTTGTTTTGTCTAAGTCCTAATAAAAAACATAATTGTTTTTCAAATTGGTCTATCAATTTTCACATAAGGAAAATTCCTTGAATTTATTTATGTTTTAAATATCATGATTATTTATTTCCTTGTTCTTTCGCACTCTAGATATCTTGTTGTTTAAATGATGAATAGTTGTATGCTAGATTCATTACAGTTTAAATGCCAAGTTACTTAGATTATCATTATTGTATATGTATGTTTTTGGGGAAGCCATTCATTGAAAAATATTTTTGGTCTCAGATAGTACAACTAACTCGGTACCTCCTCTCAAATTGAAGTTGAAGCATTGTGTTGATCAATCTTCTTTTGATGTAAGACTCTAAATTTTGTATTATGTTTTAAAAATATTGTATAGAGCTCTACACAAACTATATTTGGGGTTGTTGTCTTTGTTATATATATATATATATATATATATGGTGTATAACTGTTGGTATCGAGCAGAGCTCCTTTGTCTAAATTGTACTATTTTGTTGTTGTGGAAATTTCAGGAGACCTCGTTTGTGAAGCTCTGTCGAAACTTGTACAAGAAGTTTATAACTTTAATTATATGATATGTATTCATAGTCTTTATATTATGTATCGTAAATGTATCTATATATAAGTACAAGAATTTAAATATATTTAACTCTTAAAGATGTTAGTTTTTCTGATATACGGGAATTTATATATATTTAACTCTTAAAGATGTTAGTTTTTCTGATATTCCGAGCTGGTCACCCTTAATTACTATGTCTTAAAACTTTTAGGGAGACATTGACTAAAAAAACTTTTGGAGCAACATTGTATTTTTAAGTGAAAACTTTCTAGAAAAATTTGCACATTAACCTTAAAATAATTATCAAAGTTAGAGCCAAAATTTTGGGTTAGGGTGTCTGATGTATTAGCCTAAATTGTGCAACAAGAAGTCACATAACGAATTTCACTGCTCATCAGATCACTACTGTGATGATGAAATCGATCTGTATCATCTAAATTCAGTTTGAATGGTTCAAATTTAAAATTTTCAACTAATAATTTTTTTTAAAAAAATGAAAGTTTTATTTTAAATTTTGTATACATTAAAATAGTTTTTAAAACAAAATATAAATGAAAAAAAAAAAACTTGGTGCTGATAGAGAAATAAAGAATGATGAACAAATTCATTTTGTTTAGGACCTATTTGAAATGACGATTAAATAATTCTAAGACAACTTTTCAATCGGTGCATGAGGTGAGTATGGGAAAGGAATTTTATCTTAATTTGTGCCGTTGACGTTTAATTGAGGAAAACAAATGGTTGGCCTAGCGGGAAATAGATGCAAAATAACCAAAATACCGTAAGACTCCTACCTTGTAGGAGCAGTTTAATCTTATTATTACTCCTACCATTAGGATTGAAAAGGATAGTTAGCCCATTCGTTGATATTTCCTTGCCTCTCTCTCTATTTTTTTTTGCCAAAAAAGAGCCAATTTTATTAATCACAAAACAAATAAGTACATTGCACCAATAGTCGAAGCCAAAAAAACACTTATGAGTACAAACTATCACACCACTAAACCAAAAAAAAAATACTAATGCTACTAATATCAAATATTACTAACCAACTAAAATAAGACTAGAAGCAACAAATTATACTACTTCAGCAACTAGTATCCAAATTAGTCAACACCTTCTCGCTAAGATACCTCCTGTGCACAAGCCTCCTCTTCTTTCCTCAAACACACTGCAACTGCTAATAAAACCTTCCTCAAGAAAGTTGGTGTTGTCTCCGGCTACCCATTAGGCTCCAAACTTTTGCTAGACATAGTTGCTAAACAATCAGCAGCACAGTTTCCTTGGTGAGCAACCAAGGAGAATTCAACATTCGGCCTTGCTGCAGCTAGCTCAAGGATTTCAGACAAGATCTACACACTTTGCCATTCCACTCCTTTCCCATAATTGAACTTTACATGCCTAAAGAGTTCTTCACAATCCATTTCAATAATTACTCTTTGCATGCTAAATTTGCCAACAGGTTGTAGAGGTTCTCTAACTGCAAGACACTCAAATTGAAAAGTAGAATAGGCAACCATATTCTTGCTAATACCACTTACAAAGTCACCAGTATTGTCTCTACATACAACGCCTATGTCGGCACTCCCATTTTGCTTACAAAAAGCTCCATTAATGTTGATCTTTACTACCCCTAATGTTGGTAGCTCCCACTGTAGCTTCCTTTCCACCTTTATACTCTCTCTTTCCCTTATACCTCCCTTCAAACCACTCTTGGCATTCCAAACTTCATTCACTAAAATGGAAGCCATACTCACTACTTTTTCACCATCAGCTCTCTCTTCTTTGAAGACCAAATCACATCATCCCTTCCATATTCCCCAGTAAATAGCGGCCATAAGAGCCTTATTCTTTTCATCCATCTTCTTATTCAATAGGAAATTCTCGTCACACCACCTTCTGAATATGGTAACCTGATTCTGATCAATTCTTGAAAATAGTGAGTTCCAAACCAGCACCTATTAGCCCAAGGACACAATAGCAACATATGCTCAAGTGATTCAGGCACTTCCTCACATACTGGACATACCTCATTCTGAGCACATTTCTTTTTAAACAATGCAAACTTTGTTGCTACTTCATTATTAAGCAATCTTCACAGAAAATGTTTGACTTTAGGAGGAATATGCAAGTTCCAAACTCAGTTCTATAGCTTCTTTGGAACTTGATGTGAAGTGTTAGGCCCCTGCATTACTTCTTTCTTTTCATTATCTTTAGCCACATGATAGCCAGATTTGACACAATAATTCCCATCCTTACACTTCAACCAAATGGCCTCTTCCCTCCCATTGTTTTGCTCAATTTTAACTTGCAGAATGCATCTTCTTTCCTCTGCAGAAATTCTTTACTCTATATTGCTCATAGTTCCACCTGTCATCCACTATGAGGTCATCCACCCTCATCTTCTAATCCTCCTCACTTACTAGCTCACTTTGCAATCTGTCATTTGGTAAACCATGTATCCACCTATCACTCCAAACCTTGGTATCACTGCCACTACCAATCTTCCAAAATAGCTCTTTCTTTAGGAGTTCTCTTCCTTCAATTATACTTATCCAACACCAAGAAGCCTTCCCTCACCTCTCAGCATCCATCAGTCCACATTTGGGAAAATAGATCCCTTTAAAGACTTTACACCACAATTAGTTTGGCTTTTGTAGCATTCTCCATACCCTTTTTGCTAACAAAGCTTCATTAAAATCATGAAAACTTCTAAATCCCATACCTCCTTCTTGCTTGGAATTAGTCATCAATTTCCATGTTTTCTAATGAAATTTCTTGCCATCATATTCATTCTGCCCCCACCAGAATTCAGCAATGAAACTGTCAATTTCTTTGCAAGTTTAAAGGGGGAACAAAAAACTAGACATGGAGTACATATGAATTAAGTTAGCTACAGCTTTAATTAGCACCTCCTTTCCAGCAAAAGTCAAGAGCTTTTGCTTATACCCTTGTAGCTTCTTCTTGATTTTATCCTTGACAAATTCCAATGCAGCTGTTTTTTATCCTCCCCAAAGTAATGGAAGACCTAAGTACTTCCCAGGATTACTAGTGGCCTTAATCCCTAACATCTCCTCCATAATCTTCTTAACACCAGGAGTAGTACTAGTGGAGAAGAAAATGCAAGATTTATCCAAATTCATCTATTACGCAGAAGCTGCACTATACAAATCTAGAATTGCTTTTAAGGTTAAGCAATTCTCTTTTTGTGCTCTCAAGAAGAATAAAGCATCATCAGCAAAGAAACAATGCGAGAGGATTGGACCACCTTGTGACAACCTAATACCTTTCAAATTAAATCACCATTATTCACATGATGTTGCACCATCAATAATAAGGTATCGGCAACAATTATGAAGAGATATAGAGGTAAGGGATCTCCCTATCTAACACCTCTCTTAAGGCTAATATGGGCCACCTTCTTTCCATCCATTAATAGATCAAATTCTGTGGATGAAATGCACTCCATAATGCACCTTACCCAAGTTCTACTAAACCCCATCATCAACATAACCTCCATTAAAAAATTCCAATCCACACGGTCATAGGCTTTGCTTAGATCCATTTTTAGAGCCAGATCACTTCTTATTCCCTTTTTCTTGCTTTTCAAATACCTGAAAGCCTCATGAGCAATAATCACATCATCTTGAATTATTCTACCAGCAACAAAAGCTCTCTACTGTTCAGAAATATACCTACTCATCAAATTCCTCATCCTTGCAGTCATGATTTTATCAATGATCTTGTAAGATACATTGCATAGCCCTATCGAACAAATTGGCTGACTGATTAAGGTCTATCAATCTTTGGGATTAGAGTAATATGAGTGAGATTTATTCTTTTTAGATCAATATGACCTGCAAAGAAACCTTTCACCATACTACACACTTCTTCCTTTACTCACTCCGTGAGGATTGATAGAGGAGGGCAGTAAATCCATCTAGTCCTGGGGCCTTCATGCTCCAAGGGAAAACACTGCATGCTCAATCTCATCATCAGCCACAGGACTAGTGAGTAAGCAATTCTCCTCATCATTTACTACACACTTCACATATTTAAGCATTTCCTCCATTTGACTAGTCCTCTTAGCCGAAAACAAATCTGTGTAATAATGCTCAAACATATCATTAATCTGAGCAGTATCTTCCACCCAACTCTCATCATTGTCCCTTGACCTTAAAACTCTATTTCTTAATCTTCATTGAATCACTGTGTTGTGGAAAAATCTAGTATTCCTATCACCAAACTAATCCGGTTTAATCTAGATTTTTGCCACCAAAATATCTCTTCTCTATCCCATGCTTCCTCTATTACTTTCAGTATATTCTTCACTTCCAACGCCTTCTCTTCGGTCCATATTCCTTCATAGCAGCCATCTAATTTCCTTCTCAGTTCCTCAATCATTTGCCTATGATTAGGAAAGGCTCTTTAGCTCCAGTCCACCAGCTTCTTCCAACATTTTCTATATTTCCCTGCCTCTTAGAGAAGCATATAAACGAAGAGATGACCACCAAGATTTATTGAAAGGAATAGATGGCCCGTCGGTTGATGCTTATTAATCCATACCGAGGAGTGCCTTATTATTATTGAATTTAGCCAAAATATTAATTATTATTTAATTTTAATCTTTTTATAAATCTCATAAAGATTGGCCATTGGGTCAAAATGTGAAATTTTTTCCTTCCTGTGGCTGGGAGGAGTGCCTTGTGCGTGCGACATTGTAGTGTCGTCGATTAGACAAAAAAGGACAACGCTTTAAGAAAAGAAGGGCAGCGGAGAGAAGACAGCTCCTTTTAAAAATATATTCCTTTCGTTTCCACTTCCACCGGTTTGCTTAAGCCATAAGGCAATATAAAAAGAAAATTTACGTGGCGAGGATTGGGCATCGTCCTTCGGCGCGTGTATTTTTCTGGACGCTGTGAACATTATGTGCGTTTGTACTTTGTATACACTGAAGCTTTTGCTCAGTTTGTGTTTGATTAACATTTCACTGTTTATTTGCTCAACCCTTGCAATTTGGTGCTTTCAGTGACCTCCGATGGCTGAACACACCAGCCCACTGAATGTTGAGGCGGTTCTTTATTTGATGGACCAGCGTGTGATTAACGCTCGATTAGATAGGTTCGAGTCTTCTCTTGAAGGTATCTCGCGTGCGATGGATTCCTTGACTAGGAGTGTGGATCGTTTGCACAACGCCCTGGCAATCGACGACTCCGGGTCAAGTTCCGATGCTCATATACCGGCACCGGCACTGTCCTTTTCTCAGGTTATTCGATCAGAAATTCTAACTCTCTTTGTCTATCTCTCAACATTCTCTTCTCCTATTGTGCTTTATCTTTCCTATTTTGTGTCTATGTGGAGGTGTCATGCTTTATACAGCAGCTTTTTTTCAGTCTGTGTTGCTATTCAGCTGGCTAAATAATTTCTTTTGGCATTATTACTCACATCATTGTTTATTTGTGATTCTCAGTGTTGCGTTACCAGGACAGATATTAAATATTACGAAGAAAATAGAGGCTACTGAGTTTTGGTCCTGAAAAGGCTCACCTTGTTTCAATTTGAGTGAAGATTGGGTGGCAATTTGATGCACAGTTATGTTCTTTGAGATGATATTGTTTTTAACTGGAAAAAAAAAATAGAGGGTACAAGCACGGGGCATGCTGGTCTTCGATTCAAAATTCAGTTTGGACATTTTAGTTTTAAAATATTTTATTATCAGCTTTTACGTGATAATTTTATTTTTTAAAGAAGTGGTTATCTTCAATTCACATTTCTATATTTTTACAAATAAGAGTACAGGAATAAAATAAAGTTACTAAATTTGAAGTTGTTATTCTTTTTTTACCAGAACTGAAATTTTTAATTTAAATTTTTTGTTAAATATAGGTCTTCTTCTATTAAAGATAATTCGAATCTTGTCCGTCACATTATAAAGGGTTAACTCCTTTTACTTTTAATTTTTTTTACTGGGATTGTTGTCACATTTTTTATTTTAGTCATCCAAAGATTATGTCTTTTTCATGGCCTAGAAAGATCGATTCAGCTAGATGTGATCTCCATGTCAGAGTCCTGTTTGTTGGGGTTCTAACTCATTGGGCCTAAAGCCCATTGGATCAGTCACACTTTTCTTATAGACTCCAGTTTACTTCCTGTTCTTATTGTTGTTTTCTGTCGTAATTTATTAGAAATTGTACCCCTCGGATCAAGAGTATAAGGTGAAGAAGTTATTGACAAATAACTATTGGAATAAATCATGCTATACAACAAATTACAACTTAATTTAGAGTAAAAATTATTCTACAATAATAGCAGAAGATTTAACAAATACCTCTTAGCCATTGCTAATCTTTCACCTTTGAAAAGAATTCATGAACTCTGAAAAGGAGCACTGCAATATAGAAGACGGGATGGAAATTGGTTTGAAAGTCGTTGCTAGTCAGGAAACCTTTGGGAGCAGTCTAGGTTTTCTAATACTCGTATTTAGTCAGTCGTAAAACTTAATTGTATTATTCCACTATCAGAAATATCATATTAATAGCTAGTCAGCAAATTACCTTAATTTTGAAGTTGGGCCTAGATTTGAATTGCGGGTCATACTCAGGATATTTTAATTATTCACCTAAATATTAATAACTAATAAATATATTATAATAAATTACAATATCTCACATTCTCCCGCTTGGCCCGTATCTATATGTCAATTGCTTTGTTCAAATTAAATTAAGGTTATGCTGCAAGAATCATGCCGATAAGTCCTCTTAAGTTGAGTATTATCTTCCATATATTATATGCAACACCCTTACTTAATGGGTATAACTTTATGAATAAACGCCTATGTTTATTCGATTCCTAATTTAGTGTCTATTAATCCCATCAACAGAATGTATACAAAATAATGATAGGGATAATAAACCACATAATTAACTTCATCGCATACCTCTTTATATGAATAGAGGTCTAACCCCCATATGAGAGACGTGTACCACCAACGCATTCAGTTTCAATCCCTTAGTCAAAGGACCATCTAACATGTTCTTTGTATTGATATGATCATCGTGGGATGAATTTGCAGGATTTTATTGGAGTTTTGTGGTCATGAAATCCTGGGTCCATGGACTGACAGTGCTCCCTGACTCTGTTTCCGTGTGCTCATATATACACTTGACCATTTCGGCTTTATTTCCTTCACATGCAATTATTAACTTAATGCTTGTGATGGGATTATCATGAATCATTGTGGCAGATATCAACGATGCTTCTTTATCTTAAAAAACAATGTAATCGTTTTCATGGTCAACTTTGGAGTCTTCTTTTGAGACTGGCCGGTTTAGTATCCCAATTGTTGAAATAGACTCTTATGAGGCCTTCATGCTCGTACATAATCTTGTTTATATTAGTCGCACAGAGAATGTGCTAGCTGTTGATCTCGACACACCTTGTACAAAAGGGTCTCTAGGAGGTTGCAGATTAAGATGGCTAAAGCATATCTGTTTCCACGCTTGACAAAACCTAAACGTTTTGGAGTAAAACATGTTTTGGTGAAGCCAAAATTAAAGTGAAAACAGAAGCATGCTAAGTGTGTGTTTGCATTAGAGTCTTAAAAGTTTAAAGTTACACAAACTAAAGTTAGTAAACTTTACTCTGTTTTTAAATTTTCACAAACTGCAGTTCGTAAAGTTTTTTTTCTTTTGGGGGATTAATTTTTAATCTCAAAATATAAGGATGATTTGTCAGCTGCTGACATTGCTTGATCGTTCTTTATGAATGTTAGGTTGTTCGCTTTAGATCTCTGGATAAACCTAAGGACGATAATTTCTGCCTCAAGATGTAAGCACTTTGGGATTTGCTGAATACAAATCATTATATTTAACTACTAACATGTTTTTTACTTGTTAATACATGACTGTTGAGCATTTGCTTCCTTACATTTGGACCTATATATATATATATATATATACTGGTTTCTAGGTCAATGCTTTATACATACGATGATGTGGTGGAGAGAGTAGCGCAATGAGACTAATAATCAATATAGATGAGCAGGAAAATGAGGAACTGATCAAAATTGCAATCTATCTCTATATTTAATTTAATTCAAATAAAGCATTGTTATAGAGAATCCTAAATTGCAACATTTAGCATAAGTCCTCGACCAAATGAAAATACCGTAAAAACAGAATTGAACAAGTAACAGAGAATTCTTAAGAAGGAAAGTAGAGAATATCAGAGAGAAATCTTCATAATTCTTTTCCCCTTCTGTTATGCAGAAATGCCCTTTATTTTGCACCATCACGCACTTTTTAGGTGGTTCTGCGGTTTTTGTTACTCCTACGTGGCAACATAGGCTTTTCTTCTGTAGGCCCATCTTCTGTATTTGGACTCTGAGTCTCTTGGGCTATGTTCTCTTCACTAGTCTTAAGCTCATTCATAACATTACCCTCCTCATCAAGAATGACCTTGTCCTCGAGGTCAAAATTAGGATATTTTTGGCGAAAAGAAAAGAAAATTTCCTAGGTGGGCTAGTCTGTCGCATCCCACTGAATCAGTACCTGTGTTACCCAAGTGTCTTGAACTTTAACTCTTCTAGATGCCAGTATAGCTTGTGGAGAAAAATAAGGCCCTTCCAGATCAGTAAGTGGGGGAAGTGGTTAGGCTTGTAACCGTGCACCATGGAAGACAGGATGTAAATGTGCATCAGCAGGTAACTGAAGTTTATAAGCAACAGCACCAATGTGTTCTATAATAAGAAATGGGCCAAAATAACGTAAAGATAGTTTCTGGTTGTGATGGGAACGAATAGATTGTTGGCGGTAAGGTTACAACTTAACAAAAACATAATCACCAACCTGAAACTCTACCTCAGAGCTCTTTTGATGATCAGCAAAAAATTTCATTCGCTGTTGAGCTTTTTGCAAATTAGCCTTTAATAGCAGCAGAATCTCATCACGAGATGCTAATTGTTCCCTTACAGAAGCAGGAGCAGCCATGGACTGATCTAATCGAAGTAGCATAGGAGAATCACAACCAAAAACAACCTTATAAGGTGACATCCTAATGGAGGTATGAAAAGATGAGTTATAGCGATATTGAGCCCAAGGTAAATATGTAACCCATAAATGAGGTTGTTGATGAACAAAGCACCGCAAATACATTTCCAAGCAACGATTTAAAGCCTCCGATTGGCCATCAATTTATGGATGATAAGAAGAACTCATGCATAATAAAGTGTCCTGTAATTTAAATAAATGCTTCCAAAAAGAACTTGTGAAAACCCGGTCCCTATCTGATACAACAGAGCAAGGAAAGCCATGGAAACTCACAATATGTTGGATAAATTGCTCAGCAGTTGATTTAGCAGAATAGTTAGATTTCAAAGGCAAAAAATGAGCAAATTTTGAGAGTCTATCCACAACTACAAAATAACATTGCAACCCTTAGAAGTGGGCAACCCCGTAATGAAATCCATAGCAATATCTTCCCAAATTTGATTAGGAATAGGTAATGGTTGTAGAAGACCATAGGGTGATGTTTGTAATGTCTTAGCCTGTTGGCATATAATGCATTGCTAAATGAAGCGTTTAATATCACTGCGCATCCCCTTCCACCAAAATTCAGTAGATACTCTGGCATGTGTATGAACAGTTCCAATGTGTCCTCCCATTTTTGAAGCATGGAACTCGGTTAAAATAGACTAGCATCATGAGGTAATATAAGACCATGTTTATAAAATAAACGACCTCCATAAATGTGATAATCAAGAAAAGCAGAAGGGTTCTGTTGCACCTTTTGCTGAAGCAATAGCAGGTTGAAAGAAGCATCTATAGCACTCTGAATGGACTCAGAGGGTATTAGTGACAAACGAAATAGCCATAAAAGACCGAGATAAAGCATCAGCTGCAATGTTAGTTTTACCCGGTTTATACTCAATTGTATAGTCATAACCCAATAATTTTGGAAGACACGCCTCTTGGTCAGGAGTCCAAATAACTTGATCAGCAAGGTGGCGTAAACTTTGTTGATCCGTATGTATAACAAAAGGGTGCCCTACCAATTAGTGTCTGAACTTGGAAACAACCTCAGTTAGTGCATAAAGTTCTCGAACATAAGCTGATTGACTCTGCATACGAGGAGATAATTTTTTTTTGAAAAATATGCAATAGGATGCTTTTGTTGGCTAAGCATAGCACCAATTCTAGACCCTGAGGCATCAACTTCAATGACAAAAGGGCTGAGAAAAATTTGGTAAAGACAACATAAGAGTTGATAGACGAGCTTGCTTCAACGTTTCAAAAGTTGTTTGAGCCTCTAAAGACCAAGAAAAAGCGTCTTTTTGCAGCATATTAGTCAATAGAGCAGCAATACTGGCATAATGACAAATAAAATGGCGATAGTACCCTGTCAAGCCAAGAAATCCCCTCAGCTAGGAAACGGTAGAGGGAGTAGGCCATTCCTGAATAGCCGAAAGTTTAGTAGGGCCCATTTCAACCCCAGATTTTGAAACAATATGCCATAAATACTTAACACAATCAGAAGCAAAAGAACATTTTGATAGTTTAGCATAAAGCTGATGATGCATCAAACAATCCAGGATTGAATGCAGATAATGTAAATGCAAATCCAAATAAGCACTATAAACTAATATGTCATCAAAAAAACACCAAGACAAACTGGCGAAGAAAAGGCTGGAAAATATTATTCATAAGGGCTTGGAATGTAGCTGGAGCATTCGTAAGCCCAAAGGGCATGACTAACCATTCATAGAGACCATGATGTGTTTGAAAAGCCATTTTATGCTTGTCAGCCTCCTTAACCAAAATCTGGTGGTAACCAGAGCGAAGATCAAGTTTAGAGAAAATAGTAGCACCTCTTAACTCATTAAGGAGCTTATCCACGATAGGAATAGGATATGAATCCTTAATGGTGACAGCAGTCAAGGCCCAATAATCTGTGCAAAAATGTTAAGTGCCATCCTTCTTGCGCATTAAAAGGACTGGAGCTAAAAAGGAACTAGTACTTGGTTGAATAATACCCTGAGTAAGCATATCTTGAACCATATGCTCTATAATAACCTTCTGACTAAAAGGATAATGATATGGCCTTACTTTGATTGCCTCAACACTATTTTGTAAAGGAATAGCATGATCATGAGAACGAGTTGGAGGTAATCCCTTAGGTTCATCAAAGACTACGGCATATTGTTGTAGTAATTGAAGAAGAGCGCAAGGTAAATCAGATGGAAATTGCACTGAAGGGGAAGATGTTAGGGATAAACACTCATTGGTAAATAATTCTCGTAAAGAATCAATATCCTGAATGCGCCTTAGATGACGATATTGTAGTGGTTCAGATGAAGCCAGTTGATTTCCGTTAAGTATAACAAAAGTATTATTCAAATAGAATTTTATAGTACCCGTACTGTAATCAGCAATATGGGAACCTAAAGTACCCAACCAAGACGAACCCAATACAAGATCAGACCCAGCAATAGCTAAGACATACACAGACAACACAAGATTATAGCCTTGGATATTAAGTACTAAATTTTGAACCATACCTTCGCCCTTCATCACCTGACTATTGCCGACCATGACAGTATCATTGGAAGAATATAGAGGAAGCTTTAAATGGGAGACAATGTGAGGATGAATAAAGTTATCGGAGCTTCCTCTGTCGAGTAGAATCTAGACAGTAGTGCCTTGAATAAAACCCGTGAAATGAATGGTAGTGCGGCTGGAAGACCCATGAAAAGCAATGAAGGAGACCAACAGAACACTATTATCAATCGAAGTAGCCGTCGATGTGTCCGAGTCTGTCACTGCAGAAGGATTGCTCAAATCTATAGAGGGATCATCATCTCCAACTTGAAGCAATAGGAAGCGGCGATTTGGGCATTTGTGATTCCAGCTGAATTTCTCATCACAGTTATAACATAAGCCCTTGTCGCGGCGGAGTTGCATTTCTATAGCCGTTAAATGTTTGATCGGAGGAGAAGGCTTAAGGGCGGCGTCAGTAATAACCCCATAGAAGGTTTCAATGCGACCGTCGATACGAAAGACATACTTGAAGTTGATGGTTTGATGGCAGACGAAGGGGACCAAGAGCTCATACTCGATGCATTCTTCAAACCCGGCCCAACAGAAACAAGTTTCTTATCAAACAAACGAGCCAAGGAAGAAGCTTGATGTAACAAAAAGGGCTCTTGGGCCATCACCTCATGGCGCAAAGTCGGTGTCAGTCCACTAAGGAAACAATCGCGCATAGCCTCATCGGGCAACCCATCAACTTGATATGCCATTGCCACGAAAGAAGTATGAAATTCAGCAGAAGATCCAATTTACATCAACTTAAACAATTGGATTCTGGGATTCTCAAATTGAGAAGGGCCCAATTGCTTCTTGATAGCAAGTACTAAGGAACGCCAAGTCAGAATTTGATTCGTCTTTTGGAGAAATTGAAACCAAGGCACCATAAATCCATCAAAGTGGATTGATGCCACCGTAATGGGTTGGTCATCAGAAATCTGATAAAAAGAGAAGTATTGTTCAGCACAAAACAACTAACTCAAGGTATCTGTCTTGTCAAAATGAGGTAAATCCAGTTTAATTTGTCAACCATAAGGTTGAAAAGAGGAAGAGCCACTTGAAGAACCGGATGACGGATTAGGAGAACCCAGAGAATGAGATTGCGTCTATGATTCAAAGCCACGAGTTAAAGTATCAATAGAATGAGAGAGAGAAGCCATTGAATGTTCCATACTTTACAACCGTGATGAATTTGCAGTCAAAGATGATTCAAAATTGGTGAAGCGAGTGGACAACGTATGCCCTGATTAAGCTAAAGCGTCACTCAATTGTTGAATTTCAGTGTTTATAGTGTGAAGACTTGGATTCTCAACCATAAGGTCAGAATGAAAGCACCAATAAGACGAATAATCAATATAGATGAGCAGGAAAATGAGGAACTGATCAAAATTGCAATCTATCTCTATATTTAATTTAATTCAAATGAAGCATTGTTATAGAGAATCCTAAATTGCAACATTTAGCATAAGGTCTCAACAAAATGAAAATACTGTAAAAACAGAATTGAACAAGTAACAGAGAATTCTTCATAAGGAAAGCATAGAATATCAGAGAGAAATCTTCATAATTCGTTTCTCCTTCTGTTATGCTGAAATCCCCTTTATTCTGCACCATCACCCACTTTCCAGGTGGTCCTGTGGTTTCTGTTACTCTTACGTGGCAATATAGGCTTTTCTTCTGTAGGCCCATCTTCTGTATTTGGACTCTAAGTCTCTTGGGCTATGTTCTCTTCACTGGTCTTAAGCCTATTCATAACATGCAACAACCTGGGGTGGATGATCCATCCAAATTCAGGTTGACCCCACATAACTGCTACTCTCAACAACCAAAGCTTGAGTATTTTAAGTACCATGGGGTGGAAGATTTGTCTGATATGTTGGTTCATTATAACCAGGTAGTTATTGTTCAATCTGCAAGAATAAATTATTCATACACAAATTTATTCTTTTTTCCTGAAATTTTAGTTTCGAACTTCAGATATATTATACTATGAAGTACTCGACATTCCACTGCCAGAATTGCAAGGTTTGAAAACTCTGAAAGTTGCATTTAATCATGCTACTAAGGATGAGGTGAGTATGGAATCATAATATTCCTTTGGTTTTGATCTTGTTTATTTCTCTTATCTTAATATTAGTATTCATTAAATTTTTACCATTAGGTGGTTATTCATACTATCAGACTCCCAAAGCAAAGCACGGTGGGGGATGTCCTTGATTATCTTAAAACAAAGGTGACTGGTTCATACTTTGTTTATTAAAGACCTAAATTGGATGCACAATTAAAACATGTTGATGTGGAATAGGGATGAGTGAAGGAAAAGGATCAATATTTTTAAAATTCAAAAGATCAATTCAATGTGACAATGATCAAGGTTACAATAATTATGAACTAGAGCCTCTTTTGTACCCAACAATGATCTTAATGATACTAGGTTTCCTACTCTAACTAGTCACTAGGATACAATAGCCGGAGCTGATAAAACCCTAGCCTTTTTGATTCTTTTCTTAGTGGATACAAGGGCCCAAAAACAAAAGGGGGGTATCTTTACTAGGCAGTGGCAATGGAAGGTTTAAGGTATAGTAAAAACAATAATGTTAGGCTTACAAATTCACTGGGGCTAACAAACTTAATTTGGAAACTTGATATTGTTTTTCTCTAAATTCTTCAACTTCATGATTAACAAACTGATGTAAAACACTCACCAATACTCACATCTAATGAAGAACATAAGTGATTTGGGAAAAAACTTAAAAGAAAATAGGGAAAATAGATTAGAAATAGGGGAGGGAGAAGAGCAGAACAGAGGATGACGAGGGGAATGAGATTGATGAGGGGGAAACAGAATGGTGGGGGAAGAATCAGAATCTGAGGGGAGAGAATAGAACTAAGGGAGCGAGAGATAGCGAGCTTACATAGCTTAACCAATTTCATTCATCAAGTCTGAAATACATATGCTTCCTACCTTCTATTTATAGAGCAAGGTTTCCTTCTCATGAAGTAATCTTGTTACCAACTTGCTAATATAAAATTATAAAAAGAAAAAAGTAGATTGGTTTCTTTAATCTTGAAGGAAACTTACAAGGGAAGCTTACTAAATATAATTAAAAACTCAAAAGTAGATCCATTTCTTTCCAAAAGAGTTTTCTTTCAAAATATTTAATCCTATATTCCATCACAATGTTATAATGGTCATCCTTTGCATCAATTTTAGCTTGGGTAGTCTCTACAGTGGGAGCCTTGATGAAATAATCCATGAAGGATTGTGTTCCTCATCTATAATCAATTGATACAATTACTTGGGATTAGTTGCTTGAAGAAAAATGTTTTTCTTCACAAATTTTTCAAAACTTAACAAATTTTATGCAATTCTTCTAATCTTTTCATCTTTCATTAATGGAACAAGTATATTCTCTAACTTCATTCGTATTGAAGCAACAATGTTTATGATTGAAAAAAATCTTAAGGAGATATGAAGGACCTCGGTTGTTCACTCCTTAGGCCTAATGATGTGGTGTGAACAGCATTGTTGCACTTTGATTCCACCTTGATGCATAACAGGATGGAGGAATGAAATAAAATGAACAAAATCCTCAAATCTTAGAAGACATATTTTCATATATGTTATTATATAGTTGCAGCTTTATAGTAAATAACGGTGATAAAAGAGTGCATATTCACCCTAAAAGTTAGTTAGAAGAGAGAGAATAGTAACAATGACGTGGCTAGGAAGAGAGAATATATATGGTGTACCTATCCCTTTACGATTTTTGTGAATGAATTATCTCTATTTTTCTCTCTGTGATGACATTGAGGTATCAGAGCCTCTATCTAGTAAATAGGGCTGCCGCCGGAATCACGATCCTAGGAATGCCTAGGTGATTTGGAAATCGCCTAGAGATGCTCCAAACTATGATGCACACTTGTTTTGAATAGAGCTCTTAAGATATTCTGGACCTTAAATAGACTGCTATTCGTCTTGAAGAGTGTATGAAGTTGATGGATGCTTGGTTTGCTTCATTCTGTGCAAACGCTGGCAAACAACCTATGGATAGAAATGGTAGCCAAGATGGCGATTTTAGTTCCACTATTTCTTCTTGTATTTCTCCTTTGGATCTTTTCATGAACTGCAACACCAACCCATTCCTTATTTCATTCCCACAAAATAGAGTGTTATGGAATTTCTGAGGTTTGATGGATTTGATTTTCATGGATGGGCATATTGTTGTCAATTTTTTGAGGTTGATAGCACTCCAGCTGAACAACGACTCCATCTTCTGAGTATCTACCTGGAAGGTCATGCTCTTCAGTGGCACCAAACATTTATGCGCCATCGTTCGTTCTTGGAGGTCTATTGGGATGATTATTTTAAGCAGATGGAAGAACAATTTATTGATGTGCAAGAGGAAAATCCCTTGATCGCTTTCAAGAAACTTCACCAAGGCGATGAACTTGTTGCTGATTATGAAAGGAAATTTGATGAGTTGCTCTCTAAGGTTGGTATTCCTGAAGTTGTTGCTATTAATCTCTTTATAGGAGGTCTCAGGCAGGACATCCAGCAATTTGTCCTCAATTTTTCACCTCTGTTGTTGGCTATTATGACATGCTCAGCTAGGTTGCAAGAAGCCACCATTCGTACTCTATATGAGAACCCACTTGGACGCAATCGCAAAACTTCGGCTCCGTCAATTAGGTTTTTTAGCTATCCAATAGATCATGGCTCTACAGTACTGGGCTCCAAGTATGGCCCATATTCAACCAACCCTTCCTTTAGCCTATCCAAATCTAAACTGAGTGCCACCATCTCTTTCTCTGGGTCTTCTTCGACACCGTCGCCAGTACTAACCTCAATAGCAATCTCCAAACCTACTCGTTAGCTGTCAGAAAGAGAAATGGATAATTGGCGTCGGAAAGGGTTATGTTATTGGTGCCCTAAGAAGTATACGTCGACTCATTGGCGCGATAGATTAGTACAAGACCTTTGAAATTTTGTAGCGATTATAGTCCATAACCGCTACAAATTCTGTAGCGGTTATATCCCTTTAACCTCTACAAAAACCTGACGTTTGGGATTTTGTTGCGGTTTTTTTGCTATAACTGCTACAAATAACCGCTATACTATTGGCGGGCCTTGGTCGCGCCAAGTGGCTGGAATATTGTAGTGGTTTTTGTTCATTAACCGCTACAAGTTTTAGCGTTAATTTCGCGCCAAATTTGTAGCGGTTTTTTCTACCTAACCGCTATAAAAAATGATGCTAATATGTCACGCCAGTTGTCGCGAAGCTTGGCGCTACAAATTTATAGCAGTTTAGATTAAAACTGCTACAAATACTATAATTTGTAGCATTTTTATATAACCGCTACAATGCCACCGCTACAAAATACCATTTTTTTTGTAGTGAAAGGGCATATTATTCGAGTAATCACTTGAGTGATTATGGCCATCACTCGAGTGATCACTCGAGTAATACCCTCTAAAAATTGGCAAAGAGCCAAAACTCAAGGGAACACCTTGGAGAAGTTCCATTACTTTCATATAAGTCATTTTACCTTCTTATTGACCCATTCCAACCTCCGATTTCACTTCTAAGGGCTTGAATCTTGATATTCTCATTTGATTTTGCAAGTTGTTCTTTCTTCTTCTTTCTTCAATCTCTTTCTTCTTGTTTTTCCTCTTGATGATACTTCTTTATAGCCCAACTAGATATCTTCTTGAATTGATTATCATTCTTCATAACCCAACTAAATATCTTCTTGAATATCTTCAATCTTCTTCTTTATCTTCTATCAACTAGATATCTTCTTGAATTGATGATCATTCTTCATAACCTAACTAGATATCTTCTTGAATATCTTCAATCTTCTTCTTTCTTTGCTTGACTAATCTATAAGATATGCAACATTAAATATAGTAGTTAATCAATGTAGAAGATAAATATATTATGCAAACTTTTTGCTCTTAATATTTGACATCTATATTTGACATCATCAAAACTAATCATGTTTAACAATATCATCATCAACATCCGTAATATTTGATTGTGCTTTAGTTTGAGGATACTATTCAATGGTTAAAATATCAAGATTCTCTTCTTATTACCTATACTATCTGCAACAAGTAATAAACTAAAGTCACAAATTTATAATATATAAAGTAGTTATGAAATTTGCACAATAAAAATTTAGATAATGCTTGAACAAAATAAATATAAATTACACTTACAGTGAGAGCTGTGACTTGTTGACTTGTTGACTTGCGAGAGTAAAATTTAAGAGTGAGGAAGAACACTTAGGGAGATGGAGTTAGGGAGTATTGACATACATAATTAGAGTTTTATTTTGGTTCTTTTTTTTTTCAATTTTCCCTCCTCTTTTTTTCCTTTTGCCAAATTTTTTCCTCCTATTTTATTAAATTTCAATAACAAATCAAGAAAAGATTAAATGAGGTTAAATGGGCCAACCCTCGACTAAAAAGGTCTACCCATTTATTTTTAAGTTTGTAAGGGTTTAGCCTATTCAAATCCGAATGGTTTTTAAACCATATGAATCTTAAATCCAGTATTTAAATCAAATAAGTTGACCCAACAGAGTTGGCCCATTTTTTGACTCTAGCCCCTATAAAAAAAATAATTGTAATATCCTAAATTGCCTAAAGACTTGAGGATATGCCTATATTTGGCAAACTACTAAGCCCAGTTTGGGAAGGGTCCTAAGAATGTCGAGAGATAGAAAGAGTATTGGGGACTATGTGATCCAGCTCTACCAGGCATAGGGCCCAATACGTGTAGGTAATAGGATCAAAGTGTCAGTGCAGATGTGTACATGATAGATATATGATGCCATTAGGTTGGTAGAAGACACCACTCGGTTATGTCATGAGGTAAGGGACAGATTTGTCGGGTGAAATAGGCCGGTGTAGGTGTATACTTGGCATTTTCAGGGTAGACATGTGTCCCTGCGTTTTTTAGAATAGACAGCAATATGTGGCACCATGTAGGGCCCACACATATACACTCTGACCTAGTGTCTTTTAATGGGCCTTGATATACATGTTGCAGTCCCGAGCAAAACCCGAGTGAAACCCGAACAAACGATAAAGTAACTTTATTAAAGTAGCTTTAATAAAGTAAATTATGATGAGTAATGATAACTCAACTTTTGTGTTGGATGAATAAGAAGATGACACTTGTCATCAAAGTACACATCATTATGACAAATACTATTCATACTTTTTGGTTGGCACAATTGGAAGGTGACACTTGTCCCTTCATCATGAGGTGTCCTTCTTGCCTTTTTGGTTGGCATTCCAAGACGATGGCATGTGGCACTGAAGTCAAGGGAATTCACCTGTCCTAGGTCCGGTCCCTCGATTAACTTTTCCAAGTAGATGATTGACTTTCCCGAGTACTACATAGGGGACTCAAAGGAATTTATTAGATGCCACTCCCCTGATATTAAAGTCATCAATACTCAGGAAAAGAAGTGGACCGGGTTGGTCAGGGACACATGGCACTTTGTAGGCCACACATGTGTGACACATGTCACTTTAAGATAACACAATTCTCTCTCTGACACATGTCTCTTTAAGATAACACAATTCTCTCTCTCCTCTCTTTATATTTCATGCAGCTACCATAAAATAGGAGAAAAATTGAAGAGAAGATGAAAGAGGAGAGAAGGTGGATGAATAGTGAATTTCCAGAGTTCTGGAGCTGATTTTACCTCCGATTTGGCATTTCCAGCTCTGGACTCTTCTGTAATGTTGTTCCTCTTAGTGAGAGTAATATTTCTATGCTTTTGGATTTCTGATCAGAGGTGTTTGGTTCCTTTTACTCAGGAGTGGTGCTTCTGGAATCAAGAAATGGTTGCAGAATCGTGCTCAAGCGTAAGCTTCGATTTAAGCCAAATATTGTGATGTTTGAGTAATTATTCATGGAGTTGTGTGACTACCCTGATTTTTGAACACCATGAAAATTAAAGCTTAATAGTCTTGTAATCATGAGAAATGGGTTAAAGAAGATTTAACGGTGTTAGATTATAAGTCTTGAAACTAAATTTGCAAAACTGGATTTTTGGGAAAGGGGTTCTGTTCGGTTCTGTACAGAATCTAGGGAAGGAGCTGGATTTTGATGTTTTTGAGTATTTCATTGTATTCTACATGAAGAATTATGTGGAGCAGCATGTGGTTGTGCTTTTTGGATGATTATACATAATTCTGGAATTTATGAAAGTTTGAGTTATTATATTGCTGCCCAGATTCGTTTCTAGAAACCAATATTGTTGTGGCGTGTTTTTTAGTAGCCAAGCTTGATCCAAATTGCATGATATTTTAATTTGGTAGGTATTATGAAGGATTTGGATAATTACACTAGGAGTTATAAAATTTTGAAGTTAGGCATTGAATCTGGAATGTTTTCTAGACCAATTGTGTTGTTTGATGATTTTGGGAAATTTAGCCCTGTAATTGGTAGTGGTTAATATTTTTCCATTAAAGTAGACTTAATAAGGGTCACATAAAATGTTGAACCACTGCAATTGGATTTTTCTAGATATAGTTATGATTTTTCAAAGTTGAGTGAAAAATCTGGTAGATTAAATGAACCCACGAAATTATGGCATTTAAGGTAATTTGAGTCAGGTATAGGTCCAAATAATAGAATCGAGTCCTAGAGGCTAAAGTAGCCTATTAGACACTTAATTTTCATAGCTCTAATAATGTAGCTATATATCTAGAGCCGTGAGGTGACAAAGAAGAAGCAACTTCAATGGTTGGAAGAAAATGTACCAAAAAGGGGACTCGAAGACAAAAGATAGTGAACTTACTTAATTGCATGTATGTGATGTTTATGCTATGTATTGATTTGCTATATTGCTTTACTTGATTATGTGAAACATGTATGAATGCATAAAGCTTTGTTTCTATTTTTGCTGTGGCCATAAGTATATTGCACGAAACATTGAGCATGCAGAATTTCATTATATGAACATGAGCCTATGTAAGGCAAGCATATCATGCACTAGCATTCATCTTGCATGTATTGTCTATAATTTTTGCTATTAAGATTTCCCCAAATCTCACCCTCCCTCACTAACCAAATAGGCAGCTGAGCACAGAAGAGGAGTGTAGGAGGCTGTACCAGGAAAGAAGTTGTAATGAAGAAGCAAAGAATTATTCACATAGTAGTCTGTTATGTAAATTAATATATTTGTAATGGTTAACTATATAATCTGCATGACGAATGAATTAATTATCTAATCGCGATAATTGAATAAAAAATGAATAATCGCACAGTATGAGCCTATTAGTTAAGAAACCTTCCACGCATAAAAATGAGTAAGGAGTCACTCTGATTAAGATAACAAAGAGAATAAAGGAAAGATGAGTCTTAAGAAATGATGAGTTACAAAGAAATTACAAACCACTTTATGATAGTTTGTGAAAATTTTTGAAGTATTCAGAAAAACCCATTCAACTATAGGTTTGAATCATGTCTTGAGGTTGGGAATTGAAAGAACTTTATAAATGAATATTACTACATGGTTTGAATTCACTGTGTAAAACTCATCAGAACAATAATGTAACTAAGGTGTTACATTTGGTGGTATCAAAGCATAGATTCTGGCAATTGGCTAGTATGCTCTACTTATGTGAGTAGTATCCTTATTGATACTTGGATAATCCTGAGTGATACTAGGATTAAGAAGTATGGGTGATAACTAAACCAAGAGAAATAGAATTTCCCCTGACTGCTAATTGGCAAGCTAGTATAGAGAAAGGATATAGCCATATATCGGTGAATTGCCTGATTGTAGAATCCCCTGCCAAAGGAAGGAGTAGAGCTATATATAGAGAATGAAATGGAGCAGTAGTGATGTATATCCAGTAGAGAAAGGTATGAACTATGGAGAATCTAATGTCAAGCTAGCCTGTAACCCAGATTCCAATGGGACTCTATGGTTAGGCGTGCTTAGGCGAGAGTAATCCCAGGATGGGTGACTCCCTGGGAAATATTATAAAACTTTGAAAACCTCTTGATTAAAGGATGAGTGCTTTAAGGTATCAAATATGGTGATCCTTAGGGATGCCATGAGAATGTTAGAAAGAATATGGTGAAGGTTGAGAATAGGCTTGAATATGATCTAAGCTGAAAAAGTGTTTAGGTTGAATTGTGATTAAGGTTGCACTATCTTGTGAACCTTGTGATTAATATTGCACTGTCAGCAATGCTTTGGGAATATTTGAGGATATAGCCTAAATGTTATGAGAATAGAATAAAAGCTATGAATCATTATGATCCTAGCATGCTTATTAGGTATGGTTGAGGTTCCAGAATTAGGTTGTTGAACTTAGAAGTTGGATAGGTATCCAAAGGGTTGCTACCAACTAAATTGTGACCTGAGAATCAAACAATAGTTGAATTGATCCTTTAGGTATTTAAATTGACTTGAATGAATTGGGTACTATAATATGGTACAAATGGGAATGAGGTTATTGAAGGTGTCTAGCAGCTTATGTAGCATAGAGAAAGATCTTGATTATAGAATATTTCCTTATAAAGAATGAATGAAAGTAGAAGGAATGAATGAGAATATAGTTCTCTGACGAACTAAGAGAAAGAATGAATTTGCCTGCCATTCCACTAACTTAAGGCTATACTAGGAGTTCCAAATGAGGAGTTTGCCAAGGTACATTTCTTCTGAGTAAAAATTGGTTCCACTGTTGGGTGTTTTACTAACCAAAAATTGAATGCTGTTTTTATGTTCCCAATTCTTTTATTTTTATTATTATATTTTATGTGGCCAGTGGAAGTTTGCATTTCTTACACTAGGGCCTAAGTAACTTCAGAACTCTAACATACTATCTCATAGATTGTAGGTACATCCATTGAACCTCAAATAAGTTTTCATACTTGCTTGAATTGAATCATACCATTATTTTAACTGGTTAGTTTGAATTTATATTTATTTTTTTTTAATGTAAAAAATTCTTGCTTATGGTAGAGAAGGGATGTTTATAGTATTTGGGAGGAATATCTTGGCTTAGAGCATGCCGACTGTAATACCCCGACTTTTGAAACTTGAGCTTAGAGAATAAGCCTGAGATTAATGGATTGCTAAGCCCCGGTTTAGCAAGATCCCAAATTGTGATTAAGGGTTAATGACTCCAAAAGTGGATGTGGTTAGTGATAAATAATCCTTTTGGAGAATATGAAGTGATTTGGCACTCGAATGTTATTCGTGTGTGTTGTGAGTAGAGCCGAAATCCTGTATTTAAGTTCAATTATGGATTAACATCCAAATTGACTTAGAATAAAGGGAAGAATTGAATGGGATATTGTGTTGGAAATGGTGTCATAGTGTGTTTTGATGTCATTGAAATTGGTTTGGAACTTTGGAATGGAAAAGTTGCAATGTTAGGTTTTGAAATGTGAATTGTGTTGACATGTTGAGATTGTTGTGAAAACATGTCAATGTGATGTGAATTTGATTGATTTGGTTTTTCCAATGGATTCCTTGTGAAAATTTATGTGGGAATGATGTTTGGTATGAAAATGGGACCATTGGAAGCAAAGATGCAAAATCTGAAATTCTATCCAGTGAAACTCTGTTCTGGGTAGTCTATTTGTATTGATGTTTTGAGTGGGCAAATGGTCTCTAATAATTCTGAAACTTTCCAGTCTTAAATTTCACATTCCAAGCTTCAAAATTAACAAATAATTTGTGTCATTTCATTTTGTGAACTGGGAGTTATGGTTTTCCAAAGTTTGATGTTAAAACTGGGTGCAAATCTGGAACAACAAGGGAATTTCGTGTAATTCTGGAATTTTGTGGTGATTTTTGGTAATGGCTCATATTTTTCCTATGAAGAGGACTTAAATATATTTCAATGGGCTTTAGGATCACATCATTTCAATTTTTCTAAAATTATTTATGATTTTTCAAAGTTTGGGCAGAAAATCTGCCAGAAAATCCAAAAATGGGAATTATGACATCATCAAAATAAAAGATGACATCAGCATGAAATTAGATATTTTCTCATCATCTTCAGTTCTCATTTCTGACGTGCTGAACCAGCTGAAACTAGTGAGAGAAAGTTGAGAGCTCTTAGAGAGAGAAAGAGGAAAAATCTCACAAGGTAAGCTGATTTGTCCGACGATCTAGCTCCTAACGCATATAACCTCGCTCCTAAGCTTCTCTTTCATGTTATTTAAGGTGTTGGAAGCTCAATTTTCATGGTTAATAAGGGCTAGGGTTTCTGCCACTCTTGAGAAAAGTTAGTGGGAGCTTGAGGTAACTTCCAAACTGTTGTGTATTGACTATTCTGGCTGCTGTGGACAATTTAATCGGTGAAATTTCGCTGGATTGTCATTGATTTCAAAAATGGAAAATGGGTGTGTGGGGCTGTTATGCTGCCCAAAATTGGTACTAAATGGTAGTTGTAACCTAATGGAATAGTCAATAAAGTGGTTAGGAGTAGAAAGGAACGCGTTTACGGAGTCGAAACCGAAAAACCCGGAATACTTGAGAATTTTGGCCAGCTCTAGAAATGGGTCTTAGAGTTGGACTTTCAATGATTTTATGATTCCATTGAGTTCAGGAGCGAAAATTAGGTGGGGTTACAGTTGGGCACTTTTTCGGAAAAAGCCGAAAAAGCATAATTACGAAAACGCCCCTGAAACCCTTAAAGTGGGGCTGCCAAGGGTAATTTTGTAATTGACATTGAATTTGATAATTTCAAGTTCAGAAATGGATTCCTTGGGTGGAAATATGTTAGAATAACCAATGTCAAAATTTCAGGAAAAGTACAGCCAGACTGGGTACGGTGGGGCCAGGCCGGGTCCCCAGGGGCATTTTAGTAAATTTTCAATATAGCCTCATATAACCCCCAGAAACACTATGGAAGTGTCTAAATAGTACATTTGACATTGTAGGATCGAATATGAGGCTCCGAGCTGTTTGCACGTAGATTGAGGCATAAAAGGGTTAAGGTAGGGAACTTATCTCTCCTGCATGCTCTGATAACTATATTAATGTGTTGATGCATGTTATTGCTTTGCTTGATATGTGGAAATTGTAATGGGCAATTGTGCCCTGAGTATACTTAGTAAAGATAAGAACCCGGGAGTTGCTGGGATGATATTGTTATACATTCTGATATTTGTATAAATATGATATTTCGCGTGATGTAATTATATTCGAAATTGAATATGAGACCAAGTAAATTAGATTTTAAAAGTTATTTGTGAAAACCCTATCGTGAAGATGAGATTTTAAATAAGTTTTGTTTCTTATTGGTTTCTATTTCATTTTAATCACGTATTTCGGATATAATTACGGAAGGGGGTTACACCGACAACGCTCCTAAAAGACCTTATATTGTTAACCAGGTTAGTTATCATTGCTTGAAAGGTTGAATTTCCTTGTGGACACTGGTCATTATTTGTCTGGTACCAGTCTGGGTTATAATTACTGGTGCAACCATTATTTAATTTTGAGTTGATGTTTTATTTTCTTTCTGCATTTGAATTTATAATTGGGTTTTGTTTTTTCTAAAATCACTGCACGTTTGAGAAGCCAGTAAAGATTTATAATTAGGAAACCAATATTTATGAGTTCTTTTGCTATGTGGAATGAATTTGGCCTTGGAAATTAAGAAGTGGGCTTGTAAAGATTTATTCTAGCCTTTGTGGTTATGTAATTCCTTTATCTATGAAGTGACTTTGCTCCCAACACATTGTATCTGCCGACCACAGCCTCTTAAGCTTTTTGCATACTGCTTCTATTTTTTATAGTAAATGAAAAGGCATTTGGCTGCACAGGCTCTACTCTACTAACTCAGTAGAAATATGCTAGTTCACAGCATCTTCTATGAATAGACGTTTAACTTCAGCAAGCTCTCTGTCAACTAGAAGAAAATCCACCTCCATATCCCATGCTTTTCTTGCTAAGAAATCTGTCACCCAATTCACCTCCCAACAACAATGTAGCAGCTCCACTTCCCTCTCACGTTCCAGTATCAACTGAATTTCCAAGATTATAGTAGCATTATGATGTTCTTCGGATACCACTCCTTGAATAAGCTGCAATACTTAACTACAATCACTTTCAACAATAATATATATGCCTAAATCCTCCTTCCCAAGCTAACTTCATACCCCATAAAATTCCCCAAGCTTTTATTGTGATTACCGACCCGCGTCCAATATGAAATGTAAACCCTTGAACAAATCCATTGTGGTTATCCTATATCGCCCCATCACATGTACAGCACCTTGACACTTTATTCCTGGACCCATCTGTATTAACTTTAACCACCCCGGTGGGAGGAGGGCGCCAAGATGTACTTGGTACGATATAGGACTTTAGTTGTATGGGACTGGACATACCCCAAAGACAATACCAAACTAGTATGTGCCAGTAACTCTTATTTACTCCACTGTTTATTGTTGAAAATATGGTCATTCCTCTCAAACCAAATGTGCCTACATAAAATAATAAACCAGTGCCGAAACACGTAGCCATACACCTGATCCTGACATCGTAAACACCATGTTAACCAAGTATTTCTATCAGTTGAATCAAAGAAATGCCAATGCCATTGACTAGGTAGTATCTCACTCCAGAGTTCTTTTATCATAGCACAGTCTTGAAGAACATGCAGAACTGATTCGATCTCATCTTGATAGAAGGGGCACATCTTAGTCTTGTGGATTGCTCATTGAGCTCGTGCCAAGTTTATCAATACACGCCCATAGGCGCATAACCACAAAAACAATCTGTATCATTGAGGAACCTTAAGCTTCCATATGAGCATCCATCCAAACCAATTTTGGTTTTCACCTTGTCCAGCTAACCTCTTGTATGTCGCTTTTAGAGCAAACTTACCATCAGCTGCCCATCGCCATACCAAAACTTTGCCACCAACATTACAATTAATATTCACTCTTTGGATTGCTAGCATGACTTGTTTCGACAATAAATGCCCAAACTTATCCAGATCCCATTAACCCGATAAAGTAATATAGTCAATCACCTTCCATTTGTTAGTGATTAAGTTGCCATGCTCTCCAATCTATCAAAATAGGGAACCCATATATTATGCTAAAAAGACACCGAAGTTCCATCTATAATCCTCCAGGCAATTACTTACACTTTCCCAACTTTGTCTAATCCCCTTCTATGTGCTCAATTCTATCCATCATTTTTCTACTTTCAGCGCCAAATCACTACCCATCTTGTACTTCTCCCAAGGAAATTAACTCACAATGCATCTCGTTTGTGTACTAAGTTCCACCCCAATTTCGTCATGTAAGCTTGGTTCTGAAGCCTTGCATGTGTTAAGCTCAGTCCACCGTCTTTCTTTTAGGAACACCCCCGATCCCAAGCTACCATATGGGGTTTATGATTCGTGTATATACTTCCCTAACAAAAATTCCTGCATTTCTTGTCTATCTCATCACAAGTACCTAGAGGGAGGGGTACAGTTTGCATGGCATAGGATGGCATGGCTTACATGACAGACGATACTAGAGTATGTCTTATCAATAACATGTTAGGCCTCCAGCTTGCTAGATGGGCATCCATGTTGTCAAGAATAAATCTGTATGAGGACTTAGTGCTTTACTCATGTAAGATGGGAATTCCTAAATATTTATATCATATAAAAATATGGTTCAATCATCTATAAATATTTGGGTGGTTGATATAATCTATCAAATCATTTAAAGGCTGTCGACTTTTGATATAATATATATGGCCTACTAGACTGATCCTAAATGAAATAATGCAATGAAAAATTAAATTTTGGTCCAAGTAAAATTATGCTTCGTTCAGATGGGGACCGAATTTCATCTCATCAATTACTAACGTGCTTTATGGGTTCACTATACTCTATGGACTATACAACATTGTAGTGATATATATTGAAAATATGGTCCTTCATGTGATAATGATACTTCTTTCTTTGCCACATCAACTTCTTTTTATATTCAGCTTTAACCAAAATTAATTAGATGTGTCATAATAATAAATGTCAAAGCCTTTTAAATTTGCCTATTTTAATTAGATGTGCCAATTTTTATTTAAAGTAACCGAAGTCCATATTCTTGAAAATGGACATCTCACTCACCAGTGGAAAATTGACTTTTTAGACCGGTTAAAAAAGAATTTTTAGACCGGTTGTGAATTAGGTCTTGTTATAGCAGATCTAAAAAGTCTGTTATTTTTTAGACCGGTTGTTCTTAAAACTGGTCTTAAAGGTCACCTTTAAGACCTGTTCTTCCCGCAACATGTCTTAAAGGTCAGACCTTTTAAGATCGGTTGTGCCTACAACCGGTCTTAAAAATCCACCTTTAAGACTAGTTGTGGGAACAACCGGTCTTAAAGGTCAGACCTTTAAGACCGGTTGTAGGCACAACCGGTCTTAAAGTACCTTTAAGAATGTCCCTTCTATTTTTTTTTTAAAAATGTCCCTTTTATATATACACACACTGGATGCTCCAATTTTAACAGCATTACAGAACAATCACAGATTTCAATTTCAATTTCAATATTCAAAAGCAGCAGTCTATAGCAGCAACAAATTTTCATACAAGCCAGTCACACATTGATGATTCATTTGCAGCACTTTAATTACAGTATGGAAAATATGGCAGCATTTAATGTAAACTCCATTGGCTTAATTTCAGCCCGAATGCACTTATAGTTTCAGTCCCTAAGTCACAAGTAGAATGCAAGCAAATTTGTCAAGAATTTAGCCAAAGGTAATGACCAACCTTAGTTTAGCACTAAATAACACCAACAGTGCAATTAGACAGTAAGGAGGACCAAATGACAGTAGTAATGAATCTTGAAGCAACAGAGAACAATGCAAAATGCAACGGATGAAATAGAGTGCATGTATATTTGTCTATCTATATGCAACTCCCTAAGTATGAAGTAAGTAATAGATTGCATAAAAGAAACATAACATATTTCACAAAAGCAATGACAGCAGCAAGATCAACAACAAGCACAAATAAAGGTGTAAGCCAGGTGACTTTAAATAAACTTCTAACAAATGGTAATTAGTATAGAACAAGGTTCAAGATCAAATGTCACAATTTAAGCAACAAGTTAAAATCAGATTCTAGGAACTCCAAATTCACTCCATTTCTTGCAATTTCAATGTGCAATATGAAGTTGTCTAAAACTAAAAACATGAAGGAATGTCCAAACAGAAGAATTTGCTCAGAATTGTATGCAAAACTTTGAAATGACAACGGCAGCAATAAAATTCAAGTATTGATACAAGCAACAGCAGAAATTCCTCAACTTTACAGAATACAAAGGGAAGAAAAATTACAAAGGTCAGTCCCTCAAATCCCATGCCTCTTGTATCACCCATATCACAGAAATTGTCCTACACAGATACATAAACCTTGTTAGCAATACATATGAGAACAATAATGTACAATGTAACATTAGATTCAAAAACTCACTATTTTTGTAATAGCTCATAGATGAATTCAACACAACATGTGCGAATAAAATCAATATCTTCTTCAGGAAAGGGATCAGCAAGATCAAACATCTGTAACACCAAAACCAAACGAAACATTAACTTAGTAACTTAAAAACAATAAAGTAATACAAAAGTTCTGAAATATAAATTTACCTCTTGAGTAAAATCAGTCGTGCCTAGAGTGATAATATTGTAAATGTGTCTCAAAACATAAAAACCACATAAGTTGGACCCCTATGGTTGCCTACGGCTCTGAGAAAAAAAATGATATCATTAAAAAAAATATAAAGGCATGGCTTATTACATTCTTTAAACAAATCAATACGTACTAACCTTTGGCATGATCCATGTAGGGTCCTTTAAGTCACGAACATGCTTACCACAAGCAGTGTGTAGGAATGTCCGCATAGCCCTATGATCATCACAATGACAAGGGTTATTGGTTTTACACAAATTCCATAAACTTTGCATACAAAAGGTAATAATGCAAGAAAACTAATGAGTTCATGGTCTTTTTCAAATCATTCCCTGGTTTGACGTGGAGGGAACATAAGAGGATGACAGTGTAACTACTCTTGCATAGAAGAAGTAACTGTCAATGATCACTGGAAAAAAAGAAGAATATTAAGCAAACATAAAACATTATATAAATTATAAAATATCAGTTTGCTTCTTACTCATGCACATATGGAACCAAGAAACACTTAGTTCCAGTTTCACTAAGCCTCTCTGATAAGTATCTATATCTGATAGCAGCAGTGGTCCCTTTCTCTTGGATGTGATGGGGGCATAAGAATCCAAATTTTTTTCTTTTGCCAGAGGAGACCAACCTACGATGCATATACCTACAATAATGCAAGCACATAAATAAAAGGTAAACGGTGAAACTTTTAAAATATTTACTTTGAATTTCAGAAGACACTTACATTAAGAACAGTTGGATAATCCCAATTGTAAGATTTTGTCTAGGAGCTACTAGGGACATCAAATCATCCCTCTCAAAATAGCATGTCACCCCTGACTGTCCAACAACTGAATCCGTAGGCCAATCTCTTGTTTTAAAGGATGTATCATATGCCATCATAATCACTTGTTGCATGATATTCAATGGAGGCTGTGAAACTTCTTGCTGAGTGAAGGAAGCTAGACTTGGTGGGGCTTTGATCGGACTTTCCTCGGCTCAAACAGAAACAAGGTTCGTTGGCCACAAGATGAATGTACCCAGGACATTGCTTACAATCTTGAATTCATCAGAAGGGATAGGGATAGGTGCATCTGTAATGATCACCTCGTTAACTGACACTCAGACTTGATTAGCTTCCATTTGTCAGTAGTGGACAGTTGATCCCAAGTTATACACACTACCCCGTGCAACTAACCGTCTCAGAGGATCCTCGACAAAAATATTACAAGGCTCAATAATTTCTCTTGCAGGACCCTCTGATGACTGCCCGATGTTGCAACAACTCCCTTTAGTACTCTGCTTATTAGGATCAATCGATTGTGGCTGGGGAGCACTGGTATCTTGTCTTAAGCTCATAAACACTATCATTTCCTCTTTTATCTTGCTCAACCGAGTCTCTAATAGTGCTTCAAATGATGCTTCAGCCTTGGCCTTTACTTCTGCTCTTGCAGTGGCCAACATAGTATCCAATTCCTCCCTAGTCACGATATTTGAGGAATGGCGTACGGGGGCTCCAAAGTAATCCCGTATCCCTACCCCTCCTCCAACTCCCCTGACACGGCCTGGATGCTCATGTTTGCTAGTACCAACTGTTAGAATATCATTCTTGCCCTCTGACTTAAAAGATCCCTCAACTTGTTTTTTTTTCTAAGTTCCTCCTGTAAGATAATACAAAATAACAAACATAAGTAATGATGTATGTTTCTTATGTAATTAATAACAGCAACGATATATACTTACAATTCTTTCACCTACTATACGAGATTGTTCACTCGTATAAGACCCATTCCTCTTTTGGTGGGCATAATCAAGTGTACCATAATGTCAAAAAAGGAAGGAAGAAAAAGCTTCTCAAGCTGGCACAAGATCATATATCCTTCATTTTCCAATTCCTCTAATCTTTCCATGTCAATGACTTTACAACAAATGGCATTGACGAAGAAATAAAGTCTAGTCAAAATGTGTTGAAGATCATATTCGGCAATGCCTCGAATAGCTACTGGGAGTAGTTGTTGCATTAAGACATGACAATCATGAGACTTTAGCCCTATTAACTTCAAGTCTTTCATCGATACAAGCTTTTTAAAATTTGAAGAATACCCTGAGGGAACTTTAGCGCCATGTAAACACTTACAAAAGCTTCTTTTCTCAACCTTAGACAAAGTATGAGCAGCTGGAGGACAAAAAGTTCTATTACTATATGGCCTTGTATGTAAATCTCCTTGTATTCCCATTTCTTGCAAGTCTAATCTTGCCTTCACGCCATCCTTAGAACTTCCTTGTATGTTGATCAGTATCCCAACAATACTATCACATACGTTTTTCTCCACATGCTTGAAATCAATAATGTCTGACATCAAGATTGCGCCAATATGGAAGATCAAAGAAGACGAACCTTTTTTTCCATATATTTTTCTCATTTCTACTCTTTGATGACTTACCAAATATAGTATTGATATTTTTCACCTTTCATAAATTTTCTCCCCAGTCAATGCCTCTGGAGCATCTTCAAACTCTTGGCCACCGAAAAAAGCTTTTTTTAATCTACGATAAGGGTGGCTTTGTCTAAGAAATCACCTATGGCCAAGGTAAACTGTCTTTCTTCCATGTTGAAGTTGATGGTAGCATGTGCCTTCTTCACATATCGAACAAGCTTTGTGGCCTTTAACGCTATATCCTGACAAGTTCCCATATGCAGGGAAGTCATTTATAGTACAAAAGATCATTGCTCGCATATTAAAAGTCTCCTTCTTGTTCGCATAAAAAACATCGACACCTTTATCCCACAACTCTTTCAAGTCTTCGATCAAGGGTTCTAGGTAAACATCTATGTCATTTCCAGGTTGCTTTGGTCCTGAAATCAACATAGACAACATAATGTACTTTCGTTTCATACATAACAAAGGAGATAAGTTGTAAATTACCAATAGAACAGGCCATGTACTATGTATATTGTTTAGGCTACCATAAGGATTCATACCATCTGTGCTAAGCCCAAGCCTAAGATTCCTAGGTTCTTCACCGAAGATAGGAAATAATTGATCGATTTTCTGCCATTGAGAAGAATCAGCTGGATGTCGAAGCTTTCCTTCAGAAATCCTCTCATCTGCATGCCATCTCAAATTTTTGGCATCAATTTCATTGGCAAACAGGCGCTTGAACCTTTGAATGATTGGAAGATACCACAACACTTTTGTAGGGCCCTTATTTGATTTATACCTTGGAGTTTCACATATCGGACATTGCTCATTCTCTTCATGATCTTTTCTATACAATATGCAATCATTAGGGCAAGCATGGATCTTTTTATACTTCATCCCTAGTGGACACAGTATTTTCTTAGCATCATAGTATCGACAAGGCAACACATTATCATCAGGAAGCATGTCTTTAAAGGTCTCAAGCATTTTGAAAAACTCTTGTTGCTCCATCTATGCCGTGCTTTCAAGCTTACCAATTTCAATACAGCTTTCAGCAATTGGTATTTTTTACACCCTGGGTACAACTGCATCTCAGCATCACTACACATATTACCATATGCATGTGATTGTTCAAAAGCCTTTTCTCCTACATCACGAATAATATCCTCTATCTGATCATCCATATCCGTGTCATTATCATCACAAGTCACTTCCCCCTGTTGAGATGCACTTGACATTTCTAATTGTTCACCATGCCATACTCATACTACATACGTCTTACAAAACCCTTCACAAATTAAATGTGTATATATATCTGCAGCACTTAATCGCTTCTCATTCAAACATTTTACACAAGGGCAATAAAACATCCCACTATCATCATCGGCATTTCTTTTTGCAAAGTCTTAAAAACCCCTCACCCCAACATCATATTCAATACTCGTCTGTTTAGCTTGTATCCAACTATGATCCATATATTCCAACACCTTTTTTTTGTTTTCTACTTTTTCCCCTGGAAAAGGCAGGATTGAAAAGGTTCACTAGTTGTGATCCATTAACACAGAATTCAGCTCAAAACAGAATTCACAATCATTATTATATAGCTTTGCTTGTAAGTCAGGAGGAAAGCAAGAAATGGAATAAACAAGAGTGTTGACTTTTTTACTTCTTTGAAATATAAGAAAGATTTTGGCCACAAATTTATATGAATGGGGTTGAAGAAGTTAGATCTCAACCCCATTCATGCATATTGAATGTGTAATGACAAGAGCTGGCAACATTGCTCTTATAATTAATATTCTAATGGATTAATTAAAGGCACGTATGCACTAAACTAATATTAAAGGAACACAAACTCATGTCACATTGCCCTTGTACATATCCCTCCATTATATATATGCTCATAAAAAAGCAATAATGATTAATATAGCACCCGGATCATTACCTATATGATATATTCCCATCCTTCCCGATTATTTATGTTCCTATATTTTATTCTTCATAATGGGTCCAAAAGTAGTACACAAAAATATAAAACAAGTTTTTTAATAAAACGAATGTAAATGGTCCCACTAGATCCAGCACTTGCAAGTAAATAATTAGATTAATGTAACTAATCATGTTGAAGAATCGTGCCTTATGACTTAACCCCTAATGTTTATGGATATAATTATAGAAACTAAACACTTGTTAATAGTGCAGTGATCACCACGAAGAGACAGCAGTGTTGGTTTATAATTCCCTCATAATAATTATAATTTGACTTGTCTATTATAATCATTTTCTATCACACTCGCACTTCAAGGCCCAAAAACAGTCAAATTAACTGCAAATGTTAAATTTAAGGTAAGGCATTGACATTGGCATTCAATATATGTCAATTAGATTTATTCGATCACCATCAATACAGGATTCAAAGTTTTAATTAAATTGAATCCCTTTCACCCAATTCAGGGGTTTCTAATAATACTTTGATTAAATTTTCATGAACCTATTTGATATAATAATCAATGAAAAAGAAATAGATGAAGCTTAGGTCCATTTATTTATATCCATTAGGTCAAATTCCTCGATTCAATCAAGACATATGCACCTATTTTTAAAATAAAAACTCATATTGATAACATTTCAAAATATGAATTGCTCATAACATAATTTAACATCTTTGAACCATAGGAACTTTCTCACATCATAAGTCTACATACCTTTCTCAATACTTGCCAATAACCGCAAAAGCTTGGTCTTGTTGGTAACAAGTATGGTGACAATCTCAGGAGGCTTGTTTTGGTTTGCAACAAATAACTGTCATTACCAAAATCAAAATAAGTATTCAATCCAAATGGCAATTTGAAATGCAGAATCAGAGCATATTAGCTTCTCATATTTAGCCAAAGAACGTTCTTCCAGCAAAAAATTGTTAAGAACCAATGACAGTCACTCAAGCACTCACCTTAACAGCAATTTTCTCCACAACAATCAGATTCACAAAATATCTAGTGAAAATTCACTAAAGAAACTTGATTTCATAACAGCTCAACTTAAGAAATTTAGAGTTGATTTCTACAATATCAAAAGCTCAATCACAGCAACATCAATCTGGAACGAGTTAAGTGCAACAGCAATAGCATTCAGCAATAACCAAATTAGTACTTAGCAAGGCCAAAAATTCCAATGTGGGTCAGCTTTTAAGTTATAAAATCTATGCAATATCTCAATATATACATATAGGGCACTCATCAGGGATCAGCTTTGAGAGGGTTTTAAACACCAAACACACCAGAAAATTTATATTAAGCTACTATTTAGTTCATCCCCTTTGCTAGCCTAGGCCGATGGCCAAATCTGGAGGTAACCGCTTCTATATAGTAATTGTAGAGGGGAAAATGTAGAGGACGATGAAGCATACCTCAAAAAAGAGATTGAAGATGAAGATGTCCCAGAAATTCAGTGAATAAGGGATGACAGCACCCACGACGACAACCACGATCAACTGAAGCAATGTATGACAGTGATTGAAGAGCGACGTCGGACTCGATTCAGAATGGGATCAAATAAGGGACGGGGAGTCGACGACTGAGGAGAGAAAAGATTGGGATCAAAGTAGCTTGGGAGATTCAGAATGGAAGAGGGCGGGAGTGAGAGGCACGGCGCAAAAATAAATTGGGGAAGATTTTTTAGACCGGTTAATAGGGAAACTGGTCTAAAAAAAAGGGTTAAGGAACCGGTCTTAAAAACCCTTTTTTTAGACCGGTTATCCTATTAACCGGTCTAAAATAAATATCTTTTAGACCGGTTCTCTCAGTAACCAGTCTAAAAAATAAAATCCTTAATTTTTTTAGACCGGTTAGTATAGAACCAGTCTAAATAATCTTTTTTAGACCGTTATTATAATAACCGGTCTCCCAACTTATTTATAATTACGAAAATGCCACCGCGCATTTCTTTTAGACCTAATCCACTACAACCGGTCTAAAACACATTTTTTCTACTAGTGACTTTTTTTTAAAAGAAAAAAGAAAACTCACCCCATTAATTTAACAAGTCATGCCTGCCAATCTTACGATATAAATTGGTGATTCCCTTTTTTGTGTACTTTGTAAATTTGATCTGCCATTCTTAAGGCTTTTAGTTATCATAAAACAAAAATGTTTACAAATTTAATCCTATGTGTACATCATCCTACCTAGTAGTTGTATTAAACAAGGCTTAATTAGCTGAGATTATGTGGGCTCTTAATGACCAGAATATGTCTCACAACTCAAAGAATATTCAATAAAACTATTTAAAAATTAACCATTAAAATGATTTTCATATCGACAATAAAATCCAAACCTTACATTCCTATAATAATATTACAAAAATAAAATATGCATAAGGATATATACATACACACATATATGTATGTATTGGCTTTGCCATGTGAAATGGAGGATGACTTTGTGGTCTACTCACAGGTCAAGCACTGCATGTTCCTATGAATTAAGGAGACTTTCTTACTAAGTGTTTGTCAATTTGATTGTGACTTCTTAATAACGTTCTTGTGGGGATATAGAGTCTTAGGCCAACCAAACTTGACCAAAAATGACATAATGCAATGATAACCAAAAAAAGAAAAGAAAAGATAAAGACCGCACAAATTTCTTAGGATGTGTTATTCTTCAATATAATTTTCCATAATGCTTTAAATTTAAAAAATGCACATAATGGTCTCTTCAAGTCTCTGGCATGAAAGGGGATTATTAGACTGAGTTTTGTGGCTACTAAAATATCTGAAATATACATATGAAAATACTTGCCCTTTCTTCCGCAAACAATATATAAAATCTGTAGAAAAAAAATGAAAACTGCACCGTTTACATGGTACTCCTTTGTTATTAATTTAATATATATTTACCTAATTTAATTAGATTAAGGATTTTCTTTGCCTAGATAATTAGATTAAGGAATTGAAGTTTACTAAGGTGGTTAATATGACTTTTTTTTTTAAACACCCTAATCATCTTTCTTAACTTTCTCCATTTCTCTTTTACTTGATTATGGTTCAAGGAGCATCGATAGAGGTAAATTAATAAAAGATTGACAAATATAAAAAATAGATCTTACGTTTAAGGCAACGGTCAACTTCACAATTAGGTTCTACATTAAAAACACAGGAGGGAGTATTACCAAAATAAAATTTACATAATGATGTATGCGCGCGCGCTGTGTCGTGTGAAATGGAGTGAGACTTTGAGATCTACTCCCAAGTCAAGCGCTCCATCTATCTACAAATATTTGGGTGGTTGATATAATATATCAAATCATTTAAAGTCTGTCGACTTTGGATATAATATATATGGCCCACTAGACTGACCCTAAACGAAATAATGCAATGAAAAATTAAATTTTGGTCCAAGTAAAATTATTCTTCGTTCATAAAGGGACCGAATTTCATCTCATCAATTACTAACGTGCTTTATGGGTTCACTGTACTCTATGGACTATACAACACTGTAGTGATATATATTGAAAATATGGTCCTTCGTGTGATAATGATACTTCTTTCTTTTCTGCATCAACTTCTTTTTATATTCAGCTTTAACCAAAATTAATTAGATGTGTCATAAAAATAAATGTCAAAGCCTTTTAAATTTTCCTATTTTAATTAGATGTGCCAATTTTTATTTAAAGTAACAGAAGTCCATATTCTTGAAAATCGACATCTCACTTTTTTTAAAAAAGAAAACTCACCCCATTCATTTAACAAGTCATGCCTGCCAATCTTACGATATAAATTGGTGATTCCCTTTTTTGTGTGCTTTGTAAATTTGATCTGTCATTCTTAAGGCTTTGAGTTATCATAAAAAAATGTTTACAAATTTAATCCTATGTGTACATCATCCTACCTAGTAGTTGTATTAAACAAGGCTTAATTAGCTGAGATTATGTGGGCTCTTTATGTCCAGAATATGTCTCACAACTCAAAGAATATTCACAAAACTATTTAAAAATTAACCATTAAAATGATTTTCATATCGACAATAAAATCCAAACCTCACATTCCTATAATAATATTACAAAAATAAAATATGCATAAGGATATATACATACACACATATATGTATGTATTGGCTTTGCCATGTGAAATGGAGCATGACTTTGTGGTCTACTCACAGGTCAAGCACTGCATGTTCCTATGAATTAAGGAGACTTTCTTACTAAGTGTTTGTCAATTTGATTGTGACTTTTTAATAACGTTCTTGTGGGGATATAGAGTCTTAGGCCAACCAAACTTGACCAAAAATGACATAATGCAATGATAACCAAAAAAAGAAAAGAAAAGAAAAGATAAAGACCGCACAAATTTCTTGCTCTTTTTAAGCATCAACTTCTTCTAGAGGGTAATTTTAATCATTTTATATTTTTTTCATTATTAATTTTTCATTTTGTTATTTTTTTAGGTCAGACTATGTTCTCATCACAAGTTAAAATGTATATCTTTTTTTCACTTTTTTATCTTTGAATAAATTAAACATGATTTTATCTCTATTTGTTTGTAATAATATTGTATATATGGTAAAAAGATCTATACTATCACTTTTTATTTTATATTGATTTTCTCAAATTCTCCGATATATGGCACCTCCTAGTGGAGCACATCTAAGAATTCAAATCCATTTTAAAGTTGTTTATCTCCTACTTGATTGTGAAGACAACTTATTATAAGTCATTTTGTTGGAATTATAACAGTAATGTTGATGCCGCAGTTGTAGTGTCAAAATCGGATTTTCGTCAGCTAGTCAGACTAAATTGGGCTAAGCATATTGAGCTTAGCCACTCTTCGTTTTCTTTAATTGTAATTATTTTTGAGCTCTGTTGTTATTCAAAAATGAAGGAACACTCATTAGTCATTAGTAATATGTCCGTCATTTGTGTTCTTTTTTTTTTTTCCTTTTAATTTACGTCTCTCTTTTATGGTATTCATTTGGACTTGGAGGGAATAATTAAATATCAATTTTCTAGGGACTTAGATTCTCCATATGTGTGTGTATATATATATATATATATATTATTTTCATGATTTCAACTCAACTATATATATATATATATATATATATTCTTTTCATTATTTCTACTCAACATTTTCATGCCATCAAATAAAATAACGTAATCTAGAATTTATGGTCATCTACTGAACTTCTCATAATTTTTATATTGGTTATTTCATATTTTATATTATTCAGTTAAAAAATAGATACTCTCTAAAATTCCATCCAGGTTTTGATTTAAAAATAATAATGAAAATTCCATTACATTAAAAAAAATGCAACCTATATTCGTATACACTAAACTAACCTTAATTTCATTAGGATGTGTTATTCTTCAATATAGTTTTCCATAATGCTTTAAGTTTAAAAATGCACATAATGGTCTCTTCAAGTCTCTAGCATGAAAGGGGATTATTAGACTGAGTTTTGTGGCTACTAAAATATCTGAAATATACATACGAAAATACTTGCCCTTTCTTCCGCATACAATATATAAAATCTGTAGAAAAAAATGAAACCTGCACCCTTTACATGGTACTCCTTTGTTATTAATTTAATATATATTTACCTAATTTAATTAGATTAAGGATTTTCTTTGCCTAGATAATTAGATTAAGGAATTGAAGTTTACTAAGGTGGTTAATATGACTTTTTTTTTTTTTAAAACACCCTAATCATCTTTCTTAACTTTCTCCATTTATCTTTTACTTGATTATGGTTCAAGGAGCATCGATAGAGGTAAATTAGGAAAAGAATGACAAATATGAAAAATAGACCTTACGTTTAGGGCAACGGTCAACTTCACAATTAGGTTCTATATTAAAAACACTGGAGGGAGTATTACCAAAATAAAATTTACATAATGATGTTTGTGTGCGCGGGGGGGCGCTGTGTCATGTGAAATGGAGTGAGACTTTGAGATCTACTCCCAAGTCAAGCGCTCCATCTATCTACAAATATTTGGGTGGTTGATATAATATATCAAATCATTTAAAGTCTGTCGACTCTTGATATAATATATATGGCCTACTAGACTGACCCTAAATGAAATAATGCAATGAAAAATTAAATTTTGGTCCAAGTAAAATTATTCTTCGTTCATATAGGGACCGAATTTCATCTCATCAATTACTAACGTGCTTTATGGGTTCCCTGTACTCTATGGACTATACAACATTGCAGTGATATATATTGAAAATATGGACCTTCGTGTGATAATGATCCTTCTTTCTTTGCTGCATCAACTTCTTTTTATATTCAGCTTTAACCAAAATTAATTAGATGTGTCATAATAATAAATGTCAAAGCCTTTTAAATTTGCCTATTTTAATTAGATGTGTCAATTTTTATTTAATGTAACAGAAGTCCATATTCTTGGAAATGGGCATCTCACTTTTTTTAAAAAAGAAAACTCACCCCATTCATTTAACAAGTCATGTCTGCCACTCTTACGATATAAATTGGTGATTCCCTTTTTTGTGTACTTTGTAAATTTGATCTGCCATTCTTAAGGCTTTTAGTTATCATAAAAAAAATGTTTACAAATTTAATCCTATGTGTACATCATCCTACCTAGTAGTTGTATTAAACAAGGCTTAATTAGCTGAGATTATGTGGGCAGCTGAGATTATGTGGGCTGTTTATGACCAGAATATATCTCACAACTGAAAGAATATTCACAAAACTATTTAAAAATTAACCATTAAAATGATTTTCATATCGACAATAAAATCCTAACCTCACATTCCTATAATAATATTACAAAAATAAAATATGCATAAGGATATATACATACACACATATATGTATGTATTAGCTTTGCCATGTGAAATGGAGGATTACTTTGAGGTCTACTCACAGGTCAAGCACTGCATGTTCCTATGAATTAAGGAGACTTTCTTATTAAGTGTTTGTCAATTTGATTGTGACTTTTTAATAACCTTCTTGTTGTGATATAGGGTCTTCGGCCAGCCAGACTTGACCAGGAATGAAATAATGTAATGATAAAAAAAAAAAAAATGTAACGACCGCACAAATTTCTTGCTGTTTTAACGCATCAACTTCTTTTAAAGGGTAACTTTAATCGTTATATATATTTTTCATTATTAATTGTTCTTTATGTTATTTTATTTTATTTTATTTTATAGGTCAGACCATGTTCTCATCATGAGTGAAAATGTATATATTTTTTCAGTTTTTTTTTTATCTTTGAGTAAATTGAAGACGATTTTATCTCTATTTGTTTCACTTCCATACTTTACTTCGACGGTTATGCCATGATGTCCTTAAGCCTATATGCGATGGATAGACTTCGGTAACGATGATATATTTGCTTAGTTGATTTGATTTGAACAGAATTTTAGTTCTGTCTAAAAGAAATGGAATAATTAATTCCAAATTCTCCGATATATAGCACCTACTAGTGGGGCACATCTAACAATTCAAATCCATCTAAAGTTGCTTCTTGCCAACTTGATTTTGATGACAACTTATTATACATCATTATCTTGGAATTGTAATAGTAGTGTCAAAATCGGATTTTCTTAAGCTACTCAGACTAAATTGTGCTAAGCATATTGAGCTTAGGCACTCTTCATTTTCCTTAATTTTAATTATTTTCAGGTTCTGTTGTTATTCAAAAATGAAGAAACACTCATTAGTCATTAGTAACTTGTTGGTCAATTGTGTCCATTTTTTTTCCTTTTCAATTTACGTCTCTCTTTTATCATATTCATTTGCACTTGGAGGGAATACTACAATTTTTCATTTTAAATCTTTCTCAAGGCATCAGCTACATACTAAATTAATTTTTCTCAAATAATAATATTGAACAATCCAGTCCTAATTACATTAATTTAAGCTAACTCATTTAATTTCTCCGGACAAGTTTAATTAAATTGATGAGACATTTTTTCAGGAATGAAAATATGAAAATATCTAGTCTTCAAGGCAAGTTCACTTTGCAACTTTGTCAAGCACGCAATTGAATGGATTGTATTTGGCTTTATCAGCGTTCCTTGGATCCCACTCCAAAGCTCCAGACTTGACTCTCCATTGGTCCATGCTTTCTTTCTGACTGTGTGCTCCATACTCCTTGTGGCAATTGTAGCAAATTACCCATTTTTTATAATATAAGCAAATTTCTATGTAATGATCCATGTTTTATGTTAGAGACAATATGAGTAAAAAAAACAGTGTAAAAAGCATCAATCACAAAGCCTCAATCTGAATTAATCACTTGCTCGAATACTTGGTAGTAGAATTCAGAAAAAGTGATGGACACTGGGTGGTCCAAAGGGTTATAACAAAAAGTGCATATTTCTTTTCCTTTTAGTAAATGTTTAAATTATAGATTGATTATGTAGTGAATGTATCATATGACATCAATATTATGCAACTCTTCCGCTTTTAGACAACCATTATGCAAAGCATTGCTTTTAATTCTTTTTCATGTTAATTTTTCGATGCAATTATTTTCATGTTAATTATGTGATATGCTTGACTTCCTTTTAAAATTATTTTATATGCATTTCTTCCTTCTAGCTAGAGACTATATCGATACCCATAATCAAAAGTAGATTTACGTGTATATCTATACCGGCCACCACTTTGATAATTTTTATATACCACTTTCTATATATATATATATATATAGAAAGTGGTATATTTACATGTATTTTTAGCGTCAACTACGTGCAGCGTGCAGTTTCTATCTTATGAAGTGAAGTGTAAATTTGAGGTCTATTCACAAGTCAAACACGCCGTGTACCTACGAATTAAAAGTGGGAGATAGAAAGATATAATATATACATCCAAACAAATTAAGACTAAAGACTTTTGAGATATATTTTTGTGACGGGACAATGTATCCACACAAGCTTCTTCTCAATAACGTTCTTTTTGTTTATTAGATTAATGCAATGACAATGAGAATGTGGCCCTAGAAGTGAATAAATTATACTTCATAAAGCGCCACACCTTCTTTTCTCATCACTAACGAAATTTTCTCTCTTTCAGTCAAGGGCATCAACTTGTTTTGAGGGCCACTTAATATTTGAGAATTCCACTATGCCATGTGCCCGCGCTTTTTGAGGCGAATAGATGAGTCCTTTTTACTAAAGAAAAAAAAAAACTTCATAATTAAAATTAGTCATATGGACTTAATTGTTCGCAATCAATTTTTCTAAGCTCCCTGTTCTGTTTTACACCAACAGTATTCTATACTAATTAGTTGAGATTTCATCTAAGAGAATATATGAGTTTGATTAGGGCCAATTTAGTATTTTTACATTTATATTTTGGTTTTTGGTTCTTAATAATTACAATTTTTAAGATCCTCCTCAACAAATATCATTCAATGTAGGTCCTTCCCTCTAATACTCCCAATTAAATAATACAGTGATAATATTGTCCTCAAACTCAAAGTGGTAGCTGAAGAAATTGAAGACCATAGATTTTTTTTTTTAATACTGAGAATGTGTCCGCTCAGTTAAATTATACAATCAGTGCCTTGAATGAGCTACAAGCTTATAAAATTAAACATATTATTGATTGAATTAAACATATTTTTATCCAGCTAAATTTAGATTTCAATGCCAGTAAATTATAGAGAAGCATTTTATGTATTCATGGTAGCAAAGCATTCCAATAATGTTTTGTGGGGTTACTCTTTATTGCCTAATAGATGGAACAGGCACAAGTCTTTGAGAGAACCACACCCTAAAAGCTAGCTGTTGGAGTTGGGGAACCCAAGGCTTTATAAGACCCCTCTTTCAAGGAAACCCATCCAATGTAGGACTCGTTACAATCCATTAAAGAAGAAAGGAATAACTGTCTCACCCAAACTTAAAAAATAAAAAATAAAAAGGAAATGCATAATAGAAAGAGCACTGTATCCACGTAAGCTTCGTTTAAAATATGTTCTTGCACTGTTTACTACCTACTAGACTCGACCATAAATGAAATAATATACTATGAAAAGGTGGCCCCAGAAGTGAAATTGTTCGACATGTAATCAAATCAAGGGGTGAAGCTTCTTCTCATTAATCACCAGACTTGGGCATAAATAAAATAATGCAGCAAAAAAAAAAAAATCTTCAAATATATGTTAAAACAAATTTAATATGCCTGACATGTTAATTAATTTTTTCGTTCAATTTCTTCAATCTTATCACAAAAGATGTCCTTTTGCAACTCCGCATTTTGTTTGTACGACTTGACTTCATTTGGAACCGGAGAAGTATAAAACAACGTGTGTGTTAATTGCTCGATGCACAAGACTTGAAATTCCGATAAATCTGTTATGCTCCTCATGAGAAAGCCTTCTTCTTTTGTTTTCCTACTCTTACTTCATTGCTTCACGGCCTCCTTTGTTTGGACTGATAAAAACATCAGTACTGACAAATCTGCACTTCTTGCCCTCAAATCCTTTATCACTTCAGATCCATATGTTTTCTTAGCTAATTGGTCTGTCTCTTCTTCTCCATGCAATTGGATTGGAGTCACATGTAATACTCGTCATGGAAGGGTCCATTCCTTAAATCTTGGTGGCATGGAACTTAAGGGCTCCATATCTCCACAACTAGGAAATCTCTCATTCCTTGTTGAACTTGATCTCAGTCACAACAATTTTTATGGTCAAATACCAGAAGAGTTGGTTCAATTGCGTAGATTGAAACTATTCAACTTGAGCTACAATGACTTTGATGGGCAAGTTCCGGCATGTATAGGAGATCTATCTTCACTTGAACATCTAAATCTTCGAAATAATAGTCTTAATGGATTTATTCCACTATCTCTATTCAATCTGTCAATGTTGGAGACCTTAGATTGGAATTTTAATTTCATTGAAGGGACAATTTCATATGAGGTGGGAAGACTTGAGCGATTGATGATTTTACGACTTGGGGGAAACAAACTTTCAGGAATTATTCCCCAAACAATTGCCAACTTATCTTCGCTCAAGTCATTGAGTTTGTTTTATAACTGTTTGTCAGGTATGTTTTGAATTATTTTCAACATTTATATTTGTCTTCATTTTGAATTACTATACTTGGTTAGCATGATCTTATTCTCGAGGAATATGAGTTTGTCTCCATTGTTTTTATTTATTTATTTATTGCATTTTTATGAATTTTCTTCTATATTTTTGTCATAATTTTTCTACTCTTTTTCATAGGGAAAAAACATTCATCATCAAAAATTTGAAACAAATTATACAGTCACACCATGGGAGAAGTTACTGTCATAATAATAATTAGTCCAAGTGGATGTAAAGGCTCATCATCAGTCTTTGAAAATAAATGTATATTATTTTGTAATTAAAAACTTTTTGAAGGGTTTTTTCATAAGAAGAAAAACTTAGCTCAAGTTCATTATCCATTATGTCTAGTTCTTCAATCACACATGTATGTGTCTCCAATTTATTTCATGTGGATTTGTAGCTAAATAATAATATTTTAAAAATATGAAAATGGTCATATGTGATTGGTGGACTAGACATAATAAATATAAGAAACTTGTATTGTCCTTTTTCATAATGAATAAGCCTTACAATGAACATGTCCAAAACGTTTAATTTTGATTTGGGCTATCTACATTATATTTTAATTTCATTATTTATTAGTAATTATTATTTTTGGATAGTGTGTAGAGTCAACAAAAAGATTTTTTTCTAGGAGTTTCCCAAGAAATATGTGTTTTGATAGGAATGATGAAAAGGAAGGGCCAATTGGATTTCAATATGTCTCTTAGATTTAATCATCTTGAATCCATCAAAATTTCTCAACCAAACACAACCAGTTGATTTAATCTATGGTTATTCACCTACCCGAATTAAAAGGGTTATACCTTTTATTGCGTTTTATCATTTACTAATATATGTGTCATTTCTTAAAAAATGTGCAAGTCTTATTACACGTGTTTCTATAAAATATTAATTTATCTCATGTACCTAATAAGTTGTGACACCTAACAAATTGTTACTGACATTAGTTTCTTTTCCACCCCTTAATATTTGAAGGAGGCATCCCAAATGAAATCGGTGATCTTTCACAACTGAAGATATTGTATCTTGGAGCAAATCAACTCACTGGTTCTATACCATCTTCATTATTTAACAATTCAGCGCTACAAAAAATTGATCTTAGTCAAAATCAATTATTTGGTAGTCTCCCAAAAAATGTGTGTTTTGGGCTTCCAAAACTTGAATTATTTTATGTGAATGGAAATGAATTGTCTGGCGAAATACCCTTCATTTGGCATCAATGCAAAGAATTAGTAGAGTTACAATTGAGTAATAACAAATTCAACAAAGGAAATATACCAAGGGACATTGGAAATTTGACCAACCTCCGACGCCTGTATCTTGGGAACAACAACTTGCAAGGTAAGAGTTTTAATTATATGAATGTCATAAATTCTATTATAGTATTTCGTAAGGCATTAGTGAATAATGATTTTGCTATATTAATTTTTAAAGACATAATAGAACACAGTGCATTCTTTTAATTCCAAAGCGAATATGAATAAAAGGGAGCCTGAAGGAAAATAACCTAATAAAAGGGCCATAGATAATACTACTTAGAGTCAGATTGGATTAAAAGGGTGGAGTATGACTTTTACCATTGATATTTCTATCTGAGTGATCATTTGTATTTAGCAATTTATATTTAGGGATATGATATTTTTAATTCTGAATAATCATTTTATTCGTATATTTTGTTTATCTTCCCAAAGTTTAGAAAAAAAACTTCAAATATTGAAAACAAATATAAAATACCAAACACTCGAGTTATTCTTTATTTGAAATTTTTTTAATGTAATCACGAGAGATGTCATTTTTCAATTTGGAATGATTTTGCACGCCTTTAACTTTAGTTTGGTATTGGAGAAATATAAAATGACGCGTTTGTTTGTAAACAAAATGAGATTTTGTTTTTCGCCCCCATTTCATTCATTCATATTCATTCATAATGAGATGTCATAATGTTCATTTTTCAATTGGATTTTTCTTCCAAAAAGAGTAATCCATACAATCATGTTTGGAAAATTTAATTTTAATTTGGTTATTTATTATTAATTTATATTTTTAAAAATTTTGTAGTTAGCAAAAATAATTTTTCTGGTAGTTTTGAAAGAAATTATAAATAGCAAAGGCCAATGGATTTCGATGTGTCTGTTAGATTTTGTTTTTCAATTAATCACAATTAATTGAACTCGTAATCTTCTTATTTCTTGAATGAGCAGAATAAAGCTTATATGATATATAGGAATTTCTCAGAATTAATTAATCAACCAAATCTGGAAAGATAACAATAATAAATCTATATTAATCCAAATTATAGAGTAATAAACTGAACTAAAGCATAAAATGGCGTAATGGGCCTTGCACAAGAAAGAAATGGGCTGTTCCATCCAAATTATTTATTCTATGGATATTCCTTTTTGAAAACAAGAGCAGCTGTGTTTTATCATTTATAATATATTTTTAATATTATTTGTTAAAAGCGTGCAAGTTGTGCCATGTGTTTTCAAAAATACAAATTTGTCTCATATACATAAAAATTTATTACATACAAAAATTGTCACTGACATCACTCTCTTTTTCCCACCTATTTGAAAGAGACATTTCAAATGAGATTGTCAATCTTTTGCAACTAAAAACATTGTATCTTGAAAATAATCACCTTCCTATACCAGTATCATTATTTAACAGTTCAGTCTACAATAAATTGATCTTGGAATAAACAAGTTATCTAGTAGTTTCCCAACAAATGTGTGTTTTAGGTAACTTTGTAACTCTCTGGAGTGGCAATTTCTGTGTGCATATGTATAATTTTGCTAGTTTCTTTCAGGCCTCTTATTTTTCCTTTTTCCCTTTTTCCTCTTAATATCTACTATACAACTCCTATACAAATATGCTCAATCTATCCATCCCTTAATATTACAGTATACTTTAGCTTTTCATGTATTATTTATGCTTATTTGATATTTCTTGTTAACTAAAACTGCTTTAAACTTTTACCTTAGGAAAAGTCACACTCTACACCTCCATACAAGGATTTTCTATTATTAGAAAAAGTAGAACTTTAGTTTTCTGGCCAATGATCGATTCATGAAAAAGGAAGCAAGTGCATTAAAATAATTTTCAAATACATATTAAGTGGTTTTTAACAATTTATTTAAGAGATGATTATGAATGTGATTGTAGGAGTAGTTTATCAATTACATATGTTTCTAAAGAATATAAATTTATCTCATGTGTATTTGTATATGAATAATTATTTTGCTATATTACTTTTAAATACATGGAATGCAATGCTTTCTTTTAATCCCAAAATGAATATGAATAAAATGGTAATATTTTCTGAATCATTAAAGAAAGAGGGAGCCCAAAGGAAAATAACCTGATCAAAGGGCCCCATACAACACTACTTTAGATTGGATTAAAAGGGTGAAGTATGACTTTTACCATTGATATCTCTATTTGAGTGATCATTTGTATTTAGCTATTTATATTTAGAGATATGATAATTGATATTCTTAAATCTGAATAATCTTTTTATTTGCATATTTATTTTAGCTTCCCAAACTTTAGAAAAAAAAACTTCAAATATTGAAAACAAATATAAAATACCAAACACTCAAATTAATCTTTATTTTAAATTTTTTAATATAATCACGAGAGATGTCATTTTTCAATATGAGTTTGTATGCCTTTGTTTTTCGCCATTTCATTCATTCATAATGTTCGTTCATGAGCTCATGGGACCACATGATATTTAAAACTTGGAAACAAAATTTTTTAGGTGCTCTGCACCACCTCATTTATACATTGTTCAATAAAAAGCTCCACATCATACATAATTACTATGTGCCCACTTGTTGACTGTATATGAATGCATGTATTTGTAACTTATATCGCTCTCTTATTATCTTCAACTCTATATTTCTCCTCTTCCTTTCCCTGATTAATTTTATTTTTTAATATTTTTAATCATTTCTTTCTTATTTCACAAAGTAATAAAATCCTATTAAATAATTATTCAACAATTACCACATAAAACACTTATCTCATTGGCTATATAATTATTAAAAGTTAGGCAATTCGATGGTTAGAATATATTTGATTTCTGCCTTTTTAATATTTATGCATGGATTATTAAGCATAAAACAACTATTCAAGTTTCTTGAATTAGTACGTAATACACGTGTAATTTTTTTTATATGAAAATGATATTACCTATTTTGTTTTTCTTTTACCCCCGTTTGGATGAGAAGAAAAGATGGGAGGAATGAAAATGAGAGGAGAGAAAATGGAAAGAAGAGAAAACATAAGAGAGAATGTTATCACCTCTATTGTTTGGCCATTTTCTACCCCACTTTCTTTCCTTTCACATTTTTTCTTCTATCCAAGCAAAGGAAAACTTATTTTCCCTTTCATTTTCCTCCCCATTTTTCTTTCCTCATTTTCTCCCCGTCCAAATATAACATTAAAGTCTGTACAATTACAAAAAGTTATCACCTCTTGTTCTTAATATAAGATTCAGTTGACTAATTTACGGAGATTAAGGAAGCTAAATAAATTACTTTAAAATACTTATATTTTTTGATTTTTCCCAAAATAATTTGCATGATTTATATACTGATATATAATATAATGATATACATAAGTATTTAGATAGATCAAGTAACATATACAATAATTAAATAATTTATTTAGTTTCCTTAATTTCTACAAATCAGTCAACTGAGTTTTATATTAAGGACTAGAGCTAATTTTACCTATCAATTTTAGATTATAATTGTACATTAAATATATTATGAAAATATTATGACCCAATTTATTTTTCTTTTAAAGTCCATCCTGCTTTTTTACAAGTATTTGTTTTAGTGGATGTGAAATTTTTTTTTTTTTTTTTGCCAACTTTAGTTGATGCTAATCAATTGTATTTCGATGCCGAGCGAACTCTTTACAAGCATGATACTATTATTTTTTTTATCGTCATTCTTTTCTTTTCTTTTCTTTTCTTTTAGTTATTGTCTATAGTAAAAAGAAATTTAAATGAGATTTTATTTTTTTTTTCCTTTGATTAATATTGTACATATTAGCAATGGGGGTTAAATGTAGCTAGCAATCTACAATCACAAAAATAACAAAAATTCATGAATCGATGCTATTCTATGATTTTCTATAATATTTTTATATAATTATCTCCATCACAGTAAAGCTAAAATGAGATTTTTTTTTTCCATTTCATTCATTCATATATTGTTCATTCATAAATGGTACTTGTATACAGATTGTGATTATAATCTCAAAATAAAAGAAAGATAGGATTATCACTTGAGATTTTAAACATGAAAAATAAAATTTTTATTTACTCCTATATCTTGACGACAACAATTTGCAAGGTAAGGCTTTTAATTATATGATTGAATTAATTATACGTTATGTGTTTTTATTTTAATCTTTCCAATGAAAAATAATCTTAAAAATAGATTTTGCTTTTCATTTTTTTCATCATTTTAAAGAACCGTAAGAAGCTTGTCAAATTGCGTTCATAGTAAAAAAAATCTTAAAAAAGAGAAATAAGATAATTTTGGGTGATTAAAAATGACATGGCGTCCTATAAAAAATTGGTCTGAAAGAATTTCATGACCTACCAATATTTGATGTGGCATAGTAATTTCCTAATGTGTGAGTGGTGTGTGTGTTTGTTTGTTCATATAATGTGGTTTAATGTTAAAGATGAATGCCAAAGCATTTCAACTATTAGCTTACTTTGATATATCTTATTCACTTTGTAAATCAAAACAGGTGAAATTCCATCATCTCTCTTCACCATTTCAATTGGTAACAAGACGTTGTTGGAAGAAATAGATCTATCATGGAATTTTTTTACAGGTATGTTCAATCAACACATCTCTTAACTAAAAGTATTTAAATTCCTTAAATAAAAACTAAAATTTTATTCTTTTAAGTCTATGAAGAATTCATAGCCAGGTTTCAAAGTTAGAGACTTATGAATAATAAATAGCTTTAATTCAAAATATAAATAACTTGGTTGTTCATTTTATATTGGCGAAATTAATTCCATAATCTCTCTTTAGCATATCTTTTTTAAAAGAGTTTTAATGTCCAATTGGTAATTGATATTATATTAGAAAAGTACCTTTTAAATAAATTTCCAACAAAATTTAAATAATAGTCTATTAATTTTTTGCCTCTAATAAACAAAATTCCATGTATTACTTATGCAGTTGTGTGTGAGTTAAGGAAATTCTTAGAATTACTATACCAACAAACAAATATTCTGTATTTTTTTCACAGGAGGAATTCCTTCTTTTCTTTGGAAGATACCCTCTTTGAGCCATGTTAGTATTGGCGGCAATCATTTAAAAGGAAATTTGCCAGAAGAAATGTGCCATCAACTCCCTTTACTTGAAGTCTTTCACGTTGTTCATAATCAATTAGAGGGAAGCATTCCAAAATCAATAAGCAACTGCACATCTTTGAAACAATTATATATGGGTGATAACTCATTTACAGGTATGTACTTTACTTGTGTGTTTTCTTTGCTTTTTAAATATTTTTCTCTAAAATTAAATTATGGTTTTTTCATTTCATTTATGTGAAACAACAAATAAAGTGAAGATCAAGAACCAATGGAACCTCATGATATATTTGTAACATAGATAAGTGAAATTCTTATATACTATTCGATGACATCAAAACCTTAAACCATGCAGAATGGCTACCATGTGTTGTGACAATACATTTTTTTCAAAGATATTATCTATCTCTTAATAACTTTAATTTTATGTTTCTTTCTATCCCCTAATATTAAAAAAATTATAATAATATTAAAATATAAACAAGTTTGGAATTGTTTTTTCTTATTTATTATATGTATAATTTGTAAAAATTCTATATTGTTTAATTGAAATTTAAACTATACTTAATATTTTCTTAAAAAAATAAAACGTAGGAATTAATAAATTTACAATAAACAAAAAAAGTATTTAGATATGTGTAAAAAAATCAAGGGAAAATGAAATACCAAAATTAAAATTAAATCAAGGCCTACACTTTTAACAGTTTTCTGATCAGCACTTTTCTGAATATTGTTAAAATACTTGAATGCCCTCTATAACTAAAAAGGAAAATTAAAGGTAGATGCAAGCCTTATTTTAGTTTTAATTATTTCAGTTAAATTTAGTTTATATTTTCCTTTATGTTTGTAGTTTATTTATTTGTTTGATATCTGATTGTGATTGATTCTAAAAAGTAATTAGAAGATAGGTAATGATGAAAAAAGCCAAAATCTAAATTATTATTGTAAATAAACAGAAACAAATAACAAATATGTTTATGTGAAGGGTGCTTTTAGGAGATTCACCAACACTATACATTGAGCGTGTCACACCTCATTCTATAGTTACTTATCAAAGTTGTTTAGCCATTTAAGAACACATGTGACTCAATTAGTACCCTTATAAGGATGAATTATTTAAAACTTTTCTAAAGGCTTGGGTACGTGATATAATAAATTTTTCTGAAAATTCAAAAATTCATAAATAAATCATTTTATATCCGAAAAATAGTGGTTCAAAACTTTACCTTTAGCTCTTAAAATGCTTTTTATGATATAATTAAGACACAGGCTCAACAGCATCTCATTGGGTCCAGAACTTGCCTAAAACTCATACTGTACATATGAATTTTATGCAAAAATTGCAGGATTATGACCCAACTTAGAAAATTCATATCTTTTTATCTACACATCTAAAAATTACAGATTAATACTTATTTTAAAACTTTGGATGTGTACTATTTTTTTTCCAAATTTCATGATTTAGATAAAATGCTTACCCTATATGAAGTCAATCACAAGACTAACGTTTCAGCATGAAAATAAACTAGTTATCGCTTATAATTTTGGATATCAAAGCTCACCCCACTACTCCTTATGGAGTAATGTGCAACCCAAAAGAAACTTTAAGCTTACATGCCAAAAGTAATTATAATAACTAATAAGCCACATTAATGCAAAATTAATGTAACAAAACATGCGCGCCATGCTTTCTTCCATCCACCTTAGCTAAGCTTCCACCAGGTTCTCCTTTGCCAAGGATGTACTTGTTCCTATGGTTAATATATAGAGAGGGGTGAGATTAGGGAATCTCAGTAGCAATAATCATATTTCAGTGTATAATGCATGATAAATAATTGAGCATGTGAAATAAACCACAAAGAACAATACCTTACAATAATTGAATAACTGTAAGACTAAATAAGTGAAACTTTTATTACACATGGCTATGACAATAACAGAAGTAAGAAATTTACATGTTCTCATGTTTAACTGTGGCAATATTGGCACAAACAAACATGCAACCAAAACATAATATATGAAATTAACGATTAAAGCTGCTTTGATCATGCTCTCTCACGCTTGCACTTCTTTAATTTCCTGATGTCCTCTTGGTGGAGTTAGGGCACAAATCAAATCCTAACATTTGTATGTACATGCAAGGTAGTTAACATGTGTATCATTCATGTCATAGTTGAACTATTTCTCGTCTAAATGGTGCTGTTCAATAAGGAATATAAATAAAGTTCACAAACTTATGCTTTAATATTCCAATTGCCTATTTAATCACGCACATGGTTAAGCCTCTACCATTCAACACGTAATTATTACTTTTAAGAATTGTTTTATGTAGTACCTCAATCTAGGGTCACTTATCCAAGTTGTTTAGCCATTTAAAAATCACACGTGACCCAAATAGTACCCTGGTAAAACTAAAAACTTTATAACTTTAAACTCTTTATCTAAAGTTGGGTACTATGAGACAATGAATTTTCCTTAAAACTTTGAAAATTTGTAACTAATTCTATATATCTCCAAAATTAGTGGTTCAAATCTCTATTTTTAGCTCTTCAACTGCTCTCTAAAAATTAAAAAAAAAAAGACCTAGGTTCATTTCTATTCCACTTAGTGCAGAAACACCCATTTATAAAATCTGTACAAAAAACATTTTAATACAGATTTCCTACCTTCTCAGTTATGTTAGAAAAATCATAAGTATTAAAACACAAATCCAAAAATTATGATCTAGGATTTGTATTAAACCACAAAATGTGTACTACCATATCATAAATTTCCATAGTCTAATTCATAAGTTTGCTCTATCAAGCGTTACTCTGAAATTCGCAGCTCAAAATAAAATAGCAACCAGTTAACTTACCTACTTCATCCATTCTTGTTATGTTTATAGCATAGCACTCACCTTAGCATTGATAAGCTCCTTCTACCTCCTTATGGAGTATTATTTACATGCCAAAATATATATACATATATGTGTGTGTATACATATCCTTAATATTAAAAGTAATCATAGCTAATCATAAAGTCAAAAACTTAAACAAAATACAATTATCGAGGTCCTTCAGCTCCAACCTCCAATCTTCACCAACTACTATGCCCTTGCCCTTAGAAATACTTTCCCTTACTGTATAGCATGGAAGAAGGTTGAGATTCGGTGAAATCTGATAGAGTACCAAAATAGGTCTCTACCAAAATCTCAGTAGCAACTACTTTTAATCATGCTAATCATACAACATTAATAACTATCCATGTAAAAATAAGCCATAGAGAACAAGACCTTGCAAATAACTAAGCGGGATAGCTAACTGGTGTGCATATATCTTATTGATAACTGAATTGAATAACTAACTGGTGCACAATCACTTGTAGATAGATAAACTGAATAAATAATTTATGCACATTCATTTTACAAATAGATAAAATGAATATATAATTGGTGCACATACACTAGGAAAATAACTGCTCTACCGATCTATCTACGAACATGGCCATGACAAATATCTATGCAAGGATAATTTACATGCTCTCATGTTTAACTACAGCAAAATGGCACAAACAAATATTTGGCAACAAATGCACAATAACATGAGAGGAAAAGAATTACTACCTCTTGTGCTTTCTTCCATTTTAGCTTCTCGTTGTTTCCTTCTTTGTTGATTCCTTAGAGGGTTTGGATAAATATCAAGACCTAACATGTATGTGTATAAGGGTAGCTTAACACACGGTATTATTCACAACTTGTACTAACTCTTCTTAAATCATAGTTTTACCCTTTTTATAAAAGAGGTTGGCCATCTTGGACAAAAGCATGTGTGTGTCTACATATACGTGTGTGAGTGTGTCTTTATATATATTAATGACAAAAGCAATCTTTAATTTCTCCAAGACCCCAAACTTTAATTTTTTAACTTGGCTCTTTTGCTTTACTCTTGTCAATTGTCTCTTAACTTTAACTAATCACACACCATTATCCTTTATAGTTTATTGGAGCCATATTAAATAGAACACAAATAAACTCTTTCCTTAGATAATGCATATTTTCAAAACAGGGCAAGGCAGGACATTATATAAAACGTAGGCCTCTTGTTGCCAATTTCCTCAAAATGACCACTACAGATTTTATACATGCAGTCTCTTAAGTTTAAATCATTATTTCATGCTTTAAGGCCCTGAAACAGTGAGTGCCCTTTTTGTACATTGACCACAAACTTTCGAACTTAATAAGCTTCCCTCTTCATTTTCTAATTTTGAAATTATAAAATTCTTGCCCTTATCTCAAATGCTTCCCTTGGCTAAGATATAGCACATAGATGCATAAATCTCGACTTTAGAGAATAATGTTTCTAAACTTATATTCTTAACACTTCCCTAAACAATTTTCCGTTCCAAGTTCATAGGAGGGCTCAAATTGAGCAAAAATTAACTATGACAAGCTCAAAAGGATGCTGAACAAAAAGGGGAGAGAAGGGAAAGATTATGAATTGATTCCATTTCTTCAGTTTTTAACTTGGAACCCTTTACACACGTGTTAGATATGGGTTACAGGTTGAGAGATTTGCTCCATATTAAAACACCCTAAATAGTGAGAGTTTCCTAAAAATTCTTGCTCTAAAAATTCAATCTACAGGGGAACAACACAACAACATCACTCAAATCATACTATTATACTCATCTAGGTACTTCATGACATAGTATAGCCCCTCCATTTTAAGTTTGGAAATTTTCCAGTTTTAAAAACATTAGCTTAATCGTCATTCAAGCACTTATAACACAAATTTTTAACCATTTAAAATAGTTGTTGTCACTTAAAGTAGCAAACAGCAAGTATTCACTAAGATTTCAGCTTCAAAAGTTCAACCCAATAAGCATTACTCTTCATTTGATTAAATCACTTATATATCATTTAATTTCCTTGGCCTAGAATTTCTCTAGCCTCCTATAAAACACCCGGGACAGCATCACTTATCAATCTGAAAATTGCAGATTCAAAATATGTTCCAAGAAAATTCAAACTTCAACATGCAATTGCATTTAACCACAATCCACACCATATATCACCCACACAAATCTTAATATATGATGTGATGATTACAAGCCCAAAGGGAGAGCTCATCCCAAAAGACTAGCCTATTAGGAGGAAGAGCCATTGACTTATAAACCACACTACACTTGTGAGGCTTCTCAATATAGGACTAACAACATAATCACCCCCATTAAGAACTGACGTCCTCGGCGGCTCCACATCACGGCACTTCACTCAGCCTCTTGGTGGTTAGAACCCTCCATGGGTAGCCCTTTTCGTGAACATCAGTCTCTCAATGAAAGTATCAATGTGATTATCACAAGCTCAAAGTGAAAGTTCATCCCAAAAGATTAGCCTTTTAGGAGAGAGAGCTCCTGACTTATAAACCATACTACACTTGTGAGGTTTTCCGATGTGGGACTTATAACATATGCTAGGGATATGATTTTTCTACTTGTCCCTTAACTTTCTCTCACTAGAACAATTTTTCTTTCATCATAATGTTGCAAACTACTCATCAAATAAGAAAATAAAGATATAATGTGATTCTAGACACTTACCTTGGTCTAGAATGTCACTTGCATTTGGATAAACCTCCTCCTCCTACTTCTTCTTCATCGTCCCCTCTTTGGCTTATCTCCACTGTCTCCCTCTATCTTCTATTGAAGATCAAAAAAATGAATGAGAAGGCTGAGAGGCAGAGGTTTTTAGTTAGGGTAAATTAATTATTTTATTCTTTAGTCGCACACATATAAAGCTTATGTCATAAGCTTTGATCTTGAAACATTTTATTGGACCAAGCCATTCAAAACTGAATCTCATAATACCCTTGACCTGATTTACCACGTTTTGGGCCTTATACTTTGGGCTTAATATTGGCCCAAATTTGTTTTTGGGTTTGGGGTAATGAATTTACCATTGTACCCCTTCTTTATTGGTACTTAATTACCAAATAAATTCCAAAAATTTGTCTAGGGCACTTTGTAAAACCTTTTGGCCTTCATTAGCTTCTTTATCGTATAAAATATCATATCTAAAAGCTATAGCATAAAAATCTACCGCTAACTATTTTTCCTTGAATTTTTGGGATGATTAGCCTTTAATTCCCAGAAATTACGTTAAAAATTATTTAGGCTACTTATGGGGAGCTAAACCTCTTCATAATTTTTCTAACTCCACAAAATAATATTTTATAATGTTTCCTCAACTGCTTTAAGGCACTAAATAATTTTAATACTTTTTCCCCATTCATTTCCATTAAACTTCACCAGAAAATAGGCTTTTTGCCAATAATTCATTTTTGAGGTGTTATGATTATAAATGATATCTCTATACCTCAATTATGCCCCATAAATCTCTTTTCTATTTGTTCATATTTTTCTCTAATTTTTTGGCATCTTTTTATAATTATACTTTTTGGTAAATTTAACTAATTTAACCAGTAGTCAAAATTCGAGATGTGACATTTTAGCTTTTAAATATCTCAGGTAGCATCTGAATTTTTTCTTTCAATAATGTCCAACTTGATATGAACATTAGCACCATCATTTTGCACCTTTCTCATATGCTAAACCACTTAATGTTATATTCTAGAAATTTTTCAGGTTTAAAACATATACTAAATCGACATTTAAATGCCTCTAAGGCTTAACCACCTAGAATAATTGTTTAGTATCTAGAGGCATTAAGTAATAGACTTTCAATCAGTTTTTTTGCCTCTAGAATTGAACAATGACAGCTACAATAACTCATGTGAATACATACATACATATATATATATACATATATATAGAGGGTACAAGTCTTAACTTGTATTTACTTAAGTTTATAATACCTAATGAAATTTCCAGCATGTAAAGTAATATATACCACAGCAAGAACAATAAGATTTTTGTCTTCCTTAACTTCATTACCTCACGTATAATCACGTATAAGCACACTGTTAATCTGGAAAATGTTCCAGTTTTCCTGTAAATCCTTAAAGTTGGACAGCACTTGTTCTTAATCAGAAAAATACAGCAACTAACATATATATAGACTGTAATAATCTCTTTGGGGTCCTTAATCAGGCTTTGATGCTTTCAAACATTTGTTCAACACGTAGAAACCTTAAAACAGCAACTCATAATTCAATTTCAATCTTCAACAATTCAGTTCATCAAGCATATCAATTCAACCATCATTTAAATGACTTTAACCATGGTTTATATATAGCTAAGACACCTAATTATTACAATCAGGAAAACTAGGAAACTTTAACAAGTAATCTGCCACCCAAACAAGCAACAACAAACAAATTTATGGGAACTAGATGATAAAATTTTGAGAAACATACCTTTGAATTCGCCAATTTTTGGCCAATTACTATTAATAGATCAAAACAGGCACACTGCAAACATAAACATTTCAGCCAATTGGCGAATTTGCAAGTCAATAAAAAAAATAAGGACATACTGCAAACTTTGGAATCTCTTAGGAGAAAAGGAACAATTGAGAAAAATACAATATTAAAAAACTATACCAATAAATTCAAAATGAAAGGATCAAGAACAACAATTGGCTAAAAGTTTCTCGAACATCTAAGGAAGGATTTGAGCAACATTAGCTCTCAAGCTCGGCAAAGGCAAAAGCTCCAAGGCAGCCACTACGAATGCTTAGAGAAACAAGCATTTGGATTTATCATCATTGAAAATTCAATTTAGATGAATAAATTATAACTTCAAAATTAATCAAACCATCTCATAAGAGAAGCATCAAAGAGGAATTTAAGACACTATCAGAAGAATCAAGAATGACCAAAAAAGTACTTTACAAACATTTAACAGTTGTTAGAACTGATTGATAACCAAGAAGCGGGTAAATTGGGTGTACAATAAGAAATTAAGAACTTTGAAATTCTTTTCACGTCTTATGAAATCAATAAGTATGGAAGTATAAAACCATAAGTATCTAAAACATATATGCTAGAAATATAAGAGCTTAGGGAAGAGAATATGCAAATTGTGATTTATCTTGATTTAGTCCAATCCACAATGACCTACGTCCAGTCCCTAGGCTCCTTCTGATATTTTCAATCCACTATCTTCCTCAAGTTTAACTGGATACTTGAGAACCGCTACAATTCAACAAGTTTAGTCAAGCACTTGTGAAGCCTTCTACAAATCTTTCACTGGGTTACTCCCCCTTGCACACTGTAAGGTTATAGTCGAGTTACTCCCCCTTACACACTATAAGGATACAACTTTGATGATGAAATATTATAATCGATCTTCTCTCTTAGAAGTACATAAGATGAATACTTAAGCACAATACAAACAATTACTCTCTCAAAGATGATTGATATTTAAACTATAGAATAACAGAGTGTTTGAGCTGAAGTGAATGACTCATGATTATAGTATGTTGGCGTAGTTGAGCTCTCATCGTTCTTCTGAACTATGAATACTCTTCTATTTATAGTTGATGAAGATTGATGACCGTTTGAGCATTTCAACTTGTCTGTCAGAGTCTCATTTCTTTGTTTGACCATTTTTTTTGTATTTGAAAAACTAGCTATTACGTTCGGTGGATGCTCCGCTTCCGTAAAGTCAACTTTTGTCTCTTCGCATCATCTCTTCATTGTATTCTTGGAGAAATGCATTAAACACTAATACAATGAAGTGTTAGAGTGATTAGAAGCAAGAAGAATAAGTTACACAATCATTCCTATAATTTTCTGATGTTACGATACGTTGTCTGTCGCTTCACTCAAGTGGTCACTTGAGTAATCATAGGTCATCACTCGAGTAATCCACTTCAAAATGTGGCAAAGAGCATCAGAGTCATTTTCTAACTTCATCACTCGAGTGATCTTGTTTCATCACTCGAGTGATATATTCATTTTAATTCGAAACATGGCAAATGACCTATTACCGGAAAGCTCTTGCGGTCTACATTCCAATGCAACAAGAATAATCTTGAAACTCATTGTATTCAAAAATTTATGATCCAAGTAGTGGCTACTGCACTAGACAGTCTCTAAATTCACAAGTGTCAAATTCTAGAAGGCATAACTCTTAGCATATAACTCCAAATATGACCTATTACCTATCTAGAGAAACCCCTTTGAAGTTTAGTTTTATATGGCACTAGTTTCATTGCAATATGACCTATTATCATAAAGCTCTTGTTGTCTACATTCCAATGCAACAAGAATCAGCTCCAAACTCATTGTATTCTTAAAGTTATGATCCAAGTAGTGGCTACTGCACTAGATAGTCTCTGAATTCACAAGTGTCAAATTCCAGAAGGCATAACTCTTAACATATAACTCAAAATATGACCTATTACCTATCCATGAAAACCCCTTCAAGTCTAGTTTTATATGGCACTAGTTTCATTGCAATATGATGTGTAGTTTAAGAGTTATATCCAAAATACCGAACCTTGTTTGGAATATGACGGTGATTTCAATATCAACTTCTGAAGCTCATATCTCTCTCATCTGAACTCCTTTGAATGTTATTCGAGTGTGTATTTGACGTGTTGGGAGTCTAGTTTCATATGCAATTGGTTTCACCTCAATCCAACATGTGGTTAGAGAGATATGGCCAAAATATCAAACTTCTATTATGATGTGCGAAAATAGAGTACTCATCACTCGAGTGATCATGTCCTTCACTCAAGTGATCACTCGAGTGATACCCTCCAAAACTTGGCAGAGAGCCAATACTCAAGGGAACACCTTGGAGAAGTTCCATAACTTCTATATAAGTCATTTTAGCTTCGTATTGACCCATTCCAACCTCCAGTATCACTTCTAAAAGCTTAAATCTTAATATTCTCATTTGATATTTCAACTTCTTTCTTCTTGTTTTTCCACTTGATGATCATTCTTCATAGCCCAACTAGATATCTTCTTGAATTGATGATCATTCTTCATAACCCAACTAGATATCTTCTTTTTTCTTTGCTTGACTAATTTACAAGATATGCAACATTAAATATAGTAGTTAGTCAATGTAGAAGACAAGTATATTATGCAAACTTTTTGCTGTTATTTGACATCTATATTTGACATCATCAAAACTCATCGTATCTAACAACAGTAACTTGCTAACAAGTTCACTTGTAAATATTTCATCCTATAATGACAAGCAATTTAAAAATTAATCAATAGAAGCTGACAAAGTGATTTAGAAGATAAATACCTGGGACGTGTTCATCCCTAAAGCACTTGTGACTGCTAAAGGGGCGGACAAACTACTGAATGGCAACTAAATGTATAGGGGAATAAGACCCCTAAGAAAAATCAGAAATGAAATGCATAGGGAAACAACACCTTTGAACCCATTAACAAGAACCAAATATAATAGAAGATTATAAGGATCATCAAATAGGAGCAAAAGACTTAAAATGAAATAATCACAAACATATCATCTGAACTATGCTTCTATTCATCACATGACCTTGCTATCCCTTCCTCCTATGTTGCAACCACCAGCACCAATCTCAAATGTTTTTTAGAACCCAAGATAAATCTTAGGAGACTATGCACACTTTTCAATTATCCAAGGCAATAAAAGACTTCTCCAATAAAGTATATAAATAAAATAGAACGCAAAATCTCAAACCTAGGGTCTGGGCAACGCCAATCTCTAGCTCTACCACCTCCTTGTCCACCATAGTCACCTCTCCTTGATATCCGACACCTGCAATTTACATCATATTACGGCACAATCAGGTGAGAAAACATATAGGAAGAGAAAAAAAAAATCTTGGAATGGTGGACATTGAAAACTGAAAACAATGAAGAAAAACAAAGACTATGAGAAAATTGGGGGGAACAAACGGCAGCTAAGGCAATAATGATGGCCCAATGATGGTAGCAATGGTAAGAAAGAGACGAAGTTGGGAAGGGGACAGGTAGGGATGGGGTTGGGGGTGAGGGAGAAAAGTGGGGACGATAGTGAGGGTGGAGGAAGACGACGAGGTTGGGGAGCTGTGGCAGGGAGAAAACGGCCTTGGTGGAGCTTCCGTACCAAAAGATAATGGAGATGAAGATTGAGGTTGGAATTGGATTTGTCGTGGTGGAAGGAAGGAAACCGAAGAAAATGGAGGGGTGGGAGAAAATTTTTGTGCTTGTTTAAAGTCTTGCAAGTTTTCTTTTGGATTTACATATTAAAAAAATTTAAAACTAAAATTCATCTATGGTAACACTTGCTTGACAACCACTACAGTAGATGATTTTATACAAAAATTTAACCAATTGTAGCACCTTCCGGAGCAGTCGCTACCCTATAGGATATCTTTTCTAAAATAAATATATCTATTGTTGCACAAGTTTAATTAAGTGCTACAGAAGATATCCTCCTTTACAACTATAGCGTTTTTAAGAACTAGTGCTACAGAAGCCACTTTTTGTAGTATTAAGGAAACACCAATGAAGAATTAGGCGTTGTCGGCTTTGTGCCTTGGTAACCTTCTTCAAAATTAAACCAAGGATTGCAATATAGGGTGCAATCCCGGATCATCTCTCGAAGAGCCTTTTATTAATTATCTAGGAACTAAGTGCAATGATTGACATGAAATGATCAAAAATGGAAAAATTTGGTCTTTTTAACTATCAACTACTTTTTGCAATTAAGAATTAAATTGTCCTAAACTACTTCTTTTTGGGATTTTTCTTGAAAATATGAGATGGAATGATGATGGAATTAATGAAATGAAAGAAATAAGAAGATCAACAATGGAATAAGCAATTCCTCATAGCAATAGCGCAAGCAATCCTCACTTAAAATGATTATGTGAGATTTATCATGCTAGTTCCAAAAATGACTCTAAGGGCCATCCCTTAGACTATGCCTAATATAAATTGATTAATACCAAGCCACCTTGCATATTAATCTCTCTAAATTAGGTTGATTAAGTACTCTAGCAATTAAATGAACTTAAAAATTATCTTTAGCTTTTAATCCAATAATCGAACCACCTCGCATTACCACTTAATTTTCTCATTAATCTTAATTTAATAATGGCCACCCATATGAAAAATCAAGATTAATGATGCTAAAACCCAATGCTAAATACAATTAATAAATTCACACTCAATTAACTAATGTAAACACAAGACACCATTGATCCACTAACCAAATCACCTTGAAATTAGCTCAAAATGTTCACAAAATCATTAATTCAATGATTAACCAGCACAAAGAAATGATAATTAAGCTAATTAAACACAATGTTAAGTGTCTAACAAAGGTTCAAGTCACATACAATCTCCAAATTACATCAAAACAAATCAATTCAACATTATAAAATTCATCCTAAGACCTAGGAATCACAATTACAATGTAGAATTAGAGATATAGAAAAGCAAAAACTCCCGTATTGAAGCTCCAAGTTCATGCCATTGCTTGCGAATTGAGAATTCAGCCACCAATACCCATAGAACCAGCCACAAAAGACAACACAGTCAGCATTGTTTGAACAGAGTATTTCCGGCGGTGAAGTTGATACAGTGACCGAACCAGGGGAATGGTGGAAGAATGAGAAGACAGCGTTGGTGACAGAAACGTAAAAGGGACGATGGTGGTTAGTTGAGATTGAAGGCAGCCATTGAATCTTGTTCAAGTTCCAAAGGCTGACGCAAAAAGGGAGCTTGCTGCTGCTTCTTGCTCAGAATTTCAGACTGAACATGGTGCTAGTGGGACGGTGATGGATGAAATGGAGAAGAGAGGTGAAGGCGAAGTGTGGCGGTGCTGAAGTAACTGCAATGTCTCGCGGCAGCTCCCTCTGTTCTCGTCCGTCCCTCCCTTTCGGCCACCAGCTCCCTGCTTCTGTTCTGCCGCTGCTATGGATGATGCTCGCCGGCGGCCCGTGGTGGTGGTTACGCCGCCGGCGAGAGAGAGAAAACGAAGGTTAGGGTGAAGAGATTGGAGACCAAAGCTCTCAGGTTCTTCGCGTGTCTGCGGCTACTGTCTCTGTTTCGTCTCCCTTCACCTTATTCCCCACTGCAGAATCTGACCTAGAGAGAAAAGCAAAACGCTGTGTTTTACTCTGGGACCAAACAGGCATTTTCAAAATTCGTTGCACCAATCTGATATTTTGCAAATTTAAGCCCCAAACTGTCATTCTCAGTTTTAATCCCATTTTCCAAATATTGTCAGTTGAAAAACAATTTAACCAACATCAAATGCTTTCAAGAATCAATTATTAAGAGTAATTGCAATTATTTTGACAATTTTGCCCTTTTTAATTACAATTTAATATATTTACTCTTAATCCCAATTAAGCACAAATAAGGTATTTTAAGATAAATTATTATGACAAAATCCCTAAATAAAATATAAAAATATATAATAAAATAGGGATTTGTTAACCAAACAAAACCTTTTGAACATAAACTAAGCATGATTAAATGATTTATGACATTTGCTCCCCATTTCTTTATCTCAGAACACTTAAGTTTTTCATCTTTTTTATTCAAAAAATTGAATCCCATGGCATTCAAACAACTAGTGTGTGAGTGTACACACACACAGCTTTAGCTTAAGCAAACCAACAACGTCATAAATCTTCAATTTATAAATGACTTACCCACATGATACCACCTCTTTTACATTTATCAAATTGAACTTCCAATATTAATTTTCTTAAAAAACAGTGGCATTTGTTTACTCAAATTCTGTCAAACTTCGGTCAGCCCCAAAACTTTGATTTATGAACCATTAAACATTTTTTAAGTAACTAAGGTTCTCATTTTCTCATCAAGGAACAATAACCAGCAAACTTACACCAGTCTTTCAGCTCCCAAACTTATTTATATTCTTCATCATTCAACAATTGTCTACTGCATTCAGAAATGTTATTTGGTTTTAGCAGTTAGTACACCACAATAAATCAAACAGAATGTCCCAATCACAGTTTACAATTTATCCTTTAATCGGCACTTTCCCGACTCAAAATCAGAATTTAACCTTTTAGCAATTCCTAAACATCAGCAATAGAATATATTGAAGATGACAAGGGAGTCAGGTAACTCACCTTGATCGGAATCTGTAATTGCAGAAGGTATTCGAGCTTCCTTCAGCTTATCTGGCCATCCCTTATCCGCTTGCCTTCAGAATTTCTTAATCTCTTGGTTTGTCCACTCCTTCCTCTCTGTTCTCTCTTCTATCTTCTCTTCACTCCTTCCTCTATCCCAAAATTTTTTAGTCCCAATACAGGTTGGGGAGGTGGTTTTGTAGTAACCCCACTATCATGGTACTCTCTATTCAAGGTTATCATCAGTCCCTCATACCAGGCAATACAACTGGGCCCAATTCCAATCCCTACCCCCAGTGCTTTGTATCAAAAAGGGCCTAAGGATTTTGAGGAGGAGAAGAGAGTGGCTCTCCATTTCTTGGTCTGTTTTTTTTTAATTATGGCTCTCCATTTATTTATTTTTTTTGATGAAAGCTCTCCATTTATTTTACCTACTTGTTCCCTCCCCTTTTTTATTTCTACGGTTTGAGATTTAAGGAGAGAGTGGCTCTTCTTTTCTGTTTTTTTTTTTTTGAATGAAGGCTCTCCATTTCTCTTACCTACGAGTTCCCTCCACTTCTTTATTTTTATAGTTGGAGATTTAATATCCAATAAAAATATTATTAAAATATTAAATAACAAAAATGTAAATAAATAAATTTAAATTATTAAAATTATTTTTTAAATTTTCCTTCGTTACTTTTGGCCTTAATATATTTAATAATAATTCCTTTCTTAATTTTTCAGAACTCACTTACCTGAAAATAAGTTTATTTGAATAAATTTATTTTCTTGAGGTCTTAATTAATTCCTTCAAGCCTCCTCGACACTCTATAAATTCTTAATTCAAAACTTAAAAGTTCAGATGTTAGAGAAAAGAGAATTGGAGAGAAGAATTGCGGATATTCATTAACACAGTGATGGGTGTTTCCACGACATAACTTACCTAGGACTACTAAAATTAGCCTCAATTTGCCTGTGAAAAGTAATTGACAAGCAAAGATAAAACAAAACAAAACTTATACATAAAACAAACAAACAAACAAATTAAAAAAGAGAGAGAATTCTAATTAAATATAGTTAAAATAATCAAACCCAAAATCAAGTCTACCAACACTCATTCCCTATCTAGTTAGGCCTCTTAACTCTATTATAAACTTATTAAAACAATTACAAAATATATTATAAAGATTTTTAAAAAAAATTAAATGAAACTAAAAACACTTATTCAACTAAATTTAAGTTCGAAGAATGAATGAGAATACAAGATATTTTCAAGAGTCAGTCAAATAATTAAATTGCATATTTTTATTTATTTGGGTTCAAAGAGAAGCTGTTCTATGTTCAGTTCTATGTGAAATTAAATAAAGCTTTTATAATTAATTTTTTTCATAGGGAATTAATCAACAGGAAAGAGAAAATATGCATTATATATATATAACGTGCGGACTCGATCGTTAATCTGTTGTGAAAAGTACACCACCAATGTAAAAAAAAAAAAAAGTACATAATTTCTCGCTTCAACCTTACATAAAGAACCCAAAGTTTATATACTCAAACTATACAGACTCAAATGCAATTACTAGGAGGTAAGCCATTTGATGGTTAGAAAAAATTTGCTTTCTCATTTTCTGATGTGTGTGTGTGTGTGTTATATTATATCAAATAATATGACCTGCTTTATTTTTCTTCTTATAAGTTCCATTCACTTTTTACAAATACTTGATGCTAATCAAGTATATTTGGATGCAAATCTCCTTACAAGCATGAGTTTAGTATATCTTTTTTTATTCTTTTTCGTTGTGTTTTAATCATTTTTCTCTAATAGAAAATGAATTTAAAATGAGATTTTGTTTTTCATCATTTCATTGATCATAGTTCTTAATATAGCTACTAATTTGGAATCCCAAAATATCGAAAGATATCATGAATTGCTGGTAAAACTATAATGACAGAAAGATAGGATCGCACATGATATTCAAATCTTGGAAAACAATTTTTTGAGTACTCTGTACCATATCAATTATATAATGTGCCCACTTGTTATACACACATTTTGATGTTCTGTCAAGTTCAACTCTTCTCTTTTATCCGGCATCTTTTCCTGTTTAATTTTCTTTTATCTATTTTTGTCAGTTGTTCCTAGCTTTTCTAGTTTACAAATGTATTAGTTTCCTATTAAATAGTTATTCAAAAATTACAACATTAAAAACTTTACATTTTCAAACAAATAACCACGGCATCTCACGTGTAGTTTATTATTTCTCTAAAATTTTTGCTTTAAAAATTTCACAAAGACTTGAAAAATAACAAAAATAAGTTTATTTGTATATATTCTTTTGTGTATGAAAGTCATGTTTTCCATAAACTCTTTTTTTTCCTGTCCAGGTTTTGTACCCAAAGGGATAGGCAATCTTGATAAACTTAATGTCTTAAGCTTGACCAACAATCATTTGAGAGGGTCTATTCCTTCCAACATGTTCAACATTTCAACATTGACAGACTTGCTCCTTGGTGGTAATTCCCTCACTGGCGTTCTCCCATCATATTTAGGAATTGACCTTCCCAACTTGGAGGCATTACAGCTGGAGGAAAATGGACTAACTGGACCGATTCCAAGCAGCATATCAAATGCTTCTAAGCTCATTAATTTAAGTTTGTCATCGAATAAATTTAATGGAGCTACACCCAATGAGCTTGGTAATTTAACAAACTTGATGGAATTAGATTTGGATGAGAATCATTTGAGTGGGTTGATTCCTAATACAGTTAACAAATTACATAGCCTTCAACGTTTAAGTCTTAGCGACAATAGATTGCAAGGGTTCATTATAAATGAACTTTGCAAACTTAAAAGTCTAAGTGAGTTGTATCTTGCTAACAACATGTTTTCAGGAGTGGTTCCAGAATGTCTTGGGAATACTTCTTTGCGGAAGTTGAATTTTAGCTCTAACAAATTGGTTTCTCATATACCCTCTTCTCTATGGGGTCTCAAAGATATCTTGGTTTTAGACATATCCTCCAATGCCCTAAGTGGAATAATTTCACCAGAGGTATCAAACTTGAGAGCAATTATACTATTGAACTTGTCAAGAAATCAAATTTCAGGAAGTATCCCTACAACTATAGGTGGCTTGCAAACTTTGCAAACCCTATCTTTGGCTGAAAACAAATTACAAGGGCCTATTCCTGAATCGCTTAGTGGCATGATAAGCATGTCGTCCTTGGATCTTTCCCATAATTATTTGTGTGGCATGATTCCAAAGTCCTTCCAGTCATTACTCTATCTTAAATACATCAATCTTTCCTACAATTTATTGCAAGGAGAAATTCCAAATGGCGGCCCTTTTCAAAATTTTACTGCCCAATCTTTTATGATGAATAAAGATCTTTGTGGGAAATCCCAACTACAAGTCCAACCATGTAGTAAAGGAAACAAGCACATATCAAATAAAGTGATGCTTTAACCAAAATTAATTAGATGTGTCATAATAATAAATGTCAAAGCCTTTTAAATTTGCCTATTTTAATTAGATGTGCCAATTTTTATTTAAAGTAACCGAAGTCCATATTCTTGAAAATGGACATCTCACTCACCAGTGGAAAATTGACTTTTTAGACCGGTTAAAAAAGAATTTTTAGACCGGTTGTGAATTAGGTCTTGTTATAGCAGATCTAAAAAGTCTGTTATTTTTTAGACCGGTTGTTCTTAAAACTGGTCTTAAAGGTCACCTTTAAGACCTGTTCTTCCCGCAACATGTCTTAAAGGTCAGACCTTTTAAGATCGGTTGTGCCTACAACCGGTCTTAAAAATCCACCTTTAAGACTAGTTGTGGGAACAACCGGTCTTAAAGGTCAGACCTTTAAGACCGGTTGTAGGCACAACCGGTCTTAAAGTACCTTTAAGAATGTCCCTTCTATTTTTTTTTTAAAAATGTCCCTTTTATATATACACACACTGGATGCTCCAATTTTAACAGCATTACAGAACAATCACAGATTTCAATTTCAATTTCAATATTCAAAAGCAGCAGTCTATAGCAGCAACAAATTTTCATACAAGCCAGTCACACATTGATGATTCATTTGCAGCACTTTAATTACAGTATGGAAAATATGGCAGCATTTAATGTAAACTCCATTGGCTTAATTTCAGCCCGAATGCACTTATAGTTTCAGTCCCTAAGTCACAAGTAGAATGCAAGCAAATTTGTCAAGAATTTAGCCAAAGGTAATGACCAACCTTAGTTTAGCACTAAATAACACCAACAGTGCAATTAGACAGTAAGGAGGACCAAATGACAGTAGTAATGAATCTTGAAGCAACAGAGAACAATGCAAAATGCAACGGATGAAATAGAGTGCATGTATATTTGTCTATCTATATGCAACTCCCTAAGTATGAAGTAAGTAATAGATTGCATAAAAGAAACATAACATATTTCACAAAAGCAATGACAGCAGCAAGATCAACAACAAGCACAAATAAAGGTGTAAGCCAGGTGACTTTAAATAAACTTCTAACAAATGGTAATTAGTATAGAACAAGGTTCAAGATCAAATGTCACAATTTAAGCAACAAGTTAAAATCAGATTCTAGGAACTCCAAATTCACTCCATTTCTTGCAATTTCAATGTGCAATATGAAGTTGTCTAAAACTAAAAACATGAAGGAATGTCCAAACAGAAGAATTTGCTCAGAATTGTATGCAAAACTTTGAAATGACAACGGCAGCAATAAAATTCAAGTATTGATACAAGCAACAGCAGAAATTCCTCAACTTTACAGAATACAAAGGGAAGAAAAATTACAAAGGTCAGTCCCTCAAATCCCATGCCTCTTGTATCACCCATATCACAGAAATTGTCCTACACAGATACATAAACCTTGTTAGCAATACATATGAGAACAATAATGTACAATGTAACATTAGATTCAAAAACTCACTATTTTTGTAATAGCTCATAGATGAATTCAACACAACATGTGCGAATAAAATCAATATCTTCTTCAGGAAAGGGATCAGCAAGATCAAACATCTGTAACACCAAAACCAAACGAAACATTAACTTAGTAACTTAAAAACAATAAAGTAATACAAAAGTTCTGAAATATAAATTTACCTCTTGAGTAAAATCAGTCGTGCCTAGAGTGATAATATTGTAAATGTGTCTCAAAACATAAAAACCACATAAGTTGGACCCCTATGGTTGCCTACGGCTCTGAGAAAAAAAATGATATCATTAAAAAAAATATAAAGGCATGGCTTATTACATTCTTTAAACAAATCAATACGTACTAACCTTTGGCATGATCCATGTAGGGTCCTTTAAGTCACGAACATGCTTACCACAAGCAGTGTGTAGGAATGTCCGCATAGCCCTATGATCATCACAATGACAAGGGTTATTGGTTTTACACAAATTCCATAAACTTTGCATACAAAAGGTAATAATGCAAGAAAACTAATGAGTTCATGGTCTTTTTCAAATCATTCCCTGGTTTGACGTGGAGGGAACATAAGAGGATGACAGTGTAACTACTCTTGCATAGAAGAAGTAACTGTCAATGATCACTGGAAAAAAAGAAGAATATTAAGCAAACATAAAACATTATATAAATTATAAAATATCAGTTTGCTTCTTACTCATGCACATATGGAACCAAGAAACACTTAGTTCCAGTTTCACTAAGCCTCTCTGATAAGTATCTATATCTGATAGCAGCAGTGGTCCCTTTCTCTTGGATGTGATGGGGGCATAAGAATCCAAATTTTTTTCTTTTGCCAGAGGAGACCAACCTACGATGCATATACCTACAATAATGCAAGCACATAAATAAAAGGTAAACGGTGAAACTTTTAAAATATTTACTTTGAATTTCAGAAGACACTTACATTAAGAACAGTTGGATAATCCCAATTGTAAGATTTTGTCTAGGAGCTACTAGGGACATCAAATCATCCCTCTCAAAATAGCATGTCACCCCTGACTGTCCAACAACTGAATCCGTAGGCCAATCTCTTGTTTTAAAGGATGTATCATATGCCATCATAATCACTTGTTGCATGATATTCAATGGAGGCTGTGAAACTTCTTGCTGAGTGAAGGAAGCTAGACTTGGTGGGGCTTTGATCGGACTTTCCTCGGCTCAAACAGAAACAAGGTTCGTTGGCCACAAGATGAATGTACCCAGGACATTGCTTACAATCTTGAATTCATCAGAAGGGATAGGGATAGGTGCATCTGTAATGATCACCTCGTTAACTGACACTCAGACTTGATTAGCTTCCATTTGTCAGTAGTGGACAGTTGATCCCAAGTTATACACACTACCCCGTGCAACTAACCGTCTCAGAGGATCCTCGACAAAAATATTACAAGGCTCAATAATTTCTCTTGCAGGACCCTCTGATGACTGCCCGATGTTGCAACAACTCCCTTTAGTACTCTGCTTATTAGGATCAATCGATTGTGGCTGGGGAGCACTGGTATCTTGTCTTAAGCTCATAAACACTATCATTTCCTCTTTTATCTTGCTCAACCGAGTCTCTAATAGTGCTTCAAATGATGCTTCAGCCTTGGCCTTTACTTCTGCTCTTGCAGTGGCCAACATAGTATCCAATTCCTCCCTAGTCACGATATTTGAGGAATGGCGTACGGGGGCTCCAAAGTAATCCCGTATCCCTACCCCTCCTCCAACTCCCCTGACACGGCCTGGATGCTCATGTTTGCTAGTACCAACTGTTAGAATATCATTCTTGCCCTCTGACTTAAAAGATCCCTCAACTTGTTTTTTTTTCTAAGTTCCTCCTGTAAGATAATACAAAATAACAAACATAAGTAATGATGTATGTTTCTTATGTAATTAATAACAGCAACGATATATACTTACAATTCTTTCACCTACTATACGAGATTGTTCACTCGTATAAGACCCATTCCTCTTTTGGTGGGCATAATCAAGTGTACCATAATGTCAAAAAAGGAAGGAAGAAAAAGCTTCTCAAGCTGGCACAAGATCATATATCCTTCATTTTCCAATTCCTCTAATCTTTCCATGTCAATGACTTTACAACAAATGGCATTGACGAAGAAATAAAGTCTAGTCAAAATGTGTTGAAGATCATATTCGGCAATGCCTCGAATAGCTACTGGGAGTAGTTGTTGCATTAAGACATGACAATCATGAGACTTTAGCCCTATTAACTTCAAGTCTTTCATCGATACAAGCTTTTTAAAATTTGAAGAATACCCTGAGGGAACTTTAGCGCCATGTAAACACTTACAAAAGCTTCTTTTCTCAACCTTAGACAAAGTATGAGCAGCTGGAGGACAAAAAGTTCTATTACTATATGGCCTTGTATGTAAATCTCCTTGTATTCCCATTTCTTGCAAGTCTAATCTTGCCTTCACGCCATCCTTAGAACTTCCTTGTATGTTGATCAGTATCCCAACAATACTATCACATACGTTTTTCTCCACATGCTTGAAATCAATAATGTCTGACATCAAGATTGCGCCAATATGGAAGATCAAAGAAGACGAACCTTTTTTTCCATATATTTTTCTCATTTCTACTCTTTGATGACTTACCAAATATAGTATTGATATTTTTCACCTTTCATAAATTTTCTCCCCAGTCAATGCCTCTGGAGCATCTTCAAACTCTTGGCCACCGAAAAAAGCTTTTTTTAATCTACGATAAGGGTGGCTTTGTCTAAGAAATCACCTATGGCCAAGGTAAACTGTCTTTCTTCCATGTTGAAGTTGATGGTAGCATGTGCCTTCTTCACATATCGAACAAGCTTTGTGGCCTTTAACGCTATATCCTGACAAGTTCCCATATGCAGGGAAGTCATTTATAGTACAAAAGATCATTGCTCGCATATTAAAAGTCTCCTTCTTGTTCGCATAAAAAACATCGACACCTTTATCCCACAACTCTTTCAAGTCTTCGATCAAGGGTTCTAGGTAAACATCTATGTCATTTCCAGGTTGCTTTGGTCCTGAAATCAACATAGACAACATAATGTACTTTCGTTTCATACATAACAAAGGAGATAAGTTGTAAATTACCAATAGAACAGGCCATGTACTATGTATATTGTTTAGGCTACCATAAGGATTCATACCATCTGTGCTAAGCCCAAGCCTAAGATTCCTAGGTTCTTCACCGAAGATAGGAAATAATTGATCGATTTTCTGCCATTGAGAAGAATCAGCTGGATGTCGAAGCTTTCCTTCAGAAATCCTCTCATCTGCATGCCATCTCAAATTTTTGGCATCAATTTCATTGGCAAACAGGCGCTTGAACCTTTGAATGATTGGAAGATACCACAACACTTTTGTAGGGCCCTTATTTGATTTATACCTTGGAGTTTCACATATCGGACATTGCTCATTCTCTTCATGATCTTTTCTATACAATATGCAATCATTAGGGCAAGCATGGATCTTTTTATACTTCATCCCTAGTGGACACAGTATTTTCTTAGCATCATAGTATCGACAAGGCAACACATTATCATCAGGAAGCATGTCTTTAAAGGTCTCAAGCATTTTGAAAAACTCTTGTTGCTCCATCTATGCCGTGCTTTCAAGCTTACCAATTTCAATACAGCTTTCAGCAATTGGTATTTTTTACACCCTGGGTACAACTGCATCTCAGCATCACTACACATATTACCATATGCATGTGATTGTTCAAAAGCCTTTTCTCCTACATCACGAATAATATCCTCTATCTGATCATCCATATCCGTGTCATTATCATCACAAGTCACTTCCCCCTGTTGAGATGCACTTGACATTTCTAATTGTTCACCATGCCATACTCATACTACATACGTCTTACAAAACCCTTCACAAATTAAATGTGTATATATATCTGCAGCACTTAATCGCTTCTCATTCAAACATTTTACACAAGGGCAATAAAACATCCCACTATCATCATCGGCATTTCTTTTTGCAAAGTCTTAAAAACCCCTCACCCCAACATCATATTCAATACTCGTCTGTTTAGCTTGTATCCAACTATGATCCATATATTCCAACACCTTTTTTTTGTTTTCTACTTTTTCCCCTGGAAAAGGCAGGATTGAAAAGGTTCACTAGTTGTGATCCATTAACACAGAATTCAGCTCAAAACAGAATTCACAATCATTATTATATAGCTTTGCTTGTAAGTCAGGAGGAAAGCAAGAAATGGAATAAACAAGAGTGTTGACTTTTTTACTTCTTTGAAATATAAGAAAGATTTTGGCCACAAATTTATATGAATGGGGTTGAAGAAGTTAGATCTCAACCCCATTCATGCATATTGAATGTGTAATGACAAGAGCTGGCAACATTGCTCTTATAATTAATATTCTAATGGATTAATTAAAGGCACGTATGCACTAAACTAATATTAAAGGAACACAAACTCATGTCACATTGCCCTTGTACATATCCCTCCATTATATATATGCTCATAAAAAAGCAATAATGATTAATATAGCACCCGGATCATTACCTATATGATATATTCCCATCCTTCCCGATTATTTATGTTCCTATATTTTATTCTTCATAATGGGTCCAAAAGTAGTACACAAAAATATAAAACAAGTTTTTTAATAAAACGAATGTAAATGGTCCCACTAGATCCAGCACTTGCAAGTAAATAATTAGATTAATGTAACTAATCATGTTGAAGAATCGTGCCTTATGACTTAACCCCTAATGTTTATGGATATAATTATAGAAACTAAACACTTGTTAATAGTGCAGTGATCACCACGAAGAGACAGCAGTGTTGGTTTATAATTCCCTCATAATAATTATAATTTGACTTGTCTATTATAATCATTTTCTATCACACTCGCACTTCAAGGCCCAAAAACAGTCAAATTAACTGCAAATGTTAAATTTAAGGTAAGGCATTGACATTGGCATTCAATATATGTCAATTAGATTTATTCGATCACCATCAATACAGGATTCAAAGTTTTAATTAAATTGAATCCCTTTCACCCAATTCAGGGGTTTCTAATAATACTTTGATTAAATTTTCATGAACCTATTTGATATAATAATCAATGAAAAAGAAATAGATGAAGCTTAGGTCCATTTATTTATATCCATTAGGTCAAATTCCTCGATTCAATCAAGACATATGCACCTATTTTTAAAATAAAAACTCATATTGATAACATTTCAAAATATGAATTGCTCATAACATAATTTAACATCTTTGAACCATAGGAACTTTCTCACATCATAAGTCTACATACCTTTCTCAATACTTGCCAATAACCGCAAAAGCTTGGTCTTGTTGGTAACAAGTATGGTGACAATCTCAGGAGGCTTGTTTTGGTTTGCAACAAATAACTGTCATTACCAAAATCAAAATAAGTATTCAATCCAAATGGCAATTTGAAATGCAGAATCAGAGCATATTAGCTTCTCATATTTAGCCAAAGAACGTTCTTCCAGCAAAAAATTGTTAAGAACCAATGACAGTCACTCAAGCACTCACCTTAACAGCAATTTTCTCCACAACAATCAGATTCACAAAATATCTAGTGAAAATTCACTAAAGAAACTTGATTTCATAACAGCTCAACTTAAGAAATTTAGAGTTGATTTCTACAATATCAAAAGCTCAATCACAGCAACATCAATCTGGAACGAGTTAAGTGCAACAGCAATAGCATTCAGCAATAACCAAATTAGTACTTAGCAAGGCCAAAAATTCCAATGTGGGTCAGCTTTTAAGTTATAAAATCTATGCAATATCTCAATATATACATATAGGGCACTCATCAGGGATCAGCTTTGAGAGGGTTTTAAACACCAAACACACCAGAAAATTTATATTAAGCTACTATTTAGTTCATCCCCTTTGCTAGCCTAGGCCGATGGCCAAATCTGGAGGTAACCGCTTCTATATAGTAATTGTAGAGGGGAAAATGTAGAGGACGATGAAGCATACCTCAAAAAAGAGATTGAAGATGAAGATGTCCCAGAAATTCAGTGAATAAGGGATGACAGCACCCACGACGACAACCACGATCAACTGAAGCAATGTATGACAGTGATTGAAGAGCGACGTCGGACTCGATTCAGAATGGGATCAAATAAGGGACGGGGAGTCGACGACTGAGGAGAGAAAAGATTGGGATCAAAGTAGCTTGGGAGATTCAGAATGGAAGAGGGCGGGAGTGAGAGGCACGGCGCAAAAATAAATTGGGGAAGATTTTTTAGACCGGTTAATAGGGAAACTGGTCTAAAAAAAAGGGTTAAGGAACCGGTCTTAAAAACCCTTTTTTTAGACCGGTTATCCTATTAACCGGTCTAAAATAAATATCTTTTAGACCGGTTCTCTCAGTAACCAGTCTAAAAAATAAAATCCTTAATTTTTTTAGACCGGTTAGTATAGAACCAGTCTAAATAATCTTTTTTAGACCGTTATTATAATAACCGGTCTCCCAACTTATTTATAATTACGAAAATGCCACCGCGCATTTCTTTTAGACCTAATCCACTACAACCGGTCTAAAACACATTTTTTCTACTAGTGACTTTTTTTTAAAAGAAAAAAGAAAACTCACCCCATTAATTTAACAAGTCATGCCTGCCAATCTTACGATATAAATTGGTGATTCCCTTTTTTGTGTACTTTGTAAATTTGATCTGCCATTCTTAAGGCTTTTAGTTATCATAAAACAAAAATGTTTACAAATTTAATCCTATGTGTACATCATCCTACCTAGTAGTTGTATTAAACAAGGCTTAATTAGCTGAGATTATGTGGGCTCTTAATGACCAGAATATGTCTCACAACTCAAAGAATATTCAATAAAACTATTTAAAAATTAACCATTAAAATGATTTTCATATCGACAATAAAATCCAAACCTTACATTCCTATAATAATATTACAAAAATAAAATATGCATAAGGATATATACATACACACATATATGTATGTATTGGCTTTGCCATGTGAAATGGAGGATGACTTTGTGGTCTACTCACAGGTCAAGCACTGCATGTTCCTATGAATTAAGGAGACTTTCTTACTAAGTGTTTGTCAATTTGATTGTGACTTCTTAATAACGTTCTTGTGGGGATATAGAGTCTTAGGCCAACCAAACTTGACCAAAAATGACATAATGCAATGATAACCAAAAAAAGAAAAGAAAAGATAAAGACCGCACAAATTTCTTAGGATGTGTTATTCTTCAATATAATTTTCCATAATGCTTTAAATTTAAAAAATGCACATAATGGTCTCTTCAAGTCTCTGGCATGAAAGGGGATTATTAGACTGAGTTTTGTGGCTACTAAAATATCTGAAATATACATATGAAAATACTTGCCCTTTCTTCCGCAAACAATATATAAAATCTGTAGAAAAAAAATGAAAACTGCACCGTTTACATGGTACTCCTTTGTTATTAATTTAATATATATTTACCTAATTTAATTAGATTAAGGATTTTCTTTGCCTAGATAATTAGATTAAGGAATTGAAGTTTACTAAGGTGGTTAATATGACTTTTTTTTTTAAACACCCTAATCATCTTTCTTAACTTTCTCCATTTCTCTTTTACTTGATTATGGTTCAAGGAGCATCGATAGAGGTAAATTAATAAAAGATTGACAAATATAAAAAATAGATCTTACGTTTAAGGCAACGGTCAACTTCACAATTAGGTTCTACATTAAAAACACAGGAGGGAGTATTACCAAAATAAAATTTACATAATGATGTATGCGCGCGCGCTGTGTCGTGTGAAATGGAGTGAGACTTTGAGATCTACTCCCAAGTCAAGCGCTCCATCTATCTACAAATATTTGGGTGGTTGATATAATATATCAAATCATTTAAAGTCTGTCGACTTTGGATATAATATATATGGCCCACTAGACTGACCCTAAACGAAATAATGCAATGAAAAATTAAATTTTGGTCCAAGTAAAATTATTCTTCGTTCATAAAGGGACCGAATTTCATCTCATCAATTACTAACGTGCTTTATGGGTTCACTGTACTCTATGGACTATACAACACTGTAGTGATATATATTGAAAATATGGTCCTTCGTGTGATAATGATACTTCTTTCTTTTCTGCATCAACTTCTTTTTATATTCAGCTTTAACCAAAATTAATTAGATGTGTCATAAAAATAAATGTCAAAGCCTTTTAAATTTTCCTATTTTAATTAGATGTGCCAATTTTTATTTAAAGTAACAGAAGTCCATATTCTTGAAAATCGACATCTCACTTTTTTTAAAAAAGAAAACTCACCCCATTCATTTAACAAGTCATGCCTGCCAATCTTACGATATAAATTGGTGATTCCCTTTTTTGTGTGCTTTGTAAATTTGATCTGTCATTCTTAAGGCTTTGAGTTATCATAAAAAAATGTTTACAAATTTAATCCTATGTGTACATCATCCTACCTAGTAGTTGTATTAAACAAGGCTTAATTAGCTGAGATTATGTGGGCTCTTTATGTCCAGAATATGTCTCACAACTCAAAGAATATTCACAAAACTATTTAAAAATTAACCATTAAAATGATTTTCATATCGACAATAAAATCCAAACCTCACATTCCTATAATAATATTACAAAAATAAAATATGCATAAGGATATATACATACACACATATATGTATGTATTGGCTTTGCCATGTGAAATGGAGCATGACTTTGTGGTCTACTCACAGGTCAAGCACTGCATGTTCCTATGAATTAAGGAGACTTTCTTACTAAGTGTTTGTCAATTTGATTGTGACTTTTTAATAACGTTCTTGTGGGGATATAGAGTCTTAGGCCAACCAAACTTGACCAAAAATGACATAATGCAATGATAACCAAAAAAAGAAAAGAAAAGAAAAGATAAAGACCGCACAAATTTCTTGCTCTTTTTAAGCATCAACTTCTTCTAGAGGGTAATTTTAATCATTTTATATTTTTTTCATTATTAATTTTTCATTTTGTTATTTTTTTAGGTCAGACTATGTTCTCATCACAAGTTAAAATGTATATCTTTTTTTCACTTTTTTATCTTTGAATAAATTAAACATGATTTTATCTCTATTTGTTTGTAATAATATTGTATATATGGTAAAAAGATCTATACTATCACTTTTTATTTTATATTGATTTTCTCAAATTCTCCGATATATGGCACCTCCTAGTGGAGCACATCTAAGAATTCAAATCCATTTTAAAGTTGTTTATCTCCTACTTGATTGTGAAGACAACTTATTATAAGTCATTTTGTTGGAATTATAACAGTAATGTTGATGCCGCAGTTGTAGTGTCAAAATCGGATTTTCGTCAGCTAGTCAGACTAAATTGGGCTAAGCATATTGAGCTTAGCCACTCTTCGTTTTCTTTAATTGTAATTATTTTTGAGCTCTGTTGTTATTCAAAAATGAAGGAACACTCATTAGTCATTAGTAATATGTCCGTCATTTGTGTTCTTTTTTTTTTTTCCTTTTAATTTACGTCTCTCTTTTATGGTATTCATTTGGACTTGGAGGGAATAATTAAATATCAATTTTCTAGGGACTTAGATTCTCCATATGTGTGTGTATATATATATATATATATATTATTTTCATGATTTCAACTCAACTATATATATATATATATATATATATTCTTTTCATTATTTCTACTCAACATTTTCATGCCATCAAATAAAATAACGTAATCTAGAATTTATGGTCATCTACTGAACTTCTCATAATTTTTATATTGGTTATTTCATATTTTATATTATTCAGTTAAAAAATAGATACTCTCTAAAATTCCATCCAGGTTTTGATTTAAAAATAATAATGAAAATTCCATTACATTAAAAAAAATGCAACCTATATTCGTATACACTAAACTAACCTTAATTTCATTAGGATGTGTTATTCTTCAATATAGTTTTCCATAATGCTTTAAGTTTAAAAATGCACATAATGGTCTCTTCAAGTCTCTAGCATGAAAGGGGATTATTAGACTGAGTTTTGTGGCTACTAAAATATCTGAAATATACATACGAAAATACTTGCCCTTTCTTCCGCATACAATATATAAAATCTGTAGAAAAAAATGAAACCTGCACCCTTTACATGGTACTCCTTTGTTATTAATTTAATATATATTTACCTAATTTAATTAGATTAAGGATTTTCTTTGCCTAGATAATTAGATTAAGGAATTGAAGTTTACTAAGGTGGTTAATATGACTTTTTTTTTTTTTAAAACACCCTAATCATCTTTCTTAACTTTCTCCATTTATCTTTTACTTGATTATGGTTCAAGGAGCATCGATAGAGGTAAATTAGGAAAAGAATGACAAATATGAAAAATAGACCTTACGTTTAGGGCAACGGTCAACTTCACAATTAGGTTCTATATTAAAAACACTGGAGGGAGTATTACCAAAATAAAATTTACATAATGATGTTTGTGTGCGCGGGGGGGCGCTGTGTCATGTGAAATGGAGTGAGACTTTGAGATCTACTCCCAAGTCAAGCGCTCCATCTATCTACAAATATTTGGGTGGTTGATATAATATATCAAATCATTTAAAGTCTGTCGACTCTTGATATAATATATATGGCCTACTAGACTGACCCTAAATGAAATAATGCAATGAAAAATTAAATTTTGGTCCAAGTAAAATTATTCTTCGTTCATATAGGGACCGAATTTCATCTCATCAATTACTAACGTGCTTTATGGGTTCCCTGTACTCTATGGACTATACAACATTGCAGTGATATATATTGAAAATATGGACCTTCGTGTGATAATGATCCTTCTTTCTTTGCTGCATCAACTTCTTTTTATATTCAGCTTTAACCAAAATTAATTAGATGTGTCATAATAATAAATGTCAAAGCCTTTTAAATTTGCCTATTTTAATTAGATGTGTCAATTTTTATTTAATGTAACAGAAGTCCATATTCTTGGAAATGGGCATCTCACTTTTTTTAAAAAAGAAAACTCACCCCATTCATTTAACAAGTCATGTCTGCCACTCTTACGATATAAATTGGTGATTCCCTTTTTTGTGTACTTTGTAAATTTGATCTGCCATTCTTAAGGCTTTTAGTTATCATAAAAAAAATGTTTACAAATTTAATCCTATGTGTACATCATCCTACCTAGTAGTTGTATTAAACAAGGCTTAATTAGCTGAGATTATGTGGGCAGCTGAGATTATGTGGGCTGTTTATGACCAGAATATATCTCACAACTGAAAGAATATTCACAAAACTATTTAAAAATTAACCATTAAAATGATTTTCATATCGACAATAAAATCCTAACCTCACATTCCTATAATAATATTACAAAAATAAAATATGCATAAGGATATATACATACACACATATATGTATGTATTAGCTTTGCCATGTGAAATGGAGGATTACTTTGAGGTCTACTCACAGGTCAAGCACTGCATGTTCCTATGAATTAAGGAGACTTTCTTATTAAGTGTTTGTCAATTTGATTGTGACTTTTTAATAACCTTCTTGTTGTGATATAGGGTCTTCGGCCAGCCAGACTTGACCAGGAATGAAATAATGTAATGATAAAAAAAAAAAAAATGTAACGACCGCACAAATTTCTTGCTGTTTTAACGCATCAACTTCTTTTAAAGGGTAACTTTAATCGTTATATATATTTTTCATTATTAATTGTTCTTTATGTTATTTTATTTTATTTTATTTTATAGGTCAGACCATGTTCTCATCATGAGTGAAAATGTATATATTTTTTCAGTTTTTTTTTTATCTTTGAGTAAATTGAAGACGATTTTATCTCTATTTGTTTCACTTCCATACTTTACTTCGACGGTTATGCCATGATGTCCTTAAGCCTATATGCGATGGATAGACTTCGGTAACGATGATATATTTGCTTAGTTGATTTGATTTGAACAGAATTTTAGTTCTGTCTAAAAGAAATGGAATAATTAATTCCAAATTCTCCGATATATAGCACCTACTAGTGGGGCACATCTAACAATTCAAATCCATCTAAAGTTGCTTCTTGCCAACTTGATTTTGATGACAACTTATTATACATCATTATCTTGGAATTGTAATAGTAGTGTCAAAATCGGATTTTCTTAAGCTACTCAGACTAAATTGTGCTAAGCATATTGAGCTTAGGCACTCTTCATTTTCCTTAATTTTAATTATTTTCAGGTTCTGTTGTTATTCAAAAATGAAGAAACACTCATTAGTCATTAGTAACTTGTTGGTCAATTGTGTCCATTTTTTTTCCTTTTCAATTTACGTCTCTCTTTTATCATATTCATTTGCACTTGGAGGGAATACTACAATTTTTCATTTTAAATCTTTCTCAAGGCATCAGCTACATACTAAATTAATTTTTCTCAAATAATAATATTGAACAATCCAGTCCTAATTACATTAATTTAAGCTAACTCATTTAATTTCTCCGGACAAGTTTAATTAAATTGATGAGACATTTTTTCAGGAATGAAAATATGAAAATATCTAGTCTTCAAGGCAAGTTCACTTTGCAACTTTGTCAAGCACGCAATTGAATGGATTGTATTTGGCTTTATCAGCGTTCCTTGGATCCCACTCCAAAGCTCCAGACTTGACTCTCCATTGGTCCATGCTTTCTTTCTGACTGTGTGCTCCATACTCCTTGTGGCAATTGTAGCAAATTACCCATTTTTTATAATATAAGCAAATTTCTATGTAATGATCCATGTTTTATGTTAGAGACAATATGAGTAAAAAAAACAGTGTAAAAAGCATCAATCACAAAGCCTCAATCTGAATTAATCACTTGCTCGAATACTTGGTAGTAGAATTCAGAAAAAGTGATGGACACTGGGTGGTCCAAAGGGTTATAACAAAAAGTGCATATTTCTTTTCCTTTTAGTAAATGTTTAAATTATAGATTGATTATGTAGTGAATGTATCATATGACATCAATATTATGCAACTCTTCCGCTTTTAGACAACCATTATGCAAAGCATTGCTTTTAATTCTTTTTCATGTTAATTTTTCGATGCAATTATTTTCATGTTAATTATGTGATATGCTTGACTTCCTTTTAAAATTATTTTATATGCATTTCTTCCTTCTAGCTAGAGACTATATCGATACCCATAATCAAAAGTAGATTTACGTGTATATCTATACCGGCCACCACTTTGATAATTTTTATATACCACTTTCTATATATATATATATATATAGAAAGTGGTATATTTACATGTATTTTTAGCGTCAACTACGTGCAGCGTGCAGTTTCTATCTTATGAAGTGAAGTGTAAATTTGAGGTCTATTCACAAGTCAAACACGCCGTGTACCTACGAATTAAAAGTGGGAGATAGAAAGATATAATATATACATCCAAACAAATTAAGACTAAAGACTTTTGAGATATATTTTTGTGACGGGACAATGTATCCACACAAGCTTCTTCTCAATAACGTTCTTTTTGTTTATTAGATTAATGCAATGACAATGAGAATGTGGCCCTAGAAGTGAATAAATTATACTTCATAAAGCGCCACACCTTCTTTTCTCATCACTAACGAAATTTTCTCTCTTTCAGTCAAGGGCATCAACTTGTTTTGAGGGCCACTTAATATTTGAGAATTCCACTATGCCATGTGCCCGCGCTTTTTGAGGCGAATAGATGAGTCCTTTTTACTAAAGAAAAAAAAAAACTTCATAATTAAAATTAGTCATATGGACTTAATTGTTCGCAATCAATTTTTCTAAGCTCCCTGTTCTGTTTTACACCAACAGTATTCTATACTAATTAGTTGAGATTTCATCTAAGAGAATATATGAGTTTGATTAGGGCCAATTTAGTATTTTTACATTTATATTTTGGTTTTTGGTTCTTAATAATTACAATTTTTAAGATCCTCCTCAACAAATATCATTCAATGTAGGTCCTTCCCTCTAATACTCCCAATTAAATAATACAGTGATAATATTGTCCTCAAACTCAAAGTGGTAGCTGAAGAAATTGAAGACCATAGATTTTTTTTTTTAATACTGAGAATGTGTCCGCTCAGTTAAATTATACAATCAGTGCCTTGAATGAGCTACAAGCTTATAAAATTAAACATATTATTGATTGAATTAAACATATTTTTATCCAGCTAAATTTAGATTTCAATGCCAGTAAATTATAGAGAAGCATTTTATGTATTCATGGTAGCAAAGCATTCCAATAATGTTTTGTGGGGTTACTCTTTATTGCCTAATAGATGGAACAGGCACAAGTCTTTGAGAGAACCACACCCTAAAAGCTAGCTGTTGGAGTTGGGGAACCCAAGGCTTTATAAGACCCCTCTTTCAAGGAAACCCATCCAATGTAGGACTCGTTACAATCCATTAAAGAAGAAAGGAATAACTGTCTCACCCAAACTTAAAAAATAAAAAATAAAAAGGAAATGCATAATAGAAAGAGCACTGTATCCACGTAAGCTTCGTTTAAAATATGTTCTTGCACTGTTTACTACCTACTAGACTCGACCATAAATGAAATAATATACTATGAAAAGGTGGCCCCAGAAGTGAAATTGTTCGACATGTAATCAAATCAAGGGGTGAAGCTTCTTCTCATTAATCACCAGACTTGGGCATAAATAAAATAATGCAGCAAAAAAAAAAAAATCTTCAAATATATGTTAAAACAAATTTAATATGCCTGACATGTTAATTAATTTTTTCGTTCAATTTCTTCAATCTTATCACAAAAGATGTCCTTTTGCAACTCCGCATTTTGTTTGTACGACTTGACTTCATTTGGAACCGGAGAAGTATAAAACAACGTGTGTGTTAATTGCTCGATGCACAAGACTTGAAATTCCGATAAATCTGTTATGCTCCTCATGAGAAAGCCTTCTTCTTTTGTTTTCCTACTCTTACTTCATTGCTTCACGGCCTCCTTTGTTTGGACTGATAAAAACATCAGTACTGACAAATCTGCACTTCTTGCCCTCAAATCCTTTATCACTTCAGATCCATATGTTTTCTTAGCTAATTGGTCTGTCTCTTCTTCTCCATGCAATTGGATTGGAGTCACATGTAATACTCGTCATGGAAGGGTCCATTCCTTAAATCTTGGTGGCATGGAACTTAAGGGCTCCATATCTCCACAACTAGGAAATCTCTCATTCCTTGTTGAACTTGATCTCAGTCACAACAATTTTTATGGTCAAATACCAGAAGAGTTGGTTCAATTGCGTAGATTGAAACTATTCAACTTGAGCTACAATGACTTTGATGGGCAAGTTCCGGCATGTATAGGAGATCTATCTTCACTTGAACATCTAAATCTTCGAAATAATAGTCTTAATGGATTTATTCCACTATCTCTATTCAATCTGTCAATGTTGGAGACCTTAGATTGGAATTTTAATTTCATTGAAGGGACAATTTCATATGAGGTGGGAAGACTTGAGCGATTGATGATTTTACGACTTGGGGGAAACAAACTTTCAGGAATTATTCCCCAAACAATTGCCAACTTATCTTCGCTCAAGTCATTGAGTTTGTTTTATAACTGTTTGTCAGGTATGTTTTGAATTATTTTCAACATTTATATTTGTCTTCATTTTGAATTACTATACTTGGTTAGCATGATCTTATTCTCGAGGAATATGAGTTTGTCTCCATTGTTTTTATTTATTTATTTATTGCATTTTTATGAATTTTCTTCTATATTTTTGTCATAATTTTTCTACTCTTTTTCATAGGGAAAAAACATTCATCATCAAAAATTTGAAACAAATTATACAGTCACACCATGGGAGAAGTTACTGTCATAATAATAATTAGTCCAAGTGGATGTAAAGGCTCATCATCAGTCTTTGAAAATAAATGTATATTATTTTGTAATTAAAAACTTTTTGAAGGGTTTTTTCATAAGAAGAAAAACTTAGCTCAAGTTCATTATCCATTATGTCTAGTTCTTCAATCACACATGTATGTGTCTCCAATTTATTTCATGTGGATTTGTAGCTAAATAATAATATTTTAAAAATATGAAAATGGTCATATGTGATTGGTGGACTAGACATAATAAATATAAGAAACTTGTATTGTCCTTTTTCATAATGAATAAGCCTTACAATGAACATGTCCAAAACGTTTAATTTTGATTTGGGCTATCTACATTATATTTTAATTTCATTATTTATTAGTAATTATTATTTTTGGATAGTGTGTAGAGTCAACAAAAAGATTTTTTTCTAGGAGTTTCCCAAGAAATATGTGTTTTGATAGGAATGATGAAAAGGAAGGGCCAATTGGATTTCAATATGTCTCTTAGATTTAATCATCTTGAATCCATCAAAATTTCTCAACCAAACACAACCAGTTGATTTAATCTATGGTTATTCACCTACCCGAATTAAAAGGGTTATACCTTTTATTGCGTTTTATCATTTACTAATATATGTGTCATTTCTTAAAAAATGTGCAAGTCTTATTACACGTGTTTCTATAAAATATTAATTTATCTCATGTACCTAATAAGTTGTGACACCTAACAAATTGTTACTGACATTAGTTTCTTTTCCACCCCTTAATATTTGAAGGAGGCATCCCAAATGAAATCGGTGATCTTTCACAACTGAAGATATTGTATCTTGGAGCAAATCAACTCACTGGTTCTATACCATCTTCATTATTTAACAATTCAGCGCTACAAAAAATTGATCTTAGTCAAAATCAATTATTTGGTAGTCTCCCAAAAAATGTGTGTTTTGGGCTTCCAAAACTTGAATTATTTTATGTGAATGGAAATGAATTGTCTGGCGAAATACCCTTCATTTGGCATCAATGCAAAGAATTAGTAGAGTTACAATTGAGTAATAACAAATTCAACAAAGGAAATATACCAAGGGACATTGGAAATTTGACCAACCTCCGACGCCTGTATCTTGGGAACAACAACTTGCAAGGTAAGAGTTTTAATTATATGAATGTCATAAATTCTATTATAGTATTTCGTAAGGCATTAGTGAATAATGATTTTGCTATATTAATTTTTAAAGACATAATAGAACACAGTGCATTCTTTTAATTCCAAAGCGAATATGAATAAAAGGGAGCCTGAAGGAAAATAACCTAATAAAAGGGCCATAGATAATACTACTTAGAGTCAGATTGGATTAAAAGGGTGGAGTATGACTTTTACCATTGATATTTCTATCTGAGTGATCATTTGTATTTAGCAATTTATATTTAGGGATATGATATTTTTAATTCTGAATAATCATTTTATTCGTATATTTTGTTTATCTTCCCAAAGTTTAGAAAAAAAACTTCAAATATTGAAAACAAATATAAAATACCAAACACTCGAGTTATTCTTTATTTGAAATTTTTTTAATGTAATCACGAGAGATGTCATTTTTCAATTTGGAATGATTTTGCACGCCTTTAACTTTAGTTTGGTATTGGAGAAATATAAAATGACGCGTTTGTTTGTAAACAAAATGAGATTTTGTTTTTCGCCCCCATTTCATTCATTCATATTCATTCATAATGAGATGTCATAATGTTCATTTTTCAATTGGATTTTTCTTCCAAAAAGAGTAATCCATACAATCATGTTTGGAAAATTTAATTTTAATTTGGTTATTTATTATTAATTTATATTTTTAAAAATTTTGTAGTTAGCAAAAATAATTTTTCTGGTAGTTTTGAAAGAAATTATAAATAGCAAAGGCCAATGGATTTCGATGTGTCTGTTAGATTTTGTTTTTCAATTAATCACAATTAATTGAACTCGTAATCTTCTTATTTCTTGAATGAGCAGAATAAAGCTTATATGATATATAGGAATTTCTCAGAATTAATTAATCAACCAAATCTGGAAAGATAACAATAATAAATCTATATTAATCCAAATTATAGAGTAATAAACTGAACTAAAGCATAAAATGGCGTAATGGGCCTTGCACAAGAAAGAAATGGGCTGTTCCATCCAAATTATTTATTCTATGGATATTCCTTTTTGAAAACAAGAGCAGCTGTGTTTTATCATTTATAATATATTTTTAATATTATTTGTTAAAAGCGTGCAAGTTGTGCCATGTGTTTTCAAAAATACAAATTTGTCTCATATACATAAAAATTTATTACATACAAAAATTGTCACTGACATCACTCTCTTTTTCCCACCTATTTGAAAGAGACATTTCAAATGAGATTGTCAATCTTTTGCAACTAAAAACATTGTATCTTGAAAATAATCACCTTCCTATACCAGTATCATTATTTAACAGTTCAGTCTACAATAAATTGATCTTGGAATAAACAAGTTATCTAGTAGTTTCCCAACAAATGTGTGTTTTAGGTAACTTTGTAACTCTCTGGAGTGGCAATTTCTGTGTGCATATGTATAATTTTGCTAGTTTCTTTCAGGCCTCTTATTTTTCCTTTTTCCCTTTTTCCTCTTAATATCTACTATACAACTCCTATACAAATATGCTCAATCTATCCATCCCTTAATATTACAGTATACTTTAGCTTTTCATGTATTATTTATGCTTATTTGATATTTCTTGTTAACTAAAACTGCTTTAAACTTTTACCTTAGGAAAAGTCACACTCTACACCTCCATACAAGGATTTTCTATTATTAGAAAAAGTAGAACTTTAGTTTTCTGGCCAATGATCGATTCATGAAAAAGGAAGCAAGTGCATTAAAATAATTTTCAAATACATATTAAGTGGTTTTTAACAATTTATTTAAGAGATGATTATGAATGTGATTGTAGGAGTAGTTTATCAATTACATATGTTTCTAAAGAATATAAATTTATCTCATGTGTATTTGTATATGAATAATTATTTTGCTATATTACTTTTAAATACATGGAATGCAATGCTTTCTTTTAATCCCAAAATGAATATGAATAAAATGGTAATATTTTCTGAATCATTAAAGAAAGAGGGAGCCCAAAGGAAAATAACCTGATCAAAGGGCCCCATACAACACTACTTTAGATTGGATTAAAAGGGTGAAGTATGACTTTTACCATTGATATCTCTATTTGAGTGATCATTTGTATTTAGCTATTTATATTTAGAGATATGATAATTGATATTCTTAAATCTGAATAATCTTTTTATTTGCATATTTATTTTAGCTTCCCAAACTTTAGAAAAAAAAACTTCAAATATTGAAAACAAATATAAAATACCAAACACTCAAATTAATCTTTATTTTAAATTTTTTAATATAATCACGAGAGATGTCATTTTTCAATATGAGTTTGTATGCCTTTGTTTTTCGCCATTTCATTCATTCATAATGTTCGTTCATGAGCTCATGGGACCACATGATATTTAAAACTTGGAAACAAAATTTTTTAGGTGCTCTGCACCACCTCATTTATACATTGTTCAATAAAAAGCTCCACATCATACATAATTACTATGTGCCCACTTGTTGACTGTATATGAATGCATGTATTTGTAACTTATATCGCTCTCTTATTATCTTCAACTCTATATTTCTCCTCTTCCTTTCCCTGATTAATTTTATTTTTTAATATTTTTAATCATTTCTTTCTTATTTCACAAAGTAATAAAATCCTATTAAATAATTATTCAACAATTACCACATAAAACACTTATCTCATTGGCTATATAATTATTAAAAGTTAGGCAATTCGATGGTTAGAATATATTTGATTTCTGCCTTTTTAATATTTATGCATGGATTATTAAGCATAAAACAACTATTCAAGTTTCTTGAATTAGTACGTAATACACGTGTAATTTTTTTTATATGAAAATGATATTACCTATTTTGTTTTTCTTTTACCCCCGTTTGGATGAGAAGAAAAGATGGGAGGAATGAAAATGAGAGGAGAGAAAATGGAAAGAAGAGAAAACATAAGAGAGAATGTTATCACCTCTATTGTTTGGCCATTTTCTACCCCACTTTCTTTCCTTTCACATTTTTTCTTCTATCCAAGCAAAGGAAAACTTATTTTCCCTTTCATTTTCCTCCCCATTTTTCTTTCCTCATTTTCTCCCCGTCCAAATATAACATTAAAGTCTGTACAATTACAAAAAGTTATCACCTCTTGTTCTTAATATAAGATTCAGTTGACTAATTTACGGAGATTAAGGAAGCTAAATAAATTACTTTAAAATACTTATATTTTTTGATTTTTCCCAAAATAATTTGCATGATTTATATACTGATATATAATATAATGATATACATAAGTATTTAGATAGATCAAGTAACATATACAATAATTAAATAATTTATTTAGTTTCCTTAATTTCTACAAATCAGTCAACTGAGTTTTATATTAAGGACTAGAGCTAATTTTACCTATCAATTTTAGATTATAATTGTACATTAAATATATTATGAAAATATTATGACCCAATTTATTTTTCTTTTAAAGTCCATCCTGCTTTTTTACAAGTATTTGTTTTAGTGGATGTGAAATTTTTTTTTTTTTTTTTGCCAACTTTAGTTGATGCTAATCAATTGTATTTCGATGCCGAGCGAACTCTTTACAAGCATGATACTATTATTTTTTTTATCGTCATTCTTTTCTTTTCTTTTCTTTTCTTTTAGTTATTGTCTATAGTAAAAAGAAATTTAAATGAGATTTTATTTTTTTTTTCCTTTGATTAATATTGTACATATTAGCAATGGGGGTTAAATGTAGCTAGCAATCTACAATCACAAAAATAACAAAAATTCATGAATCGATGCTATTCTATGATTTTCTATAATATTTTTATATAATTATCTCCATCACAGTAAAGCTAAAATGAGATTTTTTTTTTCCATTTCATTCATTCATATATTGTTCATTCATAAATGGTACTTGTATACAGATTGTGATTATAATCTCAAAATAAAAGAAAGATAGGATTATCACTTGAGATTTTAAACATGAAAAATAAAATTTTTATTTACTCCTATATCTTGACGACAACAATTTGCAAGGTAAGGCTTTTAATTATATGATTGAATTAATTATACGTTATGTGTTTTTATTTTAATCTTTCCAATGAAAAATAATCTTAAAAATAGATTTTGCTTTTCATTTTTTTCATCATTTTAAAGAACCGTAAGAAGCTTGTCAAATTGCGTTCATAGTAAAAAAAATCTTAAAAAAGAGAAATAAGATAATTTTGGGTGATTAAAAATGACATGGCGTCCTATAAAAAATTGGTCTGAAAGAATTTCATGACCTACCAATATTTGATGTGGCATAGTAATTTCCTAATGTGTGAGTGGTGTGTGTGTTTGTTTGTTCATATAATGTGGTTTAATGTTAAAGATGAATGCCAAAGCATTTCAACTATTAGCTTACTTTGATATATCTTATTCACTTTGTAAATCAAAACAGGTGAAATTCCATCATCTCTCTTCACCATTTCAATTGGTAACAAGACGTTGTTGGAAGAAATAGATCTATCATGGAATTTTTTTACAGGTATGTTCAATCAACACATCTCTTAACTAAAAGTATTTAAATTCCTTAAATAAAAACTAAAATTTTATTCTTTTAAGTCTATGAAGAATTCATAGCCAGGTTTCAAAGTTAGAGACTTATGAATAATAAATAGCTTTAATTCAAAATATAAATAACTTGGTTGTTCATTTTATATTGGCGAAATTAATTCCATAATCTCTCTTTAGCATATCTTTTTTAAAAGAGTTTTAATGTCCAATTGGTAATTGATATTATATTAGAAAAGTACCTTTTAAATAAATTTCCAACAAAATTTAAATAATAGTCTATTAATTTTTTGCCTCTAATAAACAAAATTCCATGTATTACTTATGCAGTTGTGTGTGAGTTAAGGAAATTCTTAGAATTACTATACCAACAAACAAATATTCTGTATTTTTTTCACAGGAGGAATTCCTTCTTTTCTTTGGAAGATACCCTCTTTGAGCCATGTTAGTATTGGCGGCAATCATTTAAAAGGAAATTTGCCAGAAGAAATGTGCCATCAACTCCCTTTACTTGAAGTCTTTCACGTTGTTCATAATCAATTAGAGGGAAGCATTCCAAAATCAATAAGCAACTGCACATCTTTGAAACAATTATATATGGGTGATAACTCATTTACAGGTATGTACTTTACTTGTGTGTTTTCTTTGCTTTTTAAATATTTTTCTCTAAAATTAAATTATGGTTTTTTCATTTCATTTATGTGAAACAACAAATAAAGTGAAGATCAAGAACCAATGGAACCTCATGATATATTTGTAACATAGATAAGTGAAATTCTTATATACTATTCGATGACATCAAAACCTTAAACCATGCAGAATGGCTACCATGTGTTGTGACAATACATTTTTTTCAAAGATATTATCTATCTCTTAATAACTTTAATTTTATGTTTCTTTCTATCCCCTAATATTAAAAAAATTATAATAATATTAAAATATAAACAAGTTTGGAATTGTTTTTTCTTATTTATTATATGTATAATTTGTAAAAATTCTATATTGTTTAATTGAAATTTAAACTATACTTAATATTTTCTTAAAAAAATAAAACGTAGGAATTAATAAATTTACAATAAACAAAAAAAGTATTTAGATATGTGTAAAAAAATCAAGGGAAAATGAAATACCAAAATTAAAATTAAATCAAGGCCTACACTTTTAACAGTTTTCTGATCAGCACTTTTCTGAATATTGTTAAAATACTTGAATGCCCTCTATAACTAAAAAGGAAAATTAAAGGTAGATGCAAGCCTTATTTTAGTTTTAATTATTTCAGTTAAATTTAGTTTATATTTTCCTTTATGTTTGTAGTTTATTTATTTGTTTGATATCTGATTGTGATTGATTCTAAAAAGTAATTAGAAGATAGGTAATGATGAAAAAAGCCAAAATCTAAATTATTATTGTAAATAAACAGAAACAAATAACAAATATGTTTATGTGAAGGGTGCTTTTAGGAGATTCACCAACACTATACATTGAGCGTGTCACACCTCATTCTATAGTTACTTATCAAAGTTGTTTAGCCATTTAAGAACACATGTGACTCAATTAGTACCCTTATAAGGATGAATTATTTAAAACTTTTCTAAAGGCTTGGGTACGTGATATAATAAATTTTTCTGAAAATTCAAAAATTCATAAATAAATCATTTTATATCCGAAAAATAGTGGTTCAAAACTTTACCTTTAGCTCTTAAAATGCTTTTTATGATATAATTAAGACACAGGCTCAACAGCATCTCATTGGGTCCAGAACTTGCCTAAAACTCATACTGTACATATGAATTTTATGCAAAAATTGCAGGATTATGACCCAACTTAGAAAATTCATATCTTTTTATCTACACATCTAAAAATTACAGATTAATACTTATTTTAAAACTTTGGATGTGTACTATTTTTTTTCCAAATTTCATGATTTAGATAAAATGCTTACCCTATATGAAGTCAATCACAAGACTAACGTTTCAGCATGAAAATAAACTAGTTATCGCTTATAATTTTGGATATCAAAGCTCACCCCACTACTCCTTATGGAGTAATGTGCAACCCAAAAGAAACTTTAAGCTTACATGCCAAAAGTAATTATAATAACTAATAAGCCACATTAATGCAAAATTAATGTAACAAAACATGCGCGCCATGCTTTCTTCCATCCACCTTAGCTAAGCTTCCACCAGGTTCTCCTTTGCCAAGGATGTACTTGTTCCTATGGTTAATATATAGAGAGGGGTGAGATTAGGGAATCTCAGTAGCAATAATCATATTTCAGTGTATAATGCATGATAAATAATTGAGCATGTGAAATAAACCACAAAGAACAATACCTTACAATAATTGAATAACTGTAAGACTAAATAAGTGAAACTTTTATTACACATGGCTATGACAATAACAGAAGTAAGAAATTTACATGTTCTCATGTTTAACTGTGGCAATATTGGCACAAACAAACATGCAACCAAAACATAATATATGAAATTAACGATTAAAGCTGCTTTGATCATGCTCTCTCACGCTTGCACTTCTTTAATTTCCTGATGTCCTCTTGGTGGAGTTAGGGCACAAATCAAATCCTAACATTTGTATGTACATGCAAGGTAGTTAACATGTGTATCATTCATGTCATAGTTGAACTATTTCTCGTCTAAATGGTGCTGTTCAATAAGGAATATAAATAAAGTTCACAAACTTATGCTTTAATATTCCAATTGCCTATTTAATCACGCACATGGTTAAGCCTCTACCATTCAACACGTAATTATTACTTTTAAGAATTGTTTTATGTAGTACCTCAATCTAGGGTCACTTATCCAAGTTGTTTAGCCATTTAAAAATCACACGTGACCCAAATAGTACCCTGGTAAAACTAAAAACTTTATAACTTTAAACTCTTTATCTAAAGTTGGGTACTATGAGACAATGAATTTTCCTTAAAACTTTGAAAATTTGTAACTAATTCTATATATCTCCAAAATTAGTGGTTCAAATCTCTATTTTTAGCTCTTCAACTGCTCTCTAAAAATTAAAAAAAAAAAGACCTAGGTTCATTTCTATTCCACTTAGTGCAGAAACACCCATTTATAAAATCTGTACAAAAAACATTTTAATACAGATTTCCTACCTTCTCAGTTATGTTAGAAAAATCATAAGTATTAAAACACAAATCCAAAAATTATGATCTAGGATTTGTATTAAACCACAAAATGTGTACTACCATATCATAAATTTCCATAGTCTAATTCATAAGTTTGCTCTATCAAGCGTTACTCTGAAATTCGCAGCTCAAAATAAAATAGCAACCAGTTAACTTACCTACTTCATCCATTCTTGTTATGTTTATAGCATAGCACTCACCTTAGCATTGATAAGCTCCTTCTACCTCCTTATGGAGTATTATTTACATGCCAAAATATATATACATATATGTGTGTGTATACATATCCTTAATATTAAAAGTAATCATAGCTAATCATAAAGTCAAAAACTTAAACAAAATACAATTATCGAGGTCCTTCAGCTCCAACCTCCAATCTTCACCAACTACTATGCCCTTGCCCTTAGAAATACTTTCCCTTACTGTATAGCATGGAAGAAGGTTGAGATTCGGTGAAATCTGATAGAGTACCAAAATAGGTCTCTACCAAAATCTCAGTAGCAACTACTTTTAATCATGCTAATCATACAACATTAATAACTATCCATGTAAAAATAAGCCATAGAGAACAAGACCTTGCAAATAACTAAGCGGGATAGCTAACTGGTGTGCATATATCTTATTGATAACTGAATTGAATAACTAACTGGTGCACAATCACTTGTAGATAGATAAACTGAATAAATAATTTATGCACATTCATTTTACAAATAGATAAAATGAATATATAATTGGTGCACATACACTAGGAAAATAACTGCTCTACCGATCTATCTACGAACATGGCCATGACAAATATCTATGCAAGGATAATTTACATGCTCTCATGTTTAACTACAGCAAAATGGCACAAACAAATATTTGGCAACAAATGCACAATAACATGAGAGGAAAAGAATTACTACCTCTTGTGCTTTCTTCCATTTTAGCTTCTCGTTGTTTCCTTCTTTGTTGATTCCTTAGAGGGTTTGGATAAATATCAAGACCTAACATGTATGTGTATAAGGGTAGCTTAACACACGGTATTATTCACAACTTGTACTAACTCTTCTTAAATCATAGTTTTACCCTTTTTATAAAAGAGGTTGGCCATCTTGGACAAAAGCATGTGTGTGTCTACATATACGTGTGTGAGTGTGTCTTTATATATATTAATGACAAAAGCAATCTTTAATTTCTCCAAGACCCCAAACTTTAATTTTTTAACTTGGCTCTTTTGCTTTACTCTTGTCAATTGTCTCTTAACTTTAACTAATCACACACCATTATCCTTTATAGTTTATTGGAGCCATATTAAATAGAACACAAATAAACTCTTTCCTTAGATAATGCATATTTTCAAAACAGGGCAAGGCAGGACATTATATAAAACGTAGGCCTCTTGTTGCCAATTTCCTCAAAATGACCACTACAGATTTTATACATGCAGTCTCTTAAGTTTAAATCATTATTTCATGCTTTAAGGCCCTGAAACAGTGAGTGCCCTTTTTGTACATTGACCACAAACTTTCGAACTTAATAAGCTTCCCTCTTCATTTTCTAATTTTGAAATTATAAAATTCTTGCCCTTATCTCAAATGCTTCCCTTGGCTAAGATATAGCACATAGATGCATAAATCTCGACTTTAGAGAATAATGTTTCTAAACTTATATTCTTAACACTTCCCTAAACAATTTTCCGTTCCAAGTTCATAGGAGGGCTCAAATTGAGCAAAAATTAACTATGACAAGCTCAAAAGGATGCTGAACAAAAAGGGGAGAGAAGGGAAAGATTATGAATTGATTCCATTTCTTCAGTTTTTAACTTGGAACCCTTTACACACGTGTTAGATATGGGTTACAGGTTGAGAGATTTGCTCCATATTAAAACACCCTAAATAGTGAGAGTTTCCTAAAAATTCTTGCTCTAAAAATTCAATCTACAGGGGAACAACACAACAACATCACTCAAATCATACTATTATACTCATCTAGGTACTTCATGACATAGTATAGCCCCTCCATTTTAAGTTTGGAAATTTTCCAGTTTTAAAAACATTAGCTTAATCGTCATTCAAGCACTTATAACACAAATTTTTAACCATTTAAAATAGTTGTTGTCACTTAAAGTAGCAAACAGCAAGTATTCACTAAGATTTCAGCTTCAAAAGTTCAACCCAATAAGCATTACTCTTCATTTGATTAAATCACTTATATATCATTTAATTTCCTTGGCCTAGAATTTCTCTAGCCTCCTATAAAACACCCGGGACAGCATCACTTATCAATCTGAAAATTGCAGATTCAAAATATGTTCCAAGAAAATTCAAACTTCAACATGCAATTGCATTTAACCACAATCCACACCATATATCACCCACACAAATCTTAATATATGATGTGATGATTACAAGCCCAAAGGGAGAGCTCATCCCAAAAGACTAGCCTATTAGGAGGAAGAGCCATTGACTTATAAACCACACTACACTTGTGAGGCTTCTCAATATAGGACTAACAACATAATCACCCCCATTAAGAACTGACGTCCTCGGCGGCTCCACATCACGGCACTTCACTCAGCCTCTTGGTGGTTAGAACCCTCCATGGGTAGCCCTTTTCGTGAACATCAGTCTCTCAATGAAAGTATCAATGTGATTATCACAAGCTCAAAGTGAAAGTTCATCCCAAAAGATTAGCCTTTTAGGAGAGAGAGCTCCTGACTTATAAACCATACTACACTTGTGAGGTTTTCCGATGTGGGACTTATAACATATGCTAGGGATATGATTTTTCTACTTGTCCCTTAACTTTCTCTCACTAGAACAATTTTTCTTTCATCATAATGTTGCAAACTACTCATCAAATAAGAAAATAAAGATATAATGTGATTCTAGACACTTACCTTGGTCTAGAATGTCACTTGCATTTGGATAAACCTCCTCCTCCTACTTCTTCTTCATCGTCCCCTCTTTGGCTTATCTCCACTGTCTCCCTCTATCTTCTATTGAAGATCAAAAAAATGAATGAGAAGGCTGAGAGGCAGAGGTTTTTAGTTAGGGTAAATTAATTATTTTATTCTTTAGTCGCACACATATAAAGCTTATGTCATAAGCTTTGATCTTGAAACATTTTATTGGACCAAGCCATTCAAAACTGAATCTCATAATACCCTTGACCTGATTTACCACGTTTTGGGCCTTATACTTTGGGCTTAATATTGGCCCAAATTTGTTTTTGGGTTTGGGGTAATGAATTTACCATTGTACCCCTTCTTTATTGGTACTTAATTACCAAATAAATTCCAAAAATTTGTCTAGGGCACTTTGTAAAACCTTTTGGCCTTCATTAGCTTCTTTATCGTATAAAATATCATATCTAAAAGCTATAGCATAAAAATCTACCGCTAACTATTTTTCCTTGAATTTTTGGGATGATTAGCCTTTAATTCCCAGAAATTACGTTAAAAATTATTTAGGCTACTTATGGGGAGCTAAACCTCTTCATAATTTTTCTAACTCCACAAAATAATATTTTATAATGTTTCCTCAACTGCTTTAAGGCACTAAATAATTTTAATACTTTTTCCCCATTCATTTCCATTAAACTTCACCAGAAAATAGGCTTTTTGCCAATAATTCATTTTTGAGGTGTTATGATTATAAATGATATCTCTATACCTCAATTATGCCCCATAAATCTCTTTTCTATTTGTTCATATTTTTCTCTAATTTTTTGGCATCTTTTTATAATTATACTTTTTGGTAAATTTAACTAATTTAACCAGTAGTCAAAATTCGAGATGTGACATTTTAGCTTTTAAATATCTCAGGTAGCATCTGAATTTTTTCTTTCAATAATGTCCAACTTGATATGAACATTAGCACCATCATTTTGCACCTTTCTCATATGCTAAACCACTTAATGTTATATTCTAGAAATTTTTCAGGTTTAAAACATATACTAAATCGACATTTAAATGCCTCTAAGGCTTAACCACCTAGAATAATTGTTTAGTATCTAGAGGCATTAAGTAATAGACTTTCAATCAGTTTTTTTGCCTCTAGAATTGAACAATGACAGCTACAATAACTCATGTGAATACATACATACATATATATATATACATATATATAGAGGGTACAAGTCTTAACTTGTATTTACTTAAGTTTATAATACCTAATGAAATTTCCAGCATGTAAAGTAATATATACCACAGCAAGAACAATAAGATTTTTGTCTTCCTTAACTTCATTACCTCACGTATAATCACGTATAAGCACACTGTTAATCTGGAAAATGTTCCAGTTTTCCTGTAAATCCTTAAAGTTGGACAGCACTTGTTCTTAATCAGAAAAATACAGCAACTAACATATATATAGACTGTAATAATCTCTTTGGGGTCCTTAATCAGGCTTTGATGCTTTCAAACATTTGTTCAACACGTAGAAACCTTAAAACAGCAACTCATAATTCAATTTCAATCTTCAACAATTCAGTTCATCAAGCATATCAATTCAACCATCATTTAAATGACTTTAACCATGGTTTATATATAGCTAAGACACCTAATTATTACAATCAGGAAAACTAGGAAACTTTAACAAGTAATCTGCCACCCAAACAAGCAACAACAAACAAATTTATGGGAACTAGATGATAAAATTTTGAGAAACATACCTTTGAATTCGCCAATTTTTGGCCAATTACTATTAATAGATCAAAACAGGCACACTGCAAACATAAACATTTCAGCCAATTGGCGAATTTGCAAGTCAATAAAAAAAATAAGGACATACTGCAAACTTTGGAATCTCTTAGGAGAAAAGGAACAATTGAGAAAAATACAATATTAAAAAACTATACCAATAAATTCAAAATGAAAGGATCAAGAACAACAATTGGCTAAAAGTTTCTCGAACATCTAAGGAAGGATTTGAGCAACATTAGCTCTCAAGCTCGGCAAAGGCAAAAGCTCCAAGGCAGCCACTACGAATGCTTAGAGAAACAAGCATTTGGATTTATCATCATTGAAAATTCAATTTAGATGAATAAATTATAACTTCAAAATTAATCAAACCATCTCATAAGAGAAGCATCAAAGAGGAATTTAAGACACTATCAGAAGAATCAAGAATGACCAAAAAAGTACTTTACAAACATTTAACAGTTGTTAGAACTGATTGATAACCAAGAAGCGGGTAAATTGGGTGTACAATAAGAAATTAAGAACTTTGAAATTCTTTTCACGTCTTATGAAATCAATAAGTATGGAAGTATAAAACCATAAGTATCTAAAACATATATGCTAGAAATATAAGAGCTTAGGGAAGAGAATATGCAAATTGTGATTTATCTTGATTTAGTCCAATCCACAATGACCTACGTCCAGTCCCTAGGCTCCTTCTGATATTTTCAATCCACTATCTTCCTCAAGTTTAACTGGATACTTGAGAACCGCTACAATTCAACAAGTTTAGTCAAGCACTTGTGAAGCCTTCTACAAATCTTTCACTGGGTTACTCCCCCTTGCACACTGTAAGGTTATAGTCGAGTTACTCCCCCTTACACACTATAAGGATACAACTTTGATGATGAAATATTATAATCGATCTTCTCTCTTAGAAGTACATAAGATGAATACTTAAGCACAATACAAACAATTACTCTCTCAAAGATGATTGATATTTAAACTATAGAATAACAGAGTGTTTGAGCTGAAGTGAATGACTCATGATTATAGTATGTTGGCGTAGTTGAGCTCTCATCGTTCTTCTGAACTATGAATACTCTTCTATTTATAGTTGATGAAGATTGATGACCGTTTGAGCATTTCAACTTGTCTGTCAGAGTCTCATTTCTTTGTTTGACCATTTTTTTTGTATTTGAAAAACTAGCTATTACGTTCGGTGGATGCTCCGCTTCCGTAAAGTCAACTTTTGTCTCTTCGCATCATCTCTTCATTGTATTCTTGGAGAAATGCATTAAACACTAATACAATGAAGTGTTAGAGTGATTAGAAGCAAGAAGAATAAGTTACACAATCATTCCTATAATTTTCTGATGTTACGATACGTTGTCTGTCGCTTCACTCAAGTGGTCACTTGAGTAATCATAGGTCATCACTCGAGTAATCCACTTCAAAATGTGGCAAAGAGCATCAGAGTCATTTTCTAACTTCATCACTCGAGTGATCTTGTTTCATCACTCGAGTGATATATTCATTTTAATTCGAAACATGGCAAATGACCTATTACCGGAAAGCTCTTGCGGTCTACATTCCAATGCAACAAGAATAATCTTGAAACTCATTGTATTCAAAAATTTATGATCCAAGTAGTGGCTACTGCACTAGACAGTCTCTAAATTCACAAGTGTCAAATTCTAGAAGGCATAACTCTTAGCATATAACTCCAAATATGACCTATTACCTATCTAGAGAAACCCCTTTGAAGTTTAGTTTTATATGGCACTAGTTTCATTGCAATATGACCTATTATCATAAAGCTCTTGTTGTCTACATTCCAATGCAACAAGAATCAGCTCCAAACTCATTGTATTCTTAAAGTTATGATCCAAGTAGTGGCTACTGCACTAGATAGTCTCTGAATTCACAAGTGTCAAATTCCAGAAGGCATAACTCTTAACATATAACTCAAAATATGACCTATTACCTATCCATGAAAACCCCTTCAAGTCTAGTTTTATATGGCACTAGTTTCATTGCAATATGATGTGTAGTTTAAGAGTTATATCCAAAATACCGAACCTTGTTTGGAATATGACGGTGATTTCAATATCAACTTCTGAAGCTCATATCTCTCTCATCTGAACTCCTTTGAATGTTATTCGAGTGTGTATTTGACGTGTTGGGAGTCTAGTTTCATATGCAATTGGTTTCACCTCAATCCAACATGTGGTTAGAGAGATATGGCCAAAATATCAAACTTCTATTATGATGTGCGAAAATAGAGTACTCATCACTCGAGTGATCATGTCCTTCACTCAAGTGATCACTCGAGTGATACCCTCCAAAACTTGGCAGAGAGCCAATACTCAAGGGAACACCTTGGAGAAGTTCCATAACTTCTATATAAGTCATTTTAGCTTCGTATTGACCCATTCCAACCTCCAGTATCACTTCTAAAAGCTTAAATCTTAATATTCTCATTTGATATTTCAACTTCTTTCTTCTTGTTTTTCCACTTGATGATCATTCTTCATAGCCCAACTAGATATCTTCTTGAATTGATGATCATTCTTCATAACCCAACTAGATATCTTCTTTTTTCTTTGCTTGACTAATTTACAAGATATGCAACATTAAATATAGTAGTTAGTCAATGTAGAAGACAAGTATATTATGCAAACTTTTTGCTGTTATTTGACATCTATATTTGACATCATCAAAACTCATCGTATCTAACAACAGTAACTTGCTAACAAGTTCACTTGTAAATATTTCATCCTATAATGACAAGCAATTTAAAAATTAATCAATAGAAGCTGACAAAGTGATTTAGAAGATAAATACCTGGGACGTGTTCATCCCTAAAGCACTTGTGACTGCTAAAGGGGCGGACAAACTACTGAATGGCAACTAAATGTATAGGGGAATAAGACCCCTAAGAAAAATCAGAAATGAAATGCATAGGGAAACAACACCTTTGAACCCATTAACAAGAACCAAATATAATAGAAGATTATAAGGATCATCAAATAGGAGCAAAAGACTTAAAATGAAATAATCACAAACATATCATCTGAACTATGCTTCTATTCATCACATGACCTTGCTATCCCTTCCTCCTATGTTGCAACCACCAGCACCAATCTCAAATGTTTTTTAGAACCCAAGATAAATCTTAGGAGACTATGCACACTTTTCAATTATCCAAGGCAATAAAAGACTTCTCCAATAAAGTATATAAATAAAATAGAACGCAAAATCTCAAACCTAGGGTCTGGGCAACGCCAATCTCTAGCTCTACCACCTCCTTGTCCACCATAGTCACCTCTCCTTGATATCCGACACCTGCAATTTACATCATATTACGGCACAATCAGGTGAGAAAACATATAGGAAGAGAAAAAAAAAATCTTGGAATGGTGGACATTGAAAACTGAAAACAATGAAGAAAAACAAAGACTATGAGAAAATTGGGGGGAACAAACGGCAGCTAAGGCAATAATGATGGCCCAATGATGGTAGCAATGGTAAGAAAGAGACGAAGTTGGGAAGGGGACAGGTAGGGATGGGGTTGGGGGTGAGGGAGAAAAGTGGGGACGATAGTGAGGGTGGAGGAAGACGACGAGGTTGGGGAGCTGTGGCAGGGAGAAAACGGCCTTGGTGGAGCTTCCGTACCAAAAGATAATGGAGATGAAGATTGAGGTTGGAATTGGATTTGTCGTGGTGGAAGGAAGGAAACCGAAGAAAATGGAGGGGTGGGAGAAAATTTTTGTGCTTGTTTAAAGTCTTGCAAGTTTTCTTTTGGATTTACATATTAAAAAAATTTAAAACTAAAATTCATCTATGGTAACACTTGCTTGACAACCACTACAGTAGATGATTTTATACAAAAATTTAACCAATTGTAGCACCTTCCGGAGCAGTCGCTACCCTATAGGATATCTTTTCTAAAATAAATATATCTATTGTTGCACAAGTTTAATTAAGTGCTACAGAAGATATCCTCCTTTACAACTATAGCGTTTTTAAGAACTAGTGCTACAGAAGCCACTTTTTGTAGTATTAAGGAAACACCAATGAAGAATTAGGCGTTGTCGGCTTTGTGCCTTGGTAACCTTCTTCAAAATTAAACCAAGGATTGCAATATAGGGTGCAATCCCGGATCATCTCTCGAAGAGCCTTTTATTAATTATCTAGGAACTAAGTGCAATGATTGACATGAAATGATCAAAAATGGAAAAATTTGGTCTTTTTAACTATCAACTACTTTTTGCAATTAAGAATTAAATTGTCCTAAACTACTTCTTTTTGGGATTTTTCTTGAAAATATGAGATGGAATGATGATGGAATTAATGAAATGAAAGAAATAAGAAGATCAACAATGGAATAAGCAATTCCTCATAGCAATAGCGCAAGCAATCCTCACTTAAAATGATTATGTGAGATTTATCATGCTAGTTCCAAAAATGACTCTAAGGGCCATCCCTTAGACTATGCCTAATATAAATTGATTAATACCAAGCCACCTTGCATATTAATCTCTCTAAATTAGGTTGATTAAGTACTCTAGCAATTAAATGAACTTAAAAATTATCTTTAGCTTTTAATCCAATAATCGAACCACCTCGCATTACCACTTAATTTTCTCATTAATCTTAATTTAATAATGGCCACCCATATGAAAAATCAAGATTAATGATGCTAAAACCCAATGCTAAATACAATTAATAAATTCACACTCAATTAACTAATGTAAACACAAGACACCATTGATCCACTAACCAAATCACCTTGAAATTAGCTCAAAATGTTCACAAAATCATTAATTCAATGATTAACCAGCACAAAGAAATGATAATTAAGCTAATTAAACACAATGTTAAGTGTCTAACAAAGGTTCAAGTCACATACAATCTCCAAATTACATCAAAACAAATCAATTCAACATTATAAAATTCATCCTAAGACCTAGGAATCACAATTACAATGTAGAATTAGAGATATAGAAAAGCAAAAACTCCCGTATTGAAGCTCCAAGTTCATGCCATTGCTTGCGAATTGAGAATTCAGCCACCAATACCCATAGAACCAGCCACAAAAGACAACACAGTCAGCATTGTTTGAACAGAGTATTTCCGGCGGTGAAGTTGATACAGTGACCGAACCAGGGGAATGGTGGAAGAATGAGAAGACAGCGTTGGTGACAGAAACGTAAAAGGGACGATGGTGGTTAGTTGAGATTGAAGGCAGCCATTGAATCTTGTTCAAGTTCCAAAGGCTGACGCAAAAAGGGAGCTTGCTGCTGCTTCTTGCTCAGAATTTCAGACTGAACATGGTGCTAGTGGGACGGTGATGGATGAAATGGAGAAGAGAGGTGAAGGCGAAGTGTGGCGGTGCTGAAGTAACTGCAATGTCTCGCGGCAGCTCCCTCTGTTCTCGTCCGTCCCTCCCTTTCGGCCACCAGCTCCCTGCTTCTGTTCTGCCGCTGCTATGGATGATGCTCGCCGGCGGCCCGTGGTGGTGGTTACGCCGCCGGCGAGAGAGAGAAAACGAAGGTTAGGGTGAAGAGATTGGAGACCAAAGCTCTCAGGTTCTTCGCGTGTCTGCGGCTACTGTCTCTGTTTCGTCTCCCTTCACCTTATTCCCCACTGCAGAATCTGACCTAGAGAGAAAAGCAAAACGCTGTGTTTTACTCTGGGACCAAACAGGCATTTTCAAAATTCGTTGCACCAATCTGATATTTTGCAAATTTAAGCCCCAAACTGTCATTCTCAGTTTTAATCCCATTTTCCAAATATTGTCAGTTGAAAAACAATTTAACCAACATCAAATGCTTTCAAGAATCAATTATTAAGAGTAATTGCAATTATTTTGACAATTTTGCCCTTTTTAATTACAATTTAATATATTTACTCTTAATCCCAATTAAGCACAAATAAGGTATTTTAAGATAAATTATTATGACAAAATCCCTAAATAAAATATAAAAATATATAATAAAATAGGGATTTGTTAACCAAACAAAACCTTTTGAACATAAACTAAGCATGATTAAATGATTTATGACATTTGCTCCCCATTTCTTTATCTCAGAACACTTAAGTTTTTCATCTTTTTTATTCAAAAAATTGAATCCCATGGCATTCAAACAACTAGTGTGTGAGTGTACACACACACAGCTTTAGCTTAAGCAAACCAACAACGTCATAAATCTTCAATTTATAAATGACTTACCCACATGATACCACCTCTTTTACATTTATCAAATTGAACTTCCAATATTAATTTTCTTAAAAAACAGTGGCATTTGTTTACTCAAATTCTGTCAAACTTCGGTCAGCCCCAAAACTTTGATTTATGAACCATTAAACATTTTTTAAGTAACTAAGGTTCTCATTTTCTCATCAAGGAACAATAACCAGCAAACTTACACCAGTCTTTCAGCTCCCAAACTTATTTATATTCTTCATCATTCAACAATTGTCTACTGCATTCAGAAATGTTATTTGGTTTTAGCAGTTAGTACACCACAATAAATCAAACAGAATGTCCCAATCACAGTTTACAATTTATCCTTTAATCGGCACTTTCCCGACTCAAAATCAGAATTTAACCTTTTAGCAATTCCTAAACATCAGCAATAGAATATATTGAAGATGACAAGGGAGTCAGGTAACTCACCTTGATCGGAATCTGTAATTGCAGAAGGTATTCGAGCTTCCTTCAGCTTATCTGGCCATCCCTTATCCGCTTGCCTTCAGAATTTCTTAATCTCTTGGTTTGTCCACTCCTTCCTCTCTGTTCTCTCTTCTATCTTCTCTTCACTCCTTCCTCTATCCCAAAATTTTTTAGTCCCAATACAGGTTGGGGAGGTGGTTTTGTAGTAACCCCACTATCATGGTACTCTCTATTCAAGGTTATCATCAGTCCCTCATACCAGGCAATACAACTGGGCCCAATTCCAATCCCTACCCCCAGTGCTTTGTATCAAAAAGGGCCTAAGGATTTTGAGGAGGAGAAGAGAGTGGCTCTCCATTTCTTGGTCTGTTTTTTTTTAATTATGGCTCTCCATTTATTTATTTTTTTTGATGAAAGCTCTCCATTTATTTTACCTACTTGTTCCCTCCCCTTTTTTATTTCTACGGTTTGAGATTTAAGGAGAGAGTGGCTCTTCTTTTCTGTTTTTTTTTTTTTGAATGAAGGCTCTCCATTTCTCTTACCTACGAGTTCCCTCCACTTCTTTATTTTTATAGTTGGAGATTTAATATCCAATAAAAATATTATTAAAATATTAAATAACAAAAATGTAAATAAATAAATTTAAATTATTAAAATTATTTTTTAAATTTTCCTTCGTTACTTTTGGCCTTAATATATTTAATAATAATTCCTTTCTTAATTTTTCAGAACTCACTTACCTGAAAATAAGTTTATTTGAATAAATTTATTTTCTTGAGGTCTTAATTAATTCCTTCAAGCCTCCTCGACACTCTATAAATTCTTAATTCAAAACTTAAAAGTTCAGATGTTAGAGAAAAGAGAATTGGAGAGAAGAATTGCGGATATTCATTAACACAGTGATGGGTGTTTCCACGACATAACTTACCTAGGACTACTAAAATTAGCCTCAATTTGCCTGTGAAAAGTAATTGACAAGCAAAGATAAAACAAAACAAAACTTATACATAAAACAAACAAACAAACAAATTAAAAAAGAGAGAGAATTCTAATTAAATATAGTTAAAATAATCAAACCCAAAATCAAGTCTACCAACACTCATTCCCTATCTAGTTAGGCCTCTTAACTCTATTATAAACTTATTAAAACAATTACAAAATATATTATAAAGATTTTTAAAAAAAATTAAATGAAACTAAAAACACTTATTCAACTAAATTTAAGTTCGAAGAATGAATGAGAATACAAGATATTTTCAAGAGTCAGTCAAATAATTAAATTGCATATTTTTATTTATTTGGGTTCAAAGAGAAGCTGTTCTATGTTCAGTTCTATGTGAAATTAAATAAAGCTTTTATAATTAATTTTTTTCATAGGGAATTAATCAACAGGAAAGAGAAAATATGCATTATATATATATAACGTGCGGACTCGATCGTTAATCTGTTGTGAAAAGTACACCACCAATGTAAAAAAAAAAAAAAGTACATAATTTCTCGCTTCAACCTTACATAAAGAACCCAAAGTTTATATACTCAAACTATACAGACTCAAATGCAATTACTAGGAGGTAAGCCATTTGATGGTTAGAAAAAATTTGCTTTCTCATTTTCTGATGTGTGTGTGTGTGTGTTATATTATATCAAATAATATGACCTGCTTTATTTTTCTTCTTATAAGTTCCATTCACTTTTTACAAATACTTGATGCTAATCAAGTATATTTGGATGCAAATCTCCTTACAAGCATGAGTTTAGTATATCTTTTTTTATTCTTTTTCGTTGTGTTTTAATCATTTTTCTCTAATAGAAAATGAATTTAAAATGAGATTTTGTTTTTCATCATTTCATTGATCATAGTTCTTAATATAGCTACTAATTTGGAATCCCAAAATATCGAAAGATATCATGAATTGCTGGTAAAACTATAATGACAGAAAGATAGGATCGCACATGATATTCAAATCTTGGAAAACAATTTTTTGAGTACTCTGTACCATATCAATTATATAATGTGCCCACTTGTTATACACACATTTTGATGTTCTGTCAAGTTCAACTCTTCTCTTTTATCCGGCATCTTTTCCTGTTTAATTTTCTTTTATCTATTTTTGTCAGTTGTTCCTAGCTTTTCTAGTTTACAAATGTATTAGTTTCCTATTAAATAGTTATTCAAAAATTACAACATTAAAAACTTTACATTTTCAAACAAATAACCACGGCATCTCACGTGTAGTTTATTATTTCTCTAAAATTTTTGCTTTAAAAATTTCACAAAGACTTGAAAAATAACAAAAATAAGTTTATTTGTATATATTCTTTTGTGTATGAAAGTCATGTTTTCCATAAACTCTTTTTTTTCCTGTCCAGGTTTTGTACCCAAAGGGATAGGCAATCTTGATAAACTTAATGTCTTAAGCTTGACCAACAATCATTTGAGAGGGTCTATTCCTTCCAACATGTTCAACATTTCAACATTGACAGACTTGCTCCTTGGTGGTAATTCCCTCACTGGCGTTCTCCCATCATATTTAGGAATTGACCTTCCCAACTTGGAGGCATTACAGCTGGAGGAAAATGGACTAACTGGACCGATTCCAAGCAGCATATCAAATGCTTCTAAGCTCATTAATTTAAGTTTGTCATCGAATAAATTTAATGGAGCTACACCCAATGAGCTTGGTAATTTAACAAACTTGATGGAATTAGATTTGGATGAGAATCATTTGAGTGGGTTGATTCCTAATACAGTTAACAAATTACATAGCCTTCAACGTTTAAGTCTTAGCGACAATAGATTGCAAGGGTTCATTATAAATGAACTTTGCAAACTTAAAAGTCTAAGTGAGTTGTATCTTGCTAACAACATGTTTTCAGGAGTGGTTCCAGAATGTCTTGGGAATACTTCTTTGCGGAAGTTGAATTTTAGCTCTAACAAATTGGTTTCTCATATACCCTCTTCTCTATGGGGTCTCAAAGATATCTTGGTTTTAGACATATCCTCCAATGCCCTAAGTGGAATAATTTCACCAGAGGTATCAAACTTGAGAGCAATTATACTATTGAACTTGTCAAGAAATCAAATTTCAGGAAGTATCCCTACAACTATAGGTGGCTTGCAAACTTTGCAAACCCTATCTTTGGCTGAAAACAAATTACAAGGGCCTATTCCTGAATCGCTTAGTGGCATGATAAGCATGTCGTCCTTGGATCTTTCCCATAATTATTTGTGTGGCATGATTCCAAAGTCCTTCCAGTCATTACTCTATCTTAAATACATCAATCTTTCCTACAATTTATTGCAAGGAGAAATTCCAAATGGCGGCCCTTTTCAAAATTTTACTGCCCAATCTTTTATGATGAATAAAGATCTTTGTGGGAAATCCCAACTACAAGTCCAACCATGTAGTAAAGGAAACAAGCACATATCAAATAAAGTGATGCTGATGATAAAATGCTCATTGCCTATCATAGTTGCCATTTTGATTGTTTCAGTCTTTGTCTTTCTAAAGAATAAGAGAGATGATGATGATAATTCAACAAAGAGGGATTCAATAAATTTGGATTCACCAACCAGGATATCCTATTATGAGCTTCTACGAGGAACAAATGGATTTGATGAGAGCAATCTTGTTGGTTCTGGAAGTTTTGGATCAATATACAAAGCAGTTCTTCCAAATGGAAAGATAGTTGCTGTCAAAGTGTTTAACTTAGACATGGAACAATCATCAAGAAGTTTTGATGTTGAATGTTCTTCCATGTGCCATTTACGCCATCGTAATCTCATTAAGATCATCAGTAGTTGTTCAAATGATCATTTCAAATCTCTAATCATGGAATTCATGGAAAATGGGAGTCTTGACAAATGGTTGTACTCTCAGAACAATTATTTAGATGTCTTGCAAAGGTTGAACATAATGATTGATGTGGCAGCTGCTTTGGAGTATCTTCATCATGGTTCTTCTACACTAGTTGTTCATTGTGATGTGAAACCAAGCAATGTTTTGTTGGACAAAGATATGGTGGGTCATCTTAGTGATTTTGGTATTTCTAAATTGTTTGGTGAAAAGCAATTGGAAATTTATACCAATACTTTGGCTACAATTGGCTATATGGCACCAGGTAATGGTTTAATAATGATATTTTGAATTTATTTGTATGTTCAATTTCTAGCCAATATTGACATAATGACTACTATACTAATAATTCAATATTACATATAGAGTTTGGATCGAAAGGAGTTGTTTCTACCAAAGGAGATGTGTATAGCTATGGGATTTTGCTAATGGAAATGTTTACAAGGAAGAAGCCAATAGATGAGATGTTTGTTCAAGGATTAAGTTTGAAAGATTGGGTAAGCAACTCCACACCACATTCGATCATGAACATTATAGATGCCAATTTGCTACACAGTGAAAATCAAAATACTGAAAATATACTACCTTGTATGTCATCAGTTTTTGAGTTAGCATTAAATTGCTCCATTGACTTACCAGAGGCACGACTTACTATGATTGATGTTGTAGTATCATTGAAAAAAATCAAGGCTTTGTTTACGGAAAATGCTTGAGACACCAGTAGTTGGATAAATGTTGAATCAAATTTTAGCTACTGTTTCTTTAACCTTGTGATTTGTTTACCAAGTAATCTTGTAAATTTGAGTGATACTATATATGCTGTGATAATATATAATGCATTTGAAATTTTCTGAGTTGATTATATTGGTTTTGGATTTCTTCATATTTTGTTTTTCTCTTTTAACATTTTGGTTTTCAATTATAAGAACCTTGAATGGATTCTTTTTCTTAAAGTAACCTTATACAGTTGGGATTTAATTTTGGAAGGAAAAACAATTAAGATTAATGAAAATGAGCCCTACATTTTCCTTTTTCTCCTATGTCGTATACTTATGTTTTTTAAACGTCTTGATATTAGAGAAAAATCCACTTATATTTGTTTGAGAAATTAAATAATTTGTTTCTGTCATACCTTCTAATATTTATTAGTCAAATTTTCCAAATGGTTTATTTTACAATGCAGATTTTGATATCATACAACCAAGTTGGACATTTAAGAATACTCTCCCCATGTATTGGAATAAGCAATCAAGCACTATTGAACAAGTTGAGAGATTTTTTATATTCCATTGCAATTCTTTATTCCTCCTCTTCATTTTAGATAATTAGAAAAGTAGCTATTATAGGTTCTAATCAAACAGAAGTAGTATCGTAGTATTAGTAACTACAGAAGAGGTCATCAATGGAGGCTTCAAATGTCCAAGAAAGATTGAGTCATAACGTTGTTTTTAAGGATAATTGCACCAATAAACCATAACACTAGAACAAGAAAGAAGGATTAAGGAAACTGAATCAGTTAAAGTTACTACCTCCGGTCCTAATTATAAAACAAAGTTGATTTTTTTGGAGAAATTAAGCAAGCTAATTAAATTACTTTAGAGTATTTATATTTTTATTTTTTTTCTTCAAACTAATTAGTTTAACTAATAAATTAATATATAATCTAAGGATACAAAACATATAATATGATTAAGTAAATTATTTAGCTTCTTTAATTTTTCCAAAAAAAGTCAACTTAGTTTTATATTTAGGACCGGAGGTAATACCTTGATTTTCTCTTAATCATTCTTTCTCTTCTTTCTCCTCCTCCCAAGTGTCCTGCGAATTGTAGGAAACATGAGGGGGAAAAGATTTTAAAAAGCTAATAAAAAAGGTGACTTCTAAAATGACCATTTTACCACTATTTTTCTATTCAATAAAAATATTTCAACTTTTGAATTGAATTTTTTTGAAGAGAAATTTAGCTTAATGTATATTTTGTACTCCTCATTCTATATAACTTTGCGTAGATGAAACAGACCCATTTGGAAGATCACTTATGGGATTCTCATCAATTTCATATTTATAATTACCTTTTTTGGAAATTTACAATTAAATGAATCAACGTCTGAACTTAGTTCTTGTCAATATGACAATTGGATTTATAAATACCAATTTAGAGCTTCGTGATAATAGTTTCATTGCTTCCCTATGTAAACACTTCTAATCATGTATGGAATTAACATGAAGACTTCATAAGTAACATTTTCAAATTTTCTTGCAATGATTTCATATATTTAAATCATTATGTAAAAAAAATAAATAGAGTTATACAAAATAAATAATAATGTTTTAAATTTATTGAAACTCTGATCACTAAGCCTCTAATATCATATGAAGAAAACTCAATTGAGCATCAAATTTGAATATAATCGAAAAGGCCTCACATATATATGAAGTTTTTTTCTTTTTGTACAAACATATATATATATATATATATATATATGAAGTTAGAGTAAGGTGTCATTCACTTACTTGATAAGTTTTTTTTTTTTTTTTTTTTTGCCCAAATAATAAGTACCATCGTGGCACGGTTTGCCATCACAGTAGACTTTTGAATAAGAGTTCACCCTTGTGGCTACCTAAGTACCTAAACCAACCCTCATCATTTCACCTATCTGATAGTCACACATTTGCTTCAATTCACTGACCATTCTCCTCAATCATAAAAAAACTTCCTTTCCAAAATATCACCGAATTCAATTCAAGAATAATGCACATTCACCATTCAAGGCATTCTCAGTTTTTGCATTCACAAAAATTTTATAACAGTTTTAACTTAATTCTTGTTATTTGACTCTTAAATAACTATTCCAACAAAGCATAATAATATCTCTTAGTTTAATTTAATAACACCATAACGTGAAATCTAATCAAGGTTACCTTACTCACATCAAGGTGTTAGCTTTAGTTATAACACTTATCTTTCAAGCATTTCAACAAACAATTGATCATCAATTTTTAATATATTAATTAAACAAGCTCCATAGATAAATAAATTAATTACCATATATAAACTACGAAAAATTCCAAATAAATGCCATTTAAACTTGGGAAACTCCAAAAAGTCTATTAACACATGAAAAGGATAAATAGGTCTCAATGGACTAATCCTAAATTTTGAAATATTGTGCTTTTACCAAAATGCCCCTCAAGTTTTCTTATTTTAAAAAAACGAATGAACCCTCGCACGCTGCCAGTGACAACTTGAATAATGAGATTAACTACTTGAGCATAGGGATTGACTACTTGAGCTTCCTAAGCCCTATCAAATGTCATTGGCAAGTTAAATAAAGGCAATGCAACTTGAGCGTAGCCATTAATAACATCGGGAGCGCAATTTTTCGATCGCCATACTTAAGTTAACATTGCTTTTATTCAATTTGTTAACGATGCCGGATAGGGTTTATGGAGCAAGTAGTCAATCCCTATATTCAAGTAGTTAATCCCATTACTCAAGTTATCACTGATGGTCGGAGCTCTGGTGACAACTTGAGCAATATGATTGACTACTTAAGTATAAGGAATGACTACTTAAGCTCTCTAAGCCCTATCAAGCATTGTTGATAAGTTGAATAAAGATAATGACAACTTGAGTATTGGCAATGACAACTTGAGTGTAGTTATTAATCACTTTGGGAGCACAATTTGTCAATCGCTATATTAAAGTTGTTATTTCCTTTATTCAACTTATTGACGACGCTGTATAGGGTTTGTGGAGCTCAAGTAGTCAATCTCTATACTAACATAGTCAATCTCATTACTCAAGTTGTCACCAGAGCTCTAGGGTGGTGAAGCTCTGGCACTGGCGAAGGTTCTTTCTTTTAAAAAAAAAAATTGAGGGGCATTTTGGTAAAAGCACAACATTTCAAAATTTCAGAATTGTCCCTTGAGACCTATTTATTATTTCCATGTGCTAACAAACTTTTTGGTGTTTTCCAAGTTCAAATGGTATTTATTTGAAAATTTCCCTATAAACAAACAATTTTCCAAACAACTTCCATTCATGCATTCAAATTCATATACTTAAAAGAAGATTTCCTAAATATTTAAAATTTGTTTAATTTGAAATTAATTCATATTGAAAAAATTAAAATAGATATACAATATTTTTTGAAATTTTTATTTAATTTATTATTAGTTTTCAAGAACATATTATATATATTTATTTAATAACATAATATTTTGCAGGTTCTCTTTGGCTCAACTAGATAAGGCGCGCACGGCTATGAGTAGGAGACATGTGGTAGTTAGAGGAGGGGACACGTGGCACACTACGAGGCTTGGACATGTGGCGGCCTCCAGTGATCGTGTGGCGAGTGCCAGAGCTGACACTTGGCGATCGCCAGTTATTAGATGTGGCTACTAAAGCTGACAGGTGGTGGCCGCTAGCAAAAAGGCTGGCGATGAGGTAGTCTTGTACAGATGTGATACATGGCTTCTCCTAATAAGAAGGTCCACGTGGCATTTTAAAGTTAAAAAAATAGAGATAGTGATAAATTTCCGATGAAGTTCGGTGGAAAATTTGTGATGGAATTGGAATTCCGATGAAAATTGATTTGCCATGCATCTATTAGGGAGGGAATGGATTCTTTTGGAAAACCATTTCTATTGCAAATCCATAAAAAATTGTTAATTCCATGGCAAATTCCATTGAAAATTCAGTCTTTTATTGTGACAATTTTTTGAAATTTAATTTAATTTTTAATTAATAGTTAATTATATCATATTAATAACTAATAATTTATTTATAATTAAAATTAATTAATAAATAATATTATAATATTATTTTTATATAAAATTTATTAAAAATATAATAAATTACTTTCTACAAAATTTGCCACGAAAAAAATTCCAAGGCTAATTTTGCCAAACTGAAGAAATTTCTTCTAAATAAAATCTTATTTATCTAAAAGGAAAAATCCCATTCAAATCCATTTGAAATGCTTAAATCTAAATTGAAGCTTTCACTTTTAACAAATATCTAATCAGGCCAAAAGGCTTCATTAGATATTTCTAAATATTATGAAAAACCATAATGCCTCTCTAATTAAAATGATGAGAGTGCATCCCATCACATCATGACATTTTTTTATTTTTCCTGATCAATGTTGTGTTTCATAACAAACATTAAAATAACAAACATTAATATCTGCAAACTCTGGTTCGTTTTATCCTTAAAATCTTTCTTTTCATGTCAAGAGAGCAATCAATTAGATAAAGGTAGCGCGGAGCATCAATGAAGATCCATTTCATTCTTCTTGAAATATGGAGACTGATGGATTCGCTCTTTAGTATTTTACTTTCCTAAACCCAAAATATAAAAGATTACAAATGTTGTTGCGTACTTGTATTGCGCACTTATCATCAAGAAAAATATTTCACAAACTTGTCTCTATGTGCGCATAAACCTTGTTTCTAGGGCCAGTTTGGGTGCTTGGTTCCCGGATAATTGATTGATTATATATCAAACACAAATCATCAGAAGATGGTTTGTCAAAAGTTGATAAAAGGCTCAAGACGCTATTCCCGTGTAAGGTTAAGATCAATCCTCCCAAACATGAGCTTGATGATTTGAAAGCCCAACTGCAGGACAACAATAAAATAATTCAATCTTTGAGCTTGAACATCACCGTAGTTGCTGGAATGATCTTTGAGCTTATCCTCCGTCGTACCCGAATCCATTTCGCTCTTGCTCACCCTCTGAGTGCACTCCACCCTCTTTCTCTCAAATTTTGAGAAGATTTTGGTTATGGAATTGAGAGGGTTTGTGCGGCCGACTCGGCGAGAGAGTGAGAGTGAGAGATTCGATGGTCAAGTTCTTTGACAATAAGAAGTATTCGATTTTGACGGATGAGATTCATTAGCCTGTTCAGGAGATTGTGGAAAATAAACGGATCTGATTTGATGTGGCCTTCTTCCACGTCTTTGCTCCTCATTGTTCAAATTAATTGATCACATAAATATTTTTTTTTTTGTAGAAATTATTTATTTTTTCTTTTCCCAAAATTTACTACTCGCATTACGCCGCTGATTTACCAATCAATCTGCAACCATTTCATTCATTACCAAAATGACATGATAATAAATTAACTACATAAAAGTTACTATCTGCTAAAGAAAGTATTAATCTTCTAAATCCCAATACTCTTTGGGGAAGATTAATTGCAAGACTTCTTTCAATTTATGGGTCAAAGTTGAAAACTAAACCCATTACCACCATGAGGTGGTGGTGGTGTGTGGTTCTGAAGAGACCACCATCTTTGGGTCAGAGAATGAAGAAAGTGAAAACACCAAAGCGTGTGATTGAGGGACACATGAAGCTTGCTTGGTATACATGGAATTATATAGTGGAATTTCATGAAGTTGTACTGTCACGTCACCCGTCCACTTCTCTTGATCTCATATTATTACAAAGGAAAATAGCTCATAAATTTCTCATTGCAAAATTTATTTGCCTAAAATTTAATTAAAGTTTTTTTTTTTTTTTTGGATTACATTGCATGGGTCGAACCCATGAGGGGGGATGAGTGGCCTAAGGCCAACTCCATGACCTTTGCACCACTAGGTGCTGGTCAAAAATTTAATTAAAGTTAAGGTATAAAATTACCATGAACTTTTACTATAAAAAAAGCAGTAAACAATTAAAATTGGAGTTAAAAAAATGTCCAAACAGATAGATTTAACCTTGCTCCGTTACTTTTTTGGTGGGGCTGATGCTAATTTTACATATGCATATGTAAGGATGTGAGGTTATATCTAATGGTCCTGACATTTTTACTTCCGTATTAAATGTTTATCGGTATTTTTGTACATCCAATAAAAAGTATATGATGCTGAATACACTTTTGGGAAAAAACTTATAAGTATATTTTTGCACCTTAACCCTTTATTTGAAGACATAAGTATAAACCTCTAGTCCTATTTATAACCAAAGCCACATCCCAGAATTAATGGCAAGAAATGATTTTCTGAATGTAAGGCTTGAATTCAATAAGCCAAGGAACTAGAATATCAAAATGGAAGACTTAGCTTGTACTAACATCATTTGAGAGGTAAGAATTTGGACCACTGGTTTACAAGCCTTTGTTTCAGGGAAACATATCGTCCTAGTGACTCATCTTGGGAAATCCACAGTTCCTGCCATGGGTTTGATTTATTTGGCAGACTCAAAAGTAGAGTATATTGTTAAGTCATGCGTAATTTTGGAGTTTATTTATAAACCCAAAGTGATACGCGGATTAAGATTTAATTCATGAGTAATTAGAATATACTCTGTTTTTGGGAATACAAAAATAGAAGTAAGCCAAAGTAAAAGGTGGATAAGCACTGCAGAAATGAGTCCGGCTTCGGTCCTTTTGGTGGAAGGAAAAGGACGGTCAAGGACCGAAGTTGGGTTCCTGCCGAAACAGACGAAACAGTTGAAAAAGGATTGGCTACGAGTAACTAACACAGAATGGTAAGAGTTATTAAATTTTTGACTACTTTGTATCCATGTCAATTAATTATTTGATACCATTGAACGAAACTATACACAAAAGGGGAAAGAAACCTAGGGTCAATTTTAAAGTGACCGACCTCCTCAACAAATCGATCAAGCTCTTGGTTTTTGATAAAATTTAATAACAAGCCTTAATATTAAGAAGTTTTAAACAAAATAACTTACTTTTGCGAGTGCCATACAAATAAAATAATACAGAATAACGTGTCCAACAATGCACATAACAACATTAATTTGGATAATACATGTATAACCAATGTTTTAAAAGCTGGACCGGAAGTCGAGCCGGAAAGGTCAACGGGTCATGGTTCAACCGGTTGGAACGGTTAAGCCGTTCGGTCGGACCGGTGATGTAATAATTAAATTTAAAAATAATATATATTATATATTACGATTAATCTTCAATCCAATTTCATATGAAGTTAATAAAGTCATAAAATACCATTTAAGGAAGAACATTAAATCAATAATCAACCTAACAAAATGTATTAACAATAATGATTTCATGACTTGTCAAATATTGGTGGCTCTTGATTGATCCAAGCATGAGTTTTTTGAAAGACATTAGATCATACAACTCTGATCCTATTTATAAGTTTTTTTTACAAAAAAAAAATGGTCCTATTTATCAGTCTAGTTTCAGTGTAATAAATGAGATTGTGATAATTTTACCCCTATTTATTGTACAAATGAAGAAATAATTTAAAGATAGATAGAGAAGAAAGAGTTGAAAAGTACTCATTCATAAATGAGGGCATACTCATAAATTTACCCCATAATCATTGAGTTAATTACCTCTCTTTGGTATGTGAAATTTAGTTAAAATAAACTTATAAATATGACTAGAGTGGTAAATATCATCAACATCTTGAAAAAATGACCTAAAATTAAGACCTTCAATTCAATCTCAATGCTTCTAATTTCATCCTTAGCTTGAGGATAAACTTCATTGCCTTTTTCTTCAAAAGCATTTTTATAAAATAGTTTGCAACAAACCAATTTATTAAAACTAGTAACATATAATATACTTGGCAAAAAAAAAAAAAAGTAACATATAATATAAATAAAATAAAATAACATGTCTAAAATTTATATGCCATTTTTTAATTTTTTTTTCAGCATCAACTATAAAAAAAAAATTATAGAAAAAAAAATTTTCTAGCTTTTTTATTGGACCGGACGGTTTTTGAAAAACCGGTCCGGTTTCCGGCTCAATAACGGTTGACGGCTCAAAACCGGCTAAACGACGGTCTAAAACGGCTCCCTTTGAAAAATGGCTCAATGCATAAATCCGGCCCGCTTCAATGACCGGTCGACGGTCCAACCGGTCCGACCGCCCGGTCCGGTCCGGTTCTCTAAACAGTGTGTATAACTATTAAATACTAGTTTAAAATTGCATTTCAGTTCATGGAGATGTACGAAATATAAATGTACGAAATATAAGAAAATTAGTAGCATTTAAGTGGTAATTACTATGAACAATCCTCAAAAGCATTAATAACAAGTTCTTCACATCCAGGCACAGTCTCACCAATCCTAATGTTTGATTTAGTTTCTGTCCTTAATTGCTGAACAGAGAAAGATAGTCAGAAACCCTATAAAAGTTCAAAAATTATTTACAAGTTCATAAAGTTATTTACCATGGCTAAGACATGAAACATAATTATAATGCAGTATTGGAATACCTATCTAATCCACTGTTATCATGAGAGAAACTAATGATGTTGTTCCCAAGATTCGCTTAGAAGAACTTGCATTTAAACAAAATAACACACTTGTACAGGCCATTTAAATGCCATTCTGAAAGACTTGTATGTTGTATCAATCACACACGACATACTCCATCGCCCTCCACTTTCCAAAAGTTATTAACCTTTACCACCATGCTATATGTGTGTGCATGTATATATATATTCAAACAATAACTATGCTATATGTGTGTGCATATATATATATTCAAACAATAACTATGCACTCTTTGGATTTGTTTGATATGAGGGATTGGAAGGGAAGGAAGCGAAGGGAAAATTTTTATAAGTTGGATTTACAAAAATTGAAGAAGTGGGGTTAAAAGATTTTGATTAATTTTTCTTACTCTTTTATCTTACAATTTCTCTTTATTAAATTCTTGTGACCCCACTTCTCTAATTTTTTTAAATTCAACTCAAAAAAAAAAAAATTTCCCTTCGTCCACTTTTCCTTCCCTCCCCTCATTCCAAACAAGCCCTTCAGTTTCAACATAGAGTTGAACAATCTTAATGCAACCAAATTCCTCCTCTACACATTTTCACAAACACCTTGTGTGCATCAACATTCAAACAAGTTCGTCAACTTCTAAATCTTCCAATCTCTTGTCTAACGATTTCCAGACACCCATGTATAGAATTACTATGCTTTTCTAGTTAAAAAAAAGGGAATTACTATCCTTTTCAAATTTAATTCATCACCAAGAATCAGTACAAACCCAAGAAAACAGAACCTAAATCAATCTTCCTATGACAACAACCAAAACAATTAGAACAAAATTTCCTATCCAAATTAGCACCTAAAACTTCAACTTCAGTTTGTCTAAACTTTCATCTTCTCTCCTACATCATGCACATGCGACAGAACAACACCAGGAAAATAAACACATGGCAGCTACACAGAAGCAAGGAAGGAGAGAAGTTTTCGAACATACTGACACAAACAGAGCATTGAAGAACAGAGTTGGAGGAGGTGATTTAACCGTGTCTTTATGCCTTGGGGTCAAATGTAAAATATTTTTAATTCAAGAATTGCAGTACAATGCAACACTCGGGTTGTCTCACTCGAGGAGCCTTTTATTGATTCCTAAGTAACCTAAATGTCATACGAATGCAATAAAAGAAAACAAGGGGAAAGCGGTTTTTGGATTTTTCAAATTAATAACTAAAAGAAAATGTAAATTAATTAAATGATAAGCTATTGTTTTTGGTATTTTTCTTATAAAAATGGAGAAAGAGTAAAAGTGAATGGAATGGTATGAAGTGGAAAATATGAATAAAGAATTATCTTGGTAATGAAGAAGTGACAATCCTTGCTCAAAAAGATTATGAGCGCTAATTTTCTTTAAGTCTTGAAATATAAAACCCCAAACGATCGCTCAAGTCTAGTGTTCTTAATTAATAGTTACTCCTGCGAACGCAGCTATTAACTATCCCTTAAGGCACTATTAGGAACCACTTAGAGTGTAATTAAAATGAATAAATGTAGCTAGCTTCCTCTTAATATGAATACGATAACACGACACTCTATTAATCCAAGTTAATTATATTATCTAACAATAACACGTAGATAACACAATTTCATTGAATCAATAAGGAAATATATATATAAATTCAACAAGCCACAAAAATCCAATCCAATCACAAGAATTCAATCCACAAGATCATCCAAACGGTAATCAAGTCTCAACAGTATATAGAGATAATCCTAAGACTTAGGTAATCAAAATATACAAATGAAAAAAGGAATTTTCTCAGTGTTGGGTCTCTGTTCTGATGGTGGAGGTGCACAACGGTATGAGAAATGGCGCTGCTGTGGCTTCTGGTCCGAGAAGGTCGCCGGGGATGTCCTTGACGGTGGTGGTAGCTGTCCGTCTCTTCCCCTCTTCTCCCAAAGCTCTCGACCGCTAAACTCCTCTGGCTCTCACACTAAGCTCCGATCGGTGGTATGAAACAGGGAGAATCTGTGTCTTCAATGAGGTCGCCGGCGACAATGGATGAAGGAAAGAGAGGGTCGTCGGCGACCTTGGGCAGAAGAGGAATAAGGTCTAAGATGAATGGTGATGATCTGAAGATGTTGCTTGCGGCGCTGCTCTTTCTATATAAAACCTTCAGCTCTCTGTATCGGGTCCTCGAGTCTCTCCATGTCCGATTGCCATGTCCAGTGGTTATTGGATCCCTTGGTCAAAATGACGTGTTTTGACCCAGGGACCAAAATAAGAACTGTGAAACCTTTCCTTGAGGGATTACATTGCAAATTTTTGAAACTTTAGTAGGCCAAAACAAAATTTATGAAACTTTTGGGTACTTATCTGTAATTCTTACTGTCCCTTTTCTTCATTATTTTTGTAATTTCCCCAAAATCTAGGGCCCTTTCTATGATTTTTCCCAATCTTCAAAATATTAATTTGACCTCTAAAATCTCCAATTTTCTTCCAAACCACCTACAATACAATATTAAACATCATGTAGCATCAAAAGTTCAAGGGACAATATAAAAAAAATGATAATTAATGAATTTTGACCATTTTTCCCCTAATTCCCATTAATTCAAAATAATTGTCCCTAACCAAAATTAATGCTTAATAATGCAATAATGTCCCAGGAAATACATTAAAATCCCAAATTAATCATGGACAACTCATATACAAATATGGTTCAATCAGGAGGCAAGGTTGGTGTGTTTTGAAGAAGATAAAGAGGATGAAGGTGGCTCATGCACACCCACAAGATGACATCATTTGAAGCAGCAACAGAAGAAGCTTGCCTGACCAGAAAAGGAGAAGACCTCAACACAGTTGGGGTGTTGTTCGGGTAGCCTTTGATTCCTCAAATAATGGACTGACAAGAAATATCTTTTTAACATCTTTTATATGATAGCCACTGACCAACTTCTAAATTTTGTTCCCTCTTTTTTTTTATACAAACAAAAAAGTTTTGATAGGGACTCTATTATCATTTTATTTTCCATATTTAAAAATTCAAAATTTTGGCACCACACACCTATTTGATTGTATGATTTTTCTTTTATTTAAAAATATAAACATGTTAAAGAATTAAAATATATATATATATATATATATATATATATATAGAAAAGTATGTTTTGTTAGTGTTTAATTGTTCAATCATCACTTAAAATTGTTAAATCAACATTTCACTAAATGAGACAACAGTGTTAACATTAATGATGATAACAAGAATGAACGTAAAGTTTTACCAAATGAAGAAAAATGCCCTAAGAATAATTATGAAAGGTTTTGGCGAGAAGTTTAATTAATGTTTTTCCTAAGCCATAACAAGAATGATAATGCTTCCGAACACACAATAAGGGCATAAAAGCGAGGTGTTACATTTGTTGGTATCAGAGCATGTTATGGTTACTCCATGACCGAGGGTTCTCACTAGATGAGACCAGTGGAAAAGTCTTGGCTCTTGCCTCGACATGGCCAGATTGTATTATTCTTCCTCATTGCAAATCATTGAGAGGCAGATGCGTAAAACATGCTGCTAAGGTACCTTATGTTGTCACCCGTTATGGGGCCGAGATCGACATTTTGTCTACCACTTGGCACCATTTTGAATGACAAACACAAATATTTGTGGGCCATGTGGGGCCCTAAACACTGTGATTTAGCTCCTCAATGTAGAGAACAGGTCTCCAAATTATATGGGGGCTCAGTGTGTGCGATTAGAAGGGTAAAATATGTCAATAGAGGTGTGTCTACAAATGTGACCCACACGGCCTATGTCTCTTCTTCTCTTTCAAAAACACAAGGTATATGTAACTGCCCTAAAAATGCCATGCACACACCTCTACTGACATATTTTACCTGTCTAATCACACACATTGAGCCCCCATATAATATGGAGACTTGTTCTCTACCCTGAGGAGCTGAATCACATCGTCTAGGGCCCCACATGGCCAACAAATATGTGTGTTTTTCATTCAAAATGGCTCCAAGTGGCCTTCTGCTCCCTAAGGGTGCCATATTTACTCAAGTACATGCATCGGTCTATTTCTCTGACTAACTACAACCTCTGAGCCCTCATATCATTGGGAGAACCAATCTCTATCTGGAAAGCTAAATCATACAGTCCTCAAGAGTCTTTTTATCTTTCGACATTCTTGGAATTCTTTACAAACTAGGCTTAGTAGTCTGCCTGATATAGGCTTATCCTCAAGTTCCTAGGCTCAAAATTCAGGATATTACACTCATATTCCATTGCAATTTTTTATGCATCCTCTTTTTAGATATTGCAAAAGTACCTATTAGGTAGTATGAATTAAATAAAAGTGGAGGCTATTTTGTGCATCCTAATATTAGCAACTACATAGGAGACCATTAATGGAGGCTTCAGATGACCACGAAAGAATGATTCATGATGTTCTTCTACATGGATGAATTGCATGTAAAAGAAAAGATTCTAGGGAAACTAAGGAAAGCCATCATTGATTAAGCCATCATTGATTACTGTTGTTCTGACATTTAATGGTGTATTATATTACTATTTCCGTTTATACTGTTTGTATTGAGAATATGACTCTAAATATTATTGTTTGTATGTTTTATGTATGGACATGGTATTATTTTCATTTAATGAATTATGTTTGTCATACAATGCTAATTTTTAATTGTGCATTATGATACCATGGATCCCTGATGAGTAGGAGCTCTTAGAAGGTGAAACTTCTAAAAGCTGATGATTTATTTAAAGTACTTATATGAATTTTTTTTTTGGAAAATAATAAGTTGCTAGCATTTGTTTGATGGGAGGTACAAACGTATTCTCCTGATTATGGATCTAGTAATGAACTTATTTTCTGGTCAAGAATGATATAAGTACAGACGTTGTATACCGTGCTATGCTACATAATCGTTTGGTTACGTTCTCTTAAAGAGAACAACATTTCTAAATGTAAAAAACGTCACTTCAGAATTGACAAATGGCCACGAAAGGGATCATTGCTGAACTAAATAAGGGGGAGAAACTGAATGGCGAAAACTGGGACATCTGGCACCGTAAGGTGCAGTACATTTTGGAGGAACAGGAGGCTATTGAACCACTAACCACTATTTTAGTGGAACCTGAAGCTAGGACTACTATTCAGCACAGGAGAAACTTGGATGTTTACCAAGCGTGGAAGAAGAAGAACAGGATTGCAAGAGTCACCTTATTGAGCACAATGGAGAATGACCTGATGTGCCAATATGAGAAATACCAAATTGCTCAGGCTATGTGGGCTGCACTCAAGGATAGGTTTGGTGGCACATCAACCACTAAGCTTAGAAGGTTGGCAATCAAGTTTGATACCTACAAGCTTAGAGCAAATACTCCTATGAAGCAGCATCTGAGAGAGATGTCCAACATGATCAAAGAACTTCAGGAAGCTGGACACACCTTGACTGATGAACAGTAAGTTCAGGCTGTAATTAGATCGCTTCCTTCTAGCTGGGAGCACATGAAAGTGAACTCAACTCATAATGACAACATCATCACTTTTGATGATGTAGTGAAACATCTTGAGCTTGAGGATGAACGCCTAGCGGTGTATAAGGCTTCTGGTCAAGCCTACTACACTGAAAATGCTGGTCCGTCTAATGCAAAGCCCGATTCCAAAAATGGCAAGAAATCTCAAAAGAAAGGCAACAAGGATGGCTCTAATTTCAAAAAGGGCAGAAAGCAATTCAAGAGGAAAGGAAAGAAGGGCGGCAAGAAGAAAGTTGACCTGAATAAGGTCAAATGTTACGCCTGCCAGAAAATGGGTCACTTCACACGGGACTGTACCGAGCGAAATGACTGTGAAAAGGTACTAGTGGATTATGTGAATTCACACATTTCTTTTGTTTTAAGTACTTCTTTTCTAACAGAACCTGTTTGTTCAATATTATCCTTATATGTAGATGACATATTATTAGCTGGAAATAGTCTAAAGTCGGTCTTAGCTATTAAAGAATGGTTATCATCGAATTTTAAGATGAAAGACATGGGTGAAGCAGAATATATACTTGGAGTTAAAATCCAAAGGGATCGCTCTAAAAGAATTCTCTCTCTTTCACAAGAGAATTACATTAAGAAAATTCTTGAGCGATTCAATATGAGAGACTGCAATCCCTTAGATACCCCAGTAGCTTCTGTAACCTTAAGTCTTGATATGTGTCCCAAAACTGAGTCAGCAAAGAAGAAAATGGAAAGGGTTCCCTATGCTAGTGCCGTTGGAAGTTTAATGTACACAATGATGTGTACAAGGCCAGATATTTGTTACGCAGTTGGACTGGTTAGCAGATTCCAGTCAAATCCTGGTGAGCAACATTAGAAAGCAGTAAAAAGGATTTTGAGATACTTGAAGGGCACGTCAGATTATGTGTAACCCCCTCCGTAATTATATCCGAAATATGTGATTAAAATGAAATAGAGACCATAATAATCAAATAACATTTACTAACCCATCACATGACGGGGTTTTCACGAATACTTTTTGAAATCATTTATAAACTTGGTCTCATATTCACATCTCGAATACAATTACTATGCGAAGATAAATCACATTCATATAAATATCAGAGTGCACAACTTAATCATCCCGGCAATCCCGGGTACATACCTTCGCTAAAGATACACAGGGTACAATTGCCCATTACAATTCTTCAAATGGGGATTACACAATCTTATCTCGAAAGAGTCCTAGCCGCTCCCTCCACGAGCCACTTGCCCTGTCTAAATTGTTGGTAGGAGAGAGTGAGATTCGAGAGAATCTCAGTAGGAAACAGATACCATAATGCATGCATGATAGATGCTATGTGTATGACATGTTAGCTTTATCTAGATGCATGCCCCATAATGATATTTCTGCACGCTCAATATTTCATGTAACAAAACTATGGCCACAGTAAAACAGAAACAGAGCTTCATTTATTCAAATATGCTCTACACAATCAAGTAAAGCAATCACATACATCACTACACAAGCAAAGATATCAATACATGCAAGTAAGGTAAGTCCCCTACCTCCAGTCTTTTCTCCTCGATTTGCGTGCCAGCAACTCGGGGCTTCCGATTCGATCCTACAATGTCAAATGTACCATTTAGACACTTCCATAGTGTTTCTCGGGATTATATGAGGCTATATTGAAAATTTACTAAAATACCCCCGGGGACCCGGCCCGGCCCGCCGTACCCGGTCCGGCTGTACTTTTCTTGAAATTTTGACATGGGCTATTCTGACATATTTTCGCCCAAGGAATCCATTTCCGGACTCAGAATTATCAAATTCAATGTCAATTTACAAATTTACCCTTGGCAGCCTCACTTTAAGGGTTTCAAGGGCGTTTTCATAATTATGCTTTTTCGGCCTTTTCCGAAAAAATGCCCAACTGTAACCCCACCTAATTTTCGCTCCTGAACTCAATGGAATCATCAAATCATTGAAAATCCAACTCTAAGACCCATTTATAGCCCAGACCGAAATATATGGGTTTTCCAGGGAAAATCGGGGTTTTTCGGTTTCGGCTCCGTAAACACATTCCTTTCTACTCCTAACCACTTTATTGACTATTCCATTAGGTTACAACTACCATTTAGTATCAATTTGGGCAGCATAACCCCTAGGGAAACCCATTTTCCATTTTTACAACCAATGGCAATCCGGCGAAATTTCACCGATTAAATTGCCCACAGCAGCTAGAATAGTCAATACACAAGAGTTTGGAAGTTACCTCAAGCTCCCACTTGATTTTCCTTGACTTGGCTGAAAGCCCTAGGTGTTTTAACACCAAAAGAGGAGCTTCCAAACCTTAAAGAACATAAAGGAGTAGCTTAGGATCGGAGTTATACGCGTTAGGAGCTAGATCGTCGGAGAAATCGGCTTACCTTGCGAGTTCTCTTCTCCTTTTCTCCCAAAACCCTCTCAACTCTTTTCTTTATTTTGGTTGCAGAATGGCGTCGGAATTCTGTAGGAGAAAGATGATGTTTCTTTAATAATCTTATGCTTATGTCATTGCTTATGTCATCAACAATTTTCCAAAATTCGGATTTTACAAAATTCTGGCAGATTTCTGCCCAAACTTTGAAAAATCATAACTAATTCTAGAAAAATCGAATTAGAGTGATTACAAAGCCAAATGAAAGATATTTAAGTCCTCTTCATAGGAAAAATATTGGACATTACTAAAAATCACCACACAATTCCAGAATTACACAAATTTCATCACTGCCCCAAAACAGAGTCCATTTTCGACCTCAAAATTTGGACAGTCATATCTCCCAGTTCCCAAAACGAAATGGCACAAATTATATGTCCATTTTGAAGCTTGGGATGTGAACTTTAAGAGTGGAAAGTTTCATAATTTTCGGACATAATTTGCCTAGTAAAAACGTCCACACAAGAAGACTGGCCATACAGAATTCACACTGGACAGCATTTCCAGTTTTGCAACCAATGTGTCCAATTCAATTTAAATCAATTCCAATGATTAAATACCACAACATGACACCATTTCCATCACAATATCCCATTCAATTCCTCCCTCTATTCTAAGTCAATTTGGATGTTAATCCACAATTGAACTCAAATACAGGGTTTTGGCGTTGCTCATAACACAAGCGACTACAATCCACTTTATATTCTCTAAAATTCACCATTTTATTTTCTTAATACCCCAAAGATATTAGAATCATTAGGGAATATATTTGGGACATCTACTAAATCGGGGCTTAGTAGTCCACTCAATTTAGGCTTATTCTCTAGCCTCGAGTCTCAAAATTCGGGGTATTACATTATGCACTATGCTATCAAGGAAGCGATATACGCTTGGTTGGATACTCTGACGCTGATTTGGGTGGAGATGAAGTTGAGCGAAGATCAACTTCAAGATACACCTTCTTGTTGAACAATGGCGCCATATGTTGGAGCAGCAAGAAGCAGATGTGCATTGCCCTACATCCTATGGAAGCTGAATTCGTGGCGTGCACCTCAATAGTGCAAGAGGCTATATGGCTCAAGAGATTCATTGAACATCTTGGATTTGGAAATAAGAGCACAAATCCAGTATTAGTGTATTGTGACAATACTGCAGCCATAGCCTATATGAAAGATCCCAAATATCATAGCAAGACCAAACACATAGATATAAAGTATAATTTTGTGAGAGATTATGTAGCACAGAAAGTTGTTACTGTACAACATATTTCGACCAAGAGTATGGTCGTAGACCCCCTAACCAAACCCATAGCTAAAGAAATGTATGACAAACATGTGAAGGCTATTGGGGTGCATAAAATGTAAACTTGCAGACACTATGTGATGTTTATGATTAATGAAAATATTTCTTCATAAAATTTTATGTGTCTATATGAAGGTATACAATGTCTAGTATGTTGTATAGGCAGGTAAGGTTGGCTCTCTCACACGAGCAACCGCCTTTGATGCTTAGAAAGAGTATGCAAAGATGAGATAGTTGTGTTCACCAGTAAAGCAGCAGGAATGCTGATATGGTAGAGAAGAAACACAAATTATGTCACCTCGATAAGAGTGTAGTATGTCGAGATGAGATCCAATAAGACATAATATAAATGTGGATCGAATCATGGATACCCACTTCCATGATGCCTGTTGCCAGATAACAAATTCTTCAACATTGACGTCAAGATAAATAAATGGAGTAGAAGAATTTAGGTTTAGATACTGGGAGCATCTAAACTCATGTTTGTACGGTGTTAATGATGAGAATCAAAATCACGTACGCTCTTATAGTGTAAGAGTAACACCGTAGCATGTGATTCATACCATATATGTGAAAGAACCGTAAATAGGAAGCAAGTGAATGGATCCCTGCTTCATTGCTGTGTGAGTCCCAAGAAGGTTAAACACTTCTGTGATGTCCTTTGACTTTGACATTGTCATGGAGGTATACTTCAGCGACTGCTACCTTAACATTCGTCCTATGATTACGACTGATACAATCCATGGTATTATGTTAGGAAAGTGGTTGACGTATATCAAAATGATATATGATCGAAAGGAAGGTTACCTGAAATATACACACCTATGTTGGTGTCTGAGACATGTCCCTTATGATATTAATATTTGGTAATTTCATAAGTGTGGACACTAAGCATATGAAAAGGCGATCTAAGTTTTATCTTGACTTGAGAGGGATTAGATCTGCCATGTGAAAGTGTATATTGGTGTATCTAGGACATATGAGGCATAATATTAAAATTCAAGCTACATAAAGAAAGGTTGTCTTGTGCTGGTCCTATGAGAGGGATTTCTAGTACAAGCACCTAAGAGACATCATGCCCATGCGGTCACGGCAAAGCACCTAGTATGAAAGAAGAAAGAGAGAGAGAGAGAGAGAGAGAGACAATTCTTATGGCATCCAATCCACCAAGTGTGAGTGGGAGATGTTGGAAATTGGGCTTGGTCCACCCTTGGTGGATTAGGCCTAAAACCCAAACCCATTAAGCTTTAAGGTTTTGGGGCTAAATAAAATACCCAAAAGAATGTGGGGCATTTATAGGTAATTTTCCTAAGGGTTTGAAATTGAAACCTGGTGGGAACAGTTTCCCTGCAGGTTTTGGGGGGAACAGTTAATTTTGGCTACGTATGTGTAAATGACAGAACACAGAACAGACAACAACAGAGAGAAAAACATTCTCTGAAGAACTCTCTTCTCCTCTCTTCTCTCCTTGTGCATTTGCTGTGTGATATAGTTGAAATCCTGGTGATTCGACTCGCGTCGGTACCAGAAGAATTCCAAACAATACTTCAGGTACGCCCGAAATCCGACAGGATCTGTTGAGCACTTCCTTCTGTAAAGAGCTTCTTTAGTAGCCACGGCCTTGTTCAAAACTCTCCATATAAAGGAGCGGAACTTTGGCTGCACTTTAAGCTTCCATAAGGCCGTCCAGATCACTCTTGCATGATAGTTGAAAATATTTTCTCATTCTATCTCTTGTAAATTTCATAGTGTGATGGCAAATATGATATAGGTATACTGGACCTGTAATTAATGGGCCATTATCTAATGAGCTAAGGTAAGGGCATGTGGGAGTGTGTGGGCTTTGTAAGAGAGATAGGGCTGTTATTGTGTATCTATATTTGGAATTCAGAGTGTTTGGAAATTGGTGAATATTATATTTCAGTAATAGGTTCCACCTTAATGTAATTTCGAAATTAAAAGAGTTCTTGTATATTAATTTGTGCAGTGTACCAAAACAAAAAAGAAAGAAAAAATGGAGTAAATATTTTGTTGCAAATGAATAGTAAATTTTGAAGGATACTGCGACTTTGCTATATCAGACAGCCTCTAGCAGATTAGTTGTAAATAAAGCTGTTTAATTTTTTTTTTTGGTCAACAATAAAGTTGTTCAGTTGAAAGAAACTAACTTGAGATTCTAATTTTTTTTTCACTTCTAAATTTCAAAAAAGTAGCTGTACATATGGAATGGTACAGGTTGTGTATCATAAAAAGGTCATTGTAAAGGGTTTTATTCAAATTTTAATTTCTTTAAGCCCCATGGGATTTAAATGAAATTTCCCTCATTCAAGGGAACTTACTGAAATAAAGTCCTTTACTAGGGACGATTGTGTCATCTCCTAATTGTTTCCTCATGAAATAGTTAACCTTGATGTGGTACATTTTATTAGCTCATTTTTTATGAAATATTTTTTATGAAATAAGTGCTACCATCTTTTTTTATCAGCTTTTTAAAGTCTTTTCCCCTCATTTTTCTTGCAATTCACAGGACACTTGGTGCTCATTTGGCAACGTCAAAAAAGTGCTTTATCTAGCATTTTTTCACAAGCTGAGACAAAACTTCTCTTATATACTTACCTTGGCTGCTGTAAAATCACTTTTAAAAAGTTAAAACAAGCAGGCACTTGGAGGGTTGGAGAGAGCTTGGGGGACGTGACTCTTGGAGGGAGAATGAAGAGGAAGAATTATTTGGAGAAAATAAAGGTAACTTTAATTGATTTCCTTCTTTCATGTTCTAGTGTTATAGTTTATTGGTGCAATTCATCCATGTAAAATAACATCATGAATCATTCTTTCGTGGTCATCTGAAGCCTCCATTAATGGTCTCCTATGTAGTTGCTAATATTAGGATGCACAAAATTCTACATTTTTACTTTTTATCTGAGTGTTGGCAAGGACTCAATGTGTAATATCCCAAATTTCAGGATTAGAGACTTGAGAATAAGCTCGAATCAAGTAGACTACTAAGCTCTGGTTTAGTAAGAGTCCCAGGAATGTAAACTTTGCTGCCAGTGCATTTTCTTGCATGACAATATGGTTGTGTGATAGTTTTGGATAACCAAATGATACCCAATAAATGTGAAATTTTCCAAAATAAAAGTATACTTATCAAGCTTTAATTTGATAAGTTATATAAGTCATTTGGAGCTGTACACAAAGAGTTATGCATTTTTAAAGTTAACTCAGTGAAATTGGCAAGTTTCTGTAGCAATGTCCGAAAATGAAAATTTTGAGAATTATGAGCTTCTAGTTGGCTAAAGGAAATATATTTTTTAAAAAAATAAACTTAATAAGAGTCACATAGCATTTAGAACTGTACCAATTAGACATTTGTACAATTAGATATGAATTTTCAAAGTTTGATGAAAATTTTTGTTAGCTTGTGTGAAAATCACAAAATATAAGGGCAGAATGGTAATTTGCCATATTAAGCAAGAGGCAATTATTTTCTCCAAATTATTTCCTCATTTCGTCCAAAAAGAGATAAAGGAAGGGGAAAATAATTTATTAGAAATTTATAGCAATTTTTGGCAAGTGGTCAAAAGAGAAAAAAATGATGATGGGGGCATATGGTCAACTATTACAACTCAAATTAAAACATGTGGAAGGGGACATATGAGCCGATTTAAAACATAATAATACTCCCTTCCACCATGAATTTTTGGCCAAGTAAATGGTCATAGAAAAGATGATGATCAAGTGATAATGGCATGTGTTAAATTATGCCAAAGTTGGAGCATTTTCTAGCCAAGTATGAAAAGAGGTTGAAAAGTCAAAAATTGTGGCTAAAGATAAAGGAAGCAAGAAGGAGCATTGGGTCAACATTTCCACTCCGTTTTTCCCTGAGCATTTCGTCCAAAACTAAAGGTAAGAGGAAAGAGAAAGCTCAACTTAAGTAACTCAACTTAGGTTAGTTAATTAACCTTACAACTTTTTCAAGAAGCCACACAATTGAGACACATGCAGTTTCTCTTATTCTCTATAGCTCATTTTCGGCCAAGTGAATTGAGAGCTGAAGATAAATGAATTAAACACATTAAACACTCTCTCACACAGCCCCAAAGTCGGCCAAGTGAAGGAAAGAAGAAACAGAAAGAGCAAGAGTTTAGGTAAGAGTTCTAGCTAAAGTTTCACCTTGTAAATTACCTCTTGAGTTTTTGTGGTCTTCATGAATGTTGTTCCTCTCTCTAAGAGCTTCCTTCCTATGGCTTTTGTTTCTCAAGGAGAGGTGTTTTAGTGCTGTCAAGAAGAGTCAAAGTTGGAGAAACAAAGAACAAGTCATAGAAAGTGAAAGAGGTAAGCTTAAGCTTTATTTTGAGCTTAGCATCTTATGATTTGGTTGAGTTTTGTGGATTCTTTAGTGCTACCCTAATTTCTGCTATTTAGGGGTTTTCTAGGGTTTCATGATGCTTTTCTCATATACAGGTGGTTATATGAGGTTTGGGAAGCATGTGAACCTAATTTGGTGGTTAGATTGTGAATTTGTGAATTGTTGTTTTGAAATCCTAATTTCAGTTAGAACAACGCATATAGACTGGGATTTTGCCAAATTTGAGGTTTTCAATGGATTCCTTGGGCAAAATTGTGTAGAAATATGGGTATTCATGATTTTTGGAAATTTGTATACAAATATGGAATTTATTGAAGTTCAAAGTAAATGCTATTTGATTTGTTTCACTGGAGGTAGTCTGATTGTGCAATGAACTTCATTAAACAAACCTAGTTCGAATATTATGAAATTAGCTAGGATTAAAGTACACATGTAGAGCTTTAATTTGGTGGGTAGAACATGATTTTTGGATGAGTAGATTAAGAGATATTATTTTTCAAATTTGTGCCCTATTTCTAGAATGCAATCTAGAACAAGGAAAGTTTGGTGAATTTCTAGTAAAACTGTTATAACAGTGACTAGACTTGGGTATTTTTTCATGAAAATAAACTTAAAGAGCTTCATATAGGCTTTGGAATCAGTTAATTTGGAATTTCCTATAATTAATTATGATTTTTCAAAGTTGAATGAAAATCTGCCAGTTTTTTGGAAAACCGTGAAGTTGCACTGTGCAGGGTTATACTGTACTGAAATTGTTGAAACTGTGGTAGATAACCAACAAACTGTGATTAAAGGCAGAAATATTTCAAGTAACAACTAGTTACTTGTAACTTTAATTTATAGGAATTTGCAATAGCCTGAGCCGGACCAAGATTTTGAATGGACTAGTAGAGTAGGAAAGGGCAATTCTAGGTAGTAACTCTTTCTCTCATACATTATGTGAGTGTTTATATGCTTGGTGTTATTGTTATGTTGTATTACATGGGGTATGACATATTTATTTGTCGCATTTTATATGACTGATTGCATGTTACTACTAAGATTCTTTCAAATCTCAGCCTTTCCATAAATATATAAAGTTTTCAGTAGCAGACAATGGCTCAATGGGCAAAGGTGTACTTACCGACAACTGGTAGTTCTGGTGCAGATCAATCAAGACAGTTGGTTATTTGAAGACCTTTTTATTATTTAAGGTTTGTAACTATTGTGAATACACCCTGTTGGGATTTCTGTAATATAATCATGTGCATTTTATCAATATAATTATTCTATTCCTATATGTCCATTGAACTACGCAATTGCTACTCTGATTAATGTCGATGTTAAGTGGTTTGTAAGGCGGGGCTTACCCATTGACTAACTCATAGTTATATATATAAACACAAAGAAATTAAAAATAGTAGCCTTGGAAGGTGCTTGCTTCTCAAATGCCTTCCATAGGTCTATACATATTTGTTTTTTAGTAGCCTTGTGCTTCCAAGGGTGCATACATAGTTTTTTTTTTAAAATAGTATGCCTTGCATGCGTAAGGCCACAGTGGCCTTGGCACGGCATATATGCCAAGGCCACACGGTGGAATTGCATGCGCAAGGCCACTATGTGGCCTTAGGCAGACGGCAAGGCGCACATGCAAGGGCACTGTGCCCTTGCATGCAAAGCCACTTATAGGGTCTTTGACCTTGGCGAGTGCCAAGGTCAAGGCGCCTATAGTTATTGATGCTCAACTCCTACATATACGTTGCTGGCGTGCTTCACATATACTTTGGTTTTTTTCCTATCCGAGCCAGAGTGAATAAACTAGAAGTTGGCTGGAAAAATTACTTATGCAGAGGATAGTCACGACGAAAAGGGTGAATATATAAGACGTCCCATATTGATTCTTGACAAGGTTGGTTAATATTTGAAACCTTACACTTGGTATAAATAATATCGTGCTGTCATTTTTCTCATTTATTGTATATTTTCTTGACTAAACAATAGGTAGCTTGTTTCAATCATCTAGTACCAAAGTCGACACATATCATCAAAATGTTATTCAATGTTAATGTTTATAATATAGATTTGACTTCATATCATTATCCTCTGAATTTTTGCCCATTGAGTTTAGGTGAACAAGACACGAAAGTGCATGGTTCTTTGATTATAATTTTTTCCTGTTATTCTGTCTTGTGTCTATAATATTTCTATAAATCAATAATCAATTAGAGAGGAAAAGTTAGAACTTAATTAGAAGTGTGCGTTTACTATATGTTTAATAACAGCTCTAAAAAAATGTTGGTGAGATTTGCGAAGGTAATTAAGATAGAGATTGTTAGAGAAGTTAGGCAAATAATGAAAGTCTGGAAAAGCTATAAAAAAACAGAGAATATCTTTGCCTAAAGTATCTAGACAAAGTCTCATTACATTAACATTGTATCATTGTAGTTTCATATTGAGAGTTTGTTTTGGTGCCAAAACACTATTGCTTATTGGTCACATAGATAATTTAAATAAAACCCCAAGTCTATGGTGTCATTTTGGAAAAGAGTTTAAGTTCTTCAGATGTAGCTTTAAGTTGTAACAATTACAAAAGTCAAACTCCTTAATTTGTTTGTCTGTTGGACTGTAATAACCCCGTTCACTACTAGAAAAAATGGTTTTAACGTCCCTTTTTTTTGGGCCTTTTAACATCTGAAAACAGAGGGACGTCTATCTGAGGGTTGTGGAAAAAATGTCAATAATGTCCGTAAAATAGGGGACATGAAAGACAGACTTTAGACGTCTCCAGTTGGTACTGGGGACGTGTAAAGTCTACCTTAGACGTCCCCAATTGGAAAAAGCCTAGAATGCAACAAGCCTAGCATCTTGATAAAGCAATGGAGAAATGTCGATAAAGGTGTGAAGCAACATATTTGGGAAACTATCCAGCTCACTTACGACATTCCTGAGAGTAAAGTCTTGTATGACAAGATAATGACGTATTGTGATGAACGCTGGAGGAATTTTAAGACAAATCTGTTAGATCTCATGTTTTGATGATAACAAAGAATGTTATGAAAAAGATTTGATTAATAAATAAGTTTAAGCAAAGTAATAACAGGGAAAAGCATCACTTGAAGTAAGCATTGGAGTAATGAAGAAAGGCCAAGAGAAAAAGCTGAGAAACTTGATCAGAAGCAAGTTTTCTAAGGCATTACTCGAGTAAGTACTCGAGTAATGAGACAGAAACTTGAAGTAACCAGAGACACCTTCAAGTAACCTGCCAATAATACTCGAGTAAGTACTCGAGTAACAGTGTAAATGTTTTCAAGTTGCTCTCGGCCTGCCAATGTTACTCGAGTAGCTACTCGAGTAACCAGGTAAATCACTTGGAGTTGCTCTCGGCCTGCCAACGTTACTCGAGTAACCACGTAAAAGACTTCCAGTTGCACTCGGCCTGCCAACAATACTCGAGTATGTACTCGAGTCCCCTGTTTCAAGAAAAGTGTTGCTCTCGGCATTTTCAATCCTGCCAACGTTACTCGAGTAGCTACTCGAGTAACTCACTATGGTAAGCAAAAACCTGAAGGTAGTATTCAAATAACTTGATCTATTTTTATCATACTTCACTCGAGGTTCTACTCAAGTATGCAGGTATTTAATGACTCATTTTAAGTGGATTACTCGAGTATGTACTCGAGTATGCAGAGTTATTTTTGAAGAAAAACCTCAAGTCATTACCCGAGTAAGCTATGCACATAAATGGAGTTTACTCGAGTATGTATTCGAGTAACAAGGTAATCAAACTTGATGTGCTCTCGGCCTTGAAATCCTGCCAACATTACCGGAGTAAAGCATCAAGTAACCAAAAGTTTATTTGAAGGTTTACTCGAGTTGGTACTCGAGTAATCTATAAAGAAAAGAGTGCATTACTCGAGTAGGTACCTGAGTAAACATGCATTTCCAAGGTTTGATATTTTGTTTCTTCCATGCACTACCCGAGTAATCTTATATTTGTGTGTTGACTTGCAGTTCATGAAAGTTTTCCCGATGATACTCGAGTATGTACTCGAGTAAACTTTAATGAATACTCAAGTAACTACTCGAGTATACAAACCCAAAAATTCAGAAATCATTCCAGCGTTCATTATTTTGTTTCCTATATGATTAACCTTTCATTGTATTAGTATTCTTAGCATATTTATAGATAAACAATGAAGAGATATTAACAAATAAGGAAAGTGAAATGTAACGTTCAAATACTATCTACCGCCAATGGATATTTTCAAAATACTAGAAAAGTCAACAATGGCTGTGCACTCTCCAACGGACGAGAAGAAAATGTTCCAACATCATCACCAACATATCTATATAAATAGGAACATCCAAACAGAGAAAAACAACAAGAACACACACAAACGTATTATCAAGTTCATTACTCTGTTTTACTCATTTTAGTAATTCTGTACTTCAGTGATTCTTATTCACTCTGTGAGAGAGATATTTCATTCAAACTCAATATCTATTATTGAGATAACTTAAGGTTGTGGAACCTTGAGTTGGGATTGGATTACAACTTGTAAGGGGGAGCGAGTGTCCAGGCGAAGGAACTTGCTTGTACTGAGGTGCCAAGAACCCACTGAATCTTGGAAGTTATAGTGAAACTCTCAGAAAAGCTCTGAGGACTGGACGTAGGTCAAAGTGGTTGTGGCCGAACCAGTATAACTCCCGGTGTACACTTCGGTGATATTTCTCCTTACTTCTTACTGTTTTAATTTCACCGTCAAGTTTTTATATTTGCAACGAATTTTTAGTATCACCTAATTCACCCCCTCTTGGGTGAAACGCTTGCTCTAACATTTGGTATCAGAGAGTAGGTCTTCTTGTTAAGGTATAACAACCTAAGAAGGATCCAATGGCAAGCATGGGTGAAGGAATTCTTCCCGACGGAGTATCCATCACTAGACCTCCCGGTTTCAGTGGAGAACACTTTTCTTTCTGGAAAGCAAAATTCAGAGTGTTCGTGATGGCTACCAAATATGGGCTATGGGATGTAATTGAGAGTGGAAACTATCAACCTACAAAGATTGTAGATTCTCAAAAAATTCCAAAGACGCTAGCGGAATATGATGAGAATGGCAAGAAACTTATCACTCTCAACAGCAAGGCAATTCTGATATTACAAAGTGCCTTGAGTCAAAGTGAATATTTCAGAATTTGCACACTTCCAACAGCAAAAGAAATGTGGGAAGCTCTGGAAATAGCTCACGAAGGAACCTCAGGAATAAAGGAGAATCGGATCAACACCTTGGTCACTGAATTCGATGTACTTCGAATGAAATCAGGTGAATCAATATCTGAATTTGAACTTAGATATACTCATCTTGTTAATCAACTTGCAGCTCTTGGGAAAGTCTATGATCAGCATACCCAAGTACGAAAGATTTTAAATATTCTCTCTAAAGAATGGGAGGCCAAAGTCACTGCGATAGAAGAAGCAAAAGGAGAATCAATGAGATCAGTTGCTTCTCTATTTGGAAGTCTTTCTGAATATGAAAGCAAACTAAAGTTCAAACGGGAACTAGATGACATTGGTGATAAGAAAAAGAAAGGTCTAGCACTAAAAGCAAAAGAAGAGAATCAAGATGAGGATGAGGAGTTTGATGACGACGAAATGGGACTAATCATAAAATGATTCAGAAAGTTCTACAAGAAATGTCAAGGATTCAGACACTTTCAGAAAGGAGGAAATAGCAGCAAAGATCATATAATTTGCTATGAATGTGGAAAACCAGGACATATCAAATCAGAATGTCCAGAACTAAATCAAAAGAGCAAAGAAAAGAGAAAAGACAAATTCTTCAACAAAAAGAAGGCCTTTGTATTTGCTATATGGGGTGACAGCTCCTCTGACGAAGAAAGTGATGAGGAAGAAGTAGCTAATATATGTCTTGTTGCTCAAGAAGAAACAGAAGAAGAGGTAAATGATTCTGAACCTACCTATGATGAATTACTTTCTGAATACAATACTTTACATTCTGAATTCATCAAAGTAGTTAAAGAATTGGTTGTTTTCAAAAAGAAAAACAAAGCTCTTGAAATTGAAATTAAAGAAAGTTCAGAAAAGGATTGTGAAAATTGTTCTTCTTTGAAAAAGAAAAACATCGATCTCACAAGAACTCTAGAAAAAATTTACACAAGGAAGTGAGATGCTAAATGTCATTTTAAAAGCTCAACGATTTGTAAATGACCGATCTGGAATTGGATATGATCCAAAATCAGATATAAGGAAAGGTAGGAAGAAAGCAGGAGGTAAGTCATATTTGAATTATTTCCAGCATTCTGTGCATACATCAAATCCTTTTGCATTTTGTAATTACTGTAATAGAAAAGGTCATTATACCTCTTCATGCATTCATAAGAAGAAAGGAACGATAGGAACCTACAAATGGGTACCTAAAGGCTCATATGTTCAGAAAGTTATTTGTACTAACCCAAAAGGACCCAAAAAGAAGTGGGTACCTAAGACTTAGTCATTTGATTGCAAGTATGTCTCAAAGCATCCAAAAATAGCAAGTGGTACATTGATAGTGGATGCTCTAGACATATGACCGGCGATTTCGAAAATTTTACCAAATTGCAACCTAAGGAAGGTGGAGAGGTAAAATTTGGAGGAAATCAATCAGGAAGGATAGCAGGAATTGGTGAAATCAAAAATGACAAAGGAATACAAGTCGAAGATGTATATTATATTGAACGCTTGTGTCACAATTTGCTAAGTGTAAGTCAAAGTGCAGATAAAGACAACTGGGTAATATTCGACTCAGAAGAATGCTTAATTATCAACAAGAATGACTTACAACTTGATAAGGAGAATATCAAGGCTAAGCTCAGAGCAAAAAGGGAAGGTAACTGTTATACTCTAGATATTAGTAGAAATGAATCTGAAAACTGTTTTCTGAGTAATGCTGATGAAAGTTGGCTATGGCATAAGAGATTGGCTCATGTCAATATGCATCAATTAGGCAAACTACTCAAAAAGGATTTAGTTCTTGGATTACCCAAAGTAACTTTCAAAAATGACTTAATTTGTAACGCATGTCAAAAGGGTAAAAAAACTAAATCATCTTTCAAATCGAAAAATGAGATTTCAACAAATAGGCCACTACAATTATTGCATATGGATTTAGTTGGCCCAGCAAGACTAAAGAGTCTTGGTGGCAACTTATATTCATTGGTCATAGTTGATGATTTCTCCAAAATTACATGGGTTATTTTTCTATCATCAAAAGATAAAACCTTTGAAGAATTTATTGTTTTTGCCAAGAAAGTGCAAAATGAGAAAGGTATGTCCATTGCAGGTATTAGGATCGATCATGGTGGGGAATTTGAAAATCAAGCCTTTGAAGAATATTGTGATACTAATGGCATTGATCATAATTTCTCTGCTCCAAGGACGCCTCAATAAAATGGAGTTGTGGAATGCAAGAATAGAGTGCTCACTAAAATGGCTAGAGCAATGTTGAATGAAAAGAATGTATCTCAAGTTTTCAGGGCTGATGCTATGAGTACGGCATGCTATATTTCAAATAAAGCCTATATCAGAACAAAACTTGGAAAGACACCATACGAGCTGTACAAAGGAAGAAAGCCAAATATTGCTCATCTACACATCTTCGGTTGTAAGTGTTTCATTCATAATAATGGTAAAGATAACTTAGGAAAATTTGATTCTAAAACTGATGAAGGAATTTTCTTAGGATACTCTAACCGAAGTAAAGCATATAGAGTTTTTAATAAACGAACATGTGTTGTTGAAGAATCAATTCATATTGTATTTAATGAATTTGAATCCTCTAACAAAACCATTGATGAAGAACAGGAAATTGTTTTAGATCAAGAAAATGGTCAATCTATTTCTAAGTCTCTTATTCCAGAAGTTGATGAAACTAAGGAAGAAGAGCAATCACAAGGACAACCTAGAGCCTGGAAATACAATAAAAGTCATCCCTTAGATCAAGTCATAGGAGATGTGAATGAAGGGATCAAAACTAGAAATAGAATTTTCAATGAAGTAAGTTTTTCTGCATTCATTTCTGAAATTGAACCTTCTAACATTGATGAAGCCCTATCAGACAATGATTGGGTTATAGCAATGCAAGAAGAACTAAATCAATTTGAGAGAAATCAAGTTTGGGATTTGGTGCCCCGACCTAAGGATCATCCGATCATTGGTACTAAATGGGTATTCAAGAACAAACTCGATGAATCCACAATTATTGTCAGAAACAAGGCAAGATTAGTGGCCAAAGGCTATAATCAGGAAGAAATAATTGATTATGAGGAAACGTATGCTCCAGTGGCTAGATTGGAAGCTATACGCGTACTTTTAGCCTTTGCATGCATCAAAGGATTCAAACTCTATCAAATGGATGTTAAGAGTGCTTTTCTAAATGGTTACATCATGGAAGAAGTATATGTAGAACAACCTCCAGGTTTTGAGGATGTTACCAAACCTGACCATGTTTTCAAACTCAAAAAGGCTTTATATGGTTTAAAACATGCTCCTAGAGCATGGTATGAAAGGCTCAATAAATTTCTCATTGATCAAGGTTTTGTACGAGGAAAAGTTGATACAACACTCTTTATAAAACGAAAACGTGATGATATTTTAATTGTTCAAATATATGTTGATGACATTATTTTCGGTGCTACTAATGAATTTCTGTGTAAGGAATTTTCTGAGATAATGCAGGGAGAGTTTGAGATGTCAATGATGGGAGAATTGAATTTCTTTCTTGGTTTGCAAATCAAACAAAGAAAGAATGGAATCTTCATATCTCAAACAAAGTACTTAAAAGAGCTATTGAAGAAGTATGGAATGGATGAAGCAAATGGCACGGACACACCTATGAGCTCAACTACGTTGCTTGATGCTGATGTCAAAGGGATAGACTACAACATCACAAAATATAGAGGAATGATAGGATCATTACTCTATCTCACGGCAAGCAGACCAGACATTCAGTTTAGTGTTGGCATATGTGCAAGATATCAATCAGCACCAAAGGAATCACATGTCGAAACTGTTAAACGAATCTTTAGATATCTTGCTGACACACCAAAATTAGGTCTGTGGTATCCCAAAGGAAGAAGTGAATATCTTGTTGCATATTCAGATTCAGATCATGGAGGATACAAAACTGACAGAAAGAGTACCAGCGGACAAGGATAATTTCTTGGAGGATCTCTTGTATCATGGTTTAGCAAGAAACAAAATATAGTGTCTCTTTCGTCAACAGAAGCCGAATATGTTGTAGTCTCAAGTTGTTGTGCACAAGTGATATGGTTAAAACAACAACTACAAGATCTTGGTATTTATCTCAAGGAAATACCAATCTATTGTGACAATACCAGTACGATAAGCTTGGCGAAAAATCCAGTTCAACATTCTAGAACCAAGCACATCGATGTCAGACATCACTTCATCAGAGATCATGTCCAGAAGAAAGATGTAAAAGTGATATTCATTCCTACTCACCTTCAACTGGCTGATATCTTCACAAAACCCCTTGCAAAAGATCAATTTATATACATTAGAAGAGAATTGGGAATGGTAAATCCCAATGAGTTATAAGTTATTTCAGTTTTTCATAATATTAGATGAAGTCATTTAATAATGTTTTGATGATTACTAATTTAAGCATCGGAGTATATAGAAACTTGTTTTGCAGGGAGATTGAAACTCTGTTTTGAGAAACAAAAACAGAGGTTATCAAAGGACACCTTTACTGGAGTACCAACTTGGAGTAATGACTGACAGTGAAGCATTACCCGAGGAACAACTTGAAGTAAAGAAGCACTTTACTCGAGTAACTACTCAAGTAATGGCCTTCCAAAACTGGAAGTAACGGATCAAGTTACCTGGAATTTAAATCAAACGGTTCAGTTACTAAGAATTGAACAGTCAGAAGTAGAAAAGACAGGTTACTCGAGGAGAGCCTCGAGTAAACTTGAAGCTTACTCGAGTAAGGACTCGAGTAACTGGAAATCCAGATTACCAAATTGTTGAAAAATGATTCAAATCTGCTTCAAATTGGCTGTAAACTGATAAAGGGAACATACATGGATAATTACAATATTATTCATGCCAGGTACGCAATTTAAATGAATTATTTTGAGATTTTCTGTATGATCACTCGAGTAAGGACTCGAGTAACTTTGAAGTTTACTTGAGTAAGGCCTCGAGTAACGTCGGGTTTTAGGTCTTTATCTATCACAAACTCGGTCATTTCCATAAAATCTCCTTGAGTAAATCTCTCTACTCTCTCACAAAAACTTTTCACAATCGATTCTTTGCATCATTTCTGTCAAATCCCAACAGATTTCAACCTCAAAAACTTCCTATTCTACTCAGATTTTGTCTGCCCTAAAATCGCGACTGAGACTCTGTTTTTCTGAAATTTTCATCTTTCACTGATTCAAGATGGTTAGAACCAAGAATCTTACTCCCACAGATTCCTCTGAATCCCAACAACACCCTGATCCTCTTTCTTCTCCTCCCACAAAGAGAAGGAAACTTACTCCAAGATCCAAAGACAAAATCCAACCTCAACCTAAACTAAAAGGGGTTGTGATCAAAGAGCCTATAGTTACAAGGGCTCAATCCAAAAAGAGCACCTCTACAGGGAGAGGCAAAAGTGCAAAGTCTCCCTCTCCTACACCCTCTGATTCCTCTACTCCCTCCTTCACACTAAAGCCTTATAAAAAGCCTAAATATGATAAGAATGTGGCTAAGGTAATGGCTGGTATTCTAGAGCAGATGAAGAAGGGGCAGTCTTCAAAGAAGTCTAAACTGCCAGAGGAGGAGATCACTACACCTCTGAAGGGGTTCAATGTCAATAAACTGGAGGAGTCCCCAAAGTATCTCACTCAATTCTCCAGAAGGAAAGTGTGTAAGACACACTATGTGGACCTCAAGTTACTTCAGGAGGTATTGAAGCATGACCTCAGTTCCTATTTAGAACCTTTTATGCCTTGGCTTTCTATTAGATTACCTTTTTGCACAAAAGTGATCACACACTTTTATTGTAATCTTGAGATCCTAGATGAACCAAACAGAACCTCAGCTGAGGAAGAGATGACCACCATTGTGAGAGGCCAAAAGATTCTTATTTCACCCTCTAGGATAAACATGTGGTTAGGGATAGAGAACCCCCCAGATGACATTTACTCCCAACTTGAACCAAACCAAATATTTTCTGTCCTTAAACCTGGTGAGTTAGTTGGCCCTTTAAATTTCAAACCGAGTGATATGTGTGATCATCACAGGGTTCTATGGTACATCTACTCTAGATCCCTTGTGAACAAGGCCAACAACTATACCCACTTCTCTGATAGGGACTTTAGATGGTTTGCTTCACTTCTCCTGAAGGAACAGAAGGACTTGGGGGAGTATATCTTTTCTGAGATGAAAAGATACAGGGTGGATGGGAAAGCTACCACACCGATGCCATATCCTCAGGTTGTGTCACTTATTCTAAAGGAGAATAAGATATGGTATCTGGAGAACAAGGAACCTATTAAGAGGATTACTCCGGTTGGGAGAAATCAGATTGGCAAGCTCAACATTGATATACCTCTCAAGGGCGCTCTGGAGTCTCGGTCGAAGAAGAAGAAGAAGATTGAGACCGAGACTAGCAAGATGGATGGCACTTAGTCATTGGCTCCAGCTGCCACCACATCATAACTCTCCTTCCTCAATGCCACACTTCAGCATTTCATGGAAAACATGCTCAGAGGATTCCATGTGGACATCGCCAACACAAATGCTGAACTAATAACCAACATGAATTACAAGATGGAGGAGTTGGTAGAAAAGATGGATAAGAGGCACGAGGAGTTGCTAGCTGAGTAACGTGCCGAGCAACGTGCCCAGGGTGAGACATTGAGATTGATTCTGGCACGACTGGATTCCTTGGGTCCCGGACCTTCTGCCGGTCCATCTTCTTCTACACCACCACCACCTCCAGAGAACATTCCTTCTGATATTCCTCACTCTGAGGCTGAGCCTTCTATCCCTCCGGTCTCTAGTCCACCTGAGCCACAAGCCAAAGATATCTTATACTCAGTGGATAACCCTGAAACAAATGAGACCATCCATATCATCATTGATGATTCACCACCCAAACCTCAGCCTGAACCCGCTCCTAAACCTATTCTATCTCCTACTCAAACAGAGGAAATATCTCCCTCCTCATCCTCCGATCATCATACTCCAGACGTTGAGATCACTCCAGAGGTTGAGACCACTCCAGAGGTTGAGACCACTATGACCGTCTTCCAGCCTTCTCCTATTCCTCCCAGAGATGACATCCATATCCCTCCTGTTAATCTTCCTGAACCAGAATCCACTAGCTCCTTTGATTCTTCTAGTTCAAATGACTCTTTTGTTCTTCCAGTGAAGCCCATCTCCATGGTCAAGCCTTCTAGTCCTCCACTTGATTGATGAAGACAAAAAGGGGGAGAAAAGCTTGAGTGATTTTGTGGAAGTTTCTGAGTCATCTTGGGGATTTTGGGTGTATATGGGATTTAGGGAGCTTTTGAATTTAAGCTTTTCATCTTTTCATCCTGTAATGCAATTTTAAGTTTAATGCAAGTTTATTTAAGTTATGATTTCATTTCAAGTCCATTTAAGTTTTAAATTATGATACATTGTTGGACTAATGAAGTTTATTATGTATGCAAGGTGAATATGTTATAATCTCAATCTTTTTCAAAATATTTTGAATATAAACTTAACAAGTTTTTCAAATTTTATCATTGAATTCAAGAAGTGTTTATTTGAGAACTCACTTTCAAAAACCTTGTTCAAAATCACCAAGTTTTGTCATCATCAAAAAGGGGGAGAATATTAGATCTCATGTTTTAATGATAACAAAGAATGTTATAAAAAAGATTTGATTAATAAATAAGTTTAAATAAAGTAATAACAGGGAAAAGCATCACTTGAAGTAAGCATTGGAGTAATGAAGAAAGACTAAGAGAAAAAGCTGAGAAACTTGATCAGAAGCAAGTTTTCTAAGGCATTACTCGAGTAAGTACTCGAGTAATAAGACAGAAAATTGAAGTAACCAGAGACACCTTCAAGTAACCTGCCAATGATACTCGAGTAAGTACTCGAGTAACAGTCTAAATGTTTTCAAGTTGCTCTCGGCCTGCCAATGTTACTCGAGTAGCTACTCGAGTAACTAGGTAAATCACTTGGAGTTGCTCTCGGCCTGCCAGCGTTACTCGAGTAGTTACTCGAGTAACCACGTAAAAGACTTCCACCTGCTCTCGGCCTGCCAACAATACTCGAGTCCCCTGTTTCAAGAAAAGTGTTGCTCTCGGCATTTTCAATCCTGCCAACGTTACTCAAGTAGCTACTCGAGTAACTCACTGTGGTAAGCAAAAACCTGAAGGTAGTATTCGAATAACTTGATCTATTTTTATCATACTTCACTCGAGGTTCTACTCAAGTATGCAGGTATTTAATGACTCATTTTAAGTGGATTACTCGAGTATGCAGAGTTATTTTTGAAGAAAAACCTCAAGTCATTACCCGAGTAAGCTATGCACCTAAATGGAGTTTACTCGAGTATGTACTCGAGTAACAAGGTAATCAAACTTGATGTGCTCTCGGCCTTGAAATCCTGCCAACATTACCGGAGTAAAGCATCAAGTAACCAAAAGTTTATTTGAAGGTTCACTCGAGTTGGTACCCGAGTAATCTATGAAGAAAAGAGTGCATTACTCGAGTAGGTACCCGAGTAAACATGCATTTCCAAGGTTTGATATTTTGTTTCTTCCATGCACTACCCGAGTAATCTTATATTTGTGTGTTGACTTGCAGTTCATGAATTACAGCGTTTGGTTGAGATTATGTAATGCAAAGATAATTATATTTTGTAATCTTTATTACACCATTTGATGTAATCAAGATTACACTATTAGGATTGATGAATGGGGATGTAGACATCATATAATCAAGTGAAAATGACACTGTTACCATTATAGTTTTTTAAATTGACCAAAGAAGCTAGCCATAGATGCTATTAAATATTAAATAATTTTAATTACCACCATTAAATATTAAAAAATTAATTAATGATATATAAATTTAAGAAATATTCCCCCATTAAAAAATTAAAAAAAATTATATTCCACCATTTAAAAATATTAAAATATCCTATTAAATAATATTCCCATAATTAAATATTAAAAAATTAACATGAACCTAACTTATACACTGTATAATATTTTCACCATTAAATATTAAAAAATTACTATAAATGCAATGTGTACACTGTACAAATGAAAAAAATTATTATGAACCAATGTGTACATTATTATATGTGTAGATAGGAGTTATTTTATTCCTTACTATATTAATTATTTTCATATATTTTCATGTTTAATGTAATCCAATCAAATGTCTTTATATATATATCACTTTTTTTTTTAATAATGAGCCAAACAAATTATTTAATCATTGTTACATTACATTTGAATTACATTACATTACCCCTAAACCAAACGGGCAGTGTGAGAGCAGAGAGCCGCCTTTTGTGTTCTTTTTCCTTCCTTGGAATTTCAAACGCTCTCTTGATTGCAAGCCGCTGCTCTCTTTCTTGGCACTTGCTTCAACTTCTTCCTTCTTTAGTGCCTTGCTCTCTCACATTCGCACAGTCTCAAATCATCCTCTTCATAAAAACTTTCTTCAGTTCATTGTTATGATGATTTTTCAGGAGTTCTCTTCCATGTTTAGTGTTTTTGCCACCTCCTTCTCTATTTGTCTTCTCTCTTCTTCCTCTTTGGTGAAAGAATGGGACAAACCCCGTGAACTACACTACAACTTGGCGAGAATGACACATTGAAGCTAGTTTATGAGCTTACCTATTACACTCTCGGTATAGATGCTTTATTGACACCTGCCATTCCCGTCTCCGAAGTTGGCGAATCTCGTATTAGAAGTGACGCTGCACCATCTGTATTCAGCTTACACCAGCTCCGTGGCTTTTGCTTGTGGACAATCACCAAGTTCTTACTCTCTTGAGGTTGAATCAAAAAAAAGAAAAAAAAAAAAGTTACCCAGGACCAATGACCCCTCGGTGGTACAAGATGTGTCCTTAGCCGCACTAGGTCTTAGGTTCAATCCCACCTAAGACAAATGCTTGCCGTCTAAACTCAAACATGAGGGGGGGGGATTAGCCCAGGCAACCCCTTAAGCTAGCAGGTTGCCCGGGTTATTGCCAAGTCGCCGAGCTAAGGCGAGTCATGCCTATCCAGAAAAATCCGATTCATGTGCTGAACCATACCAGATAAGTGGCTGGTTCACCAATCTATCCGACTTTAATGCCGGACTTTTAACCCTCAAAACCATTGCCAAACACTCTCAAATTAGCATGTTTGTTTCGACAATAAGATTGCTTATAAGTTGCTTCTCACGTAAATTGAGACAAGACTCATCTCACATACTTACCTCGCATACCGTAAATCACGATTGAAAAGTTGCTTTAAGCATTCCAATCGCTCTTCCAAATGAGCACACCTTGATGCAAAATATAGCCATGGTTTGGGGTTGAAACCCATGATTTTCCAAAATCTTTTTTTTTTTTCGACTTTGTTAGAAGCCTTTCTATTCGCTTTTTAAGAAGAAAATAGAGGCTTCTGTGTTTTGGTCCCGAGAAGGCACACCTTGATGCACTGTTATTTTCTTCCAAATGATATTGTTTATTACTGGAAAAAAAATAAAGGTTACGGGGCACGCTGGTCTTTGATTCTAAACTCAGTTTGGACATTTTAGATTTAAAATATTTTATTATTAGCTTTTAAGTGATAATTTTATTTTTTAAAGAAGTGCTTTTATCTTCAATGTACATTTCAATATTTTTAAAAGTAAAAAAAAGTAAGTATAAGAATGAAATAAAGTTATTAATTCTGATGTTTTTTATTTTACCAGCAATGAAGTTTTTTATTTTAATTTTTGACTGGAATCATTGTCAACAGTTTAGTCATCCAAAGATTATGTGTGTTTCATGGCCCAAAAAGATCGTTTGCGCTTGATTTCATCTCCATGTCAGAGCCCGGTTGGAGTTCTAACTCATTGGGCCTAAAGCCCATTGGATCAGTCACCCTTTTCTTATAAACTCTAATTTAATTCCGATTCTTATTGTTTTTCTGTAGTGATTTTGTTAGAAATTGCACCCCTTGGATCAGGAGAATAAGGTGAAGTTATTGACAAATAACTTGTATCATTTGTTTGCTGATTGTTATCACTATCTTTCAGTAATCTTTCTGCTTGTGCTCTCCATGAAACAAAGCATCATGAGAAGTGCCTTGTAAACTGTTGGACTCAAAATTAAGCCTAGTTTTAGTTCTCCTATACTTTTGAGTTTTGACTATTTTTGTTGCTATATACTTTGGAGAGTTTGAGCTTATTTTGTGCTGTGGACTATTGAAGGAGAGACCGACGAAAGATCAGGAAGAAAAAGGGCATGAAAAGAATGAAAAGAGCATTTTGTCACTTAATAATGAATTGCACTCCTGTTTCTTCTGCCCTCAGCTAGGACGCATGGTCTCAGTTTGACATGGAAAGTTATGGTTCCTTTTAAACCTGAATGCTATGTGCGCTAGATTTTTGCAGTTGATTACAGTTATTCATCATCATTTTTTCTCAATATGATTGCTGACATTTTCCTTTTCAAGTTCTTACTATCACTTGAAAAAAATATTTATTTTGCGCTTTACCTTTTACTGTTATTGGGCAGGTGGAGTTGTCTCACCCTACTGCTGAGCTTAGGTTGCTTGAAGTCTTCTATCGCAAAATATGCAAGGTATAAATATGATTGCTGGCCAAATTTTTGGTACTAGAAAACTTATGTAGGGTTTACTTGTGATCTTCCAGTCCAGTGTGCAGATGCAGATACTTTAAATGTTATCAGTTTTGTATTACTATTTGTTCATCCTATCCTTGCCTGTGTCTGCAGGTTTTCCCCACCTTGGAATTGATTGAGAACATTCATGATCATTACTGGATGTTGCGAGCAGAGGAGGTAGGATTCTCACGGTGTCGTTGAAAAGTGTTGGTAGAGGGAATAGCCTGAATTATGAAATATTAGTAGTAGTCCACTGTTATTGTATGAATGCTAACATGAGGAGAATGATTTCTTACAGTAATGGGCTGTGTTAATATTTAATTTTCGTTTCTTTTTAATGAATCTCTCCATTTCCGGTTGTGTTTGAATTGCAGATTCCAGAAGAAGAGAAAAACCTTGGTCCTCATGATCGTTTGATTCATGTGTACCATTTTACCAGGGACACAGCTCAAAAGTCAAAACCAGATGGTAAATTTTACCTCGTTTGTTTTCCTTTCTGCAATTTCCACTGTGATGTCTTTGATATTTGGTGCTGATGTTGAAAGTATGCTGAAACTCTTGTACCTTTGGGTTTCATCGGAAATGCACATCAAATTCAGAATTTTGGGGATCCCTTCTTTTTGGTCATACATGAAGGGGAGACTTTTGCTGATATTAAAGTACGAATACAACAAAAACTTCAAGTTCCAGATGAGGAGTATGCCAAGGTACATTTCTTCTACCCATGCATCCCAGGTTTTTTCGGGGTAAAATTGGTTCCAATGTTGGGTGTTTTACTGACAAAAAATATAATACTATGTTTGATGTTACTAAAGCTTTTATTTTTGTAATTATATTTTATGTGGAAGTTTGCATTGGTTTCAGTAGGGTGGCCTGAGTACCTTCAGGACTTTGACATCGTATCCCGTCGATTTTATGTACGTCCATTGAACCTCAAATAAATTTTTATACTTGCTTGAATTGAATCACAACATTACTTTAACTTGTTAGCTTGAATTTATTTTATACCTTTTTTAATGTAAGTAATTCTTGCTTATGATAGAGAAGGGGTGTTTATGGTGCTTGGGAGGAATATCTTGGCTTAGAGCATGTTGACAACGCTCCTAAATGACCATATATTGTTAATCAGGTTAGTTAGCATTGCTTGAAAGGTTGGAAGATCTAGTTGAGGTTGGATAGAAAAAGAAAGAAAAGTTCGCCGTAGGTGCGAGTTTTTTTTCCCTTTGCTAGGGTTTCTTTCCTTCAAGAGAGCAATGTCTTCCTCCAGATACAACTGATCCTGCTAGGGGGTCAATTTCATCCCCCCGTCTATAAGGCTCTCCCCCCTCCCTCATGGTAGAGTCCTTTAGTAGCCCCCTTATGTCGAGGCCGGTGGAGGTGCTAGTTGGGAGTGAATCCCGTGGTGGCGGCGAGTAGGAAAGGAGGGTGGAGGGTTGCGAGAAATCGGCTAATTGTCAGGCTGGACATGTGCCAATTCAATGTATATGATTTTATTGCTCATCTTCGGGTTGGGGTAGTATTTCTTTATCATATTATCTATTTGATTTTATGTTCTTTGATATTATGATAAATGTTCTCCTTGAGTACTTACTGGTTCCAAGGAATCTGGTTAGGAACCTTTCTTACAAGTGTGTTCCCATGGAAGCAGATTTGGCAATCGGGTGAATTGCTAAAGCTTCATTGAAAGGGTCTTACCCTGTAGTTTGGATATTTTGACCTCCATTTCTGCTACAAGCCTATTTAGTATATGGTGCGAAAGATGATTTGGCTATGTATTTAATTTATCATTGTAACAAAGATCTTTTTAATTATGTGTTTCTCTAAACTGTCAAGTGTCAAGTAGGTATGTGTGTTTACTCTTTCTCTCTACTTGTTCTGGTTTGTTTAGTTTCTGGTTATAAGACATTGTACTTTATTTGCGTTTAATATTAAAAGAAAAATGAAGAAGAAAGGTTGGATTTCCGTGTGGAAAATTTGGTCGGTATCTTTCTGGTACCAGTCTGGGTCATAAATGCTGGTGCAACCGTTATTTAATTTTGGGTTGATGTCTGGTTTGGTTACTCCATATCAATTTACAATTAGGTTTTGTTTTTTCAGAATCGCCACACGTTTGAGAAGCCAGTTAAGATTTATAATTAGGATATCAATATTGATTAGTTATTTTGCTACTGGTATGACTATGGCCTTCGAAATTAAGATATGAGCTTGTAAATATTTATTCTAGGTTTTGTGGTTATGTAGTTCTTTTTGTCCATGGAATGACATTGCTCCCAACACACTGTATCTGCCGACCACAGCCTCCTGAGCTTTTTACCTGCTACTTTCGTTATTAACACTGTTAAACATAAGCAAGATGATTTATGTATTGCTCGTTTGGAAGAATTTATTTTTTGACAATAAGTGCTTATAATTCGTGATTCACGGTATACGAGGTAAGTATGTGAGAGGAGTTTTTTCTCGGCTTGCGTAATAAGGGCTTATTTCTCAAATTTAAGCTCTCCATATACGAGGTAAATATATGTCTTGCACATGCCAATTTTATCTTAACCAGAAAGTTTCTGCACGGTTAAAACCTTTTGTTTTAGGTTGAACGGAGCATTAGAGCCTTTTAATTTTTGTTTATTTGTTGATGCATGGAGCTTAAAAGTATGTTTGAGATTACGATTGGGGATTCCAAAAGTGTTTATGTACGTAAATCGAAACAATACTCATCTCTCATACTTACCTCATATACCGTAAACCATTATTGAAAAGCTGTTTATGACTCTAATCGATATTCTAAACAAATATTAAGTGTCTATTTGTTTTAGCTTTTTAAAAATATTTGTGTGATTTACGAAGTAAAAATATAAGAATGATTTTATCCTAATTTATAGAAAAGTATTTAAAAAAGCATTTTTAAGATGTTTCTAAACGAGCATTTAATACCGAAACTGTTTTCATTAGTCGCTTTTGAATACTTTACTACTTTTGCATAACATTGTGATATGACAAAATCTTATATAAAGAGACGATTGAATTAGAAGTTTTTTATTTGATCAATGGTGTAATTTTATTTTATTTTTTTGCCAATGATAATTCAAACGAAAGGAGAGAAGTCAATGGTCTTGTAACCTAATGGAATAAGAGATTCTTTTAAAGTAGGAGGTTGTGGATTCAATCTAACTTGTAACCTTGCTCTTTTAATTATTTTGGGGAAAATTATATTTATGTCTCAGACAAGAGAAAAAAAAAAGAAAAAATAGTCCTTTAAAATCTTAAAATTGTTTTTTGCAATAAATTTCAATATGAATTTGTCAATGGATGCTCCTAGACTTATCAATGGACGCACCCTTGGACTTGTCAACGACACGCCGATGGACTTTTCAACGGATGCCTATGGACTTGTCAGTGGAATTAGAATTTATTCTAAAAAAGTCTCAGATAATTTTGATATTTTAAGAGACCATTTTTTTTTTTTTTTTGTTTGAGGCCTGAATGTAATTTATTCATTTTTTCAAAAAAAAAAAAAAAGAACAATCCTAAAGAAACTTGGTTTCATTGGAATTGAGATGAGAGGCCGATTGTTTAGGGCATTCTGAAAGCCCAGCAAAATGTAAATGATAAAGGGTTGGAAAGTGAATATGGGCTAAAGATGATGAGAATGGGCTGAGAAAGGAATTAAAGGCAATGGATTTTTTTTTAAGAAAAAGTGATGTTAAAAGTTCAAACCCACTTTATATATAATATTAGGGGTTAAGGTGTAAATTTAACCTAAACGTTTGTCTTTAAAAGCAATGTGTTCCTGATATTTCTTTTTGGGTTCTAGGTTGTCTCGAAAATGTTGAAACAGAGAAATGTTGGTTTTTACTGTTAAAAATGCTAGCCATTAACATCAATTTTTTAATGTTAGTTTATTAACAGAATAACATTGTTATGTCTTAAAATTATTTTGGACCGACATTGACTCAAAAACAATTTTTGTGAAAATATTGCTTTTAAATGAAAATTTTTAAATAAATTTACACCTTAACCCTAAAATAAATATTAAAGTTAGAGAAAAAAATTTGGGTCAAGCTGTCTGACGTTCTAGCAAAAACTATGCAACAAGAAGTTTCATAACCAGTTTCACTAGTCATTACATCATACTGTGATAAATTTTGTACAGTTTAAATTTCCAGTTCATATTTAAGATTTTTAACGAATAATTTGTTAATAAAACATATATTTTAAAAAATATACAGTCAAAAATTAATTTTTATTTTAAATTCTGTATGCTTTAAAATAGTTTTTTAAACAAAAATATAAGTGAAAAAAAATAAATTCGGTGCTCATAAAGAAATAGAAATGATGAGCAACCTCAGGATTCTTTAAAAATAACTTTTTAATTATGATTCTTTAAAAATAATTTTTTAATTATGGTTTATTATATATGAGGTGGCATGATAAATAAGTCATGTAGGGCACCATCCATTTATAGAGTTCCTTGAGCTCCTGGAGCTAGTACGAGCATCTTGCTCTTGTCCTTTTTTCCCCTTCTATTCTTTGATGCTTCTTGGAGGCTTATATGAGGTAGACCATTGAGCTCTTTGTAAAATCTTTTTCTTAAAATTCAATTCTCAAAATATTTAATCAAATTTTTTGATAATGAATAATACCATTGTACAAAAGAAAAAATTTAAACCTAGAGGTTTACCATGATAGAAAATATTACAATTCATTTTTTAAAAGATTGCCATAGAAGAAAAGAGTTCAACTAACTATTTGAAAATTCTATCATAGTAATAAAAATATTATAATTCATCTTTCAAAAGATTACAATGGCAGAAAAAAGTTCAGCTAACCATTTAAAAACTCTACCGTGATAATAAAGGATTTAAATCCTTACAACAAAAAAATATTACAACTCATCTTTCAGAAGATTATCATGGTAGAAAAAAGTTCAACTAACCATTTAAAAACTCTACCATGGTAATAAAAAGATCAAGTCCTTACAAATATTTACCAATAATGAAAAATAATAGACTATTCATTTAAAATTTATCATAGATAATAAAACTCTTTTCATTGCTTCACAAATCAAACCATAAATAATTGACATTCTTGGGCCTTGGACTTCTTTAAGTCCAAAACATAATCATTCAACCACAAGATCAATATCAAACTCAATCATCAAAATACTTAAACAACAATTATCTTAAATATCAACTTTTAGTTGCTTATCCATGATAAGAAATAGTATAATCCAAATCATAATATCACATCAAAGCATGCGGCATAAGCCTTTCAGTGGCAATACACAACAATTTATCACATAAATAAAAAGAAGGAAGCTTTACAAAGATTATCATAATAATCAAGCCTCCGGAGCCTTCTCCAACTGACTAGCAAAAGAACTATTACCTAAAAAATGTTAAATCAATGGGGGTGAGACAAAGGCCTCAGTAATCAGCAATCCATCTCATCGGGCATACGAGTAAATGCCCAGGAGGTGTCAAGTGGGATAGTTATAAAATCATAGCTTTATTAAAAATGTCACACACACACACACACACACACACAAATCTATAATATCATAATCTCATTTTCATATTTATCACATAAGTGTACAAGAATTAATACACAAAAATTTATTCTTTGTCCTCTCTTATTTCCTCTAATTGAACTCATGGGCTAGTACTCACTCATATGACTAGTAGTTTAACTCAACAAGCTCACCGATCAAGTGATATGGACTGGCCAAAATCCACAGAGCACAAAAATCGGACCATGGGTTCCCCCTCTAAATACATTAGTGGGGTGTCAAGGCCCTACTGGACACCAATGGGCCAAAGGACTAACCAGTAAACATCTGAAAGCCCACCACTTTATTTCCTCTTTTTGTACAAGAATTCACCCCCTTATTTTCTTTTTGAGTAATTTCGCATCAAATTCACATCTGTCATCCCCTCTTATATCAATATTGTGAGATTACAACATATCATTATCAATTCACAATTTTCAAAATAAACTTTCCAATCTCATAAATAAATATCAATTCATATAATATAATATCACTATTCACTAGTCATTTTCTCAATGAAAATAAGTCCCACAAGACAATTTCATTAACGATATAGTTTCAAAGTCCATATCACATATCAATAGCCAAATTTATAATTCTATATAATTAAAAATCACTCACAAACATCATACAAGTATGCACAACAAGAGAAGAATGGTTACCCTTTGGCAAAGCAAAATTATAACCATAAGCTCCTAATCTAAGAACTCAAATACAAGCTAAAAATCAATCAATCAATTTATTATACATTAATAACTCATTGAGTTATTGGAAAAAATTAATTTACTTAACTTAATTATATAATTTCAAAATTTTAAATTAATTACTCCCAAAAATTCCAATTTCACACTAAAATCCCAATTATTAATTTCAATATTTTTCTTGACACAACTAACCTATTCAAGTTATTGATTATTATTAATTTTATTCAAATACATAAAATCCCCAATTTTAAGTTTAAGACATAAAATATCAAATTATAAATCTTCATCTTAAAATATATATATAAACTGATTAAAACCTCAAGAATACTTCCAATAATCCAAATAAATCATTTAACCTAAATTTAATCAGTTAACAAGTTCAATATAGAATTAGTTATAAATTGATTATATAGAAGAATCATTATAAAATCTTATACCAACTGAATAACAAAAATAAACTAATTAAAATTCACTATTAATCTTCCTCTATATTCCTACAGTCATATACTGATAAAACTTAAACTTACTCAAAATTCTAATCCTAAAATATTCTCTAATCAGTAAAAAATTACTATCATAAGCAAGAGAAAATTATTTAGTACATTTTTTATGAAGGAATTTTTTTATTAGAAGTGATTTTGAATATCTTATTAATTTCTAAAAAAACAAAAAATACCCTTACGAGTGTCCAACCTGGTGGAGAAATCACTCTACCTCTCAATGAAGTGATTGAATTGGGTTTAGGGATGGAAATAGGCTAAACTTCTAATAGGGGTTGTAATCTACATAAAACCTAGTTTAGTCTATTTAGCAAATAGCTTAGGCTCAGGCCTATTGCCAAGCTTATTTAGGTAAACAAATCATACCTATTTTCATAAGACATAGCCTGCAAGCCTACGGGCCTTGCTTATTTAAATTTTTTAATTTATACTATAATATAAGAATATATAATGTCATCTAAATAATTGTATAAATTATTTATAGATTTACCAACTTAACCTTAATTTTAAGTTTCACATTTCATCGTTATTACACTTAACCCTTATTTTCGTATCAATCATTAACATCACCTCTCTTCTCTCCGATCGTTCAAGATGACAATGCTAACTCACTCCCTCTCCCTTGATTTGTGTCATCCACTAAAGCATAATAATTTGTATGAGTTTATTTTAATGTCAAATAAAATATTATAATCTTAGTATGAGGAGTTTGTCTCAATTAATGTGAGAACAGTAAAAGAGATGAATGTAGTTTTACATATTACTTGTTATGCTTGATCACTTTAGAAAATATATCTTATTAGTCAGCATACATTAGTTTTTCTCATTTCTATTTGCTCGAACAATTGCTATCACTGGATATTCTTTTCTTTTCCTTACTAAGCCTTTATATTATAACAAGAATGTATGTTAAGCTTTTAAAACATAATGTAATATTTTAAATAAGCATGAAGGTGGTTATATATAAATTTTGATGCATAGGTTTTAAATACTATTTAAAGGCCTATATTTTAAGTAGACTTTTAAACAAACTTTAAGTTTAAAAAAAAGCTTACATACAGACCCAGGTTCAGACTTTAAATTTCTGTTGTAAGCCCAGACCTATTGTGGTAAAACCTAACATAGCCTAGCCTATTTTCACCCCTAATTGGGGAGGGTATATACACTCTCTGCCCAACTATTCAGTGCCTATTTTTTTTAAGGGTTAAGGGCTAAAACTAACCTTAAACTTTTCTCAAAAGTGTACCCACCACCATAAAATTTTTTTGGTGTAAAAGTAACCATAAACTTTTAAAAATGGTGCAAAAGTAACCATAAACTTTTAAAAATGGTGCAAAAGTAACCATGAACTTTTAAAAAAGGGGCAAAAGTGACACTACTGTTAACGGCCGTTTACTCAAAAGTTTTTAAAGAGCAAAAATACCCATAAACTTTTCTCAAAAGTGCACTTACCACCATAAACATTTTTGTTGGATGCAAAAACAACCATAAACTTTCAAAAATGGGGCAAAAGTTATAGTTCTCTTACTGTGTTTAAATGTCATCTTTTTATTGTTTTAAGTCTAGGAAAACAGCACCTTAACTTGTCCACCATGATTTTTCTAATCCAGAAATTGAAAAATTGATCTTCAATAAAGATGACGTCATCATCCTGCTCTCACCTATATGCCGTAAATGGAATTGTTGATATCAATGGTATCATAAATGCAGTTGCCAAAATTGTTGATGAGGAAGGATCTCAACAATTCTATTTACTGCACGTCAGTGAGAGCATGATAGCAATGTCATCTTCATTGAAGATGAGTTTTTCAATTTTCGGCTTGAAAAAATCATGATAGACAAGTCAATGTGTTTTTTTCCTGGACTTAGAACAATCAAAAGATCACATTTGAATTCAGTAAGACAACCATCACTTTTGCCCCATTTTTAAAAATTTATGGCTATTTTTGCACCCAAAAAAAGTTTATGGTGGTGAGTGCACTCTTGAGAAAAGTTTATGAGTATTTTTGCCCCTTAAAAACTTTTGAATAAACGGCCGTTAACAGTAGTGTCACTTTTGCCCCTTTTTTAAAAATCCATGGTTACTTTTGCACCATTTTTAAAAGTTTATGATTATTTTTACACTAAAAAAAATTATGGTGGTAGGTGCAATTTGAGAAAAATTTAAAGGTAGTTTTGCCCCCTTAACCCTTTTTTAAGTAATCATTATGTTTCCTTTTTAATCATTACACCTTTTATTTATTATTTTTCCCCTTTTCTTCCGCCTCTCCACTGAAAGTGGTTTGTTTTGTTGTATTTTTTTGGTTTTGCCGAAAGGTGGTTTATATATATATATATATATATATATATATTATTTTATTATTTTTTAAAAGAAAACATATTTTAATTAGATCCCTCTTTTCTGTTTATTCTAAAATATACCTACTAAATTCATTTTTTAATAAATAATTATTTTTTGATTATAATTATATCCTAAAAAAAGGATATTACATTCTATATATCATGTGCTTTCCCTTCTGAACAACAAGAACTCAAGAAGATACTATCAAGATGGTCTTATTTCTGTTGATTGCGATTTTCTCCGGGTTTCAAGGAAAAGCATGAATAAAAGGCTTAGGGTCTGTTTGGTATGAAGGAATTGGGAGTGGTGGAAATGGAATTGGGAGACAATTCCATGAAGAGACTTGTTTGGTACAATGGAATTGGGCTCAATTCCAATTCCATGTGGAACCCAAAAAGCCTCAATTCCATCAAGATGAATTCCATCAAAAAAGCCAAGATTTGTAATTCCAAGCCCCCATTTCCATCATTACCCTCGAGCAGATTTACTGGACTCCTCACTCACGCACTCACCGGTGACCTCTGTTACTCACTGGCGACGATGGCAACTTCTCCCTCACCGGCGATGGCAGCTCTCCCCCCTCCACCTGCGACGACAGCGACGGCGGCATCCTTTAGCACCGGCGACGACAACGACACAACAACTCTCCTTCACCAGATCAAACAGAGATGACAACGACAGTTCTCACTCGCCGGCCAGGATAGCAACGGTAGCTCTCCCCCTCCTCTTCGTCTGATCTGGTGAGATCCGGCGAGATCTAGCCTTTCTCCGTCAGATCCTCATCTTTGTCTATCTTCCTCTCCCCCGATGACCAGGTGGACGATGATAGCGGTGGTGACGGTGGCCTGCTCCATCAACCTCCTACTGCAACGACGACGACAGCGATTTGGGCAGGAGTCGGCGACGCCAGTAGGGGAGGCAGCGAGATCTGTCGAAGGAATGGGTTTGTTTTTTTGGTAGTAGATGGGTGATGGGTTTTTTAATTGAGGGTGTTTTAGTATTTTTATGTAAAAATTAGATCTCATTTCCAAGTCATACCAAATACACTTTTAAACCCCATTTCCATATTAATATCCATATCTATTTCCATCAAAATCAATTCCAGTGTACCAAATGGGCAGGGTGTGTTTGGGATAGCGGTAGGAAAAATGACTTATATAATTCGGGCTTATTAAAAAATGACTTAATAAATAAATCAATATTTGTAACGTGATTTATGTTTGGATGAGTGGTTGAATAAGTGATTTTTCATAACTCAAAATGTGTTTGGATTAGCGATTTTTATAAGTGCGTTTTTAAATGTAAAAACTTGAAGGGCATTTGTATATTCTTCAAATTTTAGATAGATCATATATGCGATATCCAACAGTAATATATCATCTGTATATTCTTCAAATATTAGATAAATCATATATGTGATATCCAACAGTAACAATATGATATTAGACAAATTATATATTTGTACTGGACTAAAAGAAACTCAACAAAAAAATTAATATAGAGATTTTTTTTTAAAAAAGGAAATTCGGAATCAGGAATTCCAAAAAATTTTCCGTCCTGTTCAAAAGGGAAATTCTCGGCATCGGAATCGAAAATAAAACTCCTTCTCGAACACTTTTTTGGATCAGGATCGGAAATGTGATTTCCTGATCTCAAACAACCCTAGAATCATATTCAAGCATTTAAATAAACCTAAACGTTTTACATAATTATTTATAGACATTTTTTTGATTGAAATATAGGAAAACAAAAAAGGGTAGGGGTTGAAAAATATTTTGGCGCCCAAAGGCGTCAATATCATAGCAGGACAGGGAGGTAGAGATATGCCTGCTTTTAGTTTTTGAGTCCACCCAAAATGAACAAAAGATACAATTAGTGGTCCCACCAGGAATGTCCATGCGGTGCAAATTGGTTTTTGACCAAAAAAAAAAAATAAGCTGGTGGGATAAGTAGATAGATGGGGCTTTTTAAATAAGGGGCTTTTTAAAAACGTGACCCAACTTAAAAATGCTCATCCAAACACTCAAAAAAGAAAACCCGTTTTAGTTGGGCTTTTTCTCAGCAAAAACGAGCTTATTTGGGAGAAAAAGTGGTACCAAACACACACTTAAACAGTACGATCCCACTATGGCCCCAGAATGAAAGGGACAATCTCATAACTAGGTTTGTGAGGATTCGTACTTAGATGCTCCATTTCTTGATACTGGAAGACATTTTTATATATATATTTTTTTTTTGCATAATTCTTGATACAATCCCGCATTTTTTCATCTTCTTGTAGACTCTAAGAATAATTTTTCTTCCAATGGTGATAGTAGGAATCATTGCAGTTATCCAATATCTTCAATTATGTTGAAACAGAGATTATAAAAAGGTCGTTGTATTATCAGATTGTATTAAGGCTATGAATACTTTGACTAGAGGTTGTGATATTACTCACCCCTTTAGAGGTATTATAGAGAATGCCAAGTTGTGGATATCTAAAAACTAATAAATGTTAGTCAATCATATTTTTAAGGAACAAAATAGTATAACGAATCATTTAGCTAAATCAGCCCATAATATTGAAAGGAATTTTTATATCCTTGACCACCTACCACTTTCGTATCAAGAGGTAATGTTTAATGAAAGATAATAGGTTGTGTTTTGTTTTTCTCCTTGTGTTTATAATTGCTCTTTCCAATTTTATTAATGGATTTCAGTTTTCATTAAAAAAAAGAATAATTTTTCGTTTGTGCAAATCAAAGCACCTGGTGCAACAACAAGCATCAGTTTGACTTGGGAGTGGTAATTTAGTTGCTTTGTTACCGAATATATTAGAAATTGCAGAATTTTTGATCCATTATATTCATGCATTTATATTTGTTGAGTTGTCCACCTAAACCGGATGCCATTATAGATATTATAATAAAACTTTGTAAAGAAATTTCTTGAGAAATCTATAAAGATCGAATTAGATCTCAATAAGAGAATAGATGTTTTATTACCACCCACAGCGACAAACGGCTACCAAAGATCACTTGGATTAAAGAAAAAGTCATTTTTGTTGTAAAATACTAATTAAGGTGGATGTCCATGAGCTCCCAACTCTTAACCTTTCATTTCTACATCCCATAACTTCCCCAATGAATGATCTTTAGGAGTTTTCATGCCCATAACTCAAAGGTTACAATGTGTGCACTCATGAAGATTAAAGTTTGCTATTTACTTTGTGTAACTCTTAGTTGTGGTTGAGGGCCTATAAATAGAGCACTATGTATTACACTTTGTTAGCATCCAAATGAATAAGAATCACTCCCTCCTTGCTCTCTATTTCTCTCTTGTATTTCTTCATTCCCTTCATCTCAATCTCTTATACTTTCTTGATTTTATAACACGTTATCAGCACGAACTCGCTCAGAAGGCCTATGGTCTAGTTTTCTATCTCTTCTACTCTCTAACTTTCTCATTTCCATACTATGTTGTATATTGTTTATTCTCTATTTTATTTTATCTTTCTAGTCTACATTATCAATCTATTGTTCTATATTATTTTTATTATTTTTCTTTTACGCTATCTATTTTTATCCATCATGTTGTTATCTTTTACATATATCTGGGATAATTTAAGCCATTACATGGAATTAAATAGACTCTTTTACCGATTGTTTTATACATCGGATTCCATGACTAAGATTTGAGATTATATTATCCTCCGCAAGTTTTCTTTCTTTTAACTTTTATTTATCGTTTTTCATTAATCTCTTATTATGCAAAATTTATATTTATTTGTTTTATATTCTAGTATTCTTTACATTTTATGTTATTATATTATGTTATTTCATTTTATTTACACTTATTTAACATTTATATTTCTTTATTTTATTTACATTTTATGTTATATATTATTGTTTGTTTCTTTATTTTATGTCATTTATTTCATCTTGTTTTATTGTTATTTTATTTACATTTCATTTATTTATATTAATACATTATTGTTATATCATTATGTCAATCTTTTATTTTCATTTGTTTATTATATTACATTAATATATAATAGTATTATATATGAGCATGTAATGTGGTCTATATGATCATGGGTTTATCTATTATTTATTTTTGATTATGAATTTGAATTTATTTAATTTATTTTCTAGTATTTTGATTTTATCGAGAGGCCAGAAGCCATAATATCCTTAATTTCGTGATTAGATGACCAGAAGTCACATCACTTTTGTACTAGCTCTTATGAGAAAGAACGCTATTGGTTTCATTAAATTGCAAGATTGACAAGAAAACTTTTGGCACTTTGATGATTTAATTGTTACAAATATCAAAGCCCTGAAGGCTAAAGGTTCAAATATCAAACTAAACAAAGATTTTTGCTGTGGTCCTGAAGACCAATATTTGGAGAAATTGATGATACTATTGAAAGTAAAGAAAATATGTAAGAGTGAAAATGAACATGATCACATTGCATTTGTAGAATTGATAGTTGAAAGCTGAGAATACTTTGTCTTAGCTATTGAACTACAATCGTGGAAATAATAACATTTCTAAGGTGATCAAAATTATGAGCAAATATCATACTATAACTAGAAGTCATATGGATAGGGAAAAAATGGTATAATATGACCAGAAGTCATATAGACTAATATGTACTAATTTATTGAAAATAAAAATCAAAATGGCTGTGAAGCCAAAAAAACCATGAAATATTGTGAAAAATATCAAAAATAGTTATGATGCTTAAAGCAATAAGTTACGGAGAAAGATGATCAGCTTGTATAGCCAAAAGAAATAATTGTAAGCCCTAAAGGCTATATGATAATTGTAAGCCCTGAAGGCTATATGATTTTGATTCTTTATGTTTAAATTTAAATTGATTGTGATTAATTTGTGAGAGAGAAATTATTATTTAACATTGTGATATCAATATGAGTGATATATGAAATCAAATAGATAAAAAGGTAATGATTGATCATTTTAAAATTTCAGTATAGTGCCAATTTATTTACAAATTTAAATATTATTGGTAATTATTGATATATTTTGATTTCATGGCCTTTTAGGATTCTAACTACCTCATGATTAATCCCTATAACTCCCATATCAAATGATTTTCAGTATTTATTCATATAACCTTCAATTATAAAGTTAAGTTATTGAATTACCTTCTTTATGTATAATTGTAAAATTTATTTGTAATTTTAAGTATATTGTGTATGTGAATACTATTCATACATCAATGGAGTTTATCATCTCTATTTTCTTCTTGAGACTTGTATTTCTCTGTTGCACCAAAGATTTCCCAACAAACATTTAACTCATATACCTCAACATCAAGGTACTTTCTTTCATTATTAGTTATATTTTTCATTTTAGCTTTGTCTTCCATATCTTTTCTCCTCTTGAGCACTATTATGTTGCCTTATATATATATATATGCAATTTTTCTTAGTTCTAAACTTTTATTATTGAAAGGCATACAAATAATTTTCAATTTATATTTTATTTCAGTATTGATAATTTATTGCCTCCTCTCCCAATTCATTGTAATGAAATTTCTTCTACTCCTTAACATTCTTATATGATATGTGCAAGTTTTATACATTAATTATGATATAATATGATATATATTGGAATCAAATTGGTTATAATGTGATATATATTGGAATCAAATTGGTTTTAAGTGACATTTGTGAAAAAAATCCTATATCATATTTGAATTAAGAGAATGAGAAAATTCATTATGAACAGTTTATGATTTGTTAGACAAAATCATTTTCATAATGTGCATGAACTATATACATAGTGCAAATCAAATTTATAGATGATCAAACAGTAAGAAATATTTGAAAGAAGACTATGTATTATAAAAAAGGGTTAAGGTGCAAAAATACCCATGAACTTTTCTCAAAAGTGCATCCAACACCATAAACTTTTTTTAGGTGCAAAAATACCCATGAACTTCTCAAAATGGGGCAAAAATGTCAAACCGTTAATTGGTCCAAAAGTCCGTTTTGTGGGACCCACAATTTTATTTTTTGAGGTGCAAAAATACCCATGAACTTTTCTAAAAAGTGCATCAAACACCATAAACTTTTGAAAAGTTCATGGGTATTTTTGCACCCAGAAAAAATTTTATGGTGTTGGATGCACTTTTTAGAAAAGTTCATGGGTATTTTTGCACCTCAAAAAATAAAATTGTGGGTCCCACAAAATGGACGTTTGGACCAATTAACGGTTTGACATTTTTGCCCCATTTTGAGAAGTTCATGGGTATTTTTGCACCTAAAAAAAGTTTATGGTGTTAGATGCACTTTTGAGAAAAGTTCATGGGTATTTTTGCACCTTAACCCTATAAAAAATTTATCTTTACATTTCTCTCAAATTAATTTTAGCCCCTAAACATCAGAATTCATTGCAATAAGATCTTTATGTATTTTGATTATGGATCTCCTCATATTTTTCTTTATGTAGTGGTAAATTCTAAACATTTCATATTTTGAATATGCATCAAAAGAGGCAAATTGAAGCATATTATTATTATTATTATTATTATTATTATATAAATATGTGATAATATATATTAGTTCCTGAAGAACATAAATGTAACAAAGTCGATATAGTTCCTAAAGAACTAATATAGTTTTTCTTAAATTCTATGGGTAGAAGAAGAATTGATTAAGGAAAGTTATAACCCATAGATTTACATTAGAGTTTTACTCTATTACAGGGTTTAAATGATAGTCCAATTGACTGAAATCCATGATTAGTTGTGAGTTATGAAATACTTGAGTTTTGAAATGAAAGATATATTATTAGCTTGCTATATATAAATTTGTCTTTGAAATATAGAAATAAAGAAAGTATATTTATATGACTCACCCTTGAGGGGAAGATTGTTAGAATATAAATGAGTTAATATTGAAGAGTTAATATAAGTGTGATTGAAAAGTTTTACTCATATACTTCCTCACAAAACCTATTGATCTCAGAAAAATGGATGTCATATTAACATTTTATATCAATACTTATGGAAATTGAAAAGTTTTGTTGTTGGTTAAGCAACATGTCATAGTAAACCAGCAGTTTATTGATCAAAACAAATATATTGTTGGCATGACTTGTTTGATTCATTCGAGTCATATATAAAAGATTACGTGTGACATCCATTGAAGAACTAGAAGATTCTTCATAAATAGCCAACATATTATATAATTCAAGAGTTATCATGTGCTGCTTATTCTCAAAGAAATTTGATTATGAGAGTATCACAAGTTATGATTTGGAATGGATCTCTATATTTCTGGAAATATATCAAGCTGATATATGGGTCCATTCAAATAACATGTAAACCATACAAGTATTCAATGAATTTGATAGATGCATCTATAAGATGGTTACATGTAATATTAATATTAGTTTGCAACCTGAAGTTTGCAAGAATATTTGAATAAATTATTATGTTACGCGCAATTTCCAGATTATACGATTCATTCATTGAAGCCTCTATAAATAGTTAGACTAATACTTATGAGAACAAAAATTTATGTTTTAGTGTTGGCATATTTGATCTTACATATTGCAACACTTATACTAGCCAACCAAATTCTCCTGATAAAATTGGCTTTTAGTCAGGAGCCAGGTATATTCCATCTTAAAAGTTTGAATGTGCATTCCTATTAATTCACCACAATGCACATAGATGGATATTTAAAGGAAGTTAAGATAAATGTTGGGTAAGAACCTCCTTATTCTTGTTTGTCTCTAAATGAAACAAAGGGATGTTTCTAATGGAAACAAATGGATTTATGAGACTTATACTGCATGATTAGTCGATTGTCATTTGACAAAGTTTTCCTAACATGAGGGGGAGAAATTAAATAGCTGGAAAAGAAAAGAAAAAGAATGCATTATTACTATCAAATATAAATTCTCGAATATAACAATATGAACCAGAAGTTCATTTGGTTTGCATTCATGAAATATTACATAAAATCTACCAGATGCAATTACTGACCTAAATGGGAATTACTAAATCTCATATTCCAGTTATAAGTGGTCTAATCAGCATAAATGAAAGTGAGACATGCCCGAAGTATGAGAGAATAATTAGTTCCAAAAGAAAAAAGAAAGAAGCAAATAATCAAGATAATCATATTAAGGAGGCAGACACTCTAGAAGAGGTCAATACATAACTACTTGCAGAACCCTCAAAAGAGGTTCAGGTACCTGAAAGTAATAAAGAGATCTCAATTAATTATGTCACAATAAGAAAGATGGAACTGAAAAGATAAAGTTGTCGACAACAGTTTTAGTAATAATATCACGTGATCAAATGATGATCTTATATGTAAATATGTCAGTAGAAAAAAAAGGTGATTGGCCAACTGAAGAAGGGGACAAGAAGCAATGAAAAATGTTCTTTCAGCATATGAAATTTATGGACCTGTAGTCCAAATATGGACCTGTAGTACAAAACATTTGAAATATTAAGTTATTTGTGATATATGAATATTCATGTGAAAATAAAGATTTTCACAAGGTTTAATAATGATTATGATGAGGTACACATTTGGTAGTGGATACAATAATCGTTGCATATATTATTAGTCTGACAGTATATGCAAACAAAATAATGCGTCTATTAGATATTATTATATATAGCATATGCAAATGTATAGTGAATATTATATGAGAGTCTTTGAAGGATCTAAAATGCCAAAAGCATATATAAAAAAATCATTCTATATATAAAATGTTGTGCGAGTTTGAAAATAATTCAAGCATATATAATTGATTGAAAAATATATTGAAAAATGAGTAATTTTACATTTTACTTTACTTGTAGATCAAGTTATCAAATGCATCAATGATTTCAAAATCACATATTTTTACCGTGGTGAATTTTCTTGTAAAGATACATTGAATTTAATGGTCCAGAAGTACCTTATACTTTATGAGAATATTTTTGTATTATGCTAATATTGTATCTATTATGATTTTATTGATAAAAATTAGTTCTTGCAAGTGCACAATAGATAACAAAAATAAGATTTGGTGTGATAGTCCTATTAACATATTATATAATATTATTTTGTTCAAAACAAACTGAATATACGGATGTAAGATATATTTTGATGATTTTCAGAATAATTTTTCTTTATTGTTTTCATGATGAATAAGATAAAGGCATATTATATTGATATTTTAGCATATTCAGAAGATATATAAGAGGAATACATTTAGCAGAATATTTGGTGACAATGTATCATTCATAGTTTGGTGGCTAAAAGAATGATATGCTCAACAATACATTAGAAGTGATGTTCTTATCAGGGAAGTAAAACTGATGTTATTATCAGGGGGAGTAAATATGACATTATCATCGTGTGAAATAGAAACCATGTTGTACTCTTTTCCTTAACCAAGGTTTTGTCCCACGGGGTTTTCCTGGTAAGGTTTTTAATGAGGCAGTTTCGATTTATATTGTGTACTCTTTTTCCTTCACTAGGTTTTTGTCCCATTGGGTTTTTCCTAGTAAGGTTTTAATAAGGCACAATATTTTTTTTATGGACATCCAAGGGGAAGTGTTGTAAAATACTAATTAAGGTGGATGTCCATGAGCTCCCAACTCTTAACCTTTCATTTCTACATCCCATAACCTCCCCAATGAATGATCTTTAGGAGTTTTCATGCCCATAACTCAAAGGTTACAATGTGTGCACTCATGAGGATTAAAGTTTGCTATTTACTTTGTGTAACTCTTAGTTGTGGTTGAGGGCCTATAAATAGAGCACTATGTATTACACTTTGTTAGCATCCAAATGAATAAGAATCACTCCCTCTTTGCTCTCTATTTCTCTCTTGTATTTCTTCATTCCCTTCATCTAAATCTCTTATACTTTCTTGATTTTATAACAATTTTGATTTATTCATAGTTTGTTTATTGGGAAAATCCCTCAAAAAGAACTTTCAAATTAAGAAAAGACGCACAGGTGTTTCGAAATTTAATATCCCAGATCAGTGTGAGTGTCTGAATTGGAATATTAGAATTCGAGACAAAATGACGTGCATGACCCTGGAAGTTTTTAAATTGAAAAGCGTTGAGGGAGGCGTGATAATGGCGCTAAAACGCGTTCAGGACTATTCATCTTCTCTGTCGTCATCGGTGCTGTTGGTCGACCCTGGATCCGTGGCCTTGGATTGCTATAGTCCACAACATTTAATATTTTGTATTTCTCTGAATTAAATCCTGTTCTCAAAAAATGAGAAGTACCAAAAGCTAAACAATATCAATAACTCCGATGTCATGAGTTGAGATAAACTAGAAAGAAAACAGAGTGAAATCTTGAGCACTCGTCATCTTCTTCTTGGTTGCCAACAACTCCTATGTCATCACCCCCAACAACTCGCCATCTTCTTCTTTTATAGGATCCTGTGTATATGCGCTAAAAAACAGGGATAAACAGAGAAGAAATTATTAAGAACACTCAAATGATCATAAGAAGTAATGAATAAGTTTGGAAAATCACTCGAATTGTCTGAGTCTTGACCCAATCACTTCCTGGGAAAATTTAGTAATGATCGCAACTACCGACCATCATCGCCAACGACTCGTCATCTTCTTCACAATTATCATCGACATCTGCTTCATCATTGACATGATTCCCAACTCGACATTAGGCTTTACCAACACAGTATTACATTTTCACAACATCCTATTGACTTTCACAACTCGAGTTTTCCATTCACAACTCGAGTTCATATCATCACTGGAGGGTAACCGGCGAGTGATTAGCTTATAGGATGCAGAACTCGAGTTATGAATTGATAACTCGAGTTTTCCAACACAATCTTACATTTTCACGACATCACCTTAGACTTTCACAACTCGAGTTTGCCATTCACAACTCGAGTTCATATCATCACTGGAGGGTAACCGGCGAGTGATTAGCTTATAGGATGCAGAACTCGAGTTATGAATTGATAACTCGAGTTTCCCAACACAATCTTACATTTTCACGACATCCTGTTACACTTTCACAACTCGAGTTTGCTATTCACAACTCGAGTTCATATCATCACTGGAGGGTAACCGGCGAGTTATTAGCTTATAGGATGCAGAACTCGAGTTATGAATTGATAACTCGAGTTTCCCAACACAGCGTTACATTTTCACAACATCCCGTTAGACTTTCACAACTCGAGTTCGCCATTCACAACTCGAGTTCCTATTGTCACTGGAGGGTAACCGGCGAGTGATTAGGCTTATAGGATGCAGAACTCAAGTTGTCCATTGATAACTCGAGTTTACCAACACATTCTTACATTTTCACAATATCCTATTAGACTTTCACAACTCGAGTTTGCCATTTTTACAACATTGCAGGGTGATCATCCCACTTCTGGATATAAGATCATATTCAATAATTCAATTTTCTTCGTAAAACAATTACTGAACAGAAAATTTACCAACCTTCCCATGTGAATATGTATGCATAATTTTAACTACCACAATCAGCAAAATCTGAATTATAACATTTACCATTTTGGCAACCAAAGATTATCCAGGGTGAAGGAGCAACAATATCAGATGTCATAGGATCTAAATTTGTAGAAGAAAAAAGAGTCCAGTCTAAAGAATTTGAGTGGCTTTTCCTGCTAGAACCTAAAACGACCCTTTCTCCGAACAACAATTAACCGTAACAAAATCTGGTTAACCAGTGATAATCGAAAACAATTACCCATTTAAAACATATCAGAGTTCAAGGCACAAACTCGCCCACAAACCCACTACAAAGATATTTATTAAAACAGTTATCCAAACAGTAAATATGATATCTCCGAAAACATAATATGTCCTATAATGGCAATATAGAGAATAATACAACACCAATACCACAAGAGGCCTACAGAATTCTCAACGTCTATGCCTCTGGTTGCTTCCCTTGGCCTCTAGCCAAATTAGAGGTCTCTCCTGAAAAATATTTATAACGACGGGGTGAGACATAAAGTCTCAGTAACCAAAAATTAATTTACAACATATGCAGGAAAAGATTGTAAGTCAGTGAAGCAGCTTTAACTAACATAATATTAATAATATTATCAATAATCAAACTTCATATAATATGTTTAACAGTTAGAATCATCCCCACTCATCCATCCTGCTCCTCCTTATAGCTTCTGGACGTGGTACAGCCTATCAGTGCTAGTATACCCGGCCAAAGGTTGGCTAGTCACTTCAAGAATACTGCCCCTCCCATGCCACCACCAATATACCGTAACAGGGAGTTGTCCGCCCAAAACACTCAACTCAAAATCCAGGCCAGGAATGAGAGAGCCGATGGGCACAATTTCACCATATCTCTTCCACACAACCCACCATATCCCATAACAGAAAAACAATATATCAATATAATTCTTGAAACATATACAAATTATCATATCTTCTACAACATTCCATCTCAAAAATCATAACCATCACAACAGTAACAATTTTAATAATATCTTTGCTCATATATAAAATTTTGAAAATACACTGCTTCACTAAACTAGGTTCATATTCAAACATACACATAATCTTTCAAAACACATACAAATGGTATAGATGAAAGTAAGGTTTAGAAAACACCTTACAGTCCAAAACAAGCATATAAAATAAATTAACCCCGGTTACCTCAATTCCAAGCTTAACTTTATCTTGAGTACCAAATACGAACAATCACCGATTCCAAGAAAACTCTACATTATAAATTTAAGTAACAATTAACCCCAAGAAATACTAAAATAAATAATTTACACAATTCATCTCCAATTTTCCTCTACTATTATTATCCTTAAATATTCTAATTTCCTTAACAATCCTTAAACAACCTCTATATCATTCTCTCTCGTCAACCACTTAATTTTTATAAATTAAAGTTTCACCTTTAACATATCTATTATTATATAATCATCAATATCAACCTTCTAAAATAACTAAATCTCTTTTTTCTAATTTATATATATAGTATAATTATTAAACAATAATTGAAACTCTCACATAATTAAAATCATATAAAAAATCTAATTCTTAATATCAAATTATAATTTATAATTTCTTATACAACAAAATTTACCAAACTAAACCGATTAGAATATCTATAATACTTCCAACATTCCAAATAAATTATTTAATCCAAATTTAATCGGATAAAAATCCTAATATATAATTATTCTTAGATTAATTATATAAAAAATTCATTATAAAATTATATACCAACTACATAACAAAAGTAACCTGATTAAAATTAACCATTAATCCTCCTCTATATTCCTATAGCCTTATATTAACAAAACTCAAATTTGTCCAAAATCCTAATCTTAAAATTTTCTCTAATCCACATAAAATTACTATCATAAGAAAGAGAAAATTATTTAGAACATTTTCATAAAAGAAGAGTTATGATCAGAAAAGAATTTGAGTACCTTATTGATCTCCAAATATATGAAAATACTCCTATGAGTGTCACACCCTACACCAAACGCCTTCTGCAGAATCACTTCACGCAGACGATCTGCGTGAAGTGAGAAGGGAGAGGGGGTATTTATAATACGCCCCCTCCCACACATTAATAATTGGCGCCTAATGGCGCCAATTAATCACGGAGTGGAGGCACTTTCGGTGCCTCCCTCCTTCTTTTATATATATAATATTATAATATTATAATAATATAATATAATATATTATATTATTATAATATTATTATTTATTAATTAATTTTTTTTAAATTTTTTTATTTTATTTTATTTTTTCAAAAAGTTACTACTAAATTTATAATTATCTTTAAATTATAATTATATTTTAAAAATAAGGATGTTACAGAACCACTGAATCTGTAAGCATAAAAACATCAATAGTATTAAGGGTTATGCAATAAAAATATCAAGATAACATCACAAGTGAATAATAATTCAAAGTTTGTCGATTCAGACATCTTGAAAATTCATTGCAGTACAAGTGTTTTTCATATTGCATGAAAAATTCAGTTACTTTACCTAAATGACTGCCATCTCCTCTTAGAGCAAGCTACAAGAATATCACCAAGATCAGGAGCATGCTGCACACATTCATAGCAAAAGTTTATAAAGAGTAAATATAAAGAATACCTGCAATTTGTGCAAGGAATTCCTATTAAGCATATGTCATTGGTCTATATTGATTGGAACAGAAAGTTGAGACAAATATTAACATTAAACCACAAAGAAATTGTGCTTATACTTTTCTGTTAATGCTTTCCCTCCCATTGTCTGTGACTTGAATGCAAGAATCTACAACAGCACTTCTAAGAGGATCCTGACAAACAGTTAAAGAAAGGTTTCACTTCCTCAACCTTGATCAAATAGAACAAAAACTTAATTATAATACCTCATATAAAATGTCGATATCCAAATTAGTAATTTACTCCTTCATTTTCAAACATGGATAATCAAGTATTTTTACTAAAGTCAACATTTTCAGTTTATACATGAAAAGTAGCTGACTGGTTTCATGAGGAGAATATCACGTAACTATTCTCTGAAAAAAAACTCTTATACAAACACAATAAGCAAAACTCAACTTCTACAAGATGTTTGCTTTTACTCTGCCATTGTTAGACATCATCTTAGAGGATATATTGATATGCAGGCTCCCAAAGTAGGTTCAAAACTTCAGGAGTTTGACATGCGATTATTTTAATCTAATCATCTAGAGTTATTGCAGACAGATGCATGTACAGGCATGAGTGTACAGCATTGGCGCCCAAGGTTTTATGAACCGATTGCATCGTTTTCCTCTGAATCGATTAACAGACTAACTAAGAGTGAAAATCTTAAAAACCAGTTCAATATATTTTGCATGCACTTCTAAAGAAACTAAAACAAAATGATCCAATCACTCAGCCGTATGCTCGCGCATTCTCTTCTAGCCAACCAGTCAACTCATAACAATTAATGTCCAACAAGAAACAACAGCTACCAGTCGAACAATCTAATCCTGATGGAAAAAAAATGATAACCTTTGCTAACAAAGAATAGCAAAGAAAGTTGGTCCAACTTCATTATGATAACCTTTACTTGTTCATATTCACATGGGAAGGTTGGTAAATTTTCTGTTCAGTAATTGTTTTACGAAGAAAATTGAATTATTGAATATGGTCTTATCTCCAGAAGTGGGATGATCACCCTGCAATGTTGTGAAAATGGCAAACTCGAGTTGTGAAAGTCTAATAGGATGTTGTGAAAATGTAAGAATGTGTTGGTAAACTCGAGTTATCAATGGACAACTTGAGTTCTGCATCCTATAAGCCTAATCACTCGCCGGTTACCCTCCAGTGACAATAGGAACTCGAGTTGTGAATGGCAAACTCAAGTTGTGAAAGTCTAACGGGATGTCGTGAAAATGTAACGCTGTGTTGAGAAACTCGAGTTATCAATTCATAACTCGAGTTCTGCATCCTATAAGCTAATCACTCGCCGGTACCCCTCCAGTGATGATATGAACTCGAGTTGTGAATGGCAAACTCGAGTTATGAAAGTGTAACAGGATGTCGTGAAAATGTAAGATTGTGTTGGGAAACTCAAGTTATTAATTCATAACTCGAGTTCTGCATCCTATAAGCTAATCACTCGCCGGTTACCCTCCAGTAATGATATGAACACGAGTTGTGAATGGCAAACTCGAGTTGTGAAAGTCTAACGGGATGTCGTGAAAATGTAAGATTGTGTTGGGAAACTCGAGTTATCAATTCATAACTCGAGTTCTGCATCCTATAAGCTAATCACTCGCCGGTTACCCTCCAGTGATGATATGAACTCGAGTTGTGAATGGTAAACTCGAGTTGTGAAAGTCAATAGGATGTTGTGAAAATGTAATGCTGTGTTAGTAAAGCCTAATGTCGAGTTGGGAATCATGTCAATGATGAAGCAGATGTCGATGATAACTGTGAAGAAGATGACGAGTCGTTGGCGGTGATGGTCGGTAGTTGCGATCATTACTAAATTTTCCCAGGAAGTGATTGGGTCAAAACTCAGACAATTCAAGTGATTTTCCAAACTTATTCATTACTTCTTATGATCACTTGAGTGTTCTTAATAATCTCTTCTCTGTTTATCCCTGTTTTTTAGCGCATATACACAGGATCCTATAAAAGAAGAAGATGGCGAGTTGTTAGGGGTGATGACATCGGAGTTGTTGGCAACCGAGAAGAAGATGATGAGTGCTCAAGATTTCACTCTGTTTTCTTTCTAGTTTATCTCAACTCATGGCATCGGAGTTATTGATATTGTTTAGCTTTTGGTATTTCTCAATTTTTGAGAACAGGATTTAATTCAGAGAAACACAAAATATTAAATGTTGTAAACTATAGCAATCCAAGGCCACGAATCCAGGGTCGACCAATGACACCGATGACGACAGAGAAGATGAATAGTCCTGAACGCGTTTTAGCGCCATTATCATGCCTCCCTCAATGCTTTTCAATTTAAAAACTTCCAGGGTCACGCACGTCATTTTGTCTCGAATTCTAATATTCTAGTTCAGACACTCACACTGATCTGGGATATTAAATTTCAAAACACCTCTGCGTCTTTTCTTAATTTGAAAGTTCTTTTTGAGGAATTTTCCCTTGTTTATTTCTTATCCCGAAAATCTTAATTTGCAAAATATAGGATTAACTTTGTTTCTATTTTTTTATTCTTATATTATTTTAAAATTTAGAATTTATAGAATTTTTTTAATGTTATTGTTCTTAAATATATTTCATTTCAATACATACATACATACATATACATATATATATATATATATATATATAAATGCATCAAAGGTTTGCTTAATCCATAAGGCAACATAAAAAGAAAAGTCACGTTGCGGGGCTGTGCATCGTCCGTCGGCGCGCGTATATTTCTGGACGCTGGGAACATTATGTGCGTTTGTACTTTGTATACGCTTAAGCTTTTGCTCAGTTTATGTTTGATTAGCATTTCACTGTTTATTTGCTCATCCCTCACAATTTGTTGCATTCAGTGACCTCCGATGGACGAACACCTCAGCTCACTGAATGTTGAGGCGGACATTAAAAGTGTTGCTTATTTGATGGACCAGCGTGTGATTAACGCTCGATTAGACAGGTTGGAGTCTTCTAATGCTCGATTAGAAAGACTGGAGTCTTCTCTTGAAGGTATCTCGCGTGCGATGGATTCCTTAACTAGGAGTGTGGATCGTTTGCTCCACGCCCAGGCCATCGGAGTCTCCGGTTCGGGTTCCGACGCTCAAATGCCAGCATCGTCACCGTCTTTTTGTCATCATCAACAGGATATTCGATCAGAAATACTAACTCTCTTCGTCTGTCTCTCAACATTCTCTTCTCCCTATTCTGCTTCATCGTTCCTATTTTGTGTCTATGTGGAGGTTTCATGCTTTATGCTGTAGCTTTTTTTCAGTCTCTATCGCTATTCAGCTGGCTCAATAATTTCTTTTGGCATTATTACTTATTTCATTGTTTATTTGCATTTCTCAGTGTTGCGCTACCAGGACAGATATTAAATATTACGAAGAAAATAGAGGCTACTGAGTTTTGGTCCTGAAAAGGCTCACCTTGTTTCAATTTGAGTAAAGATTGGGTGGCAATTTGATGTACAGTTATTTTCTTTGAAATGATAGTTTTTTACTGCAAAAAAAATAGAGG